>CM053622.1:712946121-712966256 GCA_028646595.1 Phalanger gymnotis
GAGCCCTGCTTCCCTCTGCCACTTTGTGGGTTCTGCAGCTCTAGAATTGGTTCAGAGCCATTTTTTATAGGTTTTTGGAGGGACTTGGTGGGGAGCTCACGCCAGTCACTGCTTCCCAGCGGCCATCTTGGCTCCGCCCCTCCGAAACCCAGAATTCTTGCCATAATTTTCTACTTCTTCACTTCCCAAGCTGACTTCTCTCACCCGTTCTCCTTTGTCTCCTTCACTGGCTTCTCACTCATTGTCTGACCCCTTAATAAGTGAGTATTCCCTTCAAATCTCTTATCAACTCTTTTCTCTATATCCATATTCTCTCCCTTGACAAGCTCATTCACTCCCAGAACTTTAGTGCCCACTTTAATACAGAGAATTCACAAATATATAGCTACAGTCCTAACCTCCCCTTCCTTGCTCTAGCCCTCCCCTCTAACTGTGTATAGGACTTCTTCACCTAGTGTTCCCACTGGCTTCACAAACTCTACATACACAAAACAAGATCATCTTTCCACTTAAACCTGCCCATCATTCAATCTGACATGTTGGAACCTTAAGATAATATAACTGCTTGACTTGCCTTAATGATAATCTCATCCTTCAATAGGTAGAGAAACAAAGAGAAAATCTATTCTGTATCTGATTCTCATTAAGAGGGGCCAATGGGTTGCTGCGGTGGAAATTATGGGAACCTTGGGGTGGGGGGTGGGAAGGGGAGGTGAGAAGTGACCACATCTTCCCAGACTTTGCAATAGAAAGAAGATGAAATTGAACGTATAGGCTAACATGTACCCTAGATTTTGGGAAAAAAACAACACAGATTTCAAAGGGTTCAAAGGAACCTGCAGACTAAAATACTTCAGGGGAAGTCTTTCCAGGAGGTATAGGAAATGTTAAAAATGTGAAAAATGTGAAAATGAAAGAGGAACACACGGGATTTGACTGAAGAAACTATTATAGATATACGGGGAACTCACTAATCAACTTAGATATCAATAAGAAATGCAAAGAGAATCAATACAAATCAAGGCTAGGTAACAGAGCAAGGAAGGAAACAAGCATTTATTAAGCACCTACTATGTGCCAGGCACTATATTCAGCGCTTTACAGTTATTATTTCATTTAATCCTTAAAAACACTCTGGGAAGTAGGCACTATTATCATTCCCACTTTAAAGCTGAGGAAATTGATACAGAGGTTAAATGACTTGGCCATGGTCACACAACTAGTAAGTGCCTTAGGCCAGATTTGAATTCAGCTCTTACTGACTCCAGTGCTCTGTCTACTGGGCCACCTAACTAAGGATGAGTATGAGAGTGTAGCATGGTCTTGGAAAAAGAATCAAGTGTGCTAAAGCTTAAAATGAATAGAGATTGGTGAAGGAAGTTAAAGGTAATAAAAAGGATTGGATTTTTTAAAGGTATTATAAGGGAGGGACTCCCCCTCCCCTTTCTACTCCTACCTCAGCTGAGAGTGACAGGAGGCTCAGAATGTAATCTTGAAGTATTAATAAGCTATTAAACTAGCTATAGAAAAGTGCTTCTTGGCTCTAATCTCTTTGTGATAAGTCAGTCAATAAGCATTTTTTAAGTGTCTACTATTCTCCAGGCACTGTACTAAGTGTTGAGGATACAAAAAAAAAGGCAAAAACAATCTCTGCTCACAGTCTAATGGGGGAGACAGCATGCAAACAGTTTTGGGCAAACAAGCTATAGACAGGATAAAAAGGAAATCATCCACAGAAGGAAGACATTAAGTAGGGTCAGGAAAGGTTTCTTGAGGAGGTGAGATTTTAGCTGGGCCTTGAAGGAAGCTAGGGGAGCCAGGATGCAGAGATGAGGAGGGAGAGCATTCCCAGCTTGGAGGACAGCAGGGAAAATGTTCATGGTTTCCAGTAGCAATAGAGTATTGATTCTGATTCTGATTTCAGAACTGGAAAGAGAAGGGGGATGCTTATGTGTAGTGATGATAATGGCCAGGCATTGGCCATTTTCTTTCTCTCTCTCTATAATATGATACATAATATGAAGCATGATTTTAACTGTCACCATAGAATGTACCTTGTGAGTGGGGCACTCATCAGTCAGGATAATATGGCTTGGGCAAGAAGCGATGAAGTCCCCTAGAGTATGGTCTCCTCTTTAGCAAGTTCAGGAGGTAGGACCAAAGGCAAGAAGATGGAGTGTGGGGGGGGGCAGGGCAGAATTATATTAATTAGTTTCCTCTTATTCAACCATCCCTTGTTTCTTCACCTTAATCATAGTGAATAGTATAACAAAATCAATTGCTATAGTTTTTTGCCAGGATTTTATTTAAACATTTGACTCAATATTAAGGATATCGATGAGTTCTCTCTTTTGAAGGGTTATCATTGAGGGGAGCAACTGCTTGTTCCCCAAGGGATAATGAGGATGGGCTAGTGCTGAGACAATATCACTTCTGTTTCTGTTTCTGTGTCTGTTAATCTTCACTCAAATTGTCTCAATCTTATCTCTTACCTTTGGTGTCTGTATTTGGTAATATAGAACATGCCTCTGTCTCCACCCCCACAAGAAACAAAATCCTTAGTCCAAGTGCAGTCATGAATGCTAGCTCACCAAGTTTAAGTGATACCTATTAGGTCAGATTTGCTTCCTTGCATTGGATCTCTGGTTCTGCTTTACTTGTGACCCACCAAGCATTTATGTAGATAGCTGAGGCTACAAGATTTTATTGCTGGTTTTTTTCTTGGATTTTGTTTCTTGTGAGTTCCTGGGCATCTCCAATACAATTCTTCTTTATACCTTGCAGATATTGCCCTTGATACCTAGCTTGGTGGCAATATGTAGATAGTTTTCTTGCTCACCCTCCTTTTCAATCTGAAGCTCTTCTGATTTGATTTGCAAGGCTTTAGGTAAATATATTCTTGCCAGTCTTTGCTGGGAATTTCATCCTAGGCCAAGAGTTCATATTTTAATAAAGATATGGTCTAGAAATCCAAGCCCTGTTCTCACATACCACATTATTAAGCAGTATATTCATTTGGTAAATCTGCCTTTTCTCTTCTGAAGGCCTTTCTATCAGTCTATAATAGCAGGATTGAAAATATCCCTGTGCTATTAAAGTCTTTAATTTTTTGCCCTTTGCAATCCTCTGTATTTTATTTTATGCATTAAAAAATATTATCCTGAGCAGGAGTCTACAGGCTTTATAAGACTGACTGCCAAAGGGGATTATGATACCAAAACAAGTCCTTCTATATATCCCTTAGCAATGCTTTGTACATTCTTTCTGATGTCATCATTCATGTCCATGTGAACAGACATAATGTATCATAGTCATCAAGTTTGATAGTCTTGGGTGATTCTCTGTCACATCCTGGAATTGTGCCTCAGAAAACTAAGAGATTTCAAACAGTTGCTTCAGTATCTCTTAGGAGGCAGTCACCAACCACAGTTACTGGCTTTGCCTGACCCCTCATGGATTTCTCACCAGACAGTGCCTAGGAATCCACACTCCCATTCCTTAGAGAACAAGCATTTATTTCCTCCTCTGAGTCCAACTCTCTTCAGGACTTCAGTTTAAGAGCTGTTGTTTTGTTTCATGAATTCAAATATAGTTCTTTGGGCAATAAGAATATGTACAATATTTTCTGGTTGTTATCGACTTGCATGGAGGATCCTGTGGAAAAGGGGCCAACGATCCCCACCACCTGCCACACACATGGCAGGCAAGTCAGTCTGGCTGAAGCAGTGGGGCACTCTGAAGAGGCAGCATGTGCCAGTTAACTCAAAACTACAATCACCGTATTTCCCCTAGGACTCTGGTGGAGACATCGCCAGGACCCTGAGCCCATGAGCATTAAGAATAGTAACACTCCCAATCCAGTGCTCTCAGCTGTCATCCTGGGAGGCAATGTCCATAGAGATGCAGCCAGCAGAGGCTACAGGCCCAGCTACTAAAGACCCAGAAAGGACAATTCTTGCCACCAAAATCCTTGGCATTGTTCAATGCCCCAAGCTTTAAAAAATGGATGTGATTTTTGAATGGAAATCACATTAATGAAAAGGCATTACTTTCTGCTTTGCCTATGTACCTTAAGGATCCTGGATCCTTTCTATCAGACTTGCTCCTGAAATCTCCCATGAATGTTGTATTTCCCATTAGAATATAAATTCTTTGAGAGCACAGACAATCATTTTTCTATTTGTATTCCCAGCATTTAGCTTAGCACTTTCCTCACAGTAATGGTTAATAAATGTTTTAAATTAGTTAACTAATTCATCAGTGATGGACTCATTGATGGAGGATCTTGCTTCAGAGAAATTACAAATATTCTCTGTTTCTGGTTGGTGTACTTCAGGGTGACAAAAAGCCTTTTAATTGGCTGCTGGGCTGCAACTGAGTGAACATACAAAAGGCTCACACAGCCAAATGTTCCCTTTCCTCCTGGGAGGAGAACAAAGTCCGAGCTGCTGTGGGCCTCCAGGTGGGGAGGGGGCCTCTCTTCCTGCACAGCCACCATGTTTCCATGAAAGCATGTCTCCTCTGTTCCTTTTGTCTTTGTTATGTTCTTCTTTCCTGATCTAAGGTGACTGAGAAGCAGAGATGGAAACAAGCCAGGTTACAACCTCATGAGCTTCAAAACATCAGAAACATTTGGAGAGATTCAGCGGTTGGAGTCAGTTACAGTCTGCCACCATATTCTGCGCCATATTCTTCTACCTTTCACTTTCCTGACCTGCGTCAGGATTCCCTTCTGTCTCTTTAGATCCTTGACTTCCTTATTGATTTTTTCAGGGAATAGTTTATTGTCTTGAATGACCCAGAGATTGGAGAGGCATTCCTTTAGCCCCTTTACTCTGCTAGGAGGGAGACCAGCCTGTTTAAGCACAGATGATTAGTAACTCACCAAGGCAGAAAGACAAATATTGAGTACTCTATGTGTGTCATTGGGAAAAAATCTCTGGTTTGAGTATTTCCAGGATGCAAGGTTCTTGGTCCTTCTCCTTCTTGCTATGGTAGCTCTTGTGGCCAGTTCACCTGGTGAACACTCCTTACCTGTAAGTTCCTTGTCATTTCATTTAGCATTTCTTCTTTTTCTTTGCTTGTTAATCTCGCTTTTCTTTTTCCTCCTTTCGGTGTCTTTTTTTTTCTTTTCACTTCTTCTAACTCATTTCTTCTACCTTTTCCACGAGTCCTTCTGTTTCCCTTGTACTTTTCCTTAATACATTTCCCTTCACCTCAGTTTCTCTTTCTCTTTAAGGCTTTCTAAATGTACCAGGCACTGGTCTTCACAATTCTGAAACCTTCCACACATCTTTCACAGTCCTCTTCTTTATTCTTGTTCTCCTTATTTTTCCTTCCTTCCTTCCTCCCTCCCTCCCTTCCTCCCTCCTTCTCTTCCTCCCTCTCTCCCTGTCTTCCTCTCTCTCTCTCCTTTCTTTTTTTCTTTCTCTCTCTCTCCTCCCTCCCTCCCTTCCTTCCTTCCTTCCTTCCTTCCTTCCTTCCTTCCTTCCTTCCTTCCTTCCTTCCTTCCTTCCTTCCTTCCTTCCTTTCTTTCTTCCTTCCTTTCTTTCTTTCTTCCTTCCTTCCTTTCTTTCTTTCTCTTTATCTCTTTCTTCCACTGAAGCTTAGAAGTAATTTTGCCCTCTGAGGCCTTGAAAAATAAACCTGCTGTCTATATCCTAGGGCAGCCCTTTAGAGATTTAAAAAATTATTTTTTTAATTTATGGAATAAAACAAGCATTTCCATGACATAGTATAATTGAAAAAAGATGATTACACATAAAACTGCCCATTAGAGATTGGAAGATAGTGGTCAACTATCATTTCCACCCCCAACTCCAAAATCTCCTCTTCTCTAGGCTAAACATCCCCAGTTTCTAAACATGCTCCCTCCCCTGGATGTAATTCTCCCCTGGATGGAAATTGGTAGCTTGCCATTTTCCCTTCTAAAAAGAGGTGCATAGAACTGGACACAATCACATGGGCTCTGACATTACCCAGCAGGTATTCAGTATAGATTTATTGGGCTGAACTGAATTGCAAATACTTTACCTTTTGTATGGGTCACCAGTGGATTGTTGTGGAAGATGAGCTCATTTAGGGAGGGGAAAAGAGCCACAGGGAGGAGGGCATCCTCATTTGAGATCTAGAATGACAAGAATACCTCTATCAATATGACCCCAGCCCAACTAAAGGCCAGGCCCCAGTGATCCGGGTAATCCCAGAGGATGGGTTTCAGGTGGGAAGTCCCTAGCATTCACTCTCAATGATCAGAGCAAGGGTATTCTGAAGGACATTCTTCAAATGTTTCAGATATGGATTGAACAGGATGACTTCTGGGCTCCCTTCCAACTCTGAGATCTTGTGATTCTATGATCCTGGATTCTGTTATTTTAAAATTCTATTATTTTGTGATTCTAAGAATCTCTGATTCAATAATCGAATGTGATTCCCTACCAAACAATAGCCATGGCCTGCAACTGGGAAATTGCCAGGCAACTTGGACTAGGGACTAGAAATGTCAAAGAGGTTGAATCCTGGGCTGACATGAGAGTTTTGGGTCCAAGTTCTCTTTGGCATTTGTCTCAGGAACACGGGGGAGCCCCCAAAGTGTGAGTTTTGTCCTGAACATTATCTTCCTCAAAAGATGGTTCTGCATATAATCTAGAAGTCTCAAAGTGGGGCTATTAGGCAACACCATGTCCTAAGCTCCCAAAGTGCCCTAGACACTAACAATGGGAAATGTAGAGCACCAGAAGTCAGAGGATAATAGTTCTTGCCCATAGGAAGCCTCAAATCAAAAGAGACATGAATGGCTCCTGATTTTATGGAGCTCCCAGTCTGAGGTGAAATGCATGGCTCCTACCCACACGGTTGAGGGAAGAGAAAAGACCTCTACAAGAAGCCTTTGGTCTGAGGCTCTTAAAGAGCAGAGAAGGCAGAACATGTTTTCTGTCCTCAGGAAGCCCCTAGTCAGTAAGGTGAGATGTGGCCTTTGCCCTCTGAAATATCCTTGGACTAAGGAGGCGGAACATAGTCCCTTTCCATAGGGAACCCATGGTCTGAAGGGGAAGAAACAATTCTAGCTCCCACCCTTTGGAAGCCCATGGCCTGAGGAAAGTTAAATGAGAGGGTCCCAATCTGTATCTTCTAGACAAAAGAGAGTCAGTCACCTTGTTATGGGCCAGGCTAAGATATCTCAGCTCTGGGAAAGGTGGAGCCCATGTCTGGTTCAGGGCCTTCAGTGACTTCACAGGAAGAATTTCAAATATGGGAGGAAGTGGATAGACTTTGTTTGCCTTAAAAGGAAAAGAAAGTCAAAGTAGTATCTCATGGCAAGAGGATCTGTAGTGGCACAGGACAGATAGATAGAGGCCTCCCAAGAAACCTGGGGCCCAGGATAGTCATTTCCTGAGAGATGAGACCAAGAAACACATTCAGTTCAAGTCAACCAACATTTATTAAGTGGCTTCTAGGTACACGGCATAGAAGGCAATTCTAGTGCTGGGGAGACAAGAAAAAGACAAAACCAAAACAGCCCTGTCATCAAGGGTCTTAAATTCTCCTATCCATATACATACACAAATTAGTAAGTACAAAGTAATTTCAGGAAGGGGAGAAAGCACTAATAATTAGAGCGATCTTTGCCTAATAAACATTAGTTAAATTGTATTGAATTGCATTGAACCAAGATACCTTGTTCTGTCCCTAGCAGTGACATGGGAGCTGTCCATGGTGAAACTTATTCACAGACTCAGAAAGTCTGAGTCAAATTAGACCCAAACTCTAGGATTCAAAGGGATGTAGGCATACACAGAGATGAACAAACCAAATGGGAAAATAATGCTCTTCTATGAGCCCTGCCTTGCTCAGGCATTGTAGGAAGAATACCGGATTTGGAAGGATTCAGGCTGAATCCTGGCTCTGACACTTACTGGCTATATAACTTCTGATAAATTACTCTGCCTCTTTGAGGATATGTATCCTCTGTAAATGAAGGATCTAGATAAGGTGACTTCTGAAGTTCCTTCTAGCTCTGAGTACTATGATCCTATGTACCTACGAGCAGATTAAGAAACCTCAAGTTCTAGATTGGTTTCTGATAGGCTCAAATAATGGAAAATCCTGAATAGGCTGAACTAAATGTGCTAGACTCTTTGAAGGGGCCCAGTAGAGACCCTTTGGTTCTATTCCCTCCATACAGGTGGGGAAGCCTGTCAGCTCCTGAAGGGGAAGAGCCTTCACAGCCTCCTTCAGTCACTAGTTCTATGTTTTTAACTTCAAGGTCAAGTTTCCTAGGTTTGACCATGTTCTCTCTTGCTTTCACTTAGGCCCATTTCATCTGCAACCATGGAGGATGACTAATCAATATCCCTCTTAAACTAAGTACCCTTCAGAGAGGTGACTTAGCATAATGTGCAAAGCACTGAGCTTGGAGCTAGGTCGCAAACCTGGCTCCAACGTTTGCAAGCAGTGAGGCAAAGTCACCTGACTTCTCAGAACCACACCGCTGCCCCCCCATCACCATCTGTAAAATGAGAGTAATTATGATTATAGTACCTACCTCCTAGGGTTATTCTGAGGAAAGAATCTTGTTAACTCCAATTACTCTAAAACGTGAGTTATTATAAGGTGCAAAGACCAGTGGCGGCTGACACGGAGTGCTTCACAGTGTTATTATTATCGGCTAGCATTTATTTACACAGCGCTTTAAAGTTTGCAAACAGCTTGTCTCATTTCATCCCCACGGCTGTCCTGGAGAGCAGGTGCTGTTATTACCCCCATTTTTCAGATGAAGTGACAAAGGCTCAGAGAGGTTAAGAGGTTTGTCCATGGCCACACAGCCGGTGAGTGTGTAAAGCAGTATTGGAACTTAGGTCTTCTCGACTCTTAAGTCTAGTCATTTATCCGCTATACCACACTGCTTCCAGACAGTCCTACCAGATGGTCAGAGCAGGGATCATTATCCCCATTTTATAAACAAGGAAACCTGGTAAAGAGAGATGATTTGGCTCAAGTCATAGAATGAATCAGGCAAAACTACAGCTGGAACCCAGGCCTCTGTCCACTGCGCTGCATTATATTACCTCTTGTGTGGTCCTGCCATAGTCTCCCTCTCTTTAAATCCAGTGCATAATAGTAATAGTTATATTACTAAAGAGGGCCGTTGTATGGCACCATAGTGCATAGAGTTTCAGGCTTGGAGTCAGGAAGATTCCTCTTCCTGAGTTCAAATCTGGCCTCAGACACTTACTAGCTGTGTGACCCTGGGCAAGTCACTTCACCCTGTTTGCCTCAGTTTTCTCATCTGTCAAATAAGTTGGAGAAGGAAATGGCAAGCCACTCTAATGTCTTTTCTGGGTTCCTAAACAGGGTCATGAAGAGTTGGATACTACTGAAAACAACTGAACAGCAACGACAATTACCCAGCATTTGTATAGTGCTTTAAAAGTTCATAAAGTGATTTACAAACATTATCTCATTTTATTCTCAAGAAAATCTTGGGAGGTAGGTACTCATCATCCCCACTTTACAGATGAGGAGGCTGGGGCACACCAAGGCTGAGTGACTTTCCCAGGGTCATGCAGCTAAAAAGTCTCTTCAAATATAGTTATCCCCATGTGAACTCAAGTCTTCCTAAGTCAGGTCCAGTGCTTTATCCACTGTGCTACCTTGCTGCTCCTAGGTGGACTTTTTGGTTAATTGTGTCACAGCATCTTTTTCTGAATACCCATTTAGGAAAACAAAACAAACCAAAACGAAAATACCTAAGGACAGCCAGGGTTGTCTAAACTGCTCTGTAACTGTGTAGTGTTACTACTCAGCTCAATTAAATCATGGCATTGCCATTATCATTAGAGAGGCAGCATGGCGGTGAGTAACAGGAGGGTCTTGGAATGAGGAATACCCAGTTTCATTCCTGCCTCTGTCATGTACTAGCTTGGTTGTTGTTCAGATGTTTCAGCTGTGTCTGACTCTTCACAATGCCATTTGGGGTTTTCTTGGCAAAGAGAGTGGTTTGCTACAGATGAGGAAAGTTGCCCAGGCTCACAGGGCTTGTAAGTATCTGAGGTCAGATTTGAACTCAGGAAGATGATTCTTCCTGACTTCAGGCCTGGCATTCTATCCACTGCACCACCTAGCTGCCCTTATGTACTAGCTATGGGACTATAAACAAATTATTTAGCTTCTTAGTGTCCCAGGCAACCCTAAGAATATAAATATCAGTGGAGGGAGATTGCCCACAATGAAATTACAAGTCTGAACCTCTCTATCACTTCATCTCTGTAATGAAATTATCACCATCACCATCATCACTATCATCACCACCATCACCATCATTGTTATCTTCATCACCATCACCACCACCATCATCATCACCACCACCATTGCCATCATCCTTATCTTCATCACCACCATCACCACCACCATCGTTATCTTCATCACCCCACTACCATCATCACCATCACCACCACCATCACCATCATCATTATCTTCATCACCATCACCACCATCACTATCATCACCACCACCATTGCCATCATCCTTATCTTCATCACCGCCATCATCATTATCTTCATCACCACCATCACCACCACCATCGTTATCTTCATCACCATCACCACCATCGTCATCATCACCACCACCATCACTAGCATCACCATAATCACTATCATCATCATCACCATCATCATCATCACCATCATCACCATCACCATCACTATCATCACCATCACCATCACCATCACCATCACTATCATCATCATCATCATCATCATCAGTCCAGGTCTGATTTTGCTGACAAAGGAAACTTCCAGTGAGGACACTTCTTCTACCTCTCTCATCCTGAGTTTCCTGATTTATAAAATGGAAACACTAGTAGCACCTCCCTCACATGGCTGTTTTCAGAATCAAATGAGATAATATATTTAAATTGTTTTGCAAACATTTAAGCACATTATGGGTTAGTTATTATCGTTATCCACAATAGTTCTGCAGCTTGTAGGCTTGGGGAATTGTCTAGGACCCTGAACAGGCAAGTGACTGACTTAGGGTCACACAGTCAGTATGTGTGAGAGGTGGGGCTTGTGCCCAAGTGCTTCTGAAGCCAAGGCTGGCTCTTTGGTGACTCCATTCTACATCTGTTATTTTTACCATCCTAAGTTAAAAGGTTCTGGGCTAAATAAGTGGTCTTACCTGGTTGGATGAATATCCAGGGAAAGATGGGAATATAACCTCTGTAATCGGATAAGAAACAAAGTCTAAGTTGATTAATGATAATGAAGAAAATAGACATTCATTTGAAGAAGCAGAATAGCATGGTATTTTTAATGGAATAAACCCTGGGCTTGGATTCAGAAGCCCCAGATTTGCATTCTACCTCTGACATTTACTAGCTATATGACATCGGGCAAGTCACTTCCTTTCTCCGGGTCTCAGTTTCAACATCTGTACAATGGCAATAATAATAATTAAATTACTTATTTCACGAGGCTATTGTGAGGAATTCAACTTCAAGTGCTTACCACATGGAAAGCACATTTTAGATTGCTTTGTAAACTGCAAAATGCTGCAGGAATGTGGCCTCATATTACTTATGTTGGACTTCAAGTTGGCAAAATGCTTTCCAAAGCCATTAGCTTATGCTTCCCCCCAACTCAAAAGCCTTGAGAAGGAGGCAGTGCAGGGCAGGAGTCTATCTCCATCAGAAAAATGATTTGTCCAAGGTGACACAGTGAGTAAGTGGCAGGGTAAGACTAAAATCCAGGTCTCATGATTCCAAGGTTTGGGCTCTCTCTTTCCATCACACTGTCATACCTGCAAGCTTGGATGGATCCATGATCTCATCACCATAGGTACCTCTTCTAATAATGCAGATCACAGCCTGTCCAAGCTTTCTCATTCAACTCTAATCCATCTAGCATGTTGGGGGCCTTCCTGTGGATCTCATGATATTGCATGGGTGCCAATGAAGTATATGGGCTCTATTTGGCATTGAAAGCCCTTCATAACCTTGCCCCTTCCTACCTTTACAATCTTCTTACATTTTACTCCCCAATATGTACTCTTCAATCCAATGATACTGGCCTCCTGGCTGTTCCATGAGCAAGACACTCCACCTCTCAGCTCTAGGTATTTTTGCTGACTGTCTCCCATGCCTAGAATGTTCTCCCTCCTCCGTGCTGACTACTGACCTCCCTGGCTTCCTTTAAGTCCCAACTAAAATCTCACCTACTCCAGGAAGCCTTCCCTAACCCCCTCTTAATTCTAGTTAATTCCCTCTTTTACTTATATCATATCTGTCCTGTATGTGTGTGTGCATCTATTATATCTCTAGATATAGATATATGGCTTGCTTCTTATATATTTACATGTTGTCTCCCCAATTTGATTACAAGCTCCTTGAGGGGAGGTACTATCTTTCACCTCTTTTTGTATCCCTAGTGCTTATTACAAAGTAGGCACTTAATAAATGTTTGTTGACTAAATGGGCCATCCATCAGTTTCCTCTTCTTTTCATGTCATAAGTGGCCCACCTCTTTTCCTAATCATATATCTCTCTGATGGTGCCTTTTATGTTGCTTTGTATGTGGTTTATTGTCAGAAATGGGCTGCAGCCTATTTACATCCACCATCCATCTCTCCCAGACCCTTCAGGTGACCCACCATCTTGAGTGTTTGGATACAGCACTGTTCCATTGTGGCAATCCATTTAGACTGGCAATTCCTTTGTGGTAATACATTTGGGTGTTGGCAAGATAGATTTTTATTCCAGGTTTAAGCTCAGAATTGCTATCAGCTCTGCTTGAATAAAACTAGAGGTGGAATAAAATCTCTGGGGATATAATGTACCTACCTGTCCGGTCCACATCCCTTTTCATCGATAATATGGCATAATCTGGTTGTCCTTTTCCCGACTTGCTTTCCAGGAAGGCCCCATTCATACCTTGTGCTAGCTTCTGTTTGGGGCTAGATTCTTTCTGGGAACCATTCTTTCCCTTGGTTGATTCATCACAGAACTTGGGTAACTGAACTTGCTGTAGGTATGGGATCCGGAAAATCTTGTTTTGTTCCATGCTTAATTTCTTCAGTCTTAATAGAAAAAAAAAGGAAATATAAGAACAATAGGAGATAATGTAATACATAGGAAAAAGTTGTTGAGCCACAATACCCGGGCTCAAAATGTAACTCTGACATTACTGACCTGGGCAACTCACTTAACTATCCTGATCTGCAGTTTCCTCATTTGTAAGATGGGGATAATACTATAATACCTGGTTCATACAATGCAGGGCTGTTGTGAGGAGAGTACTTAAAGCACTCCACAAATATGGGTCATTATTATACAATATTCACCCTGCTTTTATTAAGGAGGAGCACGTAACCGAAGGAGCATTGGACGTGGGGTCAGACAACCCATGTCCACGTTCGCATCCTAGTTCTGCTAATTACTGCACTTTGTAACTAAACAAACCATTTTATAAAATGTCTGTGAGTCTCAGTTTCTTGTCATGACATTAAAGCCATTACTTGCCTTTTTCTGGACTTGAGACTTCTAATCTTGATGCCTGAGACTTCATTAACTTTTCTGGCTGTTCTTACGCGCTATAAGTAGTGTTGTATACTGGTAAAGAGCTGAACTTGGAGTCAGAAGACTGAGGTTCAAATCTTGGCCCTACTCCTTACTTCTACTATTCAGAAAGATAGTTTATCTGAGCCTCAGTTTTCCTACCTATAAAATGAGGTGGTTAGGCTAGATTATCTCTCTGTTACTTCCTAACTCTAAAATACTATTTTTATGTGACTCAGCTGTGTGAGCTTGGTCAAGACACTCTGCTTTTTCAGGCTCTCTGTTTTTGTACAATGAGCATTTAGGACTGGATGACTGCTAAGATTTCTTCTAGTTCTAAATTCTAAGATCCTGTGATGAAATGCCAGCAGTGATCTCAGCCATAAACTGGCTGAGACCTTCTCTTGGTTTCAAGGGTCCTGGGATGGTTGGGACAGCCAGGGAAGAAGGCAGGAAGGGAAGTTGTTCAAACAGCTGACCTATGGCAGTCAGCATTACCTTCTGAGTCCGGCCAGGCTGGCAAAACAGCTGGGGTGAGAGAGTTTGTTGTCATCTAAGATTAGTGTCTCTAAAGCTTGGAACCTTAGCACATAGCGCTTGTTAGTCAGGCGAATGACCGAAAGGTTCCTGTAAAGGCAAAGGAAGGATCACTGCTCCACGCAGGAAATGAATGATTCCTCTTGGAGGGGCGGGGCTCATGGGCCTTTGGATCAATGCTGTTGAGGAGTCAGAGGATCTGGGTTTGATCTTTGTCTTGACATTTACTGTGTGACCTTGGGCAAATCTATTCTCCTCTCTGGGCCTCAGTTTCTGTATCTGTAAAATGATGGGGTACAACTGAATAATCGGTAAGGACCTCTCAGCTCTAATTCCTGTAAATTTATGAATGAGTTTGGAAATTTGGCACCAGTTCTGTGATAACTTGGTTACATTGTCAGCCACAGGACAGTAAAAAAAGCCTCCAGTGTGTTAGATGACTCTTCTGAGGAGGACTCATGAAAAGACGTGGACAAGAATAATATAGGAGAATCACATTACGGTTGGGATGTGGATAAGCTGGTACCTAGTATCCATATACTGATCCCAGGTCTATCCAAGTGTATGTGATACTACACAATTCAATTCACTCTCAGGCATGGTGGGTCTGGGGGTTTCTCTAGCCTGCTAACCATTTTTGTTATAGCTATTCCTGTTCAAAGATGACTCTAGTTGGAGAGAGTGGAGGTGCAAAATAAGTTTTGAGTTGTTCATCTGTTATCATCACCATCATCATCTTATTTACCCTTACCAAAGGTGATTTCTGATCATGGATTCCATTCCACCAAGACTCAGTTATCCCTATGAAGCCAAATTTAACCTCCTTATGTTAGGCTCACTAGCTAACCATACATACCGTTCATGTATATAGATATTGGCACTCATGAGTTTCATCCCTGCTCTTCTTCTTAGAAATTATTTCCTATGAATTAATGGCCTTTTTCCCCCCCATTATTTTCTTTTCTCTTGGTACTTGCTATTCTCTGTTGCAGCAGGGTTGGTTAGCTTATGTGGGCAGCTTTTTTTTTCTTTTCCTCTTCCTTTTCATTATAAAGCTGTTATTGTATGTGCAACACTCCAGTTAAATATAATTTTCCTAGATTTTGTTAGGTGAACACCATACCTGGCCAAGAGCTCGTCAATGTCGAGAAACCCACATCCCATTCACAGACACCATCTTTCCAACGAGCTGTTCACATCCCAAATATGGCTTTCTCTTATGGCAGCAGTGATGAAAGCACTGGCTGTGTCTCTAAGGTCTTCCATTTCTTGCAGAAGACTTCATAATCCTTATCACTGGTTCTTAGCTTCCTTTGTCTCCACTTAAACCATAGAAGCCAGTGGTGCTTATCACTGCTTGATAAGTCTTAGGAGGCTTTTGTTATGTTCCAGGTACATGCCCCAGAAGATAGCACATCTCAGATAAAATCCCATCTTTCTAGAGCAAGCCTTTTCCAACAACTCTTAATTCTAATGCCTTCCCTCCATTGTTTCCTATTCATCCTTCACATAGCTTGCTTGTGCATATTCCTTTGTTTTTTTCTTTCTATTAGACTATGAATTTCTTGAGAGCAAGGATTATCTTTTGCCTTTTTTTGTATCCCCAGTGCTTAGCACAGGGCCTAGCACAGAGTAGGTGCCTAATAAGTGCTTATTGACTAACAGCTAAATTTTCTACTGAGGCTTAATTTGTTTAATAGAAGCAAACAACACCAGGGACAAGACATGTGGAAACAGTAGCCCAAGCATGCAAGATTAAATTCAATAATTTAATGAACTCCACTTACCCCATTTTACCTTGCTGCTGCTTTCCAGATACTTTTCTCTACTTCCCTGGACTCTAGGCTCTCAGATATGGTTATCTGTATATCTTCTCATCAGACTGTAATCTCCATGAAAGCAGGGAATATATCTTATCTAAACATCGTACTTCCCTAGGGCCTACCACACAGTAGACTGTTTTTTGTTTGTTTGTTTTTAGTGAATGTTGAATGCTGCCACTAGGTGGGATGGTAAATTGGAGAGTAAGTTAGGAGACCCTTGTGTCTGGGCATGGACCATGTAGAAGGTGGGTTGGGAGGCATATCGAAAGGAGATGCTTACATGATGGGGCTACGGGACCATGGTGAGGCTAAGTCAGGTGTAATGTTGGAAGAAGACTTTTACAAGTCTGTGACGGTCAGTTTGAAAAGCAAATTGAAAGAAGATCTTTGGGTTCTATGAGGGCTCCTGTTGAAGCTAGGTCAGAAATAGATACTTACGGCTCTGTGACAGCCATGTTGGGAGGAAGTGAAGTAAGCCCATTGCCTGTTAGAAGCAATACCTTAAGGCGAGGCAGAATTCCCAGCTCACGGATGGCCTCTGGAGACAAGTTATTAAATGAAAGATCCAGGTGCTAAGTTCCAAAAAGATAGGGAAAAAAGCATCTGAATGTTATAGTATATTGTGTGCTGTAATGAAACTTACCTATGGGAAGAAATCCTGCTATAGCTTATAATTTGTATGTTTTCCCTTTCTTCCCATCCTTCAAGGCTCAACTCAGGAGCTACTTCTCCAGGAAACCTGCCCCAGGTCCCCAGCTAGAAGAGGTGTCCTCTTCCTTGAATCTTGAATCTCACAGAAACCAAGCCCAGTAGCCACAATAACCCTTTGAAAGCCAGTAATCCCACCCTGGGGCCCCACTGTCCTAACTGGTAGCTATCTCAGTTGGACCCTACATTGGCTTCCTAACATGATTTCCTTTGCTTCTCAGACTTCTCACCAGCTGCCATGCCATCACATATACCTATAGTCACTCTTCCTACCCCTTATAGTTTGGAAACCATAATCCTGGAAAGGGTATGTCAATCTGCTCCCCTCTGGCTCCATCCACCATCTCTGTAATTTTCCTAACCAAAATGTCACTCCCTGGCTACCACTCTCCTATATTTGTCCCATTGTGTGTAGCCTTTTCAGCTTCCTTCTCTGATTCATTAATCAGATTATGTTTCCAAACTGTGAGTATATGCCAAGGCTCTGAATTAGGCCCCCTTACTCTTCTCTCTACACTTTCTCTAGGTGACCTCATCAGTTCCATGGGCTTAATGATCATTTCTCTATTAATAACTCCTAGATCTATATAGCCAACCTCAGTTTTTAATACTTTACTACTTGAGCTTCTACCATGTACCACAAATTGCCTCTTGGATGTCCTAAAAACATCTCAAACTCAACGTGTCCAAAACTAAATTCATTATCTTTCCCCCAAACCTCAACCCTCTTCCAAACTTCCATGTTTCTGTTGAAGGAACCACCATTTTTCCAGTCTCACCCAGGTTTGTAACCTCGGTGGTATTAATTCCTCATTCTCCCTCACCCCATAGATTTATTCATTTATTCACCTCATATATTTATTATGGCCAAATCTTGCTTTCTACCTCCACATCTCTCACATCCAAGCCCTTCTCTTTACTCATGTGGCTACCATGCCATCAACTCTTGCCTACATTGTTGCAACAATCTTTCATTTGGTTTTCTTGCCTCTCTTCACTTCAATCTGTCCTTCACAAAGTGAGTTTCCTTACATGTAAATCGGACCCTGTCACTTTCATATTAAATAAGCTCCAGGGGCTTTCCTATAGTCTGTAGAATGAAATATAAACTCCTGTGTTTAGTTTTTAAAGCCATATACAACCTTACCCCAGCCTGTCTTTCCAGTATCATTATGACATGATTCTTCCTCCCCCATACTCTGTAATTCAGTCAAACTGGTCTTCTGTCCCTGACACACAACATTCCATTTGCCTTCTTTCTGCCTTTGCACTGGTCATCCCCATTCTGGAATGTACTCTCCCCTTCACCTCCACCTCAATGAGTCCCTCTCTACCTTCAAAGTGCAGCTTAAATACCACCATGAAACCTTTTCTGATCCCTCCCCAAGCTGCTTATGTCCTCTCTCCCAAACTACCTTGTATTCAACTACTTTGCATTTATTCGTAGATATTTTCCTTAAATTTATTGTGATATGTATGTCCTCATCTTTTTAGTTAGAATGCAAGCTTGTGCATAGGTTCATTACATTTGTATCACCAAGTCCTGGTACTGTATCTGGCATATAATAGGCATTTAATAAGTACGTGTTGAATGATTGATCCCCAAGGTTTAGCAGTGCTGGTATATAGTATCTAAAAAAATGCTTTTCTATCCTTTCATTCATTGATTCATAGTACTTTGTTTGAACCTCTCCATTGCAAAACTTATATGATATTTTATATGGAATTATCTGGGTCCATCTCTTTTCTTTTGACTAGACTGAAAGATTCTTGAGGCCAGGTACTGGATCTGATTTCAGAGACAACACTCAGTTTGTTGAGTGACTACACACTACTTTGACTAGCAAAACCACCATAAAGCATTGGCCAAGATTTTGAAAATGAACGATGCCTTTGACTGGAACATCTTCCCATTCCTCTTCGCTTGCTAAATTCCTAGCCAACTTAAGGGCCACCTCTGTTAGAAAACCTCCTCTCATCCTCTGTGCCAGTAATTGACTTCCCCCAATGCCTCTCAGAAGTTTGCTTCTACCTTTCTAATGTAAGTGTCATTTAATATTATGTGAGAGATTGGGGTATTGTGGGTAGAACCATGAACATGGAGCAGGGTACTTGAGTTCAATTCTGGTCTTATTAGATATGTGATTTTAGTACAGGTTATTTCGTCTCTCTGGGTCTGTTTCCTCATGTGTGAAATAGAAAGAATATCCTTTACACTACTTGCCTCACAGGGACCATTAGGAGGAAAACTTTGTGGTGCTATAAAATGGGAAATATTCTTATAGTGATGATGATCAAGATGCGACTGGGTCCAGACTGTGTCTTTTCTAAATTCTGTATCTCCCCTAGGATGTAACATAGGATTCTGAAAACAGTTGACATTTAGTGAATGTTTATAGAATGTAAGTCAGTAATCCTTTGGTCAAATGTTAAAATGCTAAATTAAATAAGCATTAAGGATAATGTCTTATACACATGGGCATGAAGTAGTGAGAATTCTGGCTCTTTAGAAAGGGTTTAGGAAAAGAGCAGTTATTTTTCCACAGTGGTTAAAACATCTCCATTCAAGTCTTCCTCTTTTGTTTTACTTGTTTCAATTTGGAGGGGATCCTGGCCTGTGCTATGTCAGCTCTGACTGGGCCTACTGAACTTGAAGGTCTTTTGTATACAGGTTCTGTGATGGACCAAACATCTGTGATACCAGGGCCAGGCCAATGTAGGATGGGGATGTTCATCACCAGACGGCCAACATGGGGTACATTTTTCTGGCTTTGTGGATTGGGATGTAGGGTCATGGATTTAGGTCTAGAAGGGACCTTAAAGGCACTGAGACCAGCTCTCTCATTTCCTAGATGAGGAAACTAAGGCTCAGAAAGTGACTTGCCTATTCTGGATTTTAAGGTATTTGAAGCAAGGCAGAAACACAGTTCAGCTAAAGGGAGGGAGTATGGATGGGATGCAATGGCAGGTCTAAAATTCAGGCCCCTAATTATCATACATACAGAGAGAGAGAGAGAGAGAGAGAGAGAGAGAGAGAGAGAGGGAGAGAGAGAAAACCAACTATGGACAAGGCCTTATACTCATCCCTAGAAGAAATAGAAAGAATAAGACAGGGGGCGGAGCCAAGATGGCAGCTGGGAAGCAGTGACTGGTGTGAGCTCCCCACCAAGTCCCTCCAAAAACCTATAAAAAATGGCTCTGAACCAATTCTAGAGCTGCAGAACTCACAAAGTGGCAGAGGGAAGCAGGGCTCCAGCCCAGGACAGCCTGGATGGTCTCTGGTAAGGTCTGTCCCACACAGAGCTCCCAGTCCCTAGCTGAGGGGAGCGGAGCTCAGCCCAGCGCGCGCGGCGCGAACAGACCAGACGCAGACCTACCAGACCAGGAGACGAGTGGAGAGTGCCCTGGCATCCTGAATTACTGAGCTGTGGCATCCACCAGACCTCTCAACCCACAAAGAGCAAAGACATCAGAGAAGGTTAGTGGGAAAAGCTGCGTGACTGAGTTTGCGGTTC
>CM053622.1:712966756-712985506 GCA_028646595.1 Phalanger gymnotis
GGCGACGGAGGGGAGGGCAGACTGGGGAACAGGGCAACCAGAGTGTATGGCATCTTGGAGGGGGGGGGGAGGAAATGGGGAGAAAATTTGTAATTCAAACGCCTGTGAAAATCAATGCTGAAAACCAAACATGTCAAAAATAAATTAAAATAAAAAAAAGAAAGAATAAGACAATTCTTGTTATAATAAAGCTTACAATCTAATAAAGAAGATTAAATACATATACAAATAATTAAAGAACAGGAAGAATATATGACATGAACATAAAGAACGATGAAAATGCAGAGTGGGGAGATGTCATTTCTGACTGCAGAGTTCACAAGGAACTTCCAGACAGAGCTAGGGCTCCTGAGCTGGGTGTTGAAGGATAGGTACTATTTCTAGAGCCAGAGACAGGATAATTGGTACAGGTAGTTAGGGGTTGGGGTAGGGGTGGGTGGTGGAGAGGATATCCCAGGCCATAGGGATTTTGTGAGCAAAGACAGAAGTGGGAAAAGGTAGAGTGAGTTCATGGTCTTATGATTTGGCCGGAGCATAGATTGCATCAAGGGAGCTCTATGAGATGGGACGTTGTAACATCCAGGCTTAGAGGAGTGGCTTTATATTTATATTGATTCACAGATAAGTATAATATGAACTAAAAATGATTTGTTTTTAGGAGAGGTCAAAAAAGGAGGAGTATGAGATTTAAAGGACAGATCACTTTTAGCTGAGGAACAAGGGGTGGGTTGGGATGAGGGTGGCAGGTATAGCAGGGAACAAAGAAGAAGGTGGTATCTGAGCTATGCGGGGAAGTTGGAGTTGGAGTGGGAAGGCAGTAGGGATGAGGAGGCCACTCGTGGCTGTTTTAATAGAGCTTTCTTAGCCATGCTGGGCTCTGGTATGATTTCTCCCTGGAGTTAATTCTGTTCCCAGAAGCCAACAGTCCAGTTGGACCTGTTCCACAGTTGTACTCAGAGAGGGCCAGATCATAGAGAAGGGTGTTTTTATGAGCTATATCATTAGAAATCGCACCCTTGGCATCTTACCACGAGGACTTTCTCTGTCACTCGAGGAGAAAAAATCCCAACTTGTCCAGCCCACCATACCCTCTTCTTCATTTAGTGTTATTAGTATAAAGTGCATTCCAGAGCCCTTCCCAGTTCACTCCTAGGAACACAGACTCTAAGAATGTGAGGGCCTCTAATAGACTCTCCCATCCAATTCACCCTCCCCTGCCCCATTTTACAAGAGGAGGGGGAGGCGAAGGCCAAACAGATGTCAGGAAAAGCAGTGGATGCAATGCAAAGACCATCGGATTCAGAAGTGGGAGCTGTGGAGTTTGGATTCTAGCTCTGCCATTGTGAGACTATGGGTTTCTGTCCTACTCTATAAAAGGAAGAGGTAAGACTAAATGATCTCCAAGGGCCCTTCTAACTCAGAAAACCCGTGAATTTAGGAAGGGGGAGACTCCTCCAAGGTCATGCAGTGACCAGTCAGTGGTCAGGAGGCAACGAGCCCCCAGCAGTCATGAATTCCAGCCCAGGATTCTTCCTGAGCTCATCACCAGGAGGTTGTATTTTGCACAGCTCAGGACTGTCCTGCTCTCTGTTCTTGGAAAGCCCTTATAAGTCATTAGGAGGTCAAAACAGGTTAACAGCTGGCTAAGAGAAGGATACTTCTTGTCAGTTTACTTGGGAAATCTTGGCCTTCTCTTTAATTAAGTGAGATATCAGACTTGATCTTATGCATAGAGAATATTCAAATGAGGCTACTGAGAACCTCATTTCCAACAGGTTAATATACAATAACCAGTTGCTTAACATTTTATCAATTGCTGCTTATGTGACCTTGGTTAGGTCCCTTGACCACTCTGAGCCTCAGTTTGCTCATCTGGAAAATGGAGATAATCATAATGCTTGTCTGCCTACTTCGTAAGACCCTTCTGAGGAAAATATTTTACAAATAGTAGTGAAACACTACAGAAATGGAAGCTGTCATTTTAACTCTCCAATCTTTCAGTCTTTTGAGAATTTATGCCAGGGTTGAGTGTGATCAGTAGCCACTAAGGTTGAATGCTGGTAGGAATTCTCTGTTGGCCTTCCCCCTTCCCCATCTCACCCTTCCCCATGAATTTCTTCAATTTAACCCAATGAATATTTGTTAGATACCTGTTACTGTGTTAATCTGGGGATACACAAATTTAAAATGCCTCAATACCTGCCCTCAGGGACCTTACAATTTATTAAGAGGAAAGACATGTATGCAAAGAGCACGATGAGAGAGAGGATGAGTCTGAGGCAGAGGAGATAGCCACACAAAGTGAGGGGAAAATCTGAGGAGGCCTACATCACTTTTAGCTGAAAAAAGGGTGAGAAGGGGAGGGTGGGAAGAATTGGCTCTTCCTCTCTCCCCTTACTTGCAAAGCTCCATGAAAAAAAGGGGTATGTGGGCTGTACAGCAATAACTTGTACACATTAATAACTTGCTTATATAGAGGCACCTGGGTGGTGTAATGCAAAGAGCACTGGGCCTGGGGTCAGGAAAACCTGAGTTCAAGTCTAACCTTAGACACTTATTAATTGTATGACCCTGGGCAAGTCTCTTCTCCTCTGTTTGCCTCAGTTACCTCAACCGTAGAATGGAGACAATCATAGCAAGGTTATTGTGAGGATCCAATGAGATAATATTTGTAAAGTGCTTACTTAGCACAGTGCCTGGCACACAGTAGGAAATTAATGAATGCTTGCTTCCTTCCTTTCATTTTTCCTTCCTTCCTTCCTACTTATCCTGGCTCTGTTTCTTGTTCCCTGTGTGACCTTGGACAAGTGACTTAATTTTTCTGGATCTAAGTTTTCTCATATGTAGAATGAGGAGGATGGACCAGAAGATCTCAAGGTCCCTTCTGGCTGTGAATCTTGTGGTCCTATAATTAGGCAATCTCACCAAAATGAAACACTGCTAAAGGAGGCAATAGGGTGGAGGACAAGTGGTCCCACTCGTGCCTTACAGTCAAATGCAGTCTTCCACTTGGAGTCGACTTCTGGAATCTAGCTCCAATTCTGCCAAGGATCTGCTGGGTCACCTTGGCCAAGTGGCTCAACCACTCTGTGCATTCATTTGCATTTATGTAGAAGATAAGTGTGATAGACAAAATCATCTATAAAATCCCTTCCAGCTCTAAGCACCTCCAGAGGATGATGTGAATAGAGCACTTTGTGAAGCATAAGGCTCTCCATAAATAATAATATGTGGTCACATTTACCGTATTTCACCATGTATAAGATGCACCCTTTTAAAGAAAAATTTGGTGTCTAAAAACTGGATGTGTCTTATACAGCGGTTGTAGATTTTTTTACTTGCATTTCCTGCTTTTTTGCGCTTGTCTTTGCGCTTATTGTTTCGCATTTGTTGCCGGTATATTAGGTTATGTTTTGCCACGTTCTGCCCAGAAATGGCTCAGAAAAGATTTTCATACAGCGCTGAATTCAAGTTAAAAGCCATCCAGTTTGCAAAAGTGAATGGAAATCGTGCTGCTGAACGTAAGTTTGGTCCTCCTCCAACTGAGAAAACAATCCGAGACTGGCTATGGGAAGAAGAAACCCTACTGAAAATGCCACAGCAGAAGGCCATGAGAGGTAAGTCAGCAAAATGGCCTGATTTAGAGAGGGAATTGAAGATATGGATTGAAGAGCAAAGGGAAATTGGAATTCCTGTGTCCACAAAGATGGTTCAGCACGAGGCAAGAAGAATTGCTGATGATAAAGAAGTTACTGATTTCAAAGGAGGACACAATTGGTGCTTCAGTCTCACAAAACAGAATGGACTAAGCATGTGTACATGCACCAGACTTGCCCAAAAGATGCCTGAAAGCTATGAGCAGAAGGTCCTTGAATTTCATCATATTATTGTATGAATTTTATGATGAATAAAACTTGAGTTCGATAACTTTATGTAATACATTCTTTTTCAAATTTCAGGCCCCAAAATTAAGGCGCGTCTTATACATGGGGAAACAGGGTATATAGGGCTTTACTGTTTATAAAGCACTTTCCAACAATATAGTGTGAGTACTATTATTCCCCCTTTACAGGAAAGGAAAGCTAAGGCTCAGAATCTAAATGCTTACCCAAGGTCAGACAGATAACTTATAAATATTGCTATTATTTTGAGAAACTTAAAGAAAAAAGATAAATGGAATTAAATAAATACAGAAACTGAATACAGTGAATGAATTAATGCTCATGGACTTTGTTAATGGCCTACACTCTTTTTTTCCCACAAAATTCTAAGAAAGCAGGTGATCTCAGTTCCTAGCTCTGGGTGGAAGAGATGGCATGAATTAACAGGAAGAAGGCTGCTGCTAGAAGCTTGGATACTGTGACAGCAGGGACCTGTGCCAGCTCTTGGCTGCTCTGGAGAGCAAGGAACAAGACAGAAATGTGCCATACACAAAGCAGTCCCAATAACAGCAGTTCTCATTTCTACAGCACTTTGAGGTTTTCAAAGGCCTTTCCTCACAACCACTCTGTGAGGAAGGCAGGCTTACTATGATGATCCCCATTTTAAAGATGAGGAAACTAAAGTTCAGAAAGTGATTGGCCCCAGACCTAATAGCTAAGTGGTAGGTGAGGGCTTGAAACCAGGTGTCCTGACTCTTAGCACTGTGTCAGCTACCTTTTGTTGTTGTTCAGTCATTGTCAACTTTTTGTGACTCCATTTGGGATTTTCTTGGCAAAGATAGTAGAGCCATTTGCCATTTTTTCCTGCAGTTCATTTTACAGATGAGGAAACTGAGGTAATCAGGGTTAAGTGACTCGACCAGGGTCACACAGCTAGCGTGTGTCTGAGACCACATTTTAACTCAGGAAGATGAGTCTTCCTGTCTTCAAGCCCTCACTGTGTTGGTAAGCAAAATGGGCTCCTTAGCACTTAGTTCAACAAGTGCCCTTGAAGAGTTTGGCTTTTGTTTGTTTTGAGTAATTCAGTGTATTTCATTGAGTCTTACTAAGTGCAAAGCCCCAGGCCCAAACCCCTATTAGGTGTAAAACCTATGTGGGTATGGATTGGCAACTAAGGTGGGGCCCAAGGTGGGGCTAACTCCAGGGAGGGCCTAGTTTACATGTCTGGGACAGCAGAGGCTCTTAGACCACGTGGGTTTAAGTTGCCTCTTTGTGACGATATTAGGCCATGTGGGTGAGTCAAATGTGTGACTCACCCCTGACCCTGAAAAAGATATAAAACCAGGGCTTGGCCTTCTCTTCTTTGGAGCTCTTTGCCTCAGCAGTGGTGGCTCGAGTGACTCTGGGCCAGCCCTTGTTCTGAGCTCCTGGGCTGAACCTAGATGTTGGTAACTATGAATTGTATTGGGTCTGTCTGTTGATGTTTGTAATTTGTTTGTATTTTGCTCTGAAGTTCAGTGTGCTGGCTTTTTCCCCTGAACTAAGTGAATGATATTTGTGTGCTGAATTAAAGTAAGCTTGCCAACCCCTTCACCTCGCTTTCCTTAGTTAAGCAGATCAAAAGAACCTGTGCTGTTGGCAGCTATCTGGGTGCTGGCTGTTGGTGGATCTTACACCCCCACAACGGCTGCTAGCTGGATTTTTTAAACACTCACTCTATCCACCTCGCCACCTAGGGCTGCTTCTTAAGAGCTCACATATCCCAGCATCCTGGGGCCATTTGTTGTGGGGAGAAAACAATTCTTCCCCTACCCTTCACATGCTGAAGGGCCTCACTCTAAATAAATCACAGGTGCTTACAATCATCAGCAAATGTTAATTTATCCTCTGCATCTTCTGTTTAACCAAGTAACTGGGGGGCTGATCAGGGGAGCTCAACTCAATGAGCTCCTGGGGGAGTAAGCCTTGGTCTGGGATTTTGATTGAACCTCTCTATGAAGGGTGAGAACTTGCCTATATGACTATTGTTAACTCCTTGTGGAGGTGATTTGGTTGGCATGGGCTGCTGGGTGAGGAGCCACCCCTTTGTGCTGGGCTATAAAAGGGAGTCTCCATCATAGACTTGGCCCTTGTGACCATTTCATTTTTTCCAAGGTCAGTCTGAAAAAGACAAGAGTTAAGAGTAGACCAGGCTCCAAGGGGGTGTTGGTGGTAATGAAGCCTCCACTTCAAGTCACTAATAACTTGCCTTGGGGCAGAGGTACCTGAAAGTTTCATGAACCCTCACCTACACTGGCCCAAGAAGAGAGTCCCCAAGTCTCCTGATCCCAGCCCTGGGAATCAGTGGTGTGACCTCTAAGCCTAAGATAGAAGCCACAGGGAAGAGTGATTAAAAGGGCAGGGTTCTTGAACTCCAGCTTCTCAGAGAGGAAGAGAGACTAGGGCAGCATCAGCATTGGGCTTGCCTCTAGAGACTTAAGCCTGACAGCCTGGAGACAGATGTTTCCTTTTGTAGAGAGAAGAAGAGTTGCTAAGTGGTGCCAATCTCTTGAAAAGAATATTTTGCACATGGTTACTCAGACTGAGGAAGCATCAAGGGAGTCTAAGCTATGGATGAGCATAAGGAAGGCATGGACGCTGCCTTCTGCTATTACTGTGATTGTTTTGGTCTGATGGGAAGTGGGTTGCCTGTTTAGCAACCTTAAGTGCTATCCACAGGGCCTGAGTGGAGAGGAAGGGGAATGATATTGATTTCTTAGGAGCCTCTGTGAGACCTTTAAGCATTTTCTACAGTGTGAAATAAAGGCTGATCTATACCTAATATATGCATTATTCCTTGAGGTCTTATATAGCATCTAGGAATCTTTTTGCTCATATCTGCAGAGAAGTAGATAAGAGGCATAGTTGAACTCCATTATGAAATTTCCTTAAGTGAATTCTGGGTAAGGATAAAGTGAGCCAAAGAGAGAGTGACTGGCATGTGTGCAAGGCTATGCCTCCAAGTCTGAACCAAGTACACGTAATCCCAGAGCATGGGGTGCCAGGTCATATGTTACATACGGAATCTATTTCAGAAGGGATCACATTGAAAATGATGAAAAGAATCAAAGTTTTATGTATCAATACATGCTTAAAAATACATGAGCTTTCATTATCTGGAAGACATATTCATTACTTTTGTCATCATTGTCAAAGTTCATGATTCAAATAGTATTTTTGTGGTTACATACTTCATATACATTCTTTCACAAATCCTCACACTTAAACTTGTGAGATAGAGAGTTGACTATTATTGTGTCCATTTTTCAGAAGAGAAAACTGAGCCCTAGAGGAACAAAATGACTGCCCAGAGAAACACAGCCAGTAAGAAGAGGAGTCAGGTCTCCAGGCTCCAGGAGTGGTAGGTAGGTGTGGCAATACTCACAGCATGATTCAAGCTCGATTTTATTTCAAATTCAACTCTTAAAGGAACTGAATTAACAAAGAAAAGATACCAGGAAGCATAGTTTTAACACCTCATTTGAAAAGGGAGCTCTATATCCACAAGAGATAACAAGTAGGCACCTTCTCTAAGCACACTTTGTCTCCAGACTTACTTCCAAGAGTCGAAATTCTCCCGTCTTGATGCTGACATTTTTAATTCCATTGAAACAAAGTTCCAGTTCCTTTAAAACAGGAAATGTGTGGAATACCTCTAAATGGGGAAATGAGAAATATAACATCTGTATCTTTCATCTCATAGAGACATAACAGATTAAAACACACACACACACTGAACAGGAAACCCAAGAGCCAAATAATACAGTAACAAATGCACGGTGTTTTTTTTTTTTGGCACTATTGCCATTAACTTATAAAGAGCATTCAAATTCATTAAGGATTTATTAAGGACATACTATGTTCAGAGGTGCTCAGCATTGGGAATTAAAAAATGGTCCCTGATGACCTCAAGGACTTATCCTCTAGTTTATAATCCAAACTATTCTTACATTGTGATACAGGAGCAGAATCATGAGAGCTTGGAATCACAGAATGCTAAAATAATAAAATCTTAGAATCAGAGACTTTTCGAATGTTATAGAATCAAACTTAGAATCATAAAGTCTCAAAATTATAGCATTATAAAGAGTAGACTCTTAAACTCAAGCTTAGTCACCCATCCTCTACTAATATCCTTATCTGATGCCTCCTCCCCACCAGGGAGGTGACCCCAGGTGCTCAAAGGCCAAACCAGTGGAATGCAAACTCTGGCAGTCCCTACCAACCTGGAAAGGCTTTGAGGACAGGCTCAGCGACACAGTAAGTCTTTAGAGAGACTTATTGCCAGGTTGGCCAGAAGTGATGAACTTTTTTCAGCTCCACTAATTCCCTCAAACCACCTCCTAAGTTGTACAAGGGCTGAAATCTGTGTCATTGAAGGCAATACCCAGGCCAGTGTAATCACAGACTTCTGAAGTGTTGAAGTACTAAGAATCTTTAAATTAGAAAGAAATCTTGGAATTATTCATGGTTGGTCTCATAGAATCTATAAGATTACAGAATTTTGG
This sequence comes from Phalanger gymnotis, assembly GCA_028646595.1. Classification (NCBI taxonomy): domain Eukaryota; kingdom Metazoa; phylum Chordata; class Mammalia; order Diprotodontia; family Phalangeridae; genus Phalanger; species Phalanger gymnotis. The sequence goes on from CM053622.1 coordinate 712,975,185, forward strand.
AATCATAGAATCTTAAAATCAAAGAATATTAGAAAATATTTTGTAAAGTGTAAAGTTCTATGCAAATGTAAGCAATAATTCTTGGACTTTTCTTGGTATTTCTACTTTTAGACAGATGACCAAAAAAACCCAAGTTTGTGCCCAGAATTTAGTAAAAAACAACAAAACAAACAAAAAACATCTTCCTTAGTTTGACCTGGGGTATGGTTCACAGGACTTTCTAATGTCAGAGTTGGAAGTGACTGTAGAACACAGGCCATAGGATATTAGGGCTAGGAGGGAGATCATTTAGTCTTTAAGAGTAGGAAACCGAGGCAAAGCGATTTGCCCAAGGTAACGGGAATCATAGGCCGAGGTGAGGTTGGAACCCACGTCTTCCAACCCCTTTTCCAGTACTTTCTCCTGTGTCAGAGAGATGTTCAGAATGATGACCTTGCAAAATCTTTAACTGTCAAAAATTCAACTGTGTTCACTAGATTTTACCTTTGAAATCAGGAAAGTAGAATTGAACACATTAAGATTTTCACCAATAAGAAAGAGAGCAAAAGAATATTCAAATCACCAGAATGTCAACAGAGCGCTCAATTAATAGAGGCTTCAGGAACATTTTTGATTTTTCCTAAAGCTGTTTCCTTTATACTTGTTGAGGAAGCTAATTTAGGAGGAACTAGAATGCGTGCCTCTTATTCCTGACCACATGCTAGAAATATATAGCCCCACCTCTTAGATTATGACAGAGCGCTGTCCTAAGAAAAGACAGTGTGGTTGGGTAAAAAAACCCCCCTGGGAGTCAGGACACCTGGACTTTAGACCTAGTTTTGTCAAAGACTTAGTGTGTGACTTTGGTCAAGTCCCCTCTCTCTAGGTCTCAGTTTCCATCTGTAAAACTAGAAGCATTTTTTTACAAGCATGGTGCAAGTTGTGTTTGTCAACCTGGTCATGATCCCAAAGCTTACTCCATTATGTGTCCCTTGTGCTCTATCCACTGCAATGCCTACCTGCCCAGCAGAGAGGTCAGGGCTAGATAAAAAAAAAAAACAACCTTAGAATCACCTGCATTGAGATGATAATTGAACCTATGGGCATTGATGAAAAGAAATGAGACAGTATAGAGAGGAAAAAAAAAGGAGGCCCAGGACATAGTCTTGGAGGATACTTATGGTTAGTGAATGTGACCTAGTTGAAGAGGTAGCAAAGGAGACTGAGAAGTGGTGGTCAGACAGCTAGGAGAAGAACCAGGAGACAGCAGGGTCAGGAAGACCTAAAGAAGAGAGACTGTCCAGAAGAGGGTGATCAACAATATCAAAGGTCAAAAAGAACAGAGAATGAGGAGAGGTCACTGGATTTAACAATTAAGAAAACATTGGTAGCTTCAGAGAGAGCAGTTTGAGTTAAATAATGAAATCACAAGCCAGACTGCAGAGAATTTAGAAGAGAGTAAAAGGAGAGGAAGTGAGGGCAATGAGTGAAGACAGATTTCTCAAGGAGTTTAGCCATGAAAGAGTTAGGAAGGTATAAGATGATCACCAGTGGGGTTGGTCAGATCATGCGATGGTTATACAAGACATCGGAGGCATATTTGTAGACAACAGGGAAGAAGGCAATAGATCGGGAGAGATAGAAGATTAGCGAGTATATGAGGATGATAGAGGGGACAATCTGTTGATGAAGATGGGATGGGATAGGTCACTTGTTTGCCACAACAAAGAGAAGGGTCACCTCTTCATTAAAGATTGAGGGGAAGGAAGAGATGGCCTGAAATCTTTCAGTGAAGGATAAAGTGATGTCCTCAGTTAAGAGTTGGGAAGTGTTACATAGGAGATCTGAGAAATGTGGAGAAGATTTAGAAATGCCACTGTGGTGAGTGGGATGGAGAAACAATCAGGGATGTGTTAAAGGATTGCCTTGGTGCAGTGAAAGCCCAGTCGAGATTCTGTAACACAAATCTGCAGTTGATCCCGTTAGCATTATTTTAGGATTTTCTCCTGTTCTGTTCAGTAGCATGCGAATAAGAGTAAAGGCTGTGGATGGTGGGAATAGCCCAAGGCTGGGGCTCGGCAGGGCATGACTGGCAATAGACTAAGGGGGCAAAAGGCTCAAATACGGAAGACGGTGTAGAGTTGACCTGGCTCACCAAAGGGTTGAGATAGGAAAGGGGAAAGAGTAGTGCAGGTGGTGAGAAGTATCTAGTAAAGAAGTGAGGGATGAAGAAACTGGTCACAGTGAGTATAAAAAACAGGATGAGGCATAAGAAAAGATAAAATGATAAGATTAAGATTAGATAAAGGAACTTCAGAGTTAACATGGAAGTAGCACACTTGTGAGTGATGGCAAAATTAAGGGTGGGACCATTTCTTTTTTAGCTAAGGTGGAGTGGCAGGTCATGGGAAATGAGTAAATTGAGGAACTGGGAAGTTATGGTGTTTGAAAGAGTATTTTATATGTATGTTGAAGTCCCTTGGTATGATGCAAAGAGTTGGGGTGGAGAGAAAGACTGTGGTCCAGGCACTGAAATCATTGAGAAAGGAAAGACAGTGTTCTGGGTAGTGTGGTTAAATAACGACTACCAGAATCATGATTGGGTGATAAATTTCAATTGAATGAACCTCAGAGGAGGAGAGGTTAATAAATGATATTGGCAGTAAGAGTCTGGAATTAGAAATAGGGAACAAGGAGTATTCTGGCTATGCCACCTCAACCAAGATGTTAAGAGAGGGTTATGGGTAAAAGTACAAACAGTATTGGAAAGAGTGGCCAGGGATGCAGTGTCATCAGAAGGAAGACAGGTCTCAATTAGAACTACAAGAGGGAGTGGGAAAGGAAAAGGTTTAAGATGAAAGGAAATTTGTTAGTTATGGGGCAGACATTCCAAAGACCACAGGCAAAGGGGCACGGATATATGAAATGGAATATTTGATAGGGCTGACTTGAGGGGGGTGTTGTTGTTCATCCTTCGTTCTCTAAGACAACCACCGACTTCAGTGAATTGGATTTAAGTGAGGCAGGGCTGTGTAAAGTCATCAGCCTCACTCTCTCCTCCAGAGTCATCCGAATCCAGTGGCAAGACATAGGTTAGGACAACTGATGATGGTCCCTAAGGAGTGTGTGTGTGTGTGTGTGTGTGTGTGTGTGTGTGTGTGTTTGTGTGTGTGTGTGTGTGTGAGAGAGAGAGAGAGAGAGAGAGAGAGAGAGAGAGAGAGAGAGAGAGAAGGACAGGGAGACATTTGATGGGGGTGGGGCATGCTAATCACTGAAGAGTGAATCCACAGAGTGTCAGTGGCTGGAAAGAGATCTGTTGAGGGAAGCAGGAGACTAAATTGTTAAAGGCCCTCCCTTGAGGTCCAAACTTATAGCAGGTGGTAGTGCTGCATCCTATGAAGCCCAAGATGTCCACCGCACTGCAGGGCAAGTGAAGGTAATGGTTTGGGAGGATCCAGAGAGGAGGCAGATGCTGGTAATTCTAGGTGGGTCTGATCTAAGACAAGCCTCCAGAGCACTGGAGAGGCCACAGGCAGGCATCCTGGGTCAGGGCTCACACAAGGCTCTCTGGGAAGTCTTTGGAGCAGCGGAACATAGGAGAGAACATATTCCGGGCCTAGGAAACAACCAATACAAGACTAGTCAAACAGGTAGGAAGAGGACCAGGAAAGAACAGCACCATAAAAAGCCAGGAAAGAAAGTATCTAGGAGGTAGCAGTAATCAACGTCAAGAAAAAGACTAAAAAGAAGCCTTTAGATTTGTCAGATAATAGATCATTGGTGCCTTTGCAGAGAGCAATTTCAGTTAAGTGATGAGATGAAACTAGATTGCAAAGAGTTTAGAAGAGACTAAGAAGTAGAAGGATTTGGTGTAATTTTTTTTTTACTAAAAAGATTGACTGAGAAAGAGGAGAGATATAGGAAAATAAAGGGAATGGTAAGATCAAGTGAGGGTATTTTAAGGATGGAGAGCTTTGGGCTTGTTTGTAGGAATCTGAGAAGGAAGTTCGAGATAGGGAGAGATGAATGATTAGTGAGACAGAAAGAGTGATTGAGTAGGCAATATGCTGGAGAAAATGGGAGGGGATGGGATCAAGGGTACACATAGAGGGGTTGACCTTGTCGAGATTGGTTACCTCTTCATCAGAGACCAGAACAAAGGATGGAATTCTGGGAGGTGATATCAAGGGGCTATGAGACGAGGAGGAGAAAAGAAGGAACTCTTGGAGAATGATCTCAATTTTTTTCTGTAAAATATAAAGTGAGGACCTGACCTGAGAGGGTAGAAGAAGGGGGGGGGGGGGGAATAAGCATTTATTAAGTACCAATTATGTGCCAGGCACTGTGCTAAGCACTTTACAAATATTATCTCCCATGATCCTCACAACAATCTTGGGTGGTAGGTGCTGTTATTATTCTCATTTTACAGTTGAGGAAAATAAGGTTGATAAAGGTAAAGTGACTTGCCTAGGGTCACACTAGTAAGCTAGTAAGTAATTTGAGCCCAAGTCATCTTGACTCTGGGCTTATTACCATATACACTGGCTCCTCTTGCAGCCAAGAAACAATGTTGCAAGAGATTTGAAAGAGGAGATTTGGAATGGCCACATTTCAGAATTCTTCTTTTTTTTTTTTATTTTTGGTTTACAACACTCGGTTCTACATAATTTTGAGTCCCAGATTTTCTTCCCTCCCTACCCCCTGCCTGAAGACGGCATGGAGCGTTGAACTTATTTACACACTAGTCAAGTTGTGAAGAAGAATTATGACCAATGGAATGAATCATAAGAAAGAAGAAACAGAACCAAAAAAACCAAACAAACCCCAAAACAAAAACAAAAGAGAGAAAAAGGGAAAAAAAGGAAAAAAAAAAAAGGCGAGCATAAAGTGTGCCTCAATCTGCATTCAGACTCCATAGTTCTTTCTCTGGATGTAGATAGTATTCTCCATCGTGAGTCCTTTGGCGTTTCCACCAATATGAACGCAAAAGTTAGGGTGGAGAGGGAGATTGTGAACCAGTCACTAGTCTCTTTGAGAAAGGAGAAAGAATGTTTTGGTGATTGGTGGAGAACAGCTACCAGTCTCTGGATTGGATGATGTTTGGATAGCACGAACCTCAGTGGATTTGAGATTGTTGAATGATGGCGGCTTATAAAATTTAATTTTTAAAAAGATGATAGTTTAGGTTTCTAATTTTACAAACGAACAAGCTGAAGACCAAAAACGTTGGGACACGCCCAAAGTAAAATGGTGGCACAGCTGGGATTCAAATCCAAGGCTCCTGATTCCTAGTTAAGTGTTCCCCCGATTGTACTGTGCCTGTTTTCAGGCCTTTTCCCCAGGAGAGCCTGGCAGGACTCCAAATACATGGAGCATGTCACACTTTCAAATGGTCTTGAAGTAATTCAGGGATAGGTTTTCCTCAGGGAATCAAATTCAGTTTTTCTTTACCAATAGGCCATAAGAATATAACTCAAATACATACGTATATATTTATACATATATATGTGTGTATGTGTATACATATCTATCTAATCTCTCTTTCCCCTCCCTCCTTCCCTCCCTCCCTTCCTCTCTTCTCTTCTTTCTCACTCTCTCTCCCTCTCATATTCTCTCTCACATACTCTCTCTCACATTCTCTCTCTCTCTCTCTCTCTCTCTCCACACACACACACACACACACACACACACACACACACACACCCCTTCCCCCAAGTCCAAAAACAAGAGGAACATGATGTTCCCAAACTGTTCCTTCCTTATTGTTAGTCAAAGTTATCTGAAGTACTTTTAATATTGTGAAATCCTAAAATGGACTTGTACAAAGTACCCTTCAGGGGAAAGGCAAAGGAGTATGAGTGATTATAAAGCTGACTTGAGGAATTGGGCAGAAATAGTACCTGAGCCAGCACCAATGTCAACATTCTCTTGGCTCAGGCCTGCCCATTAATTCCACTCAGTCAATGAACTAAGACTAGAGGCTTCCCTTGGAACATAAACAAAAACTCTGAGGGAGTTGAGTCGTGGTGAGGTACAGGCAATGTTTACATAGGTTCCTCAATTAAGAGATCATCTAAACTCATCTTGTAGTGATATAAACCACCTTATTTTACAGATAAGGAGACGGAGGCTCCCAGGATTTCTGGCCGTAAGGAGAAACGGCCATGAACAATATGGACCATGCAGATGGTGTCAAGGGAAGATCTGACAATCTTGTGATCCCGTAAGTAGATCCTTCTATTCTGAACCCAAATCTCATCCAATATCATCATCTCACAGATGAGGAAACTGAGGTCCAGAGGTGGAAGTGATGTGCCCAAGGTCCACACAAGTGAGCAACAAGGACTCCACCATACTTCCTTGCTCTAGCTGTGTCACCCTGGCCAGGTCAATTAACCTGTTTGCCTCAGGTTCCTTACCTGTAAAACAGGGATAATAATAGCACCCACCTGCCAGGGATGTTGTGAAGATCAAATCAGAAAATAATTGTAAAGCATTTAGTGCAGTGCCTGGCACACAGTAAACACTATATAAATATTAGCTATTGTTGTCATTGTTGTCAGATATAGGGCTTTGCTCATTTTGGAGTCCAAGGTGCGCTACTTCATCCTTATGGAGAACTCATCTCAGAGCTTGTGGGAGTGCTCTCTGGATCACCAGAGACGGTAAGTGATTTGCTGGCTCATGGTCATGCCCCCAGGACTGGTCAGGGGCAGCATTTGAACCAGTTTTTCTGACTCCAAGGCTATCTCTCACAAACTTTCTGCCTCCTGTATACCACACCTCTCAGTCCTGATCAGAGCGAGTGCTTGGTAAGGGGTTGTGGAAATGAACTGAGTTGAACTCCCAGACCACTTCATGATGAAAAAGTCTCTGAAAACCCCATGGGTTTTGATACTGGTTGTTTTGTTTTACTTTTTTCTTGTTTACTGTTAGTATTGAGAAGGTGGGGAGGGGCTGCAGGACTCAGGGGTGGACCAGGTGGCAGTTAGCACCTAGTGTTGAAAGCTTGGTTCTTTGGGGATGCTTCAAGAGCCCCATTAACAATTTCAGCTAGTGGTGGCTCATTGCTTTGGCACTTCCACCACAGTATTTAGGGGAACCAGATAATGGGAGGAGCTTGTGGCATATTGGATTAAACCAACCTATAGATAATGGTGACAAGAGGGCCTAGGATTAGTGTAAGGGAAAGAGTCACAGCATAGCTTCCATGCCCACAGTGTTAAGACTCGTTTCTTCATTTTATTCACGTGGTCATGTGTCTTGGAATTAGAATGGTAGCTATCATCCAATTCAACACCCCCACTTCACAGATGGGAAAGCTAAGTCTAGAGAAGGGAGTGACTTGCCAAAGATAGCACAGGTAGCAGATAGAGGGTTTAAACCCAGGTCTACTCATTCTAAATGCAATGCTCTTTCTGCCATGGTGCACAGTTTGTGCTGGTTTCTGGTGGTGCTTCATGCCAAAAAATAAAAATCAGCTTCTCAGAAGAGGTATCATGTTAGGGGGGAGGTGTGGATCAATGGGTCCAGGCACAGCAGAAGAACAGCAGATTGCATGAATCACATAATTTCCCATTTGAGATTTCAGTGGACACCTAGTCCAACTCACACCTGAATGAGAATTCCTTCTTCAACACGTTTAGCCTCGGCTTGAGGGCTTCCAATGAGGAGGCTACTCCCTCCTGGGGTAGCCCATCCCACTTTTCCATAGCTTTAATTAGAAAGTTTTTCCTCCCATCAGATCTAACTCTGCCTCTTTGCAACCTTTGCCCATTGTTCCTGGAATAAAGCTTAATCCCTCTTGTGTGTGACACCCTTTAAGTACTTAAAGGCAATTATCTTGTCTTCCCAAGTCTCCTCTTCTCCAGGGTAAATATCCCTGGTTCCTCTTATTGATTTTCATAAAACATGATCTTGAGACTCTTTACTGTCTTGGTTGACCTCCGCTGGATTCTCTCCTTCTTATCAATATCTTTCCTCAGCCCACAACTGAACATAATACACCAGACGTGATGTGACAACGAAAATTACAGCAGGATTACCTTCTTGTACCTAGAAGCTATACTTTCTTAATAGAGCTCAAGCCATCTCATACTCACAGTGGACTCACAGTGGACTCACAGTGAGTTTGCAATCCATTAAAACCCTTAGATCTTATCAGAAAAAGATCTTTTAATCATTGTATAATTACACCATTTAAATACAATCTTGTACTTGAGAAATTAAGTTCTTGAACCCATGTAAATCTTTATATTTGTCCCAATTAAATGCCATATTATGAGTCAGCATGATTTTCTAGCCTGTTACCTAGTGTGTTAACTACCTTTCCTAGCTTTGGGTGATTTGCATAGTTGATTTGTTTGCTGCCTATCCCTTTAACCAAGTCTTGGGGAAAAATGTTAGCCAACACAGGGTCAAGCATAGATTCCCCCAAGGCACTTCTCAGGACATCTTATTTTAAGATGAAATCAAACCATTGATGACTAATCTCTGAGTCTGACCATTCAGCTGGTTCTAAATCCATTTCACTGCACTATTGCCAAACCTCTATCTCTCAATCTTTTCCACAGAAATCACATGAGAGACTTCAGTGCTTTGGTAAATAAATGGGCAAACTAAATTGACAACGTTCCTCTAATCTACCAGTTTGATAATGCTGTGAAAAAAGGAAATAAAATTAGTCTGGTATGGCTTGCTCTTGCTGAAACAATGCTGGCTTTTTGTGATCGATGCTTCCTTTTCTAAATGTTTACCAAGCATCTCTTTAATAGGTTCTAGAATTTCCCCAGAAATCAGCGTCAAATTCCCTGGACTGTAATTTGCCAATTCCAATCTCTGTCCTCTTTCTTCCCCCTACATCAGAACAACATTTGTCTTGCTTTAATAATGTTGTACTTCTCCTTTTCTCTTAAGATCTTTCAAATATCGCCAACTGGTTCAGCAATCAGTTCCAACAAACAATTCTTTCAATACTCAAGGGTATATAGTTCATGGGGCACGGGCGACTTGGATTTATCAAGAACAGCTAAAATCTCTCTTATTACCTCCTTACTTGAGCACTGATCTTCCCAGTCCAAAGATCACTCTTCTTGGTAGAGAAAACAAAAACAAGAGCAGAATTGAGCAGCTCTTCTCTTGGTCCTGAGTTATCATCCTGCCATGCACCTCAAGCAGCAGCCCAGCCCATTCCTTCTCTTGTCTTCTACTTCTTCCCAAGGCAGATTCAAAAGGATCTTTTTTCGTCGTTGTCTTTCTCTTCTCATCCTCCACTTTGTTCTGAGCGTTAGCATTCCTGGCACCATTCTAATAGGACAAGGAAGCTTTCATATTCATCTCTTCTGTATTTATATTTTAAACATCTAAATTAGTTGGCAAGTTCTCTGTGTATTCATATGGGCCTCTTCAAACAAGTGCAGTTTCTCTTGCCATGTTCCCCATAGAGGACATTCCAGTTCTTGCCTCTGTATCTTTACCCAGATTAAAATAATCTTCCCTCTCATCTTTGCCTCTTGGAATCCCTGGCTCCCTTCAAGGCTCAACTCAAGTACCAGGTCCTTCAAGAAGTCTTTACTGGGTCCTACAATTATTGGCACCCTCCTCTTATGAAATAATTGTGCATTTATGTTGTATGCATCTTGTATTTACTTATCTCTGAATATACTGTAGCCTCATAAAAGAAAGCAAGCTTCTTGAGGGCAGGGATTGCCCTACTTTTCTATCCCTGACACCTAGCACAGTGCCTGGCAAACAGCATGTTTTTAATAAGTGCTTATTGATTGTTTTTTCATCCTAGTTATTTTACTTTGAGTCTTTGTAATTTGATTCTTGAGAGTATCCCAATTCAATTTCCTGGGCTATTACCATACAATTTTAATTCATGGTATCCTGCCTATCCTTCCTTTGAATTCTTTGAAATTACAGTCTCTAAGGGAAAATAGTTACTTCATAGGATTTCCATCATTTCCACCCCTGCAACCAGTTCTTTTCTATTGGTGATAATCATATCTAGATTTGTTGGTTCCTCTAGATTTTAAAAGATTAAATTGTCATTAAAACAGTCAAGAACTTATTAACTCCTTTGATTTTTGGCAGAGAGAGGGGGGGAGAGGGAAGAGGAAGGCAGGGAGAGGAGAAAAGAGGAGAGGAGAGGAGAGGAGAGGAGAGGAGAGGAGAGGAGAGGAGGATATCAGTAGGTGTCTGGACTATTAAAATCTCCACTACTAGCTGCAGAACGCACAAAGTGGCAGAGGGAAGCAGGGCTCCAGCCCAGGACAGCCTGGATGGTCTCTGGGTAAGGTCTGTCTCACACGGAGCTCCCAGCCCCCAGCTGAGGGGAGCAG
>CM053622.1:712986006-713009208 GCA_028646595.1 Phalanger gymnotis
TTCTTTTGGGGATCTTTTTCAAGAGGTGATCGGTGGATTCTTCCAATGTCTTCCATTTTTTCATTCCTTTGGTTCTGTTTGATAATATCTTGATTTCTCATGAAGTCACTAGCTTCCACTTGCTCCAATCTAATTTTTAAGGTGGTGTTTTCTTCAGTGGTCTTTTGGACCTCTTTTTTCCATTCAGCTAATTCTGCCTTTCAAGGCATTCTTCTCTTCATTGGCTTTTTGGAGCTCTTTTGACATTTGGGTTAGTCTACTTTTAAGGTGTTATTTTCTTCAGTATTTTTTGGGTTTCCTTTAGCAAAGCATTGACTTGTTTTTCATGGTTTTCTTGCATCACTCTCATTTCTCTTCCCAATTTTTCCTCTACTTCTCTTACTTGCTTTTCCAAATCCTTTTTGGGCTCTTCCATGGCCTGAGACCAATTCACATTTTTCTTGGAGGCTTTTGATGTAGGCTCTTTGACTTTATTGACTTCTTCTGGCTGTACGTTTTGATCTTCTTTGTCACCAAAAAAAAGATTCTAGAGTCTGAGTCTGAGTCTGCATCCTTTTTTGTTGCCTGTTCATATTCTCAGCTCACTACTTAACCTTTGAGCTTTTTGTCAGGGTATGACTGCTTGTAGAGAATACTTTGTCCCAAGCTTTAGGGGCCTTTGTGCTGCTGTTTTCAAAGCTATTTCTAGTCTACCATCACCACAAGTTCTACCATAGCAATGCTCCTCCTCCCCCAAGAACCACCAACCAGGACCATGACCCAGATCCAAGCAGGGCACAGCAAGAGAACCTGCCTCTGTGCCTGCAAAGTGCTCCTTGCACTCCCGCTCTGATCCACTGCTTGATTCCTCCCACCATGTGAGCCAGGAGCCAGAAGCAACCACAGTTGGAGCTCTGGAAGCAGCTACAGGAGCTTCCTGCTGCTGCTGCCACCACCACCATGCCACCTCTGCCACCCCCAGGCCTGGGGCCAGACCTCTCTCACCGCTATTCAACAGTTTTCCCACTAACCTCCTCTGTGGTCTTTGGCATTTGTGGGTTGAGAAGTCTGATGACTTCCATAGCTCAATGATTCATGGCCCTCAGGCCTGCTCAGCCTGACTCCTGGTCTGATTGGTCCTGGCATGGCCCATGCTGGGCTGTGCTCCATTCCCAGCACTGTGCAACAGATCCTTCCCAGTAACTATCCAGGCTGTCCTGGGCTAGAGACCTGCTTCCCTCTGCTGTTTTGTGGGTTCTGCAGCTCTAGAATTTGTTCAGAGCCAATTTTTACAGGTACTTGGAGGGATTTGGGGGAGAGCTTAAGCAAGTCCCTGCTTTCTAGCTGCCATCTTAGCTCTACCCCCAGGGTCATCAGTTTTCAAATTCTAGTCTCCTCTATTTTCTTAGATAAGTGAGTGGCCAAGGTGACTCATGTTTCAGATACTTCAGAGCTCTGAAGTCCTTCTTCTTCTCATGTTGCCCTCAAACTATGCCCACTGGGCCCAGCATCACTGCTGGATGTGCTCATTTGGACTCTTACTTGTCCCTCTCTGTAATTAATATTTACTGCCAGAGCTAGCTCTTTCTCTCCTTGCAAAGCTTGTCTAGTCTCATGCCTTCACTGACTGGGCCTGCTCCCACCTGAATATTCTGCTATAAGACTCCATAACCAAAGAGGGGTGGGATGGAGAGGTGTCTCCCTCCCCCACCAACCTGAAGAGACAAAGAAAATTTCTCTCTCAAGAGTTATATCCTCCTCCATAGCTAATTCTCTTCCTCACTGTCAGAACTCACATTCCTTAGGGATTGATCTCAACTCCGCCCTAGAAAGTGTTTTTTAAATTTATTATAAACTTAAATGCTAAAACTTAAATACACAGTAATAAAAGAAAAAGAAACATCTTATAAACTTAGATACAAAATAAGAAAAAAAAGCATTGCCATGTGCAGAGTAGAATGTAAGAAAGGATTCATAATATATAGCAATAAATTTCCATTTCAAGAAAGCCTATATAATAAATACCATGCATTATGTTCAGAGCTGTCCACCTTTTCTTTGCTTCCTTGTAAGTTTTCTTTTGTTCTCTGCTGTGCAATTTTTACTTTGTTTTTTCCCCCTTCCTCTCCACCCCGCCCCAAGAAGGCTACAACTAAGCATGGAGATGTTTTATATGTGTATGTGTGTGTGTATATATGTACACACACATATAACACATACACATATGTGCACACATCCATAAACATATATACATGCATATACACATACATTTACATACACATACATATACTTAGATATCTATAATTATACTCATATATAAACATATATTCATATGCATCTGTGTAAAACCATCCTATACTTGTTTGTCCTCTTTACTCCATTTATTCCCTCTTTATCCCATTCCTGTTAATCTAGACACCCTTCTATACCTCTCGTTATCCTATTCCCTCACCCTCTTGTTTCTTTATAAATTTAGAAGACGTTTATTCCCTTCTAAATATATACATATATATATTGTTCTCTCTTTAACTCAGATTGGATGTCAGTAGGGTTCCCTCTAAATTCCTCTGTGTAATTTCTTCCTCTTGTGCCTCATTTGTATAAGATAAATACACTTTTTACCTTTTCCTTAACAGTTTTACTTTTTAGAATCACATCATACTCAGGTCTACCCCAATCTTTCTTTCAAACTACTCAATTACTAATAACAATCTTAGACCTACTTTTTATATTTCCTCATATCAAAAATAAAGTCTGTCCTTATTGAGTCACTTATAATTAGTCTTTGATGTGTACCTTACATTTCTCTTGTATCTTGTATGTCAAACCTATTAAGTTCAGGGTTTTTTGCAACAAAATCCTGAAAGTCTGGCAATTCATTGAATTTTCTTTTTTTTCCATTCAGGATTATGCTTAACTTTTCTGGGTATGGTATTTTCAGCCGCAACTCCACTACTTTTGCTTTTCAATATATGGTGTTCCAAGACCTGCGGTCTTGTAGTATCACTGCTGCTAGGTTTTGTGTGATTCTAATTGTGTTTGAATTGTTTTTTTTTCTTGTTGCTCATAATATTTTCTCCTTGAGCTGGGGGCTTGGGGATTTCACTATAATATTCCTGTATGTTTTCCTCATAGGATCTCTTTCAGGTTTTTTTTTCTTTTTCTACTTTCCGCTCTTGTTCTAATGCTTCAGGACAATTTTCTTCGATTATTTCTTGTATTATTGTATCAAGATTTTTTTTATCATAGCTTTTAGGTAGTATGATTATTCTTATGTTTCCTCTTCTTGATCTGTTCTCCAGATCAGTTTTCTTATGAGATGTTTCATACTCTTTTCTATTTTTTCATTCTTCATATTTTGTTTTGTTATTTCTTGGTCTCTTATAACTTTGCTGGCTTCCCCTTGCCTGGTTCTAATTTTCAGTGAGCCATTTTCTTCTTTAAGATTCTGGATCTCCTTTTCTGGTTGGTTGACTTTCTTTTCATAATCTTCTTGTTTTTCTTGAAGTTCTTATTTTTTAAATTTTTTTTCCCTCAATCTTTCTCTTTTGATAGTTAAAGTCTTTTTTAAGTTCTTCTATGAATTCTTTTTGAGCAGGTGACCATTTGACATTACTCTTTGGGTTAGGAGAGGCTTTTTTGCTTCAGTATCCTCCTCTAAAGATGAACCCTGGTCTTCTCTATTCCAATAGTAACTTTCTATAGTTGGGTTCTTTCTTCTTTGCCTGTTCATTTTTTTTTTATTTGTAGCAGCTTATTATTGTAATCATCTCTAGTCCTGAGGTATGGGGGATGGTGCCTCTAGCGTAAGATCCTCCTTCAGTTCTTCCTTCTGGCCTGGAACCAAAACCAAGAACTCTGCCTTCCTGTAAGTACCCACAGCCAGCAGTGCTCCCACCCCACTGCTTCTGCACACACCAGGCTTACACTGGTTCCTTCTAGCCCAGGGCTACATCTCAGCAGCACAGCTGGGCCTGGCATCACTTATCAGCAGAGGTTTCCTCAATCTTCCCCTGTACGGACACTTTACTCCCCACACTGTTCAAGAGGTGAAAATTCCTGTGGCTAGTGCTGAGGCTACCTCCCAACCCAGTTAGCCTTAGGGCTCACCACTTGCTATTTTGGTGGAACTAGCCTGGTGGTATTTACATTTCACAGGGACCATACTTTGGTCCTGGGATTTTTCTGTGGATATTTTCCAGTTGTCCCAGGAGTACTACTGTTCTGCCCCAACTCTTGTTTATTTTTACCAAGCTCTCTGTTTACGCCAAGGCACTATTTTGTCTTGTTAGTGGGGGAAATCTGAAGAGCTTGGAATTTTCTGACCTATTCCACCATCTTCCCAGAATCCTCTCCAGAAAGTGGGTCTTGATTTTTTTTCATACTTAATTGATATTTATTTCAGGACATAACAAGTCAAAAAAAGATTTGCCTTTAACAACAACATTGCATTGTAAAAGCACTTTCCATCCCAATTTGCTTTTTTTTTTAACATAAGTTATTGGTATGAAGACTAATTCTAGTCCTGAAACCCCAGTTGACAGACTCTTCCATTTAGTCCCATAATCCAAGCATGTAGGGCTTACTTCCTAGTGACAAAGAGGGTCGGGAAGGAAAGGAAGTGAGTGGGGAGTTTCCCAGTTTGTTAGTTTTTGAATGGCAAAGGACAGAGGGGGATGTTGTTTCATCGAAATTTCACTTTTGTTATATTATGTTAAGCAATGTTTACAACAGATTCCAGAATGACCATCCTGCACTGTAACTCCACAATTCTCTTTCTGCAGTTATATTTATAAATGTGTTTATTGACTTACACAGTGTCATGCTTTTTAAAAGGACACTAGAGGTATGACTGATCCTTCAGCCCTAAAGTGGCAACAAAGTACAGACATTTCTTAATATTTGGTTTAATATTTCACTGTCTCTGTTTCTTGCCCTTTATATCCATAATTTCATCAACTTTGTTAGGGTAAATCAGTTGTTCAGAGGTCTCCCTAATCAAATTTTCCCCCTTTGGAGTATGTAGGTCTTTTCTTTCTGTTTTTGAACTCCATGACATATGCTTACCAATGGGATCTCTGTAAACTAACCCATATAAATAAGCTATAGTCACAACAAATGGGAAATGGACAAAAGGGCAGACAGGGACATAGATTATCACCACTTCTTGAGGAAATTTAATCAGTGTAAGTTAGTTGCCAAAACAAGAAGCCTAGAAGAACCTTAACCTTTTATAAAATTCTTGACCTTTTTGCCAAGTGAGAGGGGTTTGACAGCTAAGGGGAACACTGGCTTAGAATATAAATTTACATATAAAATCTTACTCAGGAGGAAGATAGAAGATATTAAGTATATTGCCTCAAAAAAAAAAAGAAGCAGTAGAAGGAAAAATAAATTTGCAGAATGCTTGGTAAGAGATCCAATGAAGCCAGATCACATCTAGAACATTAAAGATGGACCTATAAGAAGAATGCAGACAGATAAAAAAATGAAGATTTGTCATGATTTTTTTAAAATCAAAATTAGGTCAAGGGTCTGGACCTCTGATTTCATAGGTGTAGGGAGGTTCCAGTAAAGAAACTCCCTTTCTCAATGCAGATTAGCAGCTGTTACATAGCTTATTCTTAGAGCGGTCTGGGGGACGTTGAGAGGTTAAGTGACTTGAACAGAATCACACACAAGTATGTGTCGGGGGACTTGAACCCAGGTCTTTTTGACACTGAGACCTACTCCCTACCCACTATCCCAGGCTGCCTTTTCTGCCAAAACCTTCATTTGAAAAAAAAAAAACTTTTTCCATAAAAGATAGTGATTTTGATTTTGACACCCCAATCTACCATGTTCTTTATGAGGAGGTAGAAATGTCACCAAAGCAAATAACAACAGGAGGAATAGCTGAACTAAACCAAGTATACATAAACAATATAGTTTTAATGCATTGAAAGATGATCCTTAAGATATGTGAAGGGAAATGCCAAATTCTTGGAGTAAAAAAATTCGTAGACATTATTGCTATTTAAAAAATCAGATTGGGTCTGGACCTATGACTTCCTTGATAGAGGGAACTCCTTGAGGAAATTTCTTCTAACAATGAATACTGGACCCTTTACTCCAATTTATAATCTTAGAGAATGATGGCATCTACTAGGTGGATGATCCTCCTCTTTGTCCAAGAAACATGATACATTGTGAAATCTCCTTCTTTTTTCCTCTAGAATAGGGATCCTTAACTTTCTTTGCCATGGACTCTGTAGACAGACCAGTGAAATATCAGACTCTTCTCAAAATCATGTTTAAAATGCAGAATTAAAGAATTAATGTGGATGGGTCATGCAAATGAGAGAGACCATAGTGAGAGTAAATAGGCTGTGATATATTACCAACAATGAGATAAGAGAGACATCAACAAAGGGATGTACATCCAGCAATCAGCCAATTACGTAGCAGGAACAAGGGATAACAGGTGAGGTTCCTTGTTGCCCACATGTCATACCAATTTCGAGTACAGTTGTAGTAAATGGCACTGGGCTTGGTTAGAATGATTTATTGATACAGCCAATTGCAGCACAGGATGGTAAAGCAATTCTGTCAGTAGTAGAGTCACATATGGTTTCCCTTGCTCCCACTGTCCCTTGAGGCAATATGCTCGGTGGTGGTCTGGACTGAATCTGTCAACTAGGGATAAAAATATTTATACTCCTTACCTCAAGAGGTTGTTACAAGGAAGATGCTGCTGTTTGTCCTTCATTGTCAAAGAGGACCATGACATCAAGGAGGTGATGCCATGATACGTTATAAGGATAATGAGATTATAAATGTAAAATAAATTGTTTTCTGATTGAAGGCCCAGAGCCTTTGAGGACTCTAGTCTAGGGTTTTCAGGCAAAGGGTCTGCCGTGGCATGTCACATTACAGGTGGGCTGATAGGGTTAGGGAGCAACCCCTCCTAATTCTAATGCCTTCCCTCTTTTAAGTATTTCCTATTCTGCATATGTAGTTTGTGAATATATATTTGTTTGCTAGTTGTCTCCCCTATTAGATCGAGAGCTCCTTGAGAGCAGGGACTTTCTTTTGCCTTTTTTTTCGTATCCCCAGCACTTAGCACAGTGTCCATCATGTAGCAGGCACTTAATTAACGTTTATTGACTGACTGTCTGGACCAATAGCAAATGTGGGATTTCTAAAAATTAACCAGGAAAACTTATTCAGGATGAGGAAGGTAAAATTACTGTTATGCCATATCAACAAGCTTACTGGAAAGTTTCAGCAGCCAGTTTTAACTAGAGTTTAAAACTAAAGCATAAGAGATTTGTGCATCAGGAGACAGCCATAGGGGGAGTGGAGCCATGAATTCATCTGGCTATTCAATATAAAACATTATGGGACTTATGGGAGTATGCCTCCAGCACCCTGGTGAGAATTTATTCGAATACATAGACATGACTCTTACAGGTTGAGAAGGCATGGATAGGTGTGATCTCCAACATTGGGGTGGGACTACATGGGTGAGACTACAGATCTATCAAAGTATTGAAGGGAAATAGGTGGAATTTTCATAGTATTTTAGTTCATAAAAAACTTTGCATTTATAATCTCATTATTCGTTTAACAACCTCTTATTGTAGGGATAACAAATATTCCCCCATTCAAAAGATGAAGCAAGTGAGCATTTAGGAGTCAATCAATCAATAAACATTTATCAAGCGCCCACGTTGTGCCAGGCACTTTGGTAAGTACTGAATTCAGTGCTTAACACAACGCCTGGCAGACAGTAGGCTCTTAATAAATATTTATTGACTGACTGACACTGGTCAAGATTCCCCTCTGCCTCTTCAGAGCCATTTTCTTTTTTCCTTTCATGTTTACCTATTTCTTTTATTTTTGAAGGAATACTTCATTCTTCCTGGAAAGGTGTTCCTTGAGCCCCTTTAATTTCTCTCTAGGAGCCAGACCATATTGACATAATAGTCACTTAGCTGAAATAAAAAAGGTTGTGTGCCGTAACTAGATACTACAAAATTCTATTTTTGTCAGCATTTACTAGAGTGGGATCCCTGCTGTAAGTTCTAACCCCTCTTCAACTTCAGCTTCTCAGATTTCTCCTTTCCAAAGAAGATATTCTACAATCAATACCTCTGTATCCATCCTCTACAATCTTTCTTATCTAATGATGATTCAACCTGGAGATTCCATTGAAAACCCTCTCTCTCCTGGGGTCATTGATGGATGTCTAGCGCCACCTTATGGTTTATACTCCTCCTGAAAAATAAACTTACTGCTTGGGGTTACTGATCAAGCAACCCCTTTCCTTTGAGAGCTCCACTGTCTTAAATAATTCATTGGCTTTGCTTATCAAGTAGGATACTGTGCAGAAACTAGGTAGATGAGCCTCTTCTTTGTCCAACAATCATGATGCATTGGGAAATCTCCTTCTCTCTCTCTCTAGGATAGAGATTCTGTGTGTGTGTGTGTGTGTGTGTGTGTGTGTGTGTGTGTGTGTGTGTGTGTGTGTGTGATAGACTCCTGAGGCAGTCTCAACCCTTTCCCTGAATAATGTTTTAAAATGCATAAAATAATATACATAGGATTACAAAGGAAATCAATTATGTCAAAATATAGTCATCAGAATATTTGAAGAAATAAGGTCACAGATATCAGATTAAAAACTCCTGGAGTTCTAGAATCTAGGTCTTTTTCCCAAACTCAAAAACCCCAAAATTGGGTCACCGAAGAAGTAATTGCAGGGAAAATTTCTCAAGGTCTCTCTCTTCAGGCCATATCTACCTTTTGTGCTATGTGCTTTTGAAGAAACTCTATCAGTGTCCCAATTACTGTCATCTTATGGACTGGGAAAGTCCATTCTTAGGTCTCCAACCTGTGGTCAGGAAAACAAATAGAAAGACAGAAAGTGACCAGAAATTTGAGGTCCAGGAACTCCCCTCTTGGCCCATTGAGACAAAAGTGCAGATCACCATAAGCTTTTGCCATTGAGTCACCATTAATTTCTCCTAGGAGTTAGAAATTGTTTCGTCATAGTTTCCTCTTGAGTTGAGTGTAAGCACATGTCCCCCTCTGCCACGTCTTTTGGCTGTAGGTTATCATCATTTATTCCTGGGGGAGGGGGCAGTGAAAATTGTGCATGGACATTAAGTTCCTTCCTCTACTCTTTCAATGACGCAAGTATACTCTACTACATACTGATTTGTCTTCTCCAAGTCAAAGAGTGGGAGCAAGCAAAAAAGATGGAAGGCTCTACCACATAGAGGGACAGTCCTACAATGAGAGGTCATTCCCCCTGAGTCTGTCCATGAATCAGCCTGAATTCCCTGTATCTTGTCAGAAAGGTCCCAGTGGGCATGTCTATATTTCATGGGAGGGTGCCCTCTCAGCACCAAATAAAAGGGTACCCTATAATTTTAACACTTGGAGAACTCATCAAATTGGTCAGTGAATCAGTTGACTACCTCACCTTCCATAGAATAATAAACAAAAATATCAAATAGACTTAGAAGAAAATATAAGGTAAACAGATTTTTGGTGGGTTATTTTTCATGTATTTATTTGGTCTTTCTTAAAATATTGAACTCTATATTAATGGCTCATGTATAATTTTACTTCTTTTGTACGTTTATCTTATTTATCCTTGTGGGTGGTTATCAAGTTTATGATAAAGGCTTTTTAAAAAGATAATGCCTTGGAATATGTTGAGTTTGAGGTACCAGTGAGATATGCAGGTAGAAATTTTCTGTAATTTGTCAGAGATGTGGATCTAGAGCTCAGAAAAAAGGTCAGGACTGGTGATAGAACTATCCTTAGTGCTAAGCACAAGGCCCTATATTTAATACAAGTTTATTTAATTGAATTATTAAAGTTACAGGGAGTCAGAATTTAGCTCAATATAAAGAGAAACTTCCTAAAAATTAGCCGTTCCATAATGGAACAGACTGCCTTGTGATATAATAAGCTTCCTACCACTGGAGATATGCAGTCAGAGATAGGATGGTCATTTCTTAGATTATGATAAATCATACTTTAGTTATATGTAGAGGGAAGTAGTATGAAATAAATATGGAAAAGTAGTTGGGAACCAGCTTGCAGAGGTCCGTAAGATGTCAGGCTGAGGAGTTTATCTTTTATCCTAGATACAGAAAGAGGCCACTGAAAATTTTTGAGGAGAGGAATGATATGGTCAGGCTCCTGTCTTATCATTAACCAGATCTGTAATGTCCTTCCCAGTTCTACAATTTATAATTTTTGTGCCATGTACCTAGTGGCTAGATATTGGTGTCAGTTGGTATTCAACAAATGTTGAATGTATGAACAAATGAATGACCTTTAGGTCCAAATAAATTCCTTTTAGATGGCTATATGACTGCTGTTTTGAGTCATGCTAATAACTTGAGATAGGTCATCAATTAGTATGGGAAGCAATGGGGAAAACACCATGATAGAGTGGGAAAAGACTTAACCTGCCTGATATCAGACAAGCATATAGTTCCAGCACTTTGCTGACTGGGTATGTGTTTCCACAATCCGGCTAGCAGCTTCTGTGGGGGTGAAAGGTCCACCCACAACCAGCACCCAGAAAGCTGCCAACAGCACAGGTTCTTTTGATCTGCTTAACTAAGGAAAGCAAGGTGAAGGGGTTTGACAAGCTTACTTTAATTCAGCATACAAATATCATTCACTTAGTTCAAGGAAAAAAGCCAGCACCCTGAACTTCAGAGCAAAATACAAACAAAGTACAAACATCAACAGACAGATCCAATACAATTCATAGTTACCAACATCTAGGTTCAGCCCAGGAGCTCAGAACAAGGGCTGGCCCAGAGTCATTTGCGCCACCACTGCTTCAGGAATGAGCTCCAAGGAAGAGGAGGCCAAGCCCTGGTTTTATATCTTTTTCAGCGTCAGAAGTGAGTCACACATGCGACTCACCCAGGTGACCTAAAATCGTCACAAAGAAGCAACTTAAACCCACATGGTCTAAGAGCCTCTGATGTCCCAGACATGTAAACTAGGCCCTCCCTGGAGTTAGCCCCACCTTGGGCCCCACCCCAGTCGCCAATCCACACCCACATAGGATTAACACCCAATAGGGATTTGGGCCTGGGGCCCAGCACCTAGTAAGACTCAATGAAATACACTGAATTACTCAAAGCAAACAAAAGCCAAACTCTTCAAGGGCACTTGTTGAACTAAGTGCTAAGGAACCCATTTTGCTTACCAACACAGTATGATATTGGGCCATCTCCTTCTCTTCATTGGTCTCAATTTCCTCCTTTTAAAACAGTTTTGAATTGGTTCTCTTCCTATCTGCCTGACTATGCCTCCCTGGTCTCTTTTACTATATCATCATCCATCTGCCACCCAATAAATATGGCGGCCCTCCAAGACTCCATACTTAATAGCTTTTTGTCTCTCTATTCTCTTCCATCAAGGTTCACTTATCATCTCCTAAAATTATGTATCCAGTCTTAATCTCTCTCTAATCTAAGATTCTTAACCTGAGGTCTGTGAACTTGTGTGTGTAACCATACACAAGAAATTGGTTTCTTTTGTAATCCTATATATTTTATTTTAATGTGTATAGAGACATTATTCCAAGAAGGGGTCCACACATTTCACCAGACTGCCAGGGGAGTCCATAACATCATAAAAGGTTAAAAACCTCTGCTCTAATCCAGAAAAACGAGCATTTCTTAAGTGCCTACTTAATACATGTGCAAGGCACTGCTTTAGGTGCTAGGCATACAAATATAAAACAAAAAACAATCCCTTTTTTACATGGGGGTGGGGTGGTGAGAATGTAATATGTAAGCAAATAGGTATATAAATGATTATTTAAGGTGGGAGAGAGAGCAAAGAACTAGGGGAATCAGAACCTAAGCCTTGAAAGAAGATAAGGTTTCTAAGAGGTAGAGATAAAGATGAAGTGCATTCCAGGTACAGGGGACAGTTTGTCCAAAACCACAGAGGCCAGATATGGCTTCTGAGTTCAGAGTCAGCCAGTTTGGCTGAAATGTAAAGTTCATGAAGAAATAAGCCTGGAAAGGTAGGCTAAAGTCAGATTGTGAAAGTCTTTACGTGCCACACTAAGAAACTGCCATTGACCTTAAGAGTTCTTAAACTCTTTAAGAATGAAGATCCTTTTGGCAGTCAGTCTGGTGAAGAGCATTATTATTCTCAGAATAATGCTTTGAAATGCATAAAATAAAATATGTAGGATAAAAAGGAAACCAATTATAATTGATATTCAGTTATCAAGGTATTGAAAAAACAAATTCACAAACCTTCTGAAAATGATCCACAAACCTTGTAGGGGGCAGGGTGGAGGGTGGGAAGAATCTAGGATTCCAGGTTAAGAACCCTTGTCGCAAAAGCACTGAAGATTCTTCAGCAAAAGAGTGACATGGTCTGACTTTTGGTTTTAAATGATTATTTTGGCAGCTGTGTGTGGATGAATTGGAGAATTGGAGTGGGGGGAGAAGGGGAGACCATAAGCTAGGAGCCCAGTTAGAAGGCTCTGGCAGTAGGTACAAGAAAGTGAGAAGTCATGAAGGTTCAAATTCTCTGTGAGAGGAGAGAAAATATGTGAGAGATTAAGGAAGTAGAATCAACATATCTTCACAATTCATTATGTGGAGGGAGGAAGGTGAGGGCTCAGAGGAAAGAGTCATGCATTATGTCGAGGATTTGAACCTGGGTGACTGAAAAGATAGTGATACTGTAAATAAAAAGAAATAGGGCAGTGAAGTGGCACATTCGATAGAGCACCAGGCCTGGAGTCAGAAAGATTCAATTTCCTGAGTTCAAATCCATCCTCAGACACTTCCATGATATGTGACCCTGGGCAAGCCAATTTCTATAAAATGAACTGGAGAAGGAAATGGCAAACCACTCCAGTAGCTTTGCCAAGAAAACCCCAAATGAGGTCATGAAGAGTCAGACACAACTGAAACAATTCGACATTACCAACAAAAAACAGAAATAGGGAAATTTGAAGAAGAGAGTAGATTTAGGGGGCAACCACAGTCCTGCAGCACCACCTGTCTGCTACTGAAAATCTTGCCCTGGATATCCCATCAGCATGATAGATAGGATTCCTTATATTCCTCCCCACCCCACCCCAATCCTTCCCTCCTTCAGATTTCCCTAGATCAGTTGAAGACCCTGCCATCTTTCCAGTTCCCTAGGTTTGTCCTTCAAAATTATCCTTGATCCTTCCCTTTTCCTTGTCTCCCACATTCTAGCAGTTACCAGTTCTCCTTCCATGACATTCCTCATGTTGGTACCTTCTCTCCACTTAGGAGACTTCTTTATTCAAAGTGTGACACTGAAGGCCTGGCTTAGGTCCTCACCACCTTAAGTTGTTAATTGCACTAGCTTACTTAAACTGGTCTCCATGCCTCTTGTCTCTACCCTCTCTAATGCATTCACTACAGGGCTACCAGACTTCTAAGACAGAGGCCTGACCATATCAGTCCTCTCCTCAAAAACTTTCAGCGGCCTCCTACGGCATCTAGGGTCAAAGAGAAACCCCTCAACCTGACGTTTTAAGACCTTCTGCAAGCTGATTCCCAACTATTTTTCAGTATTTCATACTACTTCCCTCCACACATTCTATGTCACAGCCAAACTGACCTGCTAATTGTTCCCCAAACTGGTACATACCACTTCCTACCTCCATATCTTTGTACAGGCTGCCCTCGCCCCACCCATGCCTGGAATGCACTACCTCCCCTCAGAATCCCTAGCTTCCTTGAAAGTTCAGCTGAGTTCATACTTCCTATGTGAGGCCTTTCCTGATCCATGCCATTGTTAGTACCCTCTCCCTTCTGAAATTAGTTTGTATTTACTTATCTGTGTGCAAATTCTACTTCTCTAGGAGAATGTAAGCTTCTTGAGGGCAGGGAATATTGCATTTTTTGTCTCTGTGGGCCCCACTGGGGCTTGTTGAATTGAACTGAACTGGACCTAAAAGGCTGGATTAAGTGAGCTCTAAGGTGCCTTCCAGCTTTAACATTCCGTGTTTTGTGTTTTGAGATCTATCTCTTCTATCTCTGGGAGGATTTGGGATCTTTTTTTTTTTTTTGCACAACTCCAAAGGGCGGTGCTGTATGTATACTGCTTTGGACTGAATGACATTGCCCTGTGTACCTTTGGCATTTGGAAAGGCCTCCAGTGTCACACTTTGAACAAAGAACTCCTTTGTTGTTCTGAGTGGCAATAAAAAGCACTAACTGTTGTTTGTTTTTCCAGCTGAAGCATCACAGTGTAAAGAGACCTACAGATTTGTGTACTGTGAATATCAGCGGCCAGAAGATTGCAAAAGTAAGTAGAAACTGTTCTTACAGTCTCTGCCAAGGCTGCGCTCTGATCCCAACAGAAAATATGCTCAGTTTATCTCCTTTGGCAACTTCATTTGGCAGGACCTGATGGTGGTGCCACAGGAGTAGTGGGGGCCTGGGCCTACTGCTTGGACACACCGGATACCCTCTCTGGTCTTCTGCAAAGTGTTGTTTAGTCATTTCCAGTCGTGTTCAACTCTCCATGACCCCATTTGGGATTTTCTTGGCAAAGATACTAGAGCGGTTTGTTACTTCCTTCTCCAGCTCATTTTACACGTGAGAAAATTGAGGCAAAACAGAGTGAAGTGACTTACCCAGGGTCCTGTAGCTAAGTAATAGAACTCATGAAGACGAGTCCTTCTGACTCCAGGCCCGGCCCTCTATTCACTTGCCGTCTAGCTGTCCTTTCTATAAAATGAGGATAATGATTCTCCCTGGGCTACCTACAGTGAAGATCCAGTGAAAATATTTCACAGAATCAAAGAATTTTAGAGTTAGAAGAAACTATCTAGCCCAGCCCATAACCCAAAGGAATCCTAATTAATAATAAGAGTAATAATGATAATAATTGTAATAATAACAACAGGACCATAGTAGCAGTTAGAGTAGTAATGATGTCACTAAAATCCTTGCCCCACCCCCCAAGACCTCCGGAGGAGGGCCTCTGGCAGGGGACCATTCCACTGTTAGATGGCTCTGATTGTTAGGTAGTTTTCCTCACTCCAAGCCTAAATTTGCCTTTTTGCCACTTTCTACCCGCCGATCCTAGTTCTGTTCTCTAGGGCCCAGCTGAACAAGTGTAATCTCCCTTCCATAGGCGACTTCAATACTTAAAGACAGCTCTCGGGTTCCCCCAGTCTTCTCTTCTTTTGATTAAACATTCTCCACTTCAGCTGATCCTCATGACACATGGACTCAAGACCCTTCCCCATCCATCCTGGCTCTCTTCAGAGGTTCTTGAGTTCATCAGTGTCTTTAAACTGGGCTGCCCAGAACTGAACCAACCTTCCAGATGAGCTCTGTACAGGGTAAGCTATGATTAGGCCTTCATTACCTCCTGATTCTCTGAAGGCGGGCCTCTCTTCACGGAGCCCAAGATGATGTTAGCTTTGGGGACTGCCATGTCCCACCATACTGCTGCCTCACATTGAGTTTGCAGCCCACTAAAACCCCCAGATTTTTTACAAACTGCTAACCATCCTGCCCCCATCTTGTACTTAGGAAATTGATCCTTGTTCACTACAGCTCTTGCCTCTCAAGACCTTTTTGGGTGCTAGCTCTGTCAGACTGTGTTAGCTGTCCCTCCCAGCCTAGTGTCATCTCCAGATCTGATAAAGCATTCTGCCCCTGCCTCAGTCCAAGTCATTGACAAAATATTAAAAGGCATAGGGCCGAGCATGAATCCCTGGAGCTATGTAGCACATTGTAAACTGTACATTATAAACTGAAAACTACAAAACCTTATAAACTACAAAGGGATTTGTAAGCTTTAAAACACTTTGTAAAGGATAATGCCCTTTGTAAAACATAAAATCTTATATACAAGTGAAGGTTTATTTTTGCTTTGACATAGCATGGGGAAGGCCCTGGCTCCTGAAAGGTCAGACCAGTAGAGAAATAAATAAGAAAAATTAAATAAGAAAAAACAAGGCCAAGGGACAGCCTATAGGTGTCTGGTGTATGAGCACCAGCCCAGCTCTGGGTAGAGAAGCTCCTCAAAAGGACTGGCCTCCAGGGTCCTGATTTATATGGGCCCAACAACTCTTAAAATGATCCATAAGCTGCCAGGGAGCTGTGGTCTTTATTAGTGCAGCATACTCACATAACAAACTCATGGGTCGTTGAAGTCCTCAAACATGTTTTCATGTAGTTATGAAATCCTAGATTTGGGGTTGTTCCAACGCTAGTTTTAGGATATTGGTCAAATTTACTTCTCCTTTCTGAATGTTAATTTTTCACATTTGAAATAGTAGCACTTGTACAACATCTCCCCAAAGGTTTTTGTGTGTGTGTGTGTGTGTGTGTGTGTGTGAAATAAAGTTTTTATTGATATCTTTTTTTCAATTAACAAACATTTATTTTTCTCCCTATTGCTTCTGTGCTCTCTCTCTCTCTCTCTCTCTCTCTCTCTCTCTCTCTCTCTCTCTCTCTTACTCTCCACTGAGAAGGAAAAAGAGAAAAAACACAGCAGTGGTAACAAATATTTATAGTCAAGCAAAGCATACTCCTTCATTGACCATATTGAAAAGATGTATGTCTGGGCTAATTGTGAAGTGTTCTCAATATTTCTAAAGGTGGGAACAGGAGACTTTGTCCACTCCTACTCTGCTGTGGAACAAGGGGTCCTAATCTTTTTCCATCCCTGTGACCTTTGGCTTTTTGTGAACTTTCTTGTTCCTTTTATTCAGTAGGAAAGGAAATACATCCTAGAATTTGTCAAGCACATGCGCTTAAGAAATAAAATAAATCAACTAATTACATTCCGTAGACTAATGTAATTATTTACTAAATAATTCCCTTTACCCTCTTGATAAGCTTCTTATTTCCCCCAGGGGTAAGTATGCCTCAAGTTGGTAAGGCCTGCTCTGGAACAATGGTGTGTATTGGAACAGATTGGTATAGTGCTAAATCACATTCAAAAAAGGGAGAGTCACGGGCATAGCAGATGTTAGACCTTAGACAAATTGTATAATAATCCCTCATATTTATAGAGTACCTTATAGAACTCTCTCTTATATCTTGTTTGATCCTCACAATAGTCCTACCCAGTCGGTAAATACAGAAGGAATGATTCTGGTCATTTCTTATAGATGAAGAGATTGAAACTTAGAAAGGTTAAATTGATTTGTCTGAAATATTATTAAAAACAACCCTGTAGTGAAAGTGTTATTCCCAATTTCAGATAAGGAAATGGAGACTCAGAAAAGGACAGTAAATCACATTGCTCTAATTTCTACGATAGTTTAAGATTTTAAAAATAATTTCCTCCCAATAATTCAGTGAGATCAGTCATACAAGGCGTGGCTGTCTCATTTTACAGATAAAGAAACTTGAGACTCAGGAAGGTTTAACGGATTTGCTTAAGGACATCCAGCTAATAAGTAGCAGAACAGAGGAAAGAGGCCAGATTGTTAAGATCCAGAGATGAAAGGAACTTTACAGATTATTTAGTCTAATTCCCACATTTTGATAGTTGGGTAAACTGAGGCCCAGAGATGCTTGTGGGTTGTCAGCCTGCTGTGTGCCAGGCACTTTGCTAAGTTCTGGGGTATACGAGGAGAGGCAAAGACATGAGTCTCTGCTCTCAGGGAGTTCACAGTCTAATGAAACAACATGTAAATAACTATGTAAATAAATAGAAGGTATATACAAAGTAAATGCAAGGTGGTTTCAAAGGAAAGACTCTAGCACTTGGGTAGGAGGAGGGGGTGGCATGGGGGGGGGGCAGGAAAAGATTCCAGAAGGTGAGATTTAAGCTGAGTCTTGAAGGAAGCCAGGGAAGCAGAGACAGAGAGGGAGAACAGGGGTCAGCTAGGTGGTGCAGTGAGTAGAGCACCAGCCCTGGAGTCAGGAGGAGCTGAGTTCAAATTTGGCCTCAAACACTTGTCACATTTACCAGCTGTGTGACCTTGGGCAAGTCACTTAATTCCAATTGCCCTGCCTACTCCCCTCCAAAAAAAAAAAAAAAGAGGGAGAACATTCCAGGTATGAGGAACAGTCAATACAAAGACACAGAGTCAGGAGATAAGAGTGTTGTAGGCTAGGAACACGGAAGTCCCACCTTCTACATTTCCTAATCCCCTTTAATGCTAGTGCCTTTTCTCAGTCGATTTTCTCCAATTTATTTAATTCGCACATAGTTGTTTATATGTTGTCTCCCCTGTTAGACTGTGTGCTCCTATGAGAGCTTGTTAATTCATCTAAGGAACAGCAAGCATGACAGTGTCACTGAATAGAAGAGTATTGTGGGGAGGAAGGGGGTGTTGGAAGTAAGAAGATTGGAAGGGTAGGAAAGGCCATGTTGTGAAGGACTTTAAAAGCCAAATAGAGGGTTTTTACTTGATACTGGAATTAATAGGAGGTGACTGGGATTTATTAAGTAGAGAGGCAACATGATCAGACCTGCACTTTAGGAAAATCACTTTGGAGTGGGCACAGACTGAGGTAGGAGAGCCCAATCAGAAGACTAGTACAATAATCCTTCAGGCACAAAATGATGAGGACCTGTCAGAAAATGGTGGCCATGTGAAAAGAGAAAATGGGATGACAGAGGAGATATCGTGAAAGTCTATGTGAGGAAGATGGTGGTTCCTTCCACACTGATAGGGAAGCTGGAAAGAGGGAGGTTTTGGGAGGAAAGAAGCTTTGTTTTGGATATGTTGAGTTTGAGATATCTGTAAGACATCTGATTCAAGAAGTCAAAAAGGAACTTGTTGGTGTGAGACTGAAATTCAGGAGAGAAACTAGGGATGGATGTATAAATCTGGGAATTATCTGAATAAATGCATAACTGAACCCATGGGAGAGTAATTAGATTTGTGGTAAAGTAAACGGCTTTATAACAGAGTTCTACTATACTTAGTAAGACATAGCTTTCCATGGAACATTGCACTGAAGTCCACCAAGTTTTCCTGTAATGGAAATAATGCTGTACTTTGTTTTGTCTTGTCATCCTATCCCTTCAGGCTAAGGAAAAGGACTTCAGGCACTTTGACTCTGTTGTTTATATCAATGCTTCGGAAAACTTGTTACCTCTAGGTAAGCTGTCCCCTGGTGGAAGTGCCACTGTCCCTCACCAGCTCTCAGCTGTTCTGATTTAACTGTTACTTACTGAAAAAGGCCTTTGCTCACCGTGTTCTCTAAACCAGTAGAGCCTGACTCCACCCCACTCCCAACATTGTTGTCTATTGACACCTTACCCTTCCTTCAAAGCCCACTTCAGGTGTCACCTTCTCAGTGAAGCCTTCCCTCATCATCCCAGTCAGTAAAGACCTTTCCCTATACCACATGGCAAAACCCTTTGTTTGCATCTCCCTAATCTGCTTACCATGAGGTATTGTATAATAGAGTGGTAGGGATATGTGCCCCTGCACTGAAATCCTCCTCAAATGCCCCATCATGGTTTAGAGGTGACCCCAAATTCTTGAAGAGTGCGCCAAGAGCACACAAGTTCTTGCAGGCTTTGGGCATGTGCCTGGCAATGGACTGGGTGTCTTTCATCTGAGGACCAGCCTAAGTACAGAGAGGCTCCTGGCCAGAAAACAGACCACCAGGTGATAAATTTTTCTCAGCTCTGCAGCTCATAGAGTTGTAGTCAGAACTACTGGCGGGAAGATCTGCCAATTTTAAATTAGTGGGTCTTTGATATATTGAGATAAGTGCATGCGTTGCCTTCCATGACTATGTCAGGAACTCCATGACGGCATGGACTGTGTCTTCATCCTTGATCCAGTGCCTGACACAGGACTCTACAAGTAGGTGCTTAATAAAATTTTATTGAATTAAATCTAATTAACAACTACTGCATGCAAGGCCTTGTGCTAGGGACTATGGCAGATACAAATACATACAAAGGTCCTGCCTTCTAGGAGATTATACTCAAGGAGAAAAGACCATAAACTTAATAACTATGTGCCTTCGACTTAATCGCTCTGACCTTCAGCTTCCTCTTCTATATAATGGGGATAATAATCCTTTCACTGGTACCTCATAGTACTGTTGTGAGGATATGATGGGATCACAAGTATAAAGTACTTTGTAAATAAGAGTGCTATATAGTCTGTGAAAAGTCAATACGAATATAAATAACAGTTTGAAATACTAATAAAGATGTCATAAAGCAGTACAAAAGGATTAATGAGACAGATGGCCGAATGTTGGAGAAGTAGATGGAGGGGGAAGAAGAGGTAACTATGACTTGGAGTGCTCTAGGAAGGCTTTTTGGAAGAGAAGTGACTTACCTGGGTTTTGAAAGTTAGCAAAGATTGGTGTAGCTAGAAAAGAGAGAAATATACTATTAGAGGGGGAAGTTACATATGCAGAATCGAAGAGAAACGAAAACAGAAAACCTATATAAGGAAAACTTCAAAATTATAGAATGTCAAAGTAAGAACCTTAGAATATAGAATGTCAGAGCTAGAAGAGATCACAGAGTATAGACTTTGGGGGCTGGGAACCACCTTAGAACATAGAATTTCAGAACTGGAAGGGATCTTGAAAGACAGACTATCAGAGCTGAAAGGACCTTAGAACAGAGAATGGCAGAGCTGGGAGGGCCCTTAGAACTCGAATATTAGACCTGGAAAGGACCTTAGAATATAGAATGTCAGAGTAGAGGGGGCCCTTGGAACAGAATGTCAGAGTTATAAGGGGCCTTAGAACACAGAATGTCAGAGCTGGGAGGGACCTTAGAAGACAGAATGTTGAAGCTGGAAAGAACTTTGAAATATAGAATCTTAGACATGACCCTAGAACATAAGAATATTAGCATTGGGAGAGACCTTGGAACATAGAATGTTAAAACTAGAAAGAACCTTGAAACATAGAATTTCAAAGCTGGAAGGTGTTCCTGCCCATTAGAAGGGATGGTCCAAGTGCTACTAGTGATAAAGATGACATTTTCCAAGTTCTGATTGAGAAAGTATATTGGAAGTCATGCAAAGTCAAGACAGAGATCATAGGGTAATCAAATCTAAGATCCAAACACATATTAGGTGTTTATAACAGCAGCTCTGAAAAATGAAACAATCAACCCCTCAAAAACCAGTGTGGGTCATTAAAATAATGACTTTTCTCAGGAAGCTTCCCTAACCTAGTGTTTTAACCAAATCATTGATAAAAAATATTAAATAACATATAGCACAGATCCCTGAAACACCCCCATTCAACATCTCCATAAAAATGTAATTAACATTTTTATCAATAACTTGGATAAGTCCAAGGTTGAGCCTCAGGCTTAGCACTCAGGTGGAATGGATGGCATGCTCATCAAATCTGCAGATAACACAAAGCTGGGAATGATAATACTGAATGACAAATTCTGAATCTGAAAGATCATTGACTAGATAGAGCATTAGACCAAGCTAATAGGAAGAAATTACAGAATTATGGAAATATGTATTAGGAATAAAGATAGAGATGTGTACTTTAATTCAAAAGACAAATTTACAAGTTCAAGATAGGGGAGGTATGTCTAGGTAGAAGTGCATCTAAAAAAAGATATGGAGGTTTTTACAAATTGCACTCAGTATGAGTCAACAGTGAGATATAGCACATACCTATTGTGGTATAGGATAAATATATGGCATATAGCTAATATGATCTTAGTCTGAATTAATAGAGACAGTGTAGAGCATAAAGGAATTGATTGTTCCGTTGTACTCTGCACTGATTGGACTCCATATAGAATTAGTATATTCAGTTCTGGATGTGACATTTTAAGGAGGACATTGACAATCCACTGAGAGGTGGGGAGCCAGAAAAAAAAATGGACCTCAAGATCATGCCATACAAGGATCTGTTGAAGGAACTGGAAATGTTTCTCTTGGGAAAAATAAGAGATCAGGAGACAGAATAACAGTCTTTGAGCATTGGAAAGGTTTGTCATGTGGAAGAGAGGCTAGACATGTTCTACTTAGCTCTAGAGGACAGAAGTAAAGATTAGACAAAGATGAAGTAGTGGTGACTGCCTGCCGAGGAGAACTGAGGCAGTAATTGGTCAACCCAGTAGCACTAGAGAGGCCTGATGTCTTCCTGGAGCATG
The DNA here is from genome assembly GCA_028646595.1 of Phalanger gymnotis. Lineage (NCBI taxonomy): Eukaryota > Metazoa > Chordata > Mammalia > Diprotodontia > Phalangeridae > Phalanger > Phalanger gymnotis. The sequence continues at coordinate 713,008,099 of CM053622.1, forward strand.
TATCCAAGAGATAACAGAGAAGTTGTCAAAACAGATAGCTACTGCCCACTTCTGGTAATTCATGTGGATACAAGTGGTACTGCCAGGAGTTTAGAAAGAATCGCCAAAAATTATGTAGTCTTGGGCAAGAAGTGGCACAAGCGGCAAGGGGCACAAGTTGTGTTTTCATTACTGCTATCCACTGAAGGCAAAAGATACAGAAAAGAAAAACTAATCTGGGAGGTAAACAGCTGGTCAAGAAGACAGTGTCTGAGAATAGGATTTGTGTTTCTGAAACATTGCTTAAAATATAGGAATGCAGATTCATAGTCAGGATGGAGTACGCCTACAAAAGCAGGTAAGAATGTGTCTGCCTTATGTCTTGCAAATTTAATCAAAGGCACTTTAAACTAAAAAGGATGGGAGAAGAAAGACACTATACATATATACATACACACACATATACATATGTGTGTGTGTATATATATATATGCATATATATATATATATACATATACATATATATATGTATATCCACCAACTTAGATACCAAGGAAAGAAGCTGCAATGAAGGAAAAGTAATTTTTGAGACATAAGAAACAAAACCTAAAATATAGTCAGTAGTAAAACCCATGGCCTTAAAAGTTTATATTCAAAAGCCTAGATTTTAGGGAACAAGAGATGAACTAAAGGCCCTGACATCAGGAGATAAATTTGACATCATATGTATCATTGACGTTTGGTAGAAGATTTGGATAAGTAAAAGTGGAGATATGGTGAGTTAGCAGTATTTATTAAAAGGAAATCCAGAACTAGCATTGGGGGAAGCATAGCTGAGATCGTTTGAGTAAAGATCATTGGAGGAAGAAATGAGTGTTTTTATCATGGGAATATACTACAGACCACCTGGACAGAAAGAGGAAATAGATGAGGAGTTCAGGAAAAAGAGCACAAGTGTGGGACAGAGGCATAATATAGTACTAGTAGAGATTTTTTTTTTAACTTTTTTTTTAAATTTTTATTTTAATTTATTTTTAACATGTTTGGTTTTCAGCATTAATTTTCACAGGCATTTGAATTACAAATTTTCTCCCCATTTCCTCCCCCGCCCCACTCCAAGATGGCGTACAC
>CM053622.1:713009708-713069749 GCA_028646595.1 Phalanger gymnotis
TCCTGAGTTCAAATTTGGCCTCAAACACTTAGTAGCTCTGTGATCCTGGGCAAGTCACTGAACCCTGTTTGCCTCAGTTTCTTTATCTGTAAAATAAGCTGGAGAAGGAAATGGCAAACTACTCCAGTATCTTTACCCAATAAAGAAGAGTTGAACAGGACTGAACAACAAAACACAAAATGTCATAATGGAATGAGCCTGGGACTTGGATTCAGAACATCTGAGTCTGAGTCCCGGGTCTGGGAGTAGCTGAGTGACACTCACTGCCCCTTTCTGAGTTTCAGTTTCCTTTTCTGCAAAATAGGCATAATAATGCTTCCCTATTGTCTACCTTATTGGATTATAGTCAGGATCAAATGACATAATGTAGTAAAGGCCTTTCTAACTAGCAATCTCTGGTTATAATAATTGCCAGTTAGTACTTATTTGGTCAAACAAGTGATACAGAAAATGGCATACTATGATTTCAGAGGGGCAAGACCATCACCAAAGGCTTCATGGAAAAAGTGGGACCTGAGGTGAATCTTAAAGGATGGAAATGAGTAGAAAGCATAAGAGAGAAGAGGAGAGAGCATTCCACAGCGAGGAATAGTACAACACAAGGTTTTGAGGTGGGAATGAGCCTGGGACATGTGAGAGACAGTAGAAAGTTTAGTCCAAGGTTCATATAGGACAGTAGCAAGTAGTAAAACTGGAAACATAGACCCAAGATGGATGTGATGCTTAGTTAGAAGATAGCTAGTCTGCTAATTGCTTCATGTTTGTTAGTCTTTTTTTCTTCATTTATCTCTTTTTATTTTTAATAGTATTTTATTTTTCCCCCAACTACATGTAAAGACAATATTTAACATTCATGTTTTTTAAAAAATTGAGTTCCAAATTATCTCCCTCTCTCTTTTACCATTCCTTCCCTAAAAGGGTTAACAATTTCCCACCGGTTATATATTGCAATCATGCAAAACATATTTCCATATTAGTCATATTGTGAAAGAAGAAACAGGCCACCACCAAAAGAGCTGCTATAAACATTTTTTGTACATGTAGGTCCTTTTTTCCTTTCAGTGATCTCTCTGTGGTATAGATCTAATAGTAAATTGTGTGATGAAAAGATATGCACGGTTCTATAGCCCTTTGGGCATAGTTCCAAATTGCTCTCCAGAATGGTTGGGTCAGTTCATAACTCCACCAACAGTGCATCACTGTCCCAATTTTCCTACATCCTCTCCAAATTTATCATTTTCCTTCCCTATCATATTACTTATAATCTGATAGGTGTAAAGTGGTACAATCTTGGTCATTATGTTCCACCTGCCCAATTCTAACTTTTAAGGAATTACTTTTTTTCAGTGAGCTTTTGTATCTCACTTTCCATTTGGCCAATTCTACTTTTTAAGTTCTCTTCAGTGAATTTTTGTTTCTTTTTCCATTTGGCCAACTCTGCTTTTCAAGGTATTCTTCTCTTCACTGGACTTTTTTGCATCTTTTACCATTTGGCCTATTCTGTTTTTTAAGGTGTGATTTTTTTCTTCAGTATTTTTGTGTCTCCTTTATCAAGCTGTGGACTCTTTATTTTTCATGATTTTCTTGCATCACTCTCATTTCTCTTCCCAATTTTTCCTCTACCTCTCTTACTTGATTTTTAAAGTCCTTTTTGAGCTCCTCCATGGCCTGAGTGAGACCAATTCATATTTTTCTTTGGGGTTTGGATGCAGTAATTTTCACTTTGTGGCCTTCTTCTGAGTCTGTGTTTTGATCTTCCTTGTCATCACAGTAACTTTCTATGGTCACAAATTTTCTTTTCTGTTGTTTGCTCATTTTCCAGACTATTTCTTGACTTTTAATTCTATACTAAAGTGGGGCTCTGCTTCCCAAGTGGAGGGGCACTGTCCTAAGCTTAAGGTTTTTTTGTGAAGCTGTTTTCAGAGGTAATTCTGGGGACCTGTAAGTTTTTGGCTTCCAAAGTGATATGAATTGTGGACATGTGTGTTTACTACTCTGCTGTACTGTGCACTCCTAAGAGTCTTCCCATCCCAGTTTGATTTTTTTTTTATTAGAGGGGCTATCTCTTGGCTCATTTCTTAAACAACCTTAATCATTGAATGGGCATTGCCTCAATCAAATTGAGACCTGTTGAAGACCGTAGCTTAAAAAGGCCAAGGTCTCCCACTGCTTCCTGGACCATCCCCAGTTGTCCTGATCTATATCTGGCCACTAGACCCAGATGGCTCTGCAGGAGAAAATGAGGCTGGTGACTTTGCATAGCCCTCTCTCACTTAAATCCAACTCACTTGCAAGTCATGGCATCATCTCCCTGATGTCATGGTCCTCTTTGAGAACAAAGGACAAACCACAACCTGTGAGTAGTCTGAGCTGTCCCACTGGGGACCCAATTGGCCAGTTCCAGTTGGGCAACTCAGCTCTTCCTCTCCACCCTCCACACGGGATGTCATGCCTTTACCTGAGGGTGTTCTGCCTAAGGAAGGTAAATTTTGAAGGCTGAAACCTACCTAGATATCTTGGGGTTTAGTGGCTAGCTATCTTTCTTAAAGCCCATGTCTTAAACCTAGTTCACTCTGGCTCTCATTGACTGGCCAACAATGGGTCCTTACCCAAGCACCACTTAATGGTTATTGTATGGGCCTAGATGGCTCAGAGTGAATGTAAATAGTAATTGTTTCTCTTTAAACCCTGGGGGTCTTCCACTACCAGTTTTTTTTTTTATTAAAGGGGCCATCCCTTGGTTAACTTCTTAAACATCCCTAATCACTGAATGGGCATTGACTCAGTCAAAGGAGGAAAGACCTTAGTTTAAAAAGTCTCCCACTGCATCCTGGGCCATCTCCAGTTGCTTTGATCTATATATGATCACTGGAACCAGATGGCTCTGGAGGAGAAAGTGAGGCTGCTAACTTTGCATAGCCCTCCCTCACTCAAATCTAATTCACTTGCAAGTCATGGCATCATCTTCCCAATGTCATGGTCCTCTTTGAGAACAAAGGACAAACCACACAACAACCTGTACTGTGCACTGTTGCATGCATGACCACAAGCACTCTATTCAGCCCTGGAATTGTGACCAGAGTCCTTGCTCCCTGGAAGCTGCAAGCTGGGCTGTGGTAGTGCTCTTCCTCACACTGGGACAAAGACCTAGGACTGCAACCCATATACAAGTATAGGCAATGCAACAGAGTCCTACCCCTGGTGACAGCAAAGGGACCCCTGTAAATCACCTTCCGACCCATTTTCTAATCCCCTTACCATCTATCAGCTGAGAGGTCTGGAAATTGCCACTGTTGCCACTGATTCAGTCACCCTGAGGCCTGCTCCTGGTTTGCTAGGGCCCAATCTGTGCTGGTGCAACCTATGCGATACTGTGCTCCACTCTCACACTGGTGCAACAGACCTTTCCTGCCAATCTTTTAAGTTGTCTTGGCCTGAAAAATTGTTTCATTCAGTTTTTTCTTTTTTTGTGGTTTCTGCTCCCCTAGAATTCGCTTAGAGTCATTATTTAAAGGGATTTGGGGTAAAGCTCAAACCTCTGCCTTTGCTCTGCTGTTGTGGCCCTGCCTCAATATTTTTCTAATTATTTAGATGTGACTTTATCTATGTGAAAAATGTTTTGTAATTGTGTTCATATAGTTTCTGAATTTGTCTTGGCAGGTAAACTCTAAAACATTTTATATTTTCTACAGTTATTTTTAAATGGAATTTCTCTTTCTATCTCTTGCTGCTGGACTTTTATAGTAATATATAGTCATGCTGATGATTTATGTGGGTTTATTTTATAAACTACAATTTTGTTAAAGTTTTTAATTATTTCAACTAGCTTTTTGGTTGATTTCTAAGAATCTCTAAATATACCATTATTGCATCTGCAAAGAGTGATAGTTTTGTTTCCTCATTGCCTATTCTGACTCCTTCAGTTTTTTCTTCTTGTTTTATTGCTATAGCTAACATTTCTAGTACAATATTGAATAATAGCAGTGATAATGGACATTTTTGCTTTACTCCTGATCTTACTGAGAAGGCTTCTAGTTTATCCTCATTACATATAATGCTTGCTGATGGTTTTAGATACATACTGCTTATCATTCTAAGGAAAGCTCCATTGATTCCTATACTCTCTAGTGTTTTTAATAGGAATGGGTGCATCTATTGAGATAATCATATGATTTCTGCTGGTTTTGTTATTTCTATGGCTAATTATGCTGAGACATTTCCTAATATTGAAGCAGTCTTGCATTTCTGGTATAAATCCCACCTAGTCATAGGGTATGATTCTGGCGATATATTACTGCATTCTCCTTGCTAGTATTTTATTTAAAATGTTTGCATCAATATTCATTAGGGAAATTGGGTCCATAATTTTCTTCCTCTGTTTTTAGATTTTCCTGGTTTAGGTATCAGCATCATATTGATGTCATAAAAGGAATTTGGTAGGACTCCTTCTTTGCCTATTTTCCCAAATAGTTTATATAGTTGGGGGAGGAAGCACCAGTATGGCTTGGCTTGCTCCCATAATGTTTTTCTGTGGCCTCCTGGTCAATATTGTGAGATAGGCATACTGGTTTTGGAAGGTTCTTGCCAGGATATTGAATTGGGGACAATGCTCCATGGGTCTGCTACTTTTGAGTTTCAATAAATGCTTTAACTCCTCTGCCTTCTACTTAGAGAATTCCTTATATCTTGAGATTCTGGACCATTCAGGCATATTCATGGTTATCTTTGAAGTCATGAATTCTGCCTTAATGATATAACAACATATTGTAGGATTCTTGTTTTTAATTCATTCTGCTATCCACTTCCATTTTGTGGGAGAGTTCATTCCATCCACAGCCACATTCACACTTATGATTACTGTATATTTTCCTCCATCCTATGAAACCTATGTTTCATCTCATTTATTCTTCTCTCTTTCCGTTTATCCCTTCCCTCCTCACAAATGTTTTGCTTCTGACTGCTGCCTCCCCCAATCTGCTCTCCCTTTTGTCAGGCCCCTGTCCCCCCCTTTGTTTAACCTCTGACCTTTCTACTTCCCTATAGGGTAATACAGATTTCTATATCCAACTGATCGTGATTATTCCTTCTTGAGCTAATTCTAATAAGAGTAAGGTTCAAGCGATGTCCACCCTTCCCACAAGTTTTTTTTTGCACCTTTTCATGTGAGATAATTTACTCCATTCTACCTCTCTCTTCCTTTTGCTCCCAGTGTAATCCTCTTTTTCACCCCTTAATTTTTTTATGTCATCCCCTCAAAGTCACCTTATATCCACCTCCTCTGTCTGTGTATATTCCTTCTAACTTCACTATATACAGTTCTTAAGAATCACAGGTATCATCTTCCCCTGTAGGGATGTAAACATTTTAGTTTTATTGAATCACTTATGTTTTCACTTTCCTCTTTACCTTTTGATGCTTCTCTTGAATCTTGAAATTGAAAATCAATTTTTTTTTTGTTCAGCTTTGGTCTTTTCATCAGGAAGGCTTGAAAGTCTTCTATTTTGGGACAGGAGTCTGTCAGGGCGTAGAGCCTGCAGCCACAGGAGCAACTAGCCTGGAGGCCTCCAACCCACAGTCTAAGGGTTTGAATCTCACCTTCTTGGACTCCCAGTAGCCAGGATGCATAGGCGAAATGGCTCATATCCCTCCCTTGAATAAACCCAGAGAATAAAACCTCAGGAGAAACAGAGGAGCTAGAAAGGCGGCTTCAGTAGCGAGAGAAGTGGAGAGGCCCCTTGCTGTGGTGGCAGAAGGAGACTAGTGCAGGAAGAAAGGTGTCCCAGCAGCCCTCACCTTAGCAGAACAACGAGAGTAACTGAGCCCCAGGGAGTGGAGCTAACTAATGTCAACTCCAGGACCCCAGACTTGGCTTTGCACAGCCAGGGGAAGTGGCAGACACCAACACAGACACGAGCTGAGACCACCCCTGCTGTAGAGCAGTCCTGGGGAAGAGGAGACTCCCAGCAGGCAGATCGCCCCTCTCCGATACCTTGCGAAATGAGAGGCCATAGCACATAAAGCTAGATCCCAACACAAGAAACTTGGGTCAGAGTCCCCTAAGCCTCAGAAATAGAGATCCACTTCATAAACCAGGAGGGAAAAAAACACCATGAAAAAGAATTGTAAGAAACTTTCGAAGACGATTGACTCATATTATGGAGACAGGAAAGACCAGAATACCAATTTAGAAGAGGACAGCGTGGACACTACACCCACATCTGAAACCTCAAAAGGGAAAGGGAACTTGTCTCCAGACCAAAAAGCACTCCTGGAAGAACTCCAAGAGGACTTTAAAAACCAAATTAGGGAGCTAAAAGAAAAAAATGGAAAAAAATGGGAAAAAAATTCATTGAGGAAAACAAATCTTTAAAAGGTAAAATCGGGGAATTAGTTAAGGAAAATCAGAATGTAAATGGAGAAAATGTCTCATTGAAAAATAAAATCAACCAAATGAAAAAGGAGATAGAGAAGGCAAAGGAAGAAAACAAAACATTAAAAATTAGAATTGGGCAATTAGAAGCTAACGATTCTATGAGACATCAAGAATCAGTCAAACAAAATCTAGAAAATGAAAAAAATAGAAGAAAATGTGAAATATCTGATTGGAAAACAACCAACCTGGAAAATAGATCCGGGAGAGACAATCTAAGAATTATTGGTCAACCTGGAAGCTATGATGAAAAAAAGAGCGTGGACAGTATCTTCCATGAAATCCTTAAAGAAAATTGCCTGGAGGTCCTAGAACCAGAGAGTAAAACTGTCATCAAAATAATCCATCGATCACCCCTGGAAAAAGATCCCAAATTGAAAACTCCAAGAAATATTATAGCCAAACTCCAGAACTATCAGGTCAAGGATGAAATATTGCAAGCAGCTAGAAAGAAACAATTCTAATATCATGGAAATACAGTCAGGATCATGCAGGATCTTTCAGCTTCTACATTAAATGACAGGAGAAATTGGAAGACGATATTCTGAAAGGCAAAGGAGCTTGGACCACAACCAAGGATCAACTACCCAGTAAAAATAAGCATAATTTTCCAGGCAAGGAGATGGACATTCAATGAAATAAGGGAATTCCAGACCTTCCTGATGAAAAGGCCAGAGCTGAATGGAAAATTTGATGTCCAAATACAAAACTCAAGAGAGATATAAAAAGGTAAATGGGGAAAAAAAAACCTTAGTTAATCGATAAGGCTAATTAATTACATCCTTATATAGGATTATTTTGTTTTATATACGTTTGATATATATATATATATGTATATATATATATATATGTCAATCTTGAGAACAGTATACTCATTATGACAATTGAAAGGGATATTCATAGACTGTGGATGTCAGTATAAAATAATCGATATAATGATAAAAAATATAATTATAGCGATATAAAGGGATGGTTCTGGGAGAAGAGGTAAAGAGGTAGTTGAAAAGGGCAAATTACATCACATGAAGAGGCACAAAAACATATTGTAGTAGAGGGAAAGAAGGGAGGGAGAAGAGCAGTATCTGAGCTTTACTCTCATTGGATTTTGCTCAAGAAGGGAATAAGATACCCTGATAAGTATAGAAATCTAACTTGTCCTAAGGGCAGTAGGAGGGGAAAGGGGGAAAAAAGGGTGGGGGTGGTCAGAAGGGAGGGAAGAAGTAGCAAGTGGAAAACGGGAAGATAAGGGAGGGGAATCAAGAGGGAGAGTAAACTGAGAAAGGCGGTGGTCAAAAGCAAAACTTTGTCGAGGAGTATAAGGGGAAAGGGAAAAATAAAAACATAAAGGGGGGGAAATAGGATGGAGAAAAAGGCACAGATAGTAATCATAACTGTGAATGTGAATGGCATGAATTCTCCCATAAAACAGAAATGGATAGCAGAATGGATTAAAAACCATAATCCTACAACATGCTGTTTACAAGAAACACATTTGAAACAGGGGCATACACACAGGGTAAAGGTAAAAGGCTGGAGTAGAATATATTGTGCTTCACCTAAAGTAAAAAAAGCAGGGGTAGCAATCCTAATCTCAGACAAAGCAAAAGCAAAGATAGATCTAATTAAAAGAGATAAGGAAGGACACTACATCCTGCTAAAAGGCACCATAAACAATGAAGGAACATCATTGTTTAACATATATGCCCCAAGTGGTATGGCATGCAAATTCTTAGAGGAGAGGTTAAGGGAGTTACAGGAAGAAATAGACAGCAAAATCATAATAATGGGAGACCTCAAACTCCCCCTCTCTGAATTTGATAAATCTAACCTGAAAATAAACAAGAAGTTAAGGAGGTAAACAGAATTTTAGAAAAGGCAGATATGATAGACCTCTGGAGAAAACTGAATGGGGATAAAAAGGAATATACTTTTTTTCTCAGCAGTACTTGGCACATAGTCAAAAATTGACCACATACTAGGGCATAAAAACCTCACAATTCAGTGCAGAAAGGCAGAAATAGTCAAAGCGTCCTTTTCAGATCATGATGCAATAAAAATTATTTGTAATAAGGAACCAGGGAAAAATAAGCTAAAAATTAATTGGAAACTAAATAATCTAATTCTAAAGAATGAGTGGGCCAAAGAACAAATCACAGAAACAATTAATAACTTCATTCAAGAGAATGACAATAATGAGACAACATACCAAAATTTATGGGATGCAGCAAAAGCAGTTCTTAGGGGAAGCTTTATCTCTCTAAATGCTTACATGAATAAAATAGAGAAAAAGGAGATCAATGAATTAGGCATGCAACTGAAAAAGCTAGAAAAAGAACAAACTGAAAATCTCCAATTAAATACCAAATTAGAAATACTGAAAATCAAAGTAGAGATTAATAAAATTGAAATCAAGTAAGCTACTGAATTAATAAATGAAACCAAGAGCTGGTTTTATGAAAAAAACCAATAAAATTTATAAACCTTTGGTCAATTTGATTTAAAAAAAGAAAGAACAAAATCAAATTACCAGTATCAAAAATGAAAAGGGTGAATTCACCTCCAACGAAGAGGAAATTAAAACAATAATTAGGAATTATTTTGCCCAATTGCATGCCCATAAATTTGACAGCCTTAGGGATATGGATGCCTGTCTACAAAAATATAAATTGCCCAAGTTACCAAAAGAGGAAGTAAAATTCCTAAATAACCCCATCTCAGAAAAAGAAATTGAGCAAGCCATCAATGAACTCCCTAGGAAAAAATCTCCAGGGCCAGATGGTTTTACATGTGAATTTTATCAAACATTTAAAGAACAATTAATTCCTATACTATATAGACTATTTGGGAAAATAGGTGAAGAAGGAGTCCAACCAAATTCTTTTCATGACACAAATATGGTACTAATACCCAAACCAGGAAGAGTCAAAACAGAAAAAGAAAATTATAGACCAATTTCCCTAATGAATATTGATGCAAAAATTTTAAATAAAATATTAGCAAAAAAGATTGCAGCAGCTTATCACAAGAATAATACACTATGACCAAGTAGGATTTATTCCAGGAATGCAAGGCTGGTTCAATATTAGGAAAATTATCAGGATAATTGATCACATCAACAACAAAACTAGCAGACACCATATGATGATCTGAATAGATGCAGAAAAAGCCTTTGACGAAATACTACAACCATTCCTATTAAAAACACTAGAAAGCCTAGGAATAAGTGGAGCCTTCCTTAAAATTATAAACAGCATCTACCTAAAACCATCAACAAGCATTATTTGTAATGGGGATAAGTTAGATGCATTCCCAATAAGATCAGGGGTGAAATAAGGATGTCCACTATCACCCCTACTATTCAATTTGGTACTAGAAATGTTAGCTATAGCAATAAGAGAAGAAAAAGAAATTCAAGGAATTAGAATAGGCAAAGAAGAAACTAAATTATCACTTTTTGCAGATGATATGATGATTTACTTAAAGAATCCTAGAGAATCAAGTAAAAAAACTACTTGAAATCATAAACAATTTTAGCAAAGCTGCAGGATATAAAATAAACCCACATAAATCTTTGGCATTCCTATACATTACTAACAAAGCCCAACAGCAAGAGATAGAAAGAGAAATTCCATTCAAAGTTACTATAGACACTATAAAATATTTGGGAGTCTATCTGCCAAGACAAACCCAGGGCTTATATGAACATAATTATGAAACATTTTTCATGAGAATAAAGTCAGATCTAAATAAATGGAAAAATATCAAGTTGCTCATGGTTAGGCTGAGCTAATATAATAAAAATGACAATTTTACCTAAATTAATTTATTTATTCAGGGCCATACCAATCAAACTACCAAAAAAATGTTTTACAGAGCTGGATAAAATAGTAACAAAATTCATCTGGAAGATCAAGCAATCTAGAATATCTAGGGTATTAATGAAAAGAAATTCTAGGGAAGGTGGCCTAGCCATGCCAGATGTTAAACTGTACTATAAAGCAGCAGTCATCAAAACTACCTGGTACTGGCTAAGAAACAGAGCCGTGGATCAGTGGAATAGGATAGGTACAAAAGATGCAGTAGTCAATGACTACAGCAATCTACTCTTTGATAAACCCAAAGAATCCAGCTTCTGGGCTAAGAATTCACTATTTCATAAAAACTGCTGGGAAAGTTGGGAAATGGTAGGGCAGAAACTGGGCATAGACCAATATCTTATACCATATACCAAAATAAAGTCAAAATGGGTTCATGATTTAGGAATAAAGGCTGATAATATAAGCAATTTGGGAAAGCAAGGAATAGTTTACCTATCAGATTTGTGGGAAAGCAAGGAATTCATGACACAACAAGAGATATTGATTATGTTAAATTGAAATGTTGCCAAGGCAACAAAGATTAGAAGGGAAGCAGAAAACTGGGAGAAAATCTTTACAACCAATGTCTCTGATAAAGGCCTCATCTCTAAAATATACAGGGAACTGAGTCAAATTTATAGGAATACAAGTCATTCCCCAATTGAGAAATGGTCAAAGGATATGAACAGTCAGTTTTCAGAGGAAGAAATTAAAGATATCTATAGGCATATGAAAAAATGCTTGAAATCACTACTGATTACAGAAATGCAAATCAAAACAACTCTTAGGTACCACATCTCTCCTGCCAGATTGGCTAAAATGACAAAACAGGAAAATGATAAACGCTAGAGATGATGTGGGAAAACTGGAACATTGTTACATTGCTGGTGGAGTTGTGAATGGATCCAGCCATTCTGGAGAGCAATTTGGAACTATGCCCAAAGGGCTATGAAAATCTTCATGCCCTTTGACCCAGCAATACCACTTCTAGGATTGTATGCCAAAGAGATCACACGAGAGGGAAAAGGACCCATATGTACAAAAACATTTATAGCGGCTCTTTTTGTAGTAGCAAAGAATTGGAAATCAAGGGGATGCCCATCAATTGGAGAATGGCTGCACAAATTGTGGTATATGAGGGTGAAGGTAATGGAACACCATTGTGCGATAAGAAATGGGGATGATACGGACTTCATAACAACCTGGAAAAACCTACACGATATAATGCTGAGTGAGTGGAGCAGAACCAGGAAAACATTATATACAACCAAAGATATATGGATTCTGTGATGACTAACCCTGATAGACTTTGCTCTTCTCTGCAATACAAGGTGCAAAGACAACTCCAAAGGACTCGTGATGAAGAAAGCTTTCTACATTCAGAGAAAGGACTATGAAGTATGAATGCAGATTGAAGCACAGTTTGCTGTCCTTTTTTTCCCTTTTTTTCTCTTTTGTTTGTTTTTGGATTTTTTGGTTTTGTTTTTTCTTTCTCCTGATTGGTCATAATTCTTCTTTACAACTTGACTATTGTGTAAATAAGTTCAATGTGAAGTTATATGGAGAATCTATATTGGATTCCCTGCCATCTTGGGAAGGGAAAGGGGGGTGGGGAGGAAGAAAATCTGGAACTCAAAATTATGTGGACCTGAGCATTGTAAACTAAAAATAAAAAATCTCAATTATATAAAAAAGAAAATTACATTTAATAAAAACCTTTGGAAACATACATTAAAAAAAGTCTTCTATTTCGCTGAATAATCATGTTTTTCACCTGAAGGATTATGCTCAGTTTTGCCAGGTAGATGATTCTTGGTTGTAGACCTAGCTCCTTGCTTTCTGAAATATCATATTCCATGCCCTCTGATCCTTTAGTGCTGAAGCTGCTAAATCTTGTGTAATTCTGACTTTGGCTCCCTGATGTTTGAATTATTTTGTTCTGGCTGCTTGCTTTATTTTCTCCTTGACCCGGGAGTTCTGGAATTTGGCTATACTATTCCTAGGAGTTTTCATTTTGGGAAATGAATTTTATCTCTTTCAGGAGGTGATCTCTGTATTCTTTCAATGTCTATTTTGATTCTAGGAGGTTCTAGGTTTGGTTCTAGCAGTTCAGGGCAGTTTTCTTTGATGATTTCTTGAACTTTCAGATCCAGGTCCTTTTTTTTTGATCACAGCTTTCAGGTAGTTCAATAATTTTTAAAATTATCTCTCCTGGATCTATTTTCTAGATCAGTTGTTTTTTTTTTCCAATGAGGTATTTTACATTTTTTCCTATTTTTTTTATTCTTTTGACTGGATCTTGATATCTCATAGAGTCATAAGTTTCCACTTGTCCAATTTTTACCTCCTTTTCCGTTTTGTCAATTCCACTTTTTAGGGAATTATTTTCTTCAGTAAATTTTTGTACATCTTTTTCCATTATTTTGTGCTTCCTTTATCAAGCTGTTGAATTTTTTTCGTGATTCCCTTGCATCACTCTCATTTCTTTTCCCAATTTTTCTTCTACCTCTTTTATTTTATTTTTAAACTCCTTTTTGAACTTTTCCAAGAGTTCTTTTTGGGACTGAGACCAATTCCCGTTGTTCTTTGAGGCTTTGCAAGTAGGTGATTTAACATTGTTGTCCTCTTCTGAGTTTGTGTCTTGATCTTCCCTGTCACCATAATAATTATCCGTGGTCAAATTTTTTGTTTGTTTTTTGCTCTTTTTCAGCCTATTTCATTACTTTTAAAGTTGAACTCTGCTCCTGGGGTGCAAGAGGTACTGCCCCATGTATATTGTGATGGGGCCTGCCGATCCTGGTGGTTTGTCTGGTGCTGCTGTGGTGCTGCCCTGAGGCCTATGGGTGACCCTCATGCTGTGCCAGTACTGTGGGGGTCTGGTGGCTTACCTGGGGCTGCACTGAGACAGAGGTGGAGTGGGGAGAATGTCTGGTGCTGTGAGGTGCTGCAGGGGTCTGTCAGCCCACCTTTTGCTACACTGAGGCATGTAGGAGGTCCTGCTGTTGGCCTGCCTGTTTGCCTGGTGCTGTGCTGGGGCTCAGGGCCTCCCACTGGTTTGCTGAGGCAGAACCTGCTACTGGCTTTCTGGGATGCTACCTGCCCTCGACTGTTCTCTCCTTTTACCCAAGTGAGACAGACCTTTCCTGCCAACCTTCCAAGTTGTCTTGGGCTAGAAGATTTTTTCACCCTATCTTTTTGTTGGTTCTACCATTCCAAAATTTGTTTTGGGGAGCTGTTTTATAGTTGTTTGGAAGTGAACATGGGAAAGTTCAGGCAACTTCCTGCTTTCTCTGCCATCTTGGCTCCTGGAAGTCTCATGTTTGTTAGTCTTGAGAGTAAGGTGATGCATTATTTCTCCCACACCATTCCATCAATGCCATATAATTTGTTGTTGTTTATCATTTTCAGCAGTGTCTGACTTTTCATGACCCCATTTGGGGGTTTCTTGGCAGAGCATACTGGAGTGGCTTGCCATTTCCTTCTCTAGCTCATTTTACAGATGAGGAAACTGAGGCAAACAGGGTCCTACAGTTAGCAATTGTCTTAGGCCAGATTTGAACTCAGGAAGATGGGTCTTTTTGACTCCAGGCCTGGCACTCTGCCTTGCCATACAATACCATAAACATAATGATTCCTATTTCACTATTATTTCTTCCATTGGACTGTGAGCTCCTTGAGGGCAGGGACTGACTTTTGCCTTTTTTATATCCCTAGAGCTAAGCACAGTGCCTGGCACATAGTAGGTGCTTAATAAATGCTTACTGACTGAGTGGGTCACCTACCCCACAGAATTGTTGTGAGGAAAATGTGTTGTATACCTTCGAGTGCCATATAAGTATAGGTTATTATGAATAATAATGATGTTTATCGAGAGTCCAAACCCTGTGCTCAGTACTACCAGAGATACAAAACTAATATCAGAAACAAGGAGCTCAGTCAAGTAAAGGTCTAAGACGCAAACACAGATAACAATCACAACAATATTACACAATAAACATATTAGAGAGCTATAAAACAAAGTGCTATGTGAGGTCTGAGGGAAAAGGCTGCTCTTCTGGATCAAGGAAGATTTCCTGGAGGAGGCATTTGTCACACTTTAAATAATGGGTAGGAATCTGACAGGTGAAGAGGAGGCCTGTGGGGGAATGAAAAATGTAAATGCATGAGCACAGGTCCATAAGGAGGGTACAGGGCATATATAGGGGACAATGGATTATCCAGTTTGGCTGGAAAATGAAGTACATAGAGGCAGGTGACATGATATTAAGCTGGAAAGGTAAGGTTGTGATAGAGGTAGACACTAGCTGTATGACCCCAGGCAAGTCTTAACGCAGTTTGCCTCAGCTTCCTCAACTGTAAAATGACTAGAGAAGAAAATGGCAAACCATTCCAATATCTTTGCCAAGAAAATCCCAAATGGGGTCACAAAGAGTCAGACGCACTAATCAACTAAACAACAAGGTTGCAATAGATTGTGGAGAGCCTTGCGTCCCTGATTAAGAAGTCAAAACTTTACTTAGTAGGCACTAGGGAACTACTGACAGTTTTTGAGCCGAGGAGTAATGATCAATTCTATGCATAAGAAAGATATTCTGGCTACATGTGATGGATAGCTCATGAGAGAAGCTGGGGAGGAGGAAGATCTATAAGGAGGTCATATCTATATGTGGAACTAGTGATGTGACTTTTAACAAGCTTCTTTAGGTTTGCCACTAACTTGCTGTATGATCTTAGGAAAGTTGTCATCAACTCTTAGAGCCAGACGACAGCTCTCTGGTCTGAGGGTCGGTTAAGGTCTTTTTGAACTCTATAGGTCCCAACACTTCTCCTTTTTTGTCTCTTAATCCCCAAAGAAGTCTAGAGGTTGTAATGATAACACTGAGCATCCTTTTGTGAATTTCCTCTATAAACTACCCCCCCCCAAAAAACCCATCATTTTTAACTAGAGGGTAAGGTAAACATAATAATAATTATAATAATAATGTCAATAGTTTGTGTTTATTTAGTACTTTTATTTCCAGGGGGCAACTCTTTGTCCCCTGAATGTGCTCTCCACCTTCTAAGCCTTTGCTGATGCAACTATGTTTTGCATTCACCCACTCCTCTTCACCCTGTTGAATCCCTAGCTGTTTTATTCGTTTATTTATGGTTACACATTCACATCTACTTTCTCATTGATTTTCATCTCAACACTAGAGTAGGTGGTGGCTATTACAGCATTACTCCCATTTTATGAATGAGAAATCAGAGGCCCAGAGAGGGTAGGAGCCTTACCTTACCCAAGGTTACAAAGCTAGTAAGGAATGGAACAGGGATTATGATGCCAAGCTCTGTGTTCTTTCCATTGCAAGACTCTATGCCTTCTAAACTACCTCATGGGATTGTTAAGAAGATTCAAGAAGCCGATGCAAGTATAATGCCTTGTAGCTCCAAAGCAGTACCTTAATATGCTATTATTGTAATTATTATTAGTTCAGTAACATGGCTTTTTAACTCAGCATGAGCATCCCAGCCTACCTTCAGCTGATCTTTCCATTCTCTACAAGGAGAAGGGCAAAATCTAGCTATGTCTTCTGCCCTCACATGTGGGGCAATAAATGGGAGCTATTTGTTATGAGTTCTATCTTATTACAAGTCACTTCCTCTCTCAGGGTCTCAGTTGCCCCATATGCAAAATGAAGGGGCTGGCCTAGAGGATCTCTAAGTGACCTGCCTGACCATCTCTAGTAAATACTCTAGTGTCTTTGGTCTAGAGGACCCTCCAGTCCTGCTCTCCTGTGAATGCTTGTTACCAGAGTTCAAGGCTGAGTTTTCTCTTACCAAAAATGGCCGATCTAAGATACGCTTCTCAGGAACATGGAGCAGGCTTTCAATCGAGGTCCATCTCTTCCTTCGAATCTGTGCTGGGGAAGGTTTTTTGTGTTCTTCCTGAACCTCTGTGTGTGAGTCCACTACTTGCTTGAATTTCTTCTTTAAGGAAGCTTTTTGGGCCACCAGCCAGTGGCTTTTACCTATAAAAGTTAGAGAAATGAGAAGGAAGAGAACGAAAGAAAGAAAGGGAGGAAGGAAAGAAGGAAAGAAGAAAGAGAGAGAGAGAGAGAGAGAGAGAGAGAGAGAGAGAGAGAGAGAGGAAAAAGAGAAGAGGAAAAGAGGGGAGAGGAGAGAAAAGAAGAGTGGAGGGATAGGACAGGAGAGAAGAAAGGGAGGAGAGGAGAGAAGAAAGGGAGGAGAGGAGAGAAGAAAGGGAGAAGAGAGAAGGAGAGAGAAGAGGAGAAAAGGGGACAGGAGAGGAGATGAGGAGAAAAAAACAGAGGCAGCATAAAGATGCTATTCATGTTCTTTCCATATGTGTCATATAGGTGCTTGCAATTATTTATAGACTGACGACACTTATTTGGAGCTTCAAAGTTGGAAGGGATCCCAGTTCTTCTGTTTGCATTCCCATGCAGCACTCCCTTCTAAAACCTCATTAGGAGGATGATCATTCAACCTCTAGTGATGGCGACCTCACTACCTCCTAAGGTGGAAGAGTCTTGAGGTGGTCTGATCAGTTTGCACAGCTCTAAGAAACACCAGGGCATGAGTTGATGGAGATGGAGATGGAGGTCACCACTTATTTTTAAGGACCTAATTCCATCCTGTCATTTTAAGATGTTCTAAAGCAGGACTTTCCCCTACAAGAAACTCACAACTGGTAGTGAATTTATCATTTGGTCCAATCTTTACCTGAAGCATGACCCTCTAAAAATCCTGGACAGGTGGTATCTCCAGTAACAAATGGCTTACTATCACAAGGCAGAACATTCCACTGGAATAGTGAGCTCTATGAGTAAGTTTTTCTTTCTATTAAGCCAATATTAGCTTTCCTATAACTTTTACCCAATGGTCAAAGCTATGCTTTCAGGAACTATCCAGAATATGTCTTTTCCAGAGAGATGAAAGGTCAGTTTTACTCACAGAATTAGAAGCATTATCAGGATAAAGGCAGGTTGGTCCCTTCTCTGAACCCCAGCCTCTTTCCCTAATGAGCTAGCTGGGCTACATGATCTCTTAAAGCCACATGAAAAGATGATGTGGGAGCTATCTATATCCATATGAAAGAAAACTCATCTGTGGTTCTTCCAGTTTTTATCATTTAATGAATGATTTGGATTAATTGGGTCTCTCACTGTGTTTCTGTAATTTATTATTATTATGATTATTTGCTTTTTGGCAAGGCAATTGGGGTTAAGTGACTTGCCCAAGGTCACACAGCTAGTACATGTGTCAAGTGTCTGAGGCCAGATTTGACCTCAGGTCCTCCTGACTCCAGGGCTGGTGCTCTACTGACTGCGCCACCTAGCTGCCCCTCTGTAATTTATTATTAACACTGCTCTTTCTCACTGTTTTGTGAGGTGACAATGTCCATAATCTTTGCTCCACAAGATTTTACAAGTGAATTTACATTATCACAGTGCCAGGAATATAGAAGGTCCTTAATAAATGCTTGTTGACTTGATAAACTGGTTTTTCCCTGGGCTGCCACCTTTCAGCTACTGATCAGAGAGATTGACTCAGTTGAGTTGATATCTAGATTCTTTGGCCTCTGCGTTGCAGTAATTGTTTTATATCAGTTTAAATTTCTTAGGAAATGATAATCTGTGCTAATGACCATTTCCTATTTTTCAGTCTTAATAGCTTGTTTAAAAGGGTCAGGTCAGAACTGTTTTAATTGTAGGCCAAATTATCTCATTTTCACTCTCCTAACTAGGCAACAATTTTGATCTTTGCCCTAACAAGAGCCAACTAAGTGCTAGAGATAGAAAGACATGAATGAAACAGTCCTTACCCCCAAGGAACTTACCATTTATATGCCATCATTTACATATATTAGCATATAGAGAATATATACGAGATACAATACATACAAGACAGTTTGAGGAAATTCAGAAAAGTTTGTTGTAGAACAGGGCTGTTCATCTTTAGGTTATCTTAGAGCTGCATTAAAATAAAATAATTATTCAAGGGCCACACCCAGAATAAAAAATACAATACACTAATAGAAAGTGGGGGAACGCGTATCATCAATAGGCCCGGCAAAGGTGGGAAGCACGAAAGCAAACACAAAATAATAAAGTGACAATACAACAGTATAAAGGTAGATGCATGCTAACTAGTCTGCATTGTACAGATGGAACACGTCCCACAGATCGATTGAAAAATTTGTGTGAAATGTTCCGTCCATAATACTGCTTAAAAACACCAAAGAAAATTAACATCAATGAGATTATTTATTAGTGCTGGAATTAAAAAATCTAATACGCATTCCATACAAATTATTATTTTTTTTTGCCTGTGAAAATTAAAACCCACAGGCGGGCTGCATAAAATCCGCACTGCGGGTGGCCGGGGCCGTATTTTGGAGCGCTCCGATGTAGAAGATGGTGACTGAGTCAACTAGGCATTCTAAGAGGTAGAGATGAGGAAGGAGTGTCTTCCAGGGACAGGGAACAGTGACAAGAGATGGAAGAAGGAGCAACAACTCCTCCTGCCTTCTGATTTCATTTAAAGAGAACTGGATAAGCAAATGAAAGAGGAAAAAGAGATGAAGAAGGAGCCAGAAGGCCGGCCCAGCTAAGACCTGAGCTTGAATCCTACCCATGATGCAAAATAGCCATGGGATCCTGGGCAACACTCAATCTCTGTCAGACTCAGAAAATTAGATTCTGAGCCAGGAGGATGCCCCTGCTAACGGAAGAAGTTGGTCATGCCAATGCTAGCCTTGTAAACACTAAGGACATTCTGTTCCTTTACAAACTTAGGCAGTGGCACAACGGGACAAGAAGTACTATCATAATCGTGCTGGAGAATAGCAGCAGTAGGTTTTTAGGCTTTCTAGTACGGGTGTTCAGATGTAATGCCCTTTAGTTACTGAGACTTCCTGGTCCTCTGGACCTTGAGGCTCTGGTGGTCAGCCAACTGGAAAGCCATCATGTCCTTTCTGTTCCCTAACTTGTGACACTGTGTCAATAAGGCAGCTCCAAGTATAAAGACAAAGGAAGTTTCACCCTCCTGGCACTGCAGGAGCTGGAGGAGATGGTTTGGGAAAACAAGTGATGCTGCCTATTTTAATGCCTTGTTATTTACCTTGTATTCAATTTTAAGTAAATGTTCTTTTGCCTAACTGTGAAGTCTCTGTTTAATTCTGGATGGTCTGAAGGAGATTCAGAGTAAAAACAGAGGCTTGTAAGCAGTGGTTTCTCTAGTAACACGAATGTAGGAGTATGGCAGTAAATGAGCATGGCCTGTGCCCATGCACTGCCCTCTTATTGGTTTGAATGGCTATTATTTTCACCCTGGACCTGGTGGGGGTGATAATAATGATGATTTAGAGGGAGAGAAGACAGAAAAGCAGAACGGTCCCAATTGTGGGACAGGCAAGAGGCCCTGACAGAGGGTAGGGAGGTATTGGGATGTGTTCATCTATGCATACAGGTCTAGAATTCCCTTTTTTCTTCTGTTATACTAAGAGCTAGAGATAACAACAGTCCCCCTTCTCAAGGCTCATTCCTTTTAATGGGAAACATTATGTGTAATAAAAAGGTATCACAAGGGGTATCATGCATGGTGGGTGCATTCTATTGCCTGTGTGGATTATGTACATCCACCTGGGTCTGTCAAGATATGGTTTGTAGGAAGGCAAAAACAGAGATCTCTAGCAACTTCTCCCCCTATCCTTCTCTAAGAGAGACTTTGATTCCTGCCAGGAAAGAAAGTACAAAGGTGGGGCTGGAGGCCCTGCTTGACTTGGGGCAGAGATATCTATTTGCTCCCTGAAACATTATTACTCCAGTAATTTTTAGATTCAAGCTATAGTTGTTGAAAAGCTTTTTTCCTAATGGTGGAAAGAAGGCCCCCAAGTTTTGTATCTAAGACTTAAATTCCCTCCCAGCAAAGGCCGGTTCCTTAATGAACACACATAGCAAATCAACCAATCATCCATGTTGATGGCAAAACAGAAATCGGAGAAGGTATACATATGAGAAAATATACCAGAAATTACAGAATGAAGGAGCTTGCCCATTTGGAGGAGACACCTCAGCTCAACTGAAAGAATGGGAGAGGGAGAGGGAGAGGGAGAGGGAGAGGGAGAGGGAGAGGGAGAGAGGGAAAGAGAGGGAGAGACCCAGATTTCGAAAATTTCCCAAAGTCTCTAGTGCAGCAAACTGGGAATGGGGACATAACTGAAGTTTTCTTTACATATTGATTTCTTCCCAGAGTTTTTCCTCTCTTTTCATTGACCTCAAGAGAAGTTAGAATGGTCAGCTTCTCTCTGCAAACCAGAAGGATCTAAGATCTCTCTCCTTTCCTACTCTCACCCACTCCAGGTGCCACCCCCAACAAGTGTGGGACATTAAGTAATCAACCTCCAACAAAGACAGTCATATACAACAACTAAGCCCTTTGGGCTAGGTTATAAAGGCAAATATAAAATATATGTAGACTATCCAGAAGGTAATATCAAAAGGAAGACACCAGCAGGTTGGAGGGATTAGGACTTTCCCGTAGAAGGCAGCATTTGAGCTGAGTCTGGGAGTAAGGCATTCTAACAGAGGGAGCTGAGGAGAGACTGCATTCTAGGAAAGGGAAAGCCAAGAAGGCCCACAGATAGGAGATGGAGTGTCATGTGTGAGGAACAGTAAACAGACCGGTATAGATGGATCATACGGAGGGGAAGAAAGCATAAGAAGACTGGAAAGGTAGGAAGGGGCCAAGTTGTAAAGAGCTTTAAATGCCAATATACATATACATTCAAATGCCAAATGTCTAATTTGATATTTGAAAATCAACTGAACGAATACAGCAAGATAATATAAAAAAAGATCTGGTAAAATTAGTAGACTGTAAATTTAATATGAACTGATAGTATGATATGACAGACAAAAAAGATAATTCAATCTTAGGATACATTAAGAGAAATATAGTGTCCACAACACTGAAACAGCCAATAATCCTGTATGTCTCTGCCCTTGGTCAGACTCCATCTATGGTATCCTATTTAATTGTGGGGCCACATTTTAGGAAGGTCATTGACAATTTAGGGCCCATCCAAAGGAGAGTATGCAAGATGTGGAGTATGTGGAAATCATTTTACTTGAGGAAGGGAAGACTAAAGGGTACTTCTGTAGAAAAGAATTGGTGCTGAGTAGTTGCTTTTACATTTACCTTGGAAGATGAATTATATTTCTTAGGGCTGACTTCAAGAGGGTAGAGCTAATATTAGGGAGTAGGAGCTGCAAGGGAGCAATTTCTGGTTCAATATGTGGAAAAAAACTGAACAGTTAAAACTGCCTCAAAATGAAGTAGTCTGCCTTAAGTGACAGTCATCTTCCTACCAATGGAACTCTTCGAGCAAAGGTGGATTACTTGTTTGGAAAGTTGTAGAATGGATTCCTGTTCAGGTATATATTAGACTAAATGCCCTGAGTCTCCTTCAAACTCTGAGATTCCAGGGTTGATCCTTATAGTAACCTTGTGACACCGTGCCTACAAGGGATGGACAGGGCTTGGTGATCCACTGACAATGTGGGACAGGGCAGAGAGAAGAAGGAATCATTGTAGCCTAGAACCTTCCATGGTCAAGGAAGTAACATTACCTTCATTTCTTGCCCTGAATATGCTTCTAGCTGGAAAGCAGTTGTTGAGATAATGACATCCATCATCTACTTTATATAGTCCTGATCCTGACATCCTGTCAAAAGGTTTCCTAGGAATTAAAGCAAGGAAGAAATGAAGCAAAAAACTTACTGAAACCATTATTATTGCCACAGCAAGGGAAGTGATGATGAAATGTGAAGTGGATAGACATGAGGCCTTGAGGTTAGAAGACTTGGGTTTGAGTCCCTGTTACCACAGCTAATAGCTATATATTCAATCATTCTGCAAGTATTAAGTATCAACCATGTGCTAGGCATTGTGCAAGATGCTGGGGATACAAAGGCAAATAATGGAACAACCTATATTCTCAAGTTATTTAATCTTTTTTTAAAGAAGTAGCTAGGTGGCACAGTGGATAGATCACTGGAACTGGATTCAGGAAGACCTAATTTCAAATACAGCCTCAGATACATACTAGCTGTGTGACCTGGGGTGAGTTACTTAACCTCTGTTTGCCTCAGTCAACTATAAAATGGGGATAATAATAGCACCTACTTCCCAGTGTTGTAGTGAGGAACAAATGAGATAATTTATAAGTTCTTTGTAAACCTGACAGCACTAAATATATGTCAGCTACCGTTATTAATCCCTCACAGGGTTCTTGTGAAAAAAATCACATTGTAAACCTTGAAGGGCCATAGAACTGTGAGCTCTTATTAGCAGTAACATTAACAACCATAATTATTCGTATTACCTTTGGGAAAAGACTATAGGATAGGAAGAACATGAGCAAAGGGTATGGGTTCTAGTCACTTAGTAACTGTATAACCAAAATGGCAGGTATGTAGATCTGGGAATCATCTGCAGAAACATGGTAGTTGAACTCATGAAAACTGATGAGATAGCCAAGTGACAACATATAGAGTAAAAATGAAGAAGGCCTGCGACAGAGCCTTGGAGAACAGCCACAGTTAGTAGGCAAGACATAGATGAAGGTGCAGCAAAGGAGACTGAGAAGGAGTAGTCAGACATATACAAGGTGAACCAAGAAGAGGGTGATCAACAGTGTCAAATACTGCAGAGAGGTAAAGAGGGACACAGATTTAGAAAGGTCATTGATTTGACAATTAAGAAATCATGGGACTCAAGATAAAGTGAACTGCCCCTAAAGGCAACTGTCACTCAGAAGAGTAGAGGAACATGGACTCTTGGAGATTTCAAGGCAAATAGGAAAAAAATGACCATGGAGAAGACAAGGGTTATTAATGAACTGCTTAATTGGAGGCAGGAAAATTTCTACCAATAGCAATATTAAACATATATGCACCATCTAAATACTTAAAGAAAAAGCTAAATGGATTACAGAAAGAGAGAGTAAAACTACAATAGTGGGGGAACCTCAATTTCCCTATCTTAGACCTAGATAAATCTAACCAAAAAATAAGTAAGAAAGAAATTAAGGACCTGAATAGAATTTTAGACACATTAAATATGATAGCTTTCTGGACAATACCGATTTGTAATAGAAAGGAATATCTATTGTTTCAGCTGTGTGTGACATCTTCACAAAAACTGACCATGTATTAGGGCATAAAATCTTCACAAATAAATACAGAAAAGCAGACATATTAAGTATATCTTTTATTGACCATGATGCA
This sequence comes from Phalanger gymnotis, assembly GCA_028646595.1. Taxonomy (NCBI): domain Eukaryota; kingdom Metazoa; phylum Chordata; class Mammalia; order Diprotodontia; family Phalangeridae; genus Phalanger; species Phalanger gymnotis. Next base: position 713,033,291 of record CM053622.1, read on the forward strand.
ATAAAAATAACATTCAATAAAGGACTTTTGAAACAAAGATTAAAAGTTAATTGGAGAATAGGTAGATCAAAGAACAAAGTAGAGAAAAGATTATGACAACAATGAGAAAATATGGCAAGATTTATGGGATGCAGCCAAAGTAGTACTTTGTGGAAATTTTATCTTTCAACTCTTTCATCAATAAAAGACAGAAAAAATAGATCAATGAATTAGACATGTAATTAAAAAGAAAAACTAGAAAAATAACAAATTAATCTCCCTCCCAACTAAACATCAAAATAGAAGGAAAAATGAACCATATTTAAAATTAGAAAAATCATTGAATTAATAAATAAAACTGAGTCGTTTTTTAAAAAAAGATTAACAAAATAGATAAGCCATTGGCTAATTTTATTTTGAAAAGAAAAAACCAAACTACTAGTGTAAAAATGTAAAAGATGAATTCACAACCAATGAAAAAGAAATAAAAGCAATTATTTGAGGCTCTTTTGTTCAATTATATGCCAATAGAAACTACAATCTAAATGAAATGTATGAATGTTTACAAAAACATTAATTTTTCAGATTAACTGAACAGGAAATAAAAAATAACCCCCTTATAGAAAAAGAAATTAAACAAGGTATAAATGAACTCCCAAAGAGAAAAACTCCAGCATCCAATGGATTTACAGCTGAATTCTACCAAACATTTAAAAAACAATTAATTCTAATACTAAAGAAGGGATCCAACCAAATTGCTTCTATGATACTGATATGGTATTGATACTTTAACCAGAGAAAGTCAAAAGAGTGAAAGAAAACAGTAGACCAATTTTCCTAATGAATACTGATGCAAAAATGTTAAATAAAAGCAGCAATATACACAAAGATCATACACTATGACCAGGCTGGATTTACACCAGGAATTCAGGGCTGATTCAATTTTAGGAACACCACAAGCATAACTGAAAATATTAATAACAAAACCAAGAAAAATCATAGATTATTTCAGTAGATGCAAAGAAAGTTTTTGATGAAATAAAATACCTATTCTTGTTTGAAACACTAGAAACCATAGGAATAAATGGAGCTTTCCTTAAAATGATAAGTAATACTTATCTAAAACCAGAAGCAAACATTATTTATAACAGAGATAAACTAGAAACCTTTCTAATAGGATCAGGGGTATCCATTATTACCATTAATATTCAATATTGCATTTGAAATGCCAGTTATAGCATTAAGACAAAAAAAAGAAAGAAACTGAAAGAATAAGTATAGACAAAGAAGAATCAAAACTATCACTTTTGCAGGTGATATACTGTTTTATTTTGAGAAACCTAGAAAGTCAACTAAAAAACTAATCAAAACAATAAACTTCAGCAAAGTTGCAGAATAAAAAAATAAATCAACACAGATCATCTGTATTTCTGTATATTAACATCAAAATCTAGCAGGAAGAAAAAAAAAGAGAAATTCCATTTAAGATAACTATGGACAGTATAAAATGGAAGTAAACCTGCCAAGACACAGACAAATACTAGCTATCTGAATATAATTACAAGACATTCTTCTCACAAATAAAGACAGATCTAAATAATTGGAGAAATAGCAATTGCTCTTAGATAGTCTGGACCAATATAACAGAAATAACAATACTACCTAAGTTAATTTACTTATTCAGTGCCCTAACAATCAAACCCCAAAGAATTACTTTATAGAGCTAGAAAAAATAATTACAAATTCATCTAGGTGAACAAAAGGTCTCAGAATATCAATTAATCAATCAACATTTGTTAAGTTCCTACTACATACTAGGCATTGTTAAGCACTGGAAATTAAAAAACAGGCAAAAGACAGTTCCTGTCCTCAAGTGCGGGAGGCAACATGCAAACAGACATATACAAAAAGGTTACATATAGGATAAATAAGAGATAATTAACAGAGGTTAGAAAATGGAATTAAGAGGCATTATGAAAGGCTTCCTAGAAAAGGTGGGATTTTAGTTTGTACTTAAAGGAAGCCGGGGAAGCCAGTAATCAGAGCAGTGGACAGAGGTGGGAGAACATTCCAGGTATGAGGCACAGTGAAAGAAAATGCCCAGAATGAGAGATGGAGTGTCTTGTTTGTGGAACAGCTGGGAGGCCAGAGTCACTGAATGGAAGAGTATGTGTTGGGGAGTAAGGTGTAAGAAGACTGGAAAGGTAGGAGGGGGCCAGGTTATGAAGGGCTTTGAGGGCCAAACAAAGCATTTTGTATTTGCTCCTGGAGGCAACAGGAAGCCATCAGAATTTATTGAGTTGGGGTGGGAGAGTGATGTGAAGAGCTTTAGGCACCTCCTGAAAGAGATCCCAAAAGGAAAACTCCTAGGAATACTGTAGCCAAATTCCAGAGTTCCCAGGTCAAGGAGAAAATATTGCAGCCAGAAAGAAACAATTGAAGTACTGTGGAAACACAGTCAAGATAACACAAGATCTAGCGGCTTCTACATTAAGGCATTAGAGGGCTTGGAATATGATATTCTGGAGGTCAAAGGAGCTAGGATTAAAACCAAGAATCACCTACCCAGCAAAACTGAGTACTTCAGGGGAAAAATGGATGTTCAATGAAATAGAGGACTTTCAAGCATATTTGATGAAAGGACCAGAGCTGAATAGAAAATTTGACTTTCAAATACAAGAGTCACAGGGTGAGTTGAATATGAAGAGATGATATCTAAAAAATAAAATTAAGGGGTGAGAGGACAATATATTGGGAGAAGGATAAAAAGCTTTTTCAATGGAGGGGAAGAGGGGTGAGGTGAGAGGTAATGAGTGAACATTACTCTCATCAGATTTGGCTTAAGGAGGGAATAACATACACACTCAATTGGGTATGGAACTCTATCTTACCCTACAGGAAAGTAGGACGGAAGGGGATAAGGTGGGGAGCATGATAGAAGGGAAGGCAAAAGGGAGGAAGGGGTAATCAGAAGCAAACACTTTTGAGGAGGGACAGGGTCAAAGGAGAGAACAGAATAAATGGGGGGGGGATAGGATGGAGGTAAATATAGTTAGTCTTTCACAACATGACTGTTATGGAAATCTTTTGCATGTATAACCTAAAAAAAGAAGAGCTTTAGGAAAATCACTTTAGTGGCTGCAGCATGGATTAGACTGGGCAGAGACTTGAGGCAGGCTGACCTACCAGCGGGAAACTGTAATGATCCAGACATAAGGTGATGAAGGCCTGCACCAGGGTAGTGGCAGTATCAGAAGACAGAGGGTGGTGTATTGGAGAGATGTTGCAAAGGAGAAATCAACAAGTCTTGGCAACAAACTGGATATGGGGTGGGGTGGGGAGTGGGGACAGTGAGGAGTTGAGGATGATGTCTCGGTTTCAAGCCTGAGGGAATGGGAAGATGGTGTTGTTGCCCTCTATGGTAATAAGGAAGGTAGGAGACAGAGGAAGATTCAGAGGAAAGATATTAAGTTCTGTTTTGTACATATTGAGTTTAAGATATCTACTGGACATCCAGATTGAGATGTCTGAAAGGCATTTGGAGATATGAGATTAGAGGTTAGCAGAGAGTTTGGGGCAGGATAAGTAGATTTAAGAATTGTTAGCATAGAGATGGTCATTAAATCCATGGTAGTTGATGAGGTCACCAAGTAAATTAGTAAAGTGGGAGAAGAGAAGAGAGCCCAGGACAAAGCCCCAAGGGACACCCACAGTTAAAAGGCATACATCCCTTATGAATGAAATGTGATGGAATACTATTGTGCTATAAAAAATGATGGAGAGAGTTCCAGAAACACCTGGGAAGACTTGTATGAACTGATGTAAAGTGATGTGAGCAGAAACAAGAGAACAGTCTACACAATAACAGTAATGCAGTGAAGATAATCAACTTTGAAAGATTTAGAAACTCTGATCAGCACAATGACAAATTATAATTCCAAAGGATTCTTGCATGATGAAATATGCTATCTACCCACAGATAGAGAATGGATAGACTCAGAATGCAAACAGAAGCGTATTTTCTTCTCTTTCCTTTGTCCTTTTTTCTTTTTCTTTTCTGGACATGGGTAATACAGAAATTTGTTTTGCACCACTATACATATTTGTAATGGGTTTTGCTTTTCTTACCTTATTGTAATTGGCAGGGGAGGGTAGGGGAAGAAGAGAATTCAGAATTAAAAGTAACATTGAATTTTAAAAAAGAAAGTACCTTGGATTAGGGACCAGAGTCTAGTCTGGATTCTAATATTTACCTCTTGTGTGACCTTGAATAAAACCCCTTGACTTCTCTGTGTCTTATTTTCCTCATCTAGAAAAAGAGATTAATAGTATTCATTAGCTTGGCATTCATTGTTCTTGACCTGTCTTCTAACTACCTATTTTTTCTTAGTATTAACCTGGCAAACTTTGACAAACATGAACATTTACAGAAAAAAAGAAAACATATGAAACTCCCTATTTCAATTAACTAGAGCTTCGATTTCTTTAAAAAATTATATAATATATTCTACCCATTAGTTACAAAGAAGTCCTGCTTCTCTGTATCTCCTTAATCCACCTCTATTTTTATACTAATTTTTAGAAATCAATTTTAAAGATGCCAATGCTTTTCTTTCTTCTCTTTTTCTTTTTTTGGTAGCACAATTTTCACTATTCCCCTCTCCTTCCCAAATTCCCACCCTGTTCTCATAAAAACAAACAAAATCTTTTGTACTAAATAAGCCCAGACAAAGAAATAGATCCACACATTGGCCACATCCAAATATCTGTTTCAATATGCCTCCTTGAGTCCTCCATCTCTTTGCCAGCCAGTAGGGAGGTGGCATGATTCATCACTGGTTCTCTGGAGTCATGGCTGGTTATTGCTTTGATCGGAGTTCTTGGATATTTCCAATTTGTTTTTCTTTATAATGTTGCAGCCATTGTACGTAGCAGTTTGGCCCACTCTTCCTTTTGGGCATGTGCATGTGTTCTCTGTCTTCTCTTGAGGGACAATATGGAAACTTCAATATGCATAGATATCACCTGCCTGCTTCTGGCTAGGTAAGTGTCATTGCACTTACCCATCCACACTGGTTGCTGTGGTGGAGCCCAAGACATGAAGTGCCAAGCCTACTAGAAGAAGATTGGCTCCTGGACGGAGTCTCTCTTAAAGGTAGCTCTTGAGAAGATTAGAAGTAACTCCCCACTCACTCCACTTAACTGTCAAATTGATCTTAAAGTGCAAGTCTCACCATGTCACCTCACCTGCTCATTCAATCAACTCCCTGGGCTCCCTATTGCCTCCAAGATCAAATACAAAATCTTCTATTGGGCTTATAAAGCCCTCTGTAACTTTTCCTCTTCCTACTTTTCCAATTTTACACCTTATTGTTCACCATCTCCTCCTCTAGCCCCAACATACTCTGGGATCCAGTGACACTGGCTACCTTGTTATTCTTCTCACTAGACTTTCCATCCCCTGACTCTAAGCATTTTCACTGCCTAGAATTTTCTTTCTTCTTCCTCTAGCTTCCCCAGCTACCTTCAAGCCTCAACTAAAGCCCCCTCTTCTGTAAGAAGAGTTTTCTGATCACCCTTAATGCTAGTGCTTTCTGAGGCTCTTGATTATTTCCAAATTATCTTTCATGTGTCTTGTAAGAAGTGGTTGGCATTTTCTCTCCCTAATTAGACTGTAAGCTTCTTGAGAACAAGGGTCACCTTTTGCCTTTCTTTGTAACCCCATTTCTTAGCACGGTTCTGGGCATATGATAGGTGCTTAAATAAATGCTAGTTGACTGATTGACTCTACTATTTCTATGATTCCTTATTGTATTTTTTGTGTGTAGGAATAAACTATCCATTCCATATCTGATTCAAGTTTCTGTATTGATTGCCTTTTTTACCGTCTCCCTTCTTTGGGGAAATCCTACACTAGAGGTCAAAGGCAATATATTATTATTAGTAACTTTCTCCAGGAAGCTAAGATGGGGTATGAGGAGCCAATGAATGTACAGACCTCAAAAGCAGGTAAAAGACAAGGATTGGGGAAGGTCAGCAGCCCCTGTGGTCTCAGCAGAGTGAAGCCTATTAGCCACTGTGCTAGATACGTTCTTTTCATTTCATTCTGTGTTAATTCATATCATTCTTCCCAAATTCCTCTGGCTCTTTTCCTTTTGACATTTCTTCCAACATATTTCACTACATTTATATACCACAATTTGTTCAGTCATTTCCTGTTTGGTGGGTGTCCACTTTGCTTCCAGGTTTTCGCTGCAATGACAAGTTCTACTGTAAAAATTTTGCATGTATGGGTGGTTTCCTTCTTTCATCTTTTTGTGGTACTAGAAATGGCATTACATGTGTAGTTTAGTAATTTGGGGGGTATAATTCCAAAGTGTTTTCCAGAATGACAACTGTCATTTTCTGCTTTTTGTCATTTTTGCAAAACAACGGGTGTGAGGCAGGAATGTCAGATTTAAAAACAGTTTTTGTTGTCGTTGTTCTTAGCAAACATTGACAAACATGAGCATTTTCACAAAAGAAAATTGAAAAAGAGGATTTTATATGAAACCCTGACAATGTCTTCAATTGTGTTGAAGTTTACTACTTCCCATTTGATGGGTGCTCACTTTGCTTTTGGTCCTTTGCTAGAGTTAAATGTTCTACTATAAAAATTTTATGTGTATGGGTGATTTCTCTCTTTCTTTGATCTCTTTGTGGTACTAATAGTGGCCCCTAGGTCAAAAGGTATGTATAGATTTAGGGGGATAGTAGTGGTCATACTACTCCATTTCATATATATATTCTGCTCTAGCCAAACTGAATTACTGAGAATACCCCAAATTTATTACATACTTTCCCACCTCTAAGACTTTGCTCATGCCAACCTTCTTCTCCAATCACTATCCCTGCTTATCAAAATCCATCTTCCATGACTTAATCAAAACAACCCTTTCTCTATGAACAAAGTAGTCCAGTGTTTGATAAAAACAAGAATACAAACCACTGGAGGAAGGGTTTCTTTCTTTCTTTTTTTTTAAAGAATTGCTAAGGAAACTGGAAAAAAGATGGGAAGAGATTAGGCTTAGACCAGCAACTTATACTATATACCAGAATAATATAAAAGTTCATATAAAAATTGTAGTATAAGAAAGGAGATACTATTTATAACTATGGCTGTGAACAGAGGGGAGAAATTCTTAACCAAAAAAAGGATATAGGTTATCGCAAAAGAAAAAAATTGACAATTTCAACTACATAAAACTTGGTCAAGTGCATGATCAAAATTAACACAGAGAGGAATTATTAGGGAAAAAAACTTTGCATCACCTATCTCAGAAAAGTTATTAAGTCTCCCTGAGTCTCAGTTTCTTCATCTGTGAAACAGGATAGACTAGATAGCATCTGATGTCAATTCTAGTACCGTGGTCTGTGATGAAAGTATGATATCCAAAATATGTAGGTGATTGATAGAAATATATCAAACCAAGTCATTTTCCAAGAGATGAATGGTCAAAAAATTATAAATGAATGTTTCCAGAAGAAGAAGTATAAATGTTCAATAACTATAAGAAAGCCTACTCCAAAAAATAAGAGAAATGAAAATTAAGGTAGCTCTGGAGATTCACTTTACATTTATTTTTAAGAAAAATATAAATACTCTACTTTACATTTTAGGCATAAGTCTGCCAGAAATAACTTTATTTAATTTTATTAAATAAAAGAAGGGACTTCCTGGCCTCAAACTGTATTATAAAGCAGCAGCCATCATAATCATTTGGTATTGGATAAGAGATTGAAATAGATCAAGAAAAGAGCCTAGGACAAGGGAGAATCAGAATCAGTGGAACTCAATAACTCAATGTTCAATAAACCTGAAAACATAAGTTGTTTAGGAAAGAGCTCCATATCTGATTAAAAATACTGGGAAAACCACAAAACAGTCTGGCAAAAATTAGGTTTAGGCCAATATCTCATACCATATTCTATAATAAATTCAAAATGGATATATGGCATTAATATTAAAGATTATGCCAAAAAATTCAAAGAAGAACATATACCTTTTACAACTATCTTAAAAAGATGTATTCTTATTTTCTCTTCTTCATTTTTTATTATTGACTTGATTAGGGTATATCACATGTTCCCCTCTATCTTCTCTTTCACCTTTACCATTTTATGTGCTCCCTCATTCTACAGTTTAGTACCACAAAATATGCTGATTCACTTGTAGTGGGGTCACGAGGTTATTAATAGTTTTAAATTTTTCTGATGATAACATTTTAGGCCGGTTCCTCCATCATCACTTTTATTCAAGTTCTGCTTTGATATTGTATATTTTTAGAAAAACAAAAAGCAAAAAATGTCTCAATAATCCTTCTTGTGCTTGTTGTTGTTTTTTTTTAAAAAAAACCATTGTTTTTCTCTTTCTAGATTTATTCCCCTTTTAATAATCTCTAGAAGGTCATTTATTTTGTTATTTGTGTTTTCTCATATATAAATATTGCCTTTGTATTTGTTATTTGTGTATTTATTTACCTTTTTTATGTCTTGTTGTCCTAGGCATTTGTAAAGCAAATAATCTGCTCATTTTTTTTCTGGTAGGAATGCTACAAATGACTCTCTTTCACAGAGCATCTTTCTTTTTCATTGACATGCAGAGTCAAGTTTGCAGCATATGTCACTTTGGGTTGCATCCTCAGTTCCTTTGCTCTTTGAAATATTTTATTCCATTCTGTGGTTTTCAATGAGTACCTTTTGTTATTCAAATTTCCTTTCCTTTATATCTGAATATCCTTCTCTTGGTGCTTATAGAATTTGTCATTTGAATTATTAAATTTAATCATTCTATGTCTTGAGGTTTGCATGACAGGGCTGTTTGTTTTCTTGGAGGCAATATGTAGCCTTTTTCAGCTAGCAATTTGTTTTCAGTATTTGGAAGTTCTGGGCAGTTTTCTTGTATTGTTTCTTGCATTATGGTGTTTAGGTTTTTTGTCTTATTGTATTCTGGGAGAATTGTAATCTGTAAGCTGTCATATCATATTTTAAAAATAATATTGCATTTTTTTTGGCTTCTTCCAGGTTGTCTTCCACTTCACTATTTTTATATTCTCAATCTGTTGTTCTCTTACTTCCTTGGAGAGACTCAGGATTAAAGTTTTTATATTTTGCTAATTATTTCTGCTGCACTAGCCAAGGCCATAAATTCTGTTTTTCAAGATTCTTGTTTTTCTATTGAAATATTCAGGAATATACTGCTGTGGTTTCAAGGTCTCTTGGGGATTACACAAGGTCCTCTAACTCAACTGGTGATAGTTCAGTTTCCTTTGTCCAGTAATATTTATTTAGATATATTTGAAGTTGTTTAAATGCCTTGGTAAAGGCAGCTAGGTTGTATAGTGGGTGGAACACTGGACTTGGAATCAGGAAGACTCATCTTTGTGAATAAAAATCCAGCCTCAGACACTTACTGTGACCCTGGACAAGTCACTTAACTCTGTTTGCCTCAGTTACTCATCTGTAAGATGAAGTGGAGAAGGAAATGGCGAACCATTCCAAAATCTTTGCCAAGAAAACCCCAAGTGGGGTCATAAAGAGTCAGACATGGCTGAAAAACAACTGAACAACAACAAAAAATGCCTTGGTGGTCAACTTCCTTTCCAATCTTTCCTATTAATTTGTCTGCTTGTGCTCTGTTTTTAACTGAATTTTCTTCCTGAGATCTTTGGGAGTTCCAGTCTTTTTTCTTTTCTTATTCTCTATTGCTCACATTCTAACTCTTTTCTTTTTGATGTTAGATCCCTTTATGAATAGATATGAATGTTTCCTCAGCCTTCCCTCCCCCACCGCCATGGAGAATTTTTCACTGGTCCCAGTCCTAACCCAAAGTGACTTCTAGGAGGTCAGAATTGGCCCCAAATGGATTCTAGTCACTTTTCCTTCATGCCTGGTACAGCTCCCAAACACCCATGCCCCCCAAATGGTAGGGTGAGGAGAAAAAGCATCAACTATAGCCACAATGAAAATTTTGTTGAGTAGATTTCAGAGATGAGTTGAGTTGCTCTGGCCTGCCAGAACATTCAGGCTGGTGAGGGGAGGGAGCTGCATGAACACTTTTGGGATTGGGGATTATCCTTCTCTGATGTAGATTTCTTGGTATCTTGGCCTATGGAGATAGCTGTATTTACTTTACCTTTGCACATAATTCTTATTTGGGAGAGTTTTGAGTTCCTGAGGACTGGAGGAAATGTTTAGTCCTTCATCTTATTTGTAACATGACCTGGAAGTCTCTGCTACACTGTCTCTTGAAGGCAATGGGTCAAAGACTTGTATCCTGATCAGAAGGCTTCATCTCCACTAAGTATTTCTCCTTAAAAGAAAGGGTAAAGGTGTGTGTTAGGGGATGCAATAATTATCAAAACTTTTCAGTCTTCTTATACCTAGTCCCTGACACATACTTTTCAGTCCAGTGACACTGGCCTCCTGGCTGTTACAAGACACCATATATCTTGGTTCTGGGCATTCTTTCTGGCTGTCCCGCATGCCTGGAATGCTCTCCCTCCTCAACTGCAGGGAGATATATTCTTAATCGAACAAGAGATAGCAGCAATTATAAATTAATTTTATTTTTGTATCTCTTGTTTGGTTTAGAATGGAAGCTTTACAATTTCGTGTAATCATTACTGATTATGCGTAATCAGAAATGATTACATGAAACTGAAAAGTTTCTATACAAACAAAATTAATGCATCTAGATTAAGAAATGAAATAGCTGAATGGGAAAAAAATTTTTGCATCATATTTCTCAGATAAGGATTTGGTATCCAAGATATATCAACAACTAATAGATTATCTATCTAAAATATATGTTTGTATGTGTGTATACATGTGTGTACATACTTCACCAAAAGCCATTTCTTAATAGATAAGTAGTCGAAGAATATGAAGAAAAAGTTCTCAGAAAAAACTACCAATAACAATTAACAACCACATGAAAGAATGATTCTAATCACTAATACAACCAATGCAAATCAAAACAAATCTGAGGTTTCACCTCACACCCAGCAAATTGGCAAAGATGGCAAAAAAAAATGGAAATAGTTGATGTTGGAAGGGGATGTGGAAAGAGAGGCACACTAGTTCTTTGTTGGTGGAGCCATAAACTGGTACGACCATTTTGGAAAACAATTTGCAATTATGTAAATAAAGTGAAATAAATAAAGACTAAAATGTCCATGCCCCTTGACCCAGAGATTCCATTAGTAGGCATTAAGCCCAAGGAAAACATATACTCGTATACTCCACAATATTTCTAGGAACACTTTTTCTTTTGGTAGCAAAGGCCTGGAAACAAGTAGATGTTCATCAGCTGGGGAATAGCTAAACAAACGGTGCTGTTGTTGTTTACTCCTGCCCAACTCTCCGTGACCCCACTTAGGGGTTTTCTTGGCAAACATACTGGAACACTTTACTGTTTCCCTCTTCAGATCATTTTACAGAGGAAGAACTGAAGCAACCAAGTTCAAGTCATGGAGCCAGTAAGTGTCTGAGGTCAGATTTGAACTCAGGAAGATGAATCTTCCTGATTCCAAACTCTAGTGCTCTATCCACTGTGCCGCCTAGCTGCCCCTAGGGAAATATGACGAATTCAGAGCAGTCTCACATGCACTGATACAGAATGAAGCAGACCAAGAAAACAATATAGACAACGACTACAACAATATAAACAGAAAGAACCACGACCACAGAACAATGGAAAATGAATAGCGCAGAATTATAAGAATAAGCATGACCCCAAAGAAGAAATATAAGAAAAAGACATTCCCTCATTTTTCGCAGAGAGATTGGAATACTGTATACATTTTAAGGCCTTTTCAGTGTATTGATCGTTTTTACTGATTTTCTTCTTTTTTTCCTTAAAAATATTATTTGTTATATCAGATGGCTCTCTGGCAAGGGAAAGGGAGAGATTTAGTCAACGCAATAACAAAAGATATCAACAAAAATCTATTTTTAAAAAATGTAACATAGACTGTCTATACTGTATTTAAATGATATATTTAGTGATTTTTAGAAATATAACCACAGTTGTAGTCTATTCAAGTGATCTTATGTTGGGGTATTAAATTTTTTATCTGTGGGTTAGTGACTGAGTGGAGTATATATAGCTCCAGGCCAAAAAACAACAACAGCAACAACAAAAAAGCCTGCAGAGCCCTTCTTATTGATGGCAGACTTCACAGTACTGTAAGTACTGAGCATGACCCTACTTAAGTGAACATAAATCTGTTCTCCAGAAGACTGCATATGTAGTCCAGGAAAGTAAAAAAGTTAAATGGAAAATTCAGAATATAAATAACTTTGGCATCTTTGCTTTTGTAGACTTCATGAAGCCTCTACAGTGGGGTTTTCAAAAGTTCATTCCAAGACAATCCCAGGAAAGGCTAGACAATTTTTCATACCCTTTTATGACTTGCTATACAAGGCTTTCTTTTGACTAAAGGGAGACCATGACATGAAAACTGGCTCAAGGAATTGACTCATAAGGCCACCTTGTGGGCATGTCTGGCTTAAGGTTGCTGCTTGGTCATCTTGGTCACCTCCCAACTCTAGTGGTTACTGCTACCAACTCTGCTGGACTCTTCTACTGATTCTAGTCACTGGTGAGATTTATGATGAGATCTCAGGATTTTCCAAACTCACATCTGAGCACTTCTCACTTAGAATATTCTTTTATTCCAAATCAGGAAGGGACTCCCAACTACAGAGGTGCCATGTGCTCACAGACACAGACACATAGTGGCAGAGAGGGGAAAACTACAGCCTGGTGCCTCTCCTCTCCTCTCCTCTCCTATTCTGTCCTCTCCTCTTCTCTTTTTCTCAGACCCTATATTCAAAGTTGCCAAGTCCTGTCAGTTTTTCCCTTCTCTCCTCAGACACTGCCATCATTTTAATGCTGGCTCTCATCACCTCACACCAGAATTATTACAGGTCAGTCTTCCTGCCTTGTCTTTCCACACTCAAATCTATCCTCCATTCAGCTATCATAGTGATTTTCCTAAACTGCAGGTCTGACTATATCACTTGATAAATTTTAGTGGCTTCTCATTACCTCTAGAATCAAATATAAAATCATTGGATTGACTTTTAAAGCCCTTAAGTGTAATGGATACAGCACTGGACCTATAGTTAGGAAGTCCTGAGTTCAAATGCAGCATCAGACATTTCCTAGCTGTGTGATCCTGGGCAAGTCACTTAACCTCTGTTTTTGCTTCAGTTTCCTCAACTGAAAAGTGGAAATAATAGAACTTACTTTCAGGGTTGTTGTGAAGGTCAAATGAGATAATAATTGTAAAGCTCCTTGCACAGTGTCTGGCACACAGTAGGTACTTATTAAATGTTTCCTTCCTTCCTTCTTTCCTTCCTTCCTTCTTCCCCTTTCAGTATTAAGTCCTCAATCATCACTTAGCCTTCTTGAGTTGTAAAACTATGTTTACCTTTCTTAATTAAGCTTCTAGAAAAAATTTAAGTTTTTTTGTCTGTTGCAACTGCCTTTGAAGTCTCTATTCAGCTGAGGAGAGAGGTCTAGAACACATATATTTCTTAAGGTTATCAATTATTTATTACAAAAGATCTATTTTACTTATTTTTCTAATATTCTGTCCAGCTATTTAGCTTCATTCCTGTTTATCTTTCTGTTAAATTTCCTTAAGTCTGAAATAAGGATGCTGAAATCCCTAGTGATTATTGAATTGCATTTAGGTCTTTCTTAAATTCAACTGAATTTTTTTTTAAATACTTAGATCCTATGGTATGTAGTATACATATTTTTAATAATGATAGTATTCCATTAGCTATGGTGCCTCTAAAAAGCCTACAGTTTCCTTGTTTATTTTCTTTACCACATCCATTTTTATTGCTGACTTGCCTAAGATCAATATTGCTACTCCTGATTTTTTTGGATTCTGCTGAAGCATAACAAATTCTACTCAATTGCCTTGTTTTAATTCTGTATAAATCTTTACATTTTAGAAGTTGTTCTTATAAACAAAACATTAAGTTTTGTTTTCTAACTTATTTTATAGGTAAGTCCATTCCATTCATATTCATGGTTATAGATGTTAAGCTTGTTTTTCCCTCTAACAAATCTCGTATTTCTTCTCTTCCACCCCTTCATGGGAAGCAATCTCTTCTTTGAATTCTATCCTCCATCTCAAAGCACTTTCTTACTCTTCACTGCTTCAGCCAAGTCTTCCTCCTTCACTTATTTCAATGTAGTTCTACCATTTTATGGTTTTTTATTTATTTTTGAAATCTCTCCTTGCATCAGACAAGACTATAGTTCATAAGATCCTTATTTTCCTGAATCAGATAAAAATATAGTTCATGAGGTCCTTATTTTCCTATACTCTTCCCCCCAAATAATCCCATGTAATGTTCTAATTACAAAAATTTGTAAATTTCTCCCTCCTTCTTCCCTCTGTTCTCTGCCCGACCTCCCTCTCCCATTTTGAATATCCAAAATAGCATCCCTCCCTTTGTTCTCTCACTGGCTCTTCAAAATGGTGGCCCTCCAAAGGGGAAGGAAAAAATCATCCCTTCTTCCCCTTTCAGTATTAAGCCCTCAATCATCACTTAGCCTTCTTGAGTTGTAAAACTATGTTTACCTTTCTTAATTAAGCTTCTAGAAAAAAATTTAAGTTTTTTTGTCTGTTGCAACTGCCTTTGAAGTCTCTATTCAGCTGAAGAGAGAGGTCTAGAAATCACTAGTTCTGTTATAAATTTTTTCCCTAGTAAGTATATTTAATTTTTGCCAAATGTTATTCTTCACTGTAAGCTAACTTCCTTTGCTTTTCAATAGATCATATAACAATATTTTCTTTCCTATCTTTGTGGTTGTTAGGTAGTCCTGCGTGACTCTGACTGGGATTCTTTGGTATATAACCTGTCTCTTAGCTGTTTGCAATTATTTTTCTTTGACTTTGGAGCCTTGTATCTTGACAAATAAACTTCTTAGTTTTATCTGGGATTTCCCTCTGATTGTGACCTCAGGATTATATCAACATGTACTTTGCTTTTTGCTTCCAATAGTGGGCAATATTCTTTCAAAATTTTAAAAAAATATGATACAGGTTTTCTGTTTTGTCAGTTACTCTTCCAGGAGACTGTCTTCTTAGATTAACTTTCTATGCTCTATCTTCCAGATCATTTTTTAAAATGGTAAATATCTCTTATATTCTCTCATTATTTTCTGTTTTTTGTTTGTTTTTTTTTCCATTGTACTTATATTTTTGGATAAGAGTCACAGGTCCTGATTTCAAATCCCGATTCTGCTATTTACTACCTGTATGACCTTGGACATCATTTAACCTCTCTGGTGGACCTTGTGGAGACTAAATAAATAACCTTTAAAGTTCCTTCTAGCTCTAGATGAATGAGCTTATAATTGTTGAACTTTAGAGTCCTCTATCCTTTTTTTTGAGTATTCATTGCTTTACTAAGATTTCCTAGATTTTTTTCTAGGATAGTTATTTCACATCTCTTCCTTTGGTTCTTTTACTAGGCTTCCAATCACTTTCAAAACCCTTGTGACTATTCTGTATCCTTTTCTGGGTTTATTGAAGCATCACTCTCTTCCTCTGTAGTTTTATCTTGGGATTCTCATATTCCATAGTATTTTTTCCACTTTAGTAGAAACTTTGCTTACTCATTTCCTCAATCTCTTTCCTACTCCCCCTCACCTTCCTATAGGGACTTAACTCTCAAATTTTACCTTATGGATAGGCAGAGAAATCTGGTAGAATCATTGTTAATGGGAGACTTTGCTGAGATCAAAGGATGAAGGACCTTGGTGTTCATCCTCTTCACTTACAGTTTATTTCAAATTTTATTTTAGTAATTCCTGTAGTCACTTCTGTGAATGAGTAGCCCATGATGGCAAGGAATATTAATCACATGATCTGGAGTGGAAATGGTAGTGGGGAGCTGATAAATGCACTGAATTATGAAGTGCTCAGTTAAGGCCCCTCATTACTGTCTACCCCATCTCACCTCAGCTAGATTCAAACTTTGAGTCAGTATAGTAACTACTGGCCACTGTAAGTCCATAGCACAGGGTGGGAGGATAGGGGAGGGGATAGGTGAAGCACAGACAAGAATACAACCTTTCAATTGTTGTTCCATAACATTTTCTATGAGCAATACCTTGCAGGAATTTCCTTTCTTTCTTCTTTCATTACTGCTGTTCTTTTACTATATTTGACACATTTCTTATTCATTTTAGGCTAAGGTAAAGATAGCAGATTTGGCCAGAATCTTTTGCTTCACAGTCTTGTTAGAAGTCCTAGCTTCATTGCAATTTTCTGATATCTTTCACATTCATTATCTCATTTGAGACTCACAACAACCAGAACCAGGTCCCAACCTATTTTCAGTTGTATCTCTCATTAATTTCTTCCCATGTGGTGAAACTGGATGAATTAGTATAATATTTTATATTTATAATCCTTACATACTTTAAAAATTCTTTTACTCTTGCTGCATCTCTGTACACACACATAAATTTTATGTTGGGTCAAATATAGGCTATCCCCCAAATTGGCAGTGTCCCTAAAATGAAACCTCTTTGAGAAGACAAAAATATATAGACAAACAAAGGAAAAGGATAACTATATACCACAACCAGATTTTATACAAGTCACATTTGGAGGGAAAGGATGGCTTATATTACAACCCATATGGTACTTTTGAATGAATGAATGAAATGTGGTAATAATAATTCCTGGCATTTGCACGGTGCCTTACAGTTTTCACACATATTATTATATTCAATAGGATACAGACGCATAGCATGTCTACAGAACTCATGAGACTGTTTCTGGTTCCTGCTGTCCTTCCTATGCAACCTTAGGCAAGTTATATAAGCACTCCAACCTCTGTTTCGTCATCTATACAATTAAGGGACTAGGTAATCTTTTTTTTTCTTTTTTTATCATAAACTGAAATATTGGAACTTAAATACAATGTAAGAAAGAAAAAAAGCATGTCATGTGCATAACAGAACATATGAGAGATTTCAAAATATGTTAAGAATAAATTTTCATTTCAAGAAAGCCTGTACGATAAATAATGCATGTTGTGTTGAGGGGACTAGGTAACCTTTAAATTTCCTTCTAGCTCTCATGGTATATGTTCTGAGGTCCTTTGAACCCTAATGCTTTATAAGTCTATGAAGTTGAGGCTCAGAGGATTCCTCACACTGTCACCAGAAATGTTAACAAAATTGTTCCTCTATAGCCTTCTTTATACACATTCTAAGAGTCCTATGAACTTGGAATCTTTTAACATATGCTATGATGCATCTCGGCAGATTATACCCTCAAATATACAAGATTCCTCTTTGAAAACAGGGACATGTATTATTTTGAATATAAATTATTTGTGAGTATGGGCTACATTCTGAAAATGAGATGCTTTTGAAAGAAAAATAAATGTATGGGTATGCTATGTATACACTCTAAAGTCATTATCCAAAATTACTTTTCAAAATATATTTACTATAAAATGTGCTTATATTTCTTTCAATTCAAATAAAGATAAATTTATATTTATGATCATATTTCTCTGTCTTCACCACTTTCCAAGTCTTTCTCTAATTAAAGTATGATTATAAGGCAACAATCAGGTTTTTTTAAAACCAATATTTAGAAGACGGATAGAGCCTATATTTAGAGTGATATGATACATATCAAGAACACAGGAATACACACACACACACACACACACACACACACACACTTATCTTTGAAGACTTTTTGCCTCAGAGACAAATGCCAATCAATCAGAGAACTTTTCTGTGTAGAGAATTTACTTCTATGTTTCACTCAATCATGGAACATTTATTTAGGCATCTATTGTGTGCTAAAGACTGTGAAAGGTACTGAAGAAACAAATCCAAAGAATGAAACAAATAATAAAAACTCTACTCTCAAAGAGCTAGGGGGGACGATAACAAATACATACATGTGTACACATACATACATAAGCACACATACACATACATACATATATATGGATATATACTCAAATGTGTGAGCATACACACGTGTGTACGTATTATTACACGTGCGTATACACACACACATATGAGTATATCTGGAATAAAAATAAAGGATAGAGGCCGGATCTATTATTTCATTGGTATGAGAATTTCCCATGTGAGGAAACTCCTTCTACCCACGCAGGTCTGCAACTTAAGAGTCTTAGAGAGTAGCCAGAGTAAGAAGCCAACAGCCAACGGGTATCAGAGGCAAGATCTGAGTTCAGGTCCCATTACAATGGGACTGGCCACAGAGTCTAATCCCTGTGAACATGTGCAGGGTGCCTGCATGCAATTCTTAACATTGAAGAGGCTGTGGAGTCTGCTAATAGCAAGAATTTATATAGCTCTTGGATGTTTGCAAAATGCTTTAGTTATGTTTTTGTTTAATCCTCAAAACAACCCTGTGAGGTAGGTGTGGCTATCACACCCATTTTCCAGTTGAGGAAACAATGGAGGCTGAAAGAGATTACATGACTTGCTTGGAGACATGCCACTAGGAAAGCGTCTTAAAGGTGTGATGACACAGAACAGAAATGCTTTGGAGAAAGCCGGAGCATGCACAGACACTCTTGAGCCTGGTTCCTGTCTGCTAGCCATATGGCGAATGGCAGCCTCTTTGAGTGGCTGCAGTCGTAGAACCAGAACTGTGGGTGCCTTCACAAGGCGTCACTCATTGTCCTTGGTTTGATTTTGTCACTTCAGCTGGCTTCCTTCTGTCAGACAGCATCCTGAGAGACAGACGACATTATAGAGAGGAGTCTTTAGCTTCCTCCCCATCCAATGGTGATACATGGCCCCAGAGATACAGGACTCAGAGGTGCTTTGCCTGCCTTAGCATCTGTTGTTTCATTTCAGGTGAAGGGGTTGGAGGCTGTGATCTTGTGGATTTTTAAAGGTCAAGAAAGTGAACCATCCAAGGTCTAGGAGTCCAGGAGAGGAATCCACAAGTTTTGTGGCTAGCTCAGCATCATTGCCCTGAGGAGCAAGGAGTGACCTTTAGGACCTAGCCCAGCTATAACTTGAGATGAAGACTCATATGGTAGTGATGCCACATTTGGACATGAACTTGGTCAGACAAATCCTAAGTAAAAGTTCCATTAAGTCTGAGCCCACTCTTCCCAGAGACAGATAATAAACAGGAGAGTGTGTCTTCAAGATGGTGAGGGGAAATATTTACATTTCTGTTCTTGCTATAGCTTCAAAGTAAATATCCCTATGTAAAAGGTGATTGACGAATTGGTTAAATGGAACCAGAGCAATAGTTACTTGAAGCTAATAATGGGGGAAGGAAAGACACTTGGAATGGGGGAATTGGTCGATGGTAGTAGAGAAGAGATACCCCACTCCCTTGGGAGTATCCTTGAGGGATAGTGAACCCAGAATACTCATTGTTTTGGCTTAGAGATCGGCTCTTCATCCACTTCACCAAATTGCCTCTCTTAATACAAAATATAACCAAGGTAATTTCAGGGAAGAAAGCTTGTCAACAGGCAATTACAACTTCATGAAACTTATGTGAAAACCAGGTTGATAAGAGAAAAAAAACATGCATGTGGCACCCAAAGAGTTCACAATCCATACAGAAGTCTACATTTTTATAACAGTAGGACCAAGAGGGGAAGTAGCAGAAATCTCCACCTAAAGGGGCATGGCATGGGAGGGGAAAAGTGCAGTAAAGGTGGGAAAAGGACAAAACCCTTCCTGAAGGGGAAGAGCAAGGAGATGCAAAAGCCAAATTCTTTTTGCTTGGGAACTACTAGACCACGAAGATAGGATGGTCTGCTTATCTGCATGGGCCCTAGCTACACAAGCAATTTCTCAGCCTAGTGCAGACTGACTGGTGCCGTCTTAATTCCCAAGAACAAACAGGGAGTCCAGTTTCAGATGCTAACAACAAAGTATGTCAGCTTGGAGGGGCTTCATCTGTGACACACTCAGGGCCTCCTGCATACTCTGGGTCCAGTGTTTCTGGAAAATATGGCAACTCAAAAAGACAAACTTAGGGAACCACATAACATTCCTTAATAAGCTCTAACAGCTGGGAGGGATCAGTTCAAATAGGAGGTGGCTTGGGCTGAACTTGAAAAGAATATGAGGCTTCTGACACATGGGAGTTGGGTGGGTGAGAGTCTTTCAGAAATGGGCATTTCCCCCATCGCTTTGGTCTATAAGCACCAAGGGACTTGTCTACACCCTCTATAGGAATATATATTCACATGAAGGCTCACTACCCCTAACGCTCAAGGAAGTCCTTGGATCGACCTCACACAAACAGTTTATAATACAGACTATAATATAATGTATGATAGAGAAGACTATTTAATACATGGTTGCCAAACTGACATTCCTAAAGCACAGGTGTATGTAATGACCTTTTGCTTCTTGGCTAGCATACAAATTCCACTATTTGGCATTATAAAGTCCTTCACATCCTAGATTCAAACTACCTTTCTGGCTTTATTATGTGTTATTCCTCTCTTGCACTCTAAGGACCAGTCAAACTGGCCTACTGGCTCTTCCTTATGCAGGACATTCCATCTCTCATTTTTAGTATCTTTGTTTGGGCTGTCCTCCCTCCTCATCCCCAATTCTTTGAATCCCTAGCTTCCGTAGAGGCTCAGTTACTTTTTACTTGAGAGCTAGCCTGATCTCCACAGTCACTTGTGCCCTATCCCTCCTGAAATTAGTTCCTGTATACTTTGTGATTGCTTATTTGTGTTTGTTATTCCCCCACATAAGCCCTTTAAGGGAATTTTGTGTACCTAGTATATAGCATAGTGCCTGTAGGCACTTAATAAGTGTTTACTGAGTGAAGGAATAAATACACATTTATTGAGCATCTGCTCTATGCCAAGCAGTGATATGTGCTACAGATACACATAGAAAAGTGAAATAGTCTCTTATCTCAAGAAGCTTACATGATAATTGGGGGAAATAACATACTGAAAAGGGTTCATCTACTGGGTTGATAGCAAGACCCAAAGGTCCTTAGGGTTCTACATCAGGGTAGATGGAAGTGGATTTTAGCATTCAGTGGCAGAGTAGATAGTAAGGCCCAGTGGTCTGCCATCTTACTAGAAGCGTAGTTGGTCACTCCCTGCTTACCAAAGCACTGTAAGTGATCCCATCTCTCCCATAGCCAGGAAGCTAAAGGGTCCCGTGATCATTGGGAAGAGGGGAGTGAGTCCCAAGGTGGAATAGAGATGGTGCTCCAGGCTCCCTCCTATGGGTGAATGGATAAAAAGTTATCACACTGGGAAAGGGACAAGGGAACAATGGGAAATATATAATCAAATCCTCAACTTTCCTGAGGCTAAAGTTCCTAAAAAATGGCCTGAAAGTTAAAAAAAAAAGAATGTTGATACATTAAACCTATGGGAAATAGGGGGTTAGGTTCCCGCAACCACCAAAAACTATAATCATTTGCTAGAGATTGCTGAAAATACACTTTTCTGCATGTGATTCTTTATAAGAAAACATTAATTCTGATATTATACACTTTTCCTAACATAGTAACCATGAATTAACCCATATAATGCAAGGGACAGGAGAGGCAACACTGGATGGGTCAGGGAAGGGCAGAGGTGATGACATCAGAGGAACCCAGAAGTAAAAAAGGGAAAGGGGGAACATGCCATCTCTAATCTCCCTTTCAGCTCTGTGGTTGATCTGTTGTTTCCCCATTGAAAAGCTGGCCACCACTGCTGTGAGTGGGCTGGACGGCAGTAGGGAGGCAGGACAATGGCAGAGTGCCTGTCATTATTCCTCTACCGCACAAACCCGAGAATGTGGGTGGTTGCCAGTTCCAAAGTGAAAATGAGGTTACTAATAAAATCATAGGAAGGCTTGAAGCCGAGGAAGTTGAGAATGTTGATTGGCTGTACTATAATATAATGGTAGGAGATAGGGAGGGCTATCTATTACATGACATGTAACAAAGACTATTTTATAATGGTTTATAATAGAGAACATTTTCTAATATAACAATGCATATAACATAATGTGTGACATAGAAGAATGTTTAATACAATAATGTATAATAAGACTACATTAGGGCAGTAAATAGGGGCAGTTAGGTGGTACAGTGGAAAGTGTGCTAGGCCTGGAGTCAGGAAGACTCTTCTTCCCTAGTTCAAATCTGGCCTCAGACACTTACTACCTATGTGATCATGAGGAAGTTACTTAACCCTGTTTGCCCCAGTTTCCTCATCTATAAAATAAGCCAGAAAAGGAAATGGCAAACCATTCCAGTATCTTTGCCCCAAATGGAGTCACCAAGAGTCACACATGACTGAAATGTCTAAACAACAACATGATGATAAGTGATATAGGTAAATATATAAGTGTAAAACTTTTTCCTAAACAACCCAACAATAGAGTATAAAAGAAATATCTAAACAATCTGGCAATAAAGTGTGAAGTTCTTCAACCCAATGGAATTATAGGGCATTGGTCATTAGAAGAAGGCAAGTGATGGTACACAGTGGACTTCTAGCGATTGGCTGGCCCTGGTAGCCTTTTTTCCCCTTTATTTATTTTTAACATTCACTTTTTTGAAAATTTGAGCTCCAAATTCTCTCCCTTCTTCCAGTTCCTCCTCCACCCATTAAGAAGGCAAGCAACGATACCAATTATACAAGTGAAGTCATCCAAAAATTTCTATAGTAGCCATGTTGCAAAAAAAAAAAAAGCAAGGAAAATACAGTAAAAACAATACACTTGAATCTGTACTCAGAGTTCATCAATTTTCTTTCTGCAGGTGGATACAATTTTTCATCATGGGTCCTTTGGAATTGTCTTGGAGCACTTTATTGATAAGAATAGCTAAGTCTTTCACAGTAGATCACTGTTACAATATTGTTGTTACTATGTGCCATCTTCTCTGGTTCTGCTCACTTCACTTTGGAACAGTTCATAGAAGTCTTCCCAGGCTTTTCCGAAAATACCCTGCTCATCATTTCTTATAGCACAATAGAATTCCATCATGATCATATACCACAACTTGTTCAGCCATTCTTCAATTGATGGGCATCCCCCTCAATTTCCAATTCTTTGCCTCATGTCCTTTAGAAAGAAAGAGTCATTTCTGGAGGAAGGACTCAGCTGTTAACTTTATTCTTTACCTTTTTCTGTTTGCCTCTGGGGCAGAACAGTATGTTTCTGGGATATCTCCCAATATCACTTTTGGCCTCTTATAGACACACATGGCAACATCCCTTAGAAAAGAATCAGGTGACTGGAAATGGGATCCTCCTTGGTAGATGGCGGGCCTCAGAGCTGAGACTCCTAGTTATGGATGCCAGTTTTTCTGAAAGCACATAGAAGTATCCTAGGCCAGGATTTCAGATGAGCCCCAAACCGGAGATTATAGGTACTGTGATTAACCCTCTAAGCTGTATCCTTCATGCAGGAGAGTCCCAGTGATCCCAGCAAAGCAACTTAGCAGAGACACAGCACCCCACGCAGAACAATTCCAAGATATCACAAGGGGTCATGCCCCTCCCATCCCATAGAGCCAGAGGTGTAAGTGGTCTTGACCACATGAGTTTTCTACTTGTAGGCCTCTCCAATTGTGAACTCTATGGACATCAATCTCCCCTCTGGCACTCTGTACTTGTGGGACTGTGTGTTTAGGTTGGGGTGGGGTAGATATTTTACTATTTTCCTTACTATTTCAGGAAATGCCTTTGTCTTGTACTAATTGAGTACTCTAAGCAACTAACAAAAGGTAGTTATCAATACCTTGATGGGGGCTCAGGTAGTGCCTACCTATCTGGGATAGTGCCCAGGGCACCCAACCTGCTAGTTAATTGGTCAGTCACAAATATTTTCTTAAGCACTTTTAATATCACTTAAGCATTTTTAAATCAAATTGGATTCTTCCCAAAACTCACTGCACATATAAGACCTTTTCTTATATAACTGAAGGTTTATGTGGTCTACCTGACATTTAGAGCATAGGGAAATAAATGCTTTGATAGCCAGACATTTTGATTATGTCATAATGTTCCAGGCACTGTGCTAAACTCAATACACGGAAAAGCAAAAAACACAGTCCCTTCCTTCAAAGGAGTTCACTTCCTAATGGAGATAATGGAGATAATATACCAATAACTATGTACATACCAGATATATACAGTGTTAATGAGATGTGAAGGCACTGAGTGGGGGTGGGGGGAGCAGAAAAGATTTCTAACAGAAGGTGAGACTTTAGCAGTGACTTCAGGGAAGCCAGGGAGCGAGAGGAGAAGGGACAGCATTCCAGGCATGGGGCACAGCCAAGGAAAAGGCACGGGCAGGAGATGGAGTGTCAAGGAAGCCAGGGTCACCGGAGACCCTGTAAAGGTGGGGGGAGGACGAAGGTGTAAGAAGACTGGGAAGGTAGGAAGGGCGCAGGTTGGGAAGGGCTTTGAATTCCAGTCAGTACCTGATGGAAAGGGTGCCCAAAAGAGGGGGGGCACACAGCCTATACTACTGCAAAGGCAGGAGCTGGGAGGTGTGAGATACGGGAGAACACCACCCATCTAGGCTGGGCCAGAGTATTACAGACGCAGTTTGGGGCCATCGCCTCCCTTTCCGCTGCCCCTCCGCTCCTCCCTCACCACTGTGCTCCTAAAACTTTTCAGCCGCACCTGACTCGGCAGCGTCTCCTCCTCCTACCAAACTCCCGGGAAGGAGACGCGCAGTGGTTCAGTCGCTTTTTTCCCCTCCGCGGCCGGAGCCGGGGCCCGGGCCGGGACCGGGCTTGCTTGTCGGCCGCGCCATTCCCTTCCTCGCCCCTTAGCAACCAGGACGCCACGGGGCTCAGTCACCAGCAACCGGAGGCCCGTCCTGAGCGAGACTACAAATCCCAAGATGCCCCGCGGCCCGCTTCCGCCGACGATTCCTGGCCGTCAATCGAACTACGGATCCCGTCGGCCCCCGCGCGGGGCGTCGGCGTCAGCCAATGGGCTGGAGACAAGTAGGAGAGGAGGGAGACAGAGACAAGATGGCTGCGGCGACCGCTGCTGGGGGTACTCCGCTTCCCGCGGCGGCGGCTGCGACCGGGACATCGGCCCCGCCGCCTCAGCCCACGGGGCGAGTCGGCAGCAACAGGAGCGGGTTGTTGGAGAAGGTGAGGAGCCGGGCCTGCAGGCGGAGCCTGCCCGTGATAGCTTGAGCCGGGACCTCTGACCTCGCTTCTTCCGCCCAGTCCCTGCCCTTCTTCCCTGTCCTCCTCCTCCTCTCCTGGGGGCCTCAGTCCTTGGCCTCTCCAACTCACCTCACCGCCTGATTCTGACCTCAGACCCTGTACTCTCTCTCTGCACCGCCCCCAACCCTCGCTGCCCTACCCCCCTCTCCTCTTCCTGACTCTGCTCTCTTGTCTTCTCTCTCGCACCCCATCTCCTTCTGTCCCATCCCCCCTCTGTAGTCCGTTTTCCTCCTCCAGTCCCTTCTCTCTGCACCCGGTCTGCTCTCTCCCCATCTCCTCCTCCTGCCCCCTTCTCTCTGCACCCCATCTCCTGCCTCCTCTCCCTCTGTCCCGTCTTCCTCTCACCCCTGCACCCCATTTCCTCCTGCCCCTTACCAGTCTCTTCCTCTTGCCCCTTTTTCTGCATTCCATCTCCACCCCTGCCTTTTTCTACACCTCATCTCCTCTGTCCCTGTCCTTCTGTCTCCTCTTTCCCACACCAGCCTTGTCTCCTCCTGTCCCTTCTCCCCCACTCATTCCTTCTCCTGTCTGCTTTCTTCCCACCCTCGTCTCCTCCTGCCTCCTATCTTCCTTCCCCCCACTTCATCTCCTCTTCCTCCCCATCTAGGCTCTAGTTCCTCTCTTCCTCCCCTATCCTGTCTACTCTTTCTGCTTCTGCTTTCTCATCCCCACACCCCATCTCCTGCTCCACCTTCTTTTTTCATCCATACCCCATTTTCCCCCGACATCATCTTCTCTGCTTCCTCCCTTCCACTCCTGCCCCATCTCCTCCTGTCTCTCTCCCCCTTAACCTATTTCCTTCCTCAGCCGTCTTCAGCCCTCTCCATCTCACTTGCTCTTCTTGGCCCCTCCATTTCGCCTCTCCCCTGGCTGCCTCCTCTTCCCCATCCCATGTTGTTCTCTTTACTTTCCCCTTCAAATCCTCACTCTCTTTTTTTCCTCATTCATTTCTCTACTGTTCCCCTTTCAGGGTTCCTTTCTCTTCACCTGAGTCCATCCTGTCTGTTGTGGAGCTATAACTTGTTTTTGTGCTCAGAATGCCTACTTGAAGCCTTCCTTCTGGTGGGGTAATTAACCCAGAACTTGGCTAGGGACTTTTGAGTGTAGGCCATTTCGGTGTTTTTGCTCATCAAGACTACTTTTGCAGTCTATGTGATGATCTGGATTGAATGTCATAAGAGTAAGTTACAGGAATGGACCTTTGTGTCTAACTAGTGGCTTTAGGGGCTCTCTGAAGGAAAAAAGAAGAAACCCAACGTGATTCAAGTCCCTGAAGCAGATGTTAGCAACTTCAGTTATAGTGGACATTAAACAGAGTGCAGTTACTTCTCTATAGGATCTACTAAAAGGTCTTAGGAAATATAGTAGGAGAAAAGCAGAATGTTTGGTAAATGAACGAGCATTGGAAGAAACCTTTTGTGTGAAGCTGGGCATGGGTGGTCTGAAGCTTGTAATACCTGAGACTACCCAAAGCTAGTAACAACCTTTAAGATCTTGAGGTTTATTGTTCTTTATTGAATTAAAGAATGTCTCTGCCACATGTCTTCTGACAGCCTTTAGCAACGAGACTATTACATAGTAACTGTTCCCCAACATACGTCCTGTCTTTCAGTCAGACTGCTTTCCTCATTATTAATCATCAATCATTTATTAAGCACCCTAGGCACTAGAGATGTAAAGACAAGAGATAAAGGCTTTGCCCTCCAGGAGCCCACATTCTACAAAGGGAAACAAACGCGTACATGTGTAAGCATGTGCAACATAAATACAAGACACTTTGTGTAGGGTCATGTACTGGCAGCTCGAGGGGTGGGAGATGGTCATTAAAAGCCTCAGGTCATAGTTGAGACTTGAAGGAAATAAGATATTGAAAGAGGTAAGGAAGGAGTGCATTCTAGGCATAAAGGACAGCCAGAGCAAAGTCACAGAGATGAGTGACAGAGTGTTATATATGAAGAGTAAGAAGACAAGTGTAGTAGGGCCAGAGAGTGTGTGAGTGGAGTAGTGGGCAACACATTTGGTAAGGTTAATTGGGGCCAGGTTATGAAGGACTTTGGAGAACCAACAGGAACTTATTTTTTATCTTAGAAATCATAGGGAGCTGTTGAAGTTTTTAAGTAGGAGAGTGCCATGGTCATACCTGTACTCTAGGGAAAAATCACTTTAGCAGCTGTGTGGAGTATAGAGTGGAGTGGGGAAAAGCCTGAGTCAAGGAGATGAGTTAGGATAGAAGGCAGGTGCAGTCCAGTCATGTTGTGATCAGAGCCTGACCTAGGGTGGTGGCAGTGAGTAGAAAGAAGAGGACAGATGTGAGGGATGTTGGGAAGATAGAAACAGCAAGATGTGGAAACTGGATATGTGGGGTGAGGGAAAGAGAGGAGTCGCGGATTATAGTGTAACCCTGAGTGACTAGAGTTATGTTGGTGCTCCCCATAGTAATATCCAGAGGCTCCACAGTGGGATGAATGAAGAGAATGACAGTGAGTTCTCTTGTGGACATGTAGATTTTGAAATTCTTATGGGACATCTTGTTGGAAATGTCCAATAGGTACTTGATGGTATAGGCCTGAAGCTCAGGAGAGAAACTAAGGCAAGATATCTAGATTTGTGAGTCATCTACATAGAGATAATAATTGAACCTTTCAAAGCTGATGAGTTTACAAAGAAAGAGTCTGTAGAGAGAGAATACAAAATCCAGGATAGAACCTTGGGGTACATTACAGTTAAGAAGTTAAGAGACTAAGGAGTAGTCATACAGGAGGAGAACCAAGAAAGAGCAGTGTCATGAAAACCTCAAAAAGACAATATTCAGAGTATATCTAATACTAGTTTCCTACTGTCAAGAGGAAATTAAAATACAGGATCTTTTATATGCACACACACAACCAGAAAGCTAGGAGAGTACAGGATCGATATTTCACATATACGTGTATATACACACATGAACATATGTGGTTACAATACATCTTCATGGAGATATTTTAAAAAATAATAGAATGTTTAAGGGAGAATGTCCTTTAAGGAAGAGTTCAAAGTGAGTTGGCCTGACTAAAAGTTTCCAGGTGGAATAACCAGTTATGGGGCATGTTGAAGGAATTGCCTTGGATGGGATTGGGCTGGATGACCTTTTGAGTTCCTTTTCATCTTTGTAATTCTGTGACTGAGGAGCCTGGGGTTTAGAGTAAAAAACATTCTAAGTTTTTAGTGCTAATCTAGTCTAATCCCTTCCTTTTACAGATGAGGAAACTGAGGTTCAGGAAGGTTAAGTGACTTAGTCATGGTTATATAAAGAATAAATAGAGGTGGGATTGGAGCTTTGGCCTCAGACTCCAAATCCTCTTGCATGACTTCACAAGAATCACTGGGTTCTAGACCCAGCTCTGTCATCACTAACTTGCTGTTTGGCCATAGATGAATGACTTCCTGTCTTTAGGCTTCAGTTTTTTTATCAAAAAAAGTAAGGATGCTGGAGAAATTAATCCCTAAAGCCAATCCAGTACTAAATTCTTTGGTTCTCTCAGTGCCTGATGGTTGAGGGAAGGCTTCACAGAGTATGAGGGATTTTTGCTGCATCTTGGAGAAAGGATAAGACTTAGGTGGTAGAGGGAGATTCCCAAGTAATAATGCACATGATGTGTCCAAGTAACATTGTGTTGTCTACATACATTAAGGGTAACTGATAGAACAGAGTATTTCGACTTTGTTAAGGACAAGCTACTCCCTCCCTGTAACTTTCCCAGCCAGGTTTCCAGTCTTGGATGACCTTTTTGCTGCTCTCAAAGTTAAGTCTGGAATCACAAAAATCATGGCATCGTAGCGTTGGAAAGGGACCTTAGAGATTATCAGGACCTGACCCTTTATTTTACAGATCAGTAAACTGAGTCCCAAGAAAATTGAAGTCATTGACTCTTAAAAGAACTTCAGAGATGAGACAGATTGGTGGTGCAGTAGATATAGTGCAGGGAGTCAGGAAGACCTGTGTGTAAGGCCTGCCTCAGACACCAACAGGTAAGTCCTTTAAGCTCTCAGGCTCAATTACCTCACTTGTGAAATGGGGCTAATGATAGCACCTACTTCCCAGGGTTGTTGTGTTGGTCAAATGAAATAATATGTGTAAAGTGCTTTGCAAGCCTTAAAGTATTCTATAAATGTTAGCTATTGTAATTTTTTGAAGAATTAGCCATGGTATAGTAGATAGAGTGCTGGACTTGGAGTCCTGAAGACCTGGCTTCAGATTCC
Source organism: Phalanger gymnotis (assembly GCA_028646595.1). Lineage (NCBI taxonomy): Eukaryota > Metazoa > Chordata > Mammalia > Diprotodontia > Phalangeridae > Phalanger > Phalanger gymnotis. Next base: position 713,062,783 of record CM053622.1, read on the forward strand.
ACCACCTATAACGCAGCAAAGCATTATCATGTGAATTTTCATATAACTTAGCAAGACTGAAATTAGTCAAGCAGTAAGTTAATATTGACAGTTTCCATGGGTTCATGGTAGACTTTGCTGTTTCCTTTCTACATATTGAAAGTAAGATTGGCTTTTTCTTCTATAGAGACGAATATTGGTGCTAGGATCAGCAGTGATTTTATAAGCAAAAGAGCTTAGCGTACCCTTGTGCTAAAAAAAAAAATGCTGTTTTCTCAAAGTTGTTACCATTCACTTTGTGATTATCCTAATGTATAACCAACTTTCAAGAGTAAAACAAAACAAAACAAAACCCTGGCAAATCACCACCAATAGAACACTTTAGTTGATAACTTTATTCTTAGACTCTTTTATTTATGTAAGCAGTTTCTCCTAATTTTAATTTTCTTTTGTACATCAAGAATTAAAAATTTCCACCTATTTTTTCAAATTTACTTATTCTTTAGCAGTTAACCAAATTAAATGAGAGTGCTGAATATTTCCTAAACTTAAAAAATCCTTAATTCCTCATTCATTGTATTTGGGGGTTTTCAGTTTTCTCATAGAGAAAAAAAATTAATTGAGCCATAACTCAACCTTATATATTGTCCACCTGCTACCTCTACAGTAGTTTCGGATAGTAAAATCTGGTATTTGTTGTCTTAATTTCTATTGCATGTGGAGGGAGAGATCATCGAGAAAATATATAGCCATTAGGTGGTAAGTCTTGAAGTCTATGCTTTCCCCTCAAGGTTGAATTATTATCTTTCATCCACTCCTTAATCCATTTCAATATCTGATCTAAATTACTTCTGGTTTTCTGGTATACTGCTGGGCAGCCAGTGTACTATTTCATGTAGGAGGCCATGGCTTCTTCATAAGGAATTTGGAAAATTTCACCAAATATTGTCCTGCAGTTTCTTTACATTATATCCCCCGTTTTCAAGTCTTGTATATAATATGGAATTATCTGTTTGAAGCACAAAAACAGTATGAAACCATTGTTTGGAGAAGAAGTCACAGCCATGGTATTCAACCCAACCTTTCATTTTATTTTCTAACTTATCGGCTACTCTTTGATCCAAAATGGAACATTGGTATTCTTCATCAAAACCATCATATAACTGCCCTTGTGCTAACTCGCCCACATTAATGTATGTCAGTTCTGTACTTGAGGCAAGTTCTTTTCCTAGCTTGGTCTTTCCAGCCCCTGGTGTACTTGTGAGCAGATTGTTTGGCCCACCTCTGCCCAGGCTGCAGACTCTCATCAGCAGCAGGCTGAGGGGGAGAGCTCAATAAACATAAGTGCATACTATGGCTACAAAAAGAGCCAAAAGACAGTCCCTGGACTCAAGGGGCTCACAGTAAACGAGCAAGCAAGTATTTACAAGCAAGATAAATAGGAAATAATGAAAAGAGGAAAGGCACTGGAATTAAGGGGGTTTGGTAACAGCTTCCTGTAGAAGGTAGGATTATAGTTGGGACTTTAAGGAAGCCAGGGATGGCATTAGGCTGAGCATCTGGGACAGCCAGAGGAAATGCTTTGGGCCTGGGGATGGAGTGTCTTGCAATAGCAAATACAGCAAAAATTGAATAGCAAATGAGGCCAGTGTCACTGGATTGAAGGGAGACCATCTCCAGTTGTTCTGATCTGTATCTTGCCATTGGACCCACATGGCTCCAGAGGAGAAAGTGAAACTGGAGACCTTTGTACAGCCCTCCTTCTCTTAAATTCAGTTCACTTGCTCACTTGCAAGTCATGGCATCATCTTCCTGAAGTCATGGGCCTCTTTGAGAACAAAGGACAAACAGCACATGGATTGAAGAGTATGTGGCAGGGGGTAAAGTGTAAGAAAACTGGAAAGGTAGGAAAAGGCTAGGTTATGAAGGGCCTCGACTGTCAAACAGGATTTTGTATTTGATCCTGGACATGATAGGGAGCCATTGGAGTTTGTTGAGTTAGCAGGTGGAAGACCTGTGCTTTAGTGGCTGACTGGAAAGTGAGTTGGAGTGGGGTAACTCTTGAGGCAGGCAGGCCCACCAGCAGGCTACTGAAACAGTCCAGGCTGAAGGCTTGCACCAGGTGCTGGCAGTGTCAGAGGAGAGAAGCATATTGAGGGAGATGGTACAAAGGTGAAATCGACAGGTCTTTACAACAGATTGGATATGAGTGAGAGAGAATAAGGATTGAGGATGCTGCCTATGTTGTGAGTCCAGAAGACTGAGAGGATGGTGTTCCTTTTACAGTAATGGAGAAGTTTGCAGGCTGTGGAAAAATTTAGGGGGAAAGATAACGAGTTTTGTTTTAGACCAGGGGTGAGGAACCTGTGGCCTTGAGGCCACATGTGGCCTTCTAGGTCCCTGGGTGCAGCCTTTTATTAAGGGGATTTGTCCTGTGAAGTTGGATTCAGTCAAAGGGCTACACTCTTGTTTGAGATATCTGAAGGCTTTTGGAGACCTGGGATTAGAGGTCAGCAGAGAGGTTGGGTTGGATGGGTAGATTTGAGAAAACATCAGCGTAGAGATGGATTGTAATTATCCCTGGCAGCTGATGAGATCACCTAGTGATGTAGAATCAGGGCAAATAAGAAGGGTTCCTCAAGGGGTGGGTAGATAAATTTCAGAAGGTCCATGAACTTGGATGGAAAATCAAATCTTTATTTTTTGCTGACTTGTGGTTTTCTTTGTAATTCCATGTATTTCATGCATTTAAAAATATTAAGGGATCCATAAGTTTCAAAAGACTGTCAAAAGTGACCAGAGGATCTCTTACGGGCCTTTTCAGCTCTTACATCCTATATTATTGTAGCACAGTTTAATCTTTCTCTGAAACTTCCCTTGTAGTATGGAGGTAACTTTTGGCTCATTGAATATTGTGCCAGTGAATAGGCTGTGACAGGTGTTGCCCAGCGTGGAAGGTTTTGAGTATTGGTCTGTTAGTGTACTTTGTGTCAAGTATCTGAGGTTCGGCTCAACCGTGGAGAGACTAAATTGCCAGTGGGTTGGCTACTGGGTTGGATTTTTCTGGTCACACCAACTTATGAAACTGGCTGCTAAGGTGTGACAGGGCCTTTGGTATATCCAAGAAAGTAGGACACATTCAGATATCATAGATGCTTAAAGTATTTTTAGTTGACAGAGGATTGCAAGGGATACAGATTTGCTTCCAGTTGTCTTTTTGCAGATGTGACTTTCTGTTCTGGTGGGGGTTGGGGTGTTTGTTGGAAATGTGCAGGTAGTGGGGTTTTTGCTGTTTGGAGGTATTTGAAAAATAGGTAGTTTAGGGAACATCATTCTTGAAGGACCAGTTTTGCTTTTCAAGTCTTTGGATGACTTGTAAATGTAGATGTACTTCCTATTTTGGGTCGAGGTTGGACTACGTTTAAAGATTCCATTTCTCCAGAAAATTGTCAGGCCCTTGAATTCTAGGCTGAGTTTCATTGCTAATTCCCTATGTGTTTTAAGCAAGTTACTTTGTTTCTCTGAGCCTCAGTTTCCTCCTGTTGGTTATGGGCACTGGACTGCAGAATCTCAGAGTTGAAAGTGACCTGTCATCCTGGTCATCCTGTCTAAACATACACTTGATCGAGAAACTCCTCTCCAACCTCCTGTGGTGGGTCATGTGGCCTGTGAGAGAAGCCTTCTGGTGGTGGAACCTATGTTACCTCTATGAACAACCCATTTTACTTTTGAGCAGCTAATTTTTAGGAAAATTTCCCTTGTACTTGAAATATGCCTCTCATTTCTACCCATTGCTTGTAACTCTCCCTTTTGGGGGCAAGCAGAACAAGTATAATTCCTCTTCCAAGTGATTTCAAATACTTGGGGCTAATTATCATTTGTCTCTTAGGCTTTCTCTTCTCCTGGCTAAACATCTGTTCATTCAATCAGTCTGGGCTCTAGTTGTCCTCTCTAAAATATGGCCAAATGGCAATAGAGTATTCCAAGCAGGAGTACTAACTAAAGCCACTAGGTGGTGTCATAGTGCAAGAGCATTGGGTTTGACATCAGGGAGACACAAGGTTCAAATTTGGCCTCAGATACTTACTGGCCATGTGACCCTGGGCAAGTTACTTCACCTCTGTCTGCCTTTGTCTCCTCTAATCTATAAAATGGGTAATAGCACCTGCCTCCCAGGATTATTGTGAAGGTAAAATGACATAGTTGTCTGGGGCTTTGCAGGTTTCAAAGTGCTATATAAATGCTGACTCTTATTATTACTCTTACCTATGGACGTGATGCCTCTCTGAACTCTAAGTAAGATCACAGCTTTTTTGGCTGCCAAGTTATATTTGATATATAGTTAGCTTGTAGTCCATTAAAACTCCCATATCTTTTTTCCCACGAACTTTTGCTTAACTATGTCCTCCCTCTAACCCCTTCACTTGCAGAGTTGAATTCCTAGTATAGAACTTTACATATATTTGTTAAATTTAATTGTCTTATATTCATCTAATCTTTCAAGGTTATTGAGATCTTTTTGGATCCTGACTCTTTGGTTGGGCTGTCTCTTTCATTTGCACATTTGATAAACATGTCTTGTATCTTCCTCCCAACTTTTACCTCTGAATTATATTAATTATAAACACAAACCCCTACGGCTCTCCACTGGAGACCCTCCTAAAAGTCAACCTTAGTGACTCTTCCTTGGTCTTGTATTTTAACTGGTTCTTAATTCACCTCACTGTATTATTGTCTACTTCATATTTTTCCGTCTTGACCCCAAGGAGGGGTCTTTGTCAGATGCTTTGCTGGAATCCATATATTCTGTGTCTGTAGCCTTCCTCCAATCTATTTTACTACTTTGGTAACTGTCAGAGGAGAAATGGGGTATCCTAAATGATCTCTAAGGTCTCTTCCAATTCTGATGTTCTCAGTGCCAGGAGTTATTTGACTTTGTCTCCCACGCTATTCTAGTACTTCATTCTCATTCTGCTGTTCATCCCAATGCTGCATTTTCTAGCCATTTACTGTTATTAAACATAATGGCATTTAAGTATTGAAGCAGACCAACTGGAGAAGTGTAATTGCTGAAAGAAATCAGTATAGTGTTACATATTTATATATATTTCAAAACAGACTTCAGCAGTTAAAATACTTAGCAAGTGACTACTATGTGTAAGACATTGTACTAACCTTGAGGGACTTAAAGACAAAACCTTGTTGCTTCTGAGCAGCTTCTGTTCTACCAGAGAGAGAGAGACAACATGAAAATGGGTAAGGATATATAAGGTGGGTCAAAGAAGGAGAGAGCAGTGATGGCGGAGAGATCAGGAAGGATCTCAGATAGGAGCACCTGAGCTGAGCCTTGAAAGATTCTCAGAAGCAAGCTTAGAGAGTGACTACATTCCAGTCTGGGAGAAGGCACAGAGTTGGGATGTGGACTGTAAAGTTTGGGGAACGTGTTAGCTGAAATGTGGAGTCACTTGCCCAGGCTATATGACCATAGCCAGCTAGAAGGGAAGTAATATGAGCTAAGTCTGGGGAAGGAGGTAGAGCCAGACTGCAAAGGTTTGCAGTGTCAGGTTAAAGAGTTTCTTTTTATCCTAGAAGCGTTAGGGAGCCACTAAAGATTGTTGAAGAGGAGAGTGACATGCTCACACCTGTCTTCTAAGATTATTTTGGAAAAGGGGATATTGGAGAGGGGAGAGGTCATAACCTAATTTTGAGACTAAATTATATTGTTAGCTTTGAGAGTAGAGAAGAACTGCCAGAGAAGTGGAGATAGAATCAGCAAGTCTTGGATATGAGGGACAAAGGGGAGAGAATTCTCAGGAATGACTGAGGTGGTTAATCTGAATGACCAGAAGGAGGCCAGCGCTCCCAACAGAAGGAGGGGAATTTGGAGGAGGGCCAGGTGGACAGTGGTTGGCAGAGGTTACCAATTTCATTTTGGAACTGAGGGAAGCTCAGTTAAAGACACAGGTGCTTGATGATGCAGGATGGGGTGTTTAGGAGGGAGATTGAGCCTAGTTATATATAGATTCAGGAGTCATCTGTACAGAGATGATAGTGGAAACCATGGGACCTGAGGAACCTACCAAAATAAAGAATGTAGAGAGACAAGGGGTCCCTGGATAGAGGTATGAGAGAGACTCACACTTGGTCTGCAGTTGCACAAAAGAGACTGAGAAGAAATGACCAGATAGATAGGACAACCAGGCTTCTGTGACAGTTCTCCCTGTCACAGAAGCCAAGAGAAAAGAGACCAATATGGTTAGCAGGCCCACAGGCTGAAGGTACTTCAAATAGGTTGAGAAATTAAGACCAGTGGGCTTAGCAGTTAAGATCAGTGATACCTTAGAGAGAGCAATTTTAGTAGAATGGAATTGGAAACAGGCGGGAGGTCAGGAAGTAGAAGCAGTGAACAGAAGACTTTTTTCCTAGGAATTTGGCTGTGAACGATGTTGTGGCCTCACCATTTTTTTTGTTTTGTTTTTTTATAAATTTTATTTAATATATTTTGTTTTCAGCATTGATTTTCACATGCGTTTGAATTACAAATTTTCTCCCCATTTCTACCCTCCCCCCACTCAAAGATGACGTATATTCTGGTTGCCCTGTTCCCCAGTCTGCCCTCTCATCTGTTACCCCACTACCCTCCCATCTCCTTTTCCCTTCCTTTCTTATAGGGCAAGATAAATTTCTATGCCCCATTGCCTGTGTATCTTATTTTCTTGTTGCCTGCAAAAACTTTTATGTTTTTGTTTTTGAACATCTATTTTTTAAAACTTTGAGTTCCAGATTCTCTCCCCTCTTCCCTTCCCACCCAACCTCCCTAAAAAGTCAAGCAAATCAACATGGGCCACATACCTATCATTATGCATAACCCTTCCACAATACTCATGTTGTGAAAGACTAACTATATTTTGCTTCTTCCTAACCTATCCCCCTTTATTGAATTTTCTCCCTTGACCCTGTCCCTTTTTGAAAGTGTTTGTTTTTGATT
>CM053622.1:713070249-713113240 GCA_028646595.1 Phalanger gymnotis
CAGGTGGGCCTGGGGCCAGAAGCACCTGCAGCTGAATTTCTAAAGCTGCCCCGCCTCCGTTGCCCCAGGGGTGGTAGCCGAACCGCAAACTCCGTTTAGTCCCGCAGCTTTTCCCACTAACCTTCTCTGTTGTCTTTGCTGTTTGTGGGTTGTGAGGTCTGGTACGTGCCACAGCTCAGTAATTCAGCATGCTAGGGCACTCTCTGCTCCACTCCTGGTCTCGTTGGTCCGCGGTCTGTGGTCCACTCCACGCCGTGCACTCTGGGCTCTGCTTGGCTCAGCTCCGCTCCCCTCAGCTGGGAGCCGGGAGTTCCGTGTGGGACAGACCTTACCCCGAGACCATCCAGGCTGTCCTGGGCTGGAGCCCTGCTTCCCTCTGCTACTTTGTGGGTTCTGCAGTTTTAGAATTGGTTTAGAGCCATTTTTTTTTATAGGTTTTTGGAGGGACTTGGCGGGGAGCTCATGCCAGTTACTGCTTTCCAGTCGCCATCTTGGCTCTGCCCCCGTAAGCCTATGTATTTTATGCATTTAAAAATATGATTCTGAGAAGTCCATAGGCTTTACCAGACTGCCAGAAGGATCTATGATACAAAAAAGATTACAAATAAGCCTTTTTAGATTGGTATTTTATTACTCTCTGGCTACAGTCTCTCTAGCATTATTTCACACTACCCCCTTTTCTTTTTTCTTTTTTTTGTGGTATATTTTTAAAAATAAATTTATTTTTCGTTTTCAATACTCACTTCCGTAAGATTTTGAGTTCCAAATTTTCTCCCTATCTCTCCTCTCCCCCCACTCCAAGATAGCATGTAATTTGATAGAGGCTCTACGTATACATTCATGTTAAACCTATTTTCACATTAGTTAAATTGTAAAGAACCGTGAGAAAGAAGAAACAAACAAAAAAAAAGAAAAAAAGACTCCATAATTCTTTTTCTGGATGTGGATAACATTTTCCATCATGAGTCCTTTGGAGTTGTCTTGGATCATTGCATTGCTAAGAAGAGATAAGTCCATCAAAGTTAGTCATCTCACATTGTGACTGTTACTGTGTACAGTGTTCTGGTTCTGCTCACTTCACTCAGCATCAGTTCATTCAAGTCTTTCCAGGTTTTTCTGAAGTCAGTCTGCTCATCATTTCTTACAGCACAGTAATATTCCATTACATTCATATACCACAACTTGTTCAGCCATTCCCCAACTGATGGGCATCCCCTCAATTTCCAATATTTTGCCACCACAAAAATAGCATACCATCCCCTTTTCACATTTGTTATGGTCCAGCCAGGGATAAGTAAGTTGTTCCTATTTTTATTTTTTTTTTCGCTTCCTTCTTTCTCTGTGCATTCATGCAGGCTGTCCCCTATGGCTAAGAGATACTCCCTTGCTTCTGTAGAAATTCCTTTTTTTCAAGGTCCCAGGTCAGATGTTGTAATTTTACCTGGGTAGCCCCTAACTAAAAATAGTCTATCCCCAAAATTTTCCTAGAGCATTTTTCCTCTTCACCTTCTACCCAGTATCATACACATTTGTGTACATGTCCCATCTTTCTTTTAGATTGTAATCTCTCTAGAGCAAGGATTGTATTGTTGTCCGTGTTTCCAGTCTTATCACCAAGGCATGTAGAATTGAATCAAATTGCTTTGTCTTAGCAACAGAATTTGTAGACTTTCTTTGAAGTTCTTAAGTAATAGATTAAACACTTCAAGTTGCTGTAGATGGTTTAGAGAAGGGGGTGGCAAACTGTGTCCTAAGCCACTGTCTGCTTTTGTAAGGCCCTTGAGCTAAGAAGTGTTCTTACGTTTTAAAATATGATAAAATTTTATTTAAAAATGTGAAAATTGTTCTTAGCTCCTGGGCCTTACAGAAGCAGGAAGCAGGTATATTTGGCCCCGTGGCCTGTAGTTTGCCAGCCTTTTGTGTAGAGCTGAATAATCCTGAAACAACTTGAATCAGGTGACTTTGGGAAGTCCTTGTCTTCATGATTTGATGATTCTGATTACTTCAAAAGATTTGTTACTTCAACATTGTACATTCTTTCCCCCAACATGATGTTGATTATGTAATAAAAAAGCATTTTACACACACACACACACACACACACACACCCAAGAGAAGAAGAAATATCCTTATTAACCGGATTCCTCAGTTTATCTTTGTGTTTGTTTTCTTATCAGGTGCTTCTAGAAAAGTACAAGTACGTGGAGAATTTTGGTTTGATTGATGGCCGCCTCATCATCTGTACAATCTCCTGTTTCTTTGCCATTGTGGCATTGGTCTGGGACTACCTGCACCCCTTTCCAGCGTCCAAGCCAGTCCTTGCCTTATGTGTCATATCATATCCTTCTAATGTCTGCCTTTTTTTCCACTTCCATGATGTGTTGATCGATCCACTTATCTGGGAGGAGGGGTCTGAATAACAGTTAATCTGGAGAGAAGAAACAGGAAAGAGAGCTAAAGAAAATCAAATTGAGTAAGAAGCAGCTTACTTTTGGACTGATGAGATCTGGCTTCCAGTCCTGATTCAGTCACTAAGCAATGAGACCTTAGGCAAATCACTTTCTCTCTTGTTGGCTCATCTGTAAAATGGAGGTAATAGTTCTGACACTATTTACTTCATAGCGTTGTTGTGAGGAACATCTTTAAGATTTACAAAATACTTAGAAATTTGCACTTTGTCTCCAGAAATGTGGTTTCATGCCTGACCAAACTGGGTAATCTTAGGAAGGAGCCATAAGTTCTCCTTTGACAGATCAGCACCATAGGATCAGAGACTGCAAGCTGGAAGGGGCTTTAGAGATCTTTGAGTCCAACCCCTTCCATTTTGCTGGAAGGGATGCGGCTTCCCCAAGGTCACCTAATTAGTCACTGGCAGTGCTGAAATGCAAGCCCTTGTCTTTTGGTTCCAAACCTAGGGCTCTTTCATCAATACAGATCCTTTAGCCAGTTCTTCTATGGCCTGGCTTCTAGTACCTTCACAGTCCTGGTCCCTCTCTTGCAGATACCTGCCTAGTCTGTGTCCTTCTGCATACTACCCCTTTTTGTAACCTAAGAAGCCAATGCAATAAATAAGGGTTTCAGAACAAGAAGACATAAACTGTTAGAGCACTGCTATAGATTGTAGAGAGGTATTAAAGATTATTGCGTTTAACCTTATCTGACAGATTCAGAAATGGACCCAGAGAGATTGGTTGACTTGTTTGCAGTAACACAGCCATCTCCGAAGACAGAAAGTTTCAGGGGCCTCTTTAATTTCCATGTCTTTGTTTTGCCTTGTCATAGCTTTCTATTTCCTTAACATACCCTGAACCTATTTCATCATGATGGGGATCCTGACCATCTATACTTCATATAAGGAGAAAAGCATTTTCCTTGTAGCGCATAGAAAAGATCCATCTGGAATGGATCCTGACGATGTTTGGCAGCTCTCTTCCAGTCTTAAACGGTATGCTCATTTTATGATTCTTTATGTGATAAAGACGTGCGTTTTCCTTCAAACATTTTTACTGCCAACCATTTGCATTCTCTCTCTCTCTCTCTCTCTCTCTCTCTCTCTCTCTCTCTCTCTCTCTCCCCCTCTCTCCCTCCCTCTCCCTCTCCCTTTCCCTCTCCCTCCCTCCTTCTCTCTCCCTCCTCCCCTCCCTCTCCCCCTTACCTTCTCTCTCCCTCCCTTTCTATTCACATCCTCCCTCCCCCCCTTCCTTTCTTTCAAACTCACATTTATGTAGCCCTTTAAAGTTTGCAAAAAATAAATTTCCTCACAAGAACTCTGTGAGTTCAATAGCACATATTTTATTATCCCCGTGTTATGAAAAGTTTGTGAAAAACTGAGACTCAGATTCTCTCCACTGACAGCAAAGTGGTGCAGTGATAGAGTGTGGGGACTGGAGTTAGGAAGACCTGAGTTCAAATCCAGCCTCAGATATTTAACTAGTTATATGACCTTGGGCAAGTCACTTAACCTCTTTTCCCAATTCCTCATCTGTGAAGTGGAGATGATAATAGGACCAACTTTCCAGGGTTGTTTTGAAGATCAAATGAGGTAACATTTGTGCCAGGCATATAATAGTCACTTAATAAATGTTTGTTTCCTTTCTCCTGAGAGGTTAAGTTTCACATAGTAAGCATCTGAGGAGAGATTTGAACCCTACTGACTAGCACTATCCCACAGTGTCACTCTTTCCAGTACTTTGCTACTACAAAGAGTGTTGCTTTGAATGTTTGGGTACATACTGAGATTTCACACTTTAACTCTCTTTGGGTTAATATTCATGACAGGCAGGCATTGCTGGGTTAAAGGGCAGTAGACATTTTAGTCACTTTTCTTACAGAATTCCAAATTGCTTTCCAGAATGTTTGAGTATTGAGTACTTCATGGTTCCATTGACAGGATAAAACCATGTATCTCTTCCCACAGCTCCTCTAATGTGATTTTTCTCATTTTTCTTTGGTTATCAATGCCAATTTGAATATGAGGTGAAACTCCAGAATTGTTTTAATTTGTGTATAGTACTGTTACTATACAAGAGAAAGAATATAGAGAGTATTATAGTACTATTTCTATACTATATGTAGTATGTATGTATGATATTATAGTATATTGTAGTATAGTAATTATAGTATATAATTTCTTTTTTGAAAAGTGTTCATATCTTTTGACTTCCACACGATTCTTAGGTGTAACTTTCATCATATACTATGTCTTCCACCTCTGGTAGACTGTATCTTCTTTGAGAGAAAAGTCTGTTTTTCCCCCACATTTTTAATCCTCCCCCCCCCACCCCCAGTGCCTAGCATAGAATTCTGTGCGTAGCTCAGTGTTTGTTGAATCAATACTAGCAGCAGACATTTGTTGAACGTCTTCGACAGGTAGGGCTTTGTGCCAAGTACAGGGGACCCTGAAGTATGAAGTACAGTGTGGGTGTTGATAAACTAGTTTGGGAACCAAGACGTACCAACAGAAAGGTAGCGTACAATCCAAGGCGGCTTTCCCAAGTGCCAAATGAATAATGGGTCAGACATAGGTAGGTTATAGGATCAAGAACTAGAAAGGATTTTAGAAATCATCTTGTCTAATCCCTTAAATTTATAGACAAGAAAAGTGAGGCCTAGAGAAAGAAATGGGAGGAATGAACAGAAAAGCTTTTATTAAAGACAATGTGCCAGGCATTGTGCTAAGTACCGGGAATAAAAATACTAAAGAGACATAGCTGCTTCCCTTAAGAATCATACACATAGAGGAATGATGGCCAGGGAAGTTTTTTGGTTTGGGAATTCACAAGGATAGTGAGTGGAACCATAGGGCAGTCCATCAAAAATGCCTTTTCTAGAAGCATTAATGATAATGATGATAGCTAGCTAGAATTTATGTAGTGCCTGCTATTTATCAGGCACTGTGCTAAGGGCTTTACAAATATTATCCCATTTGATTTTGACAGCAGTCCTGGGAGGTAAGTGTTATCATTGTTGTCATTTTACAGTTCAGGAAACTGAGGTTAAGTGACTTACTCAGGGTCATACATCTAGTAAGTGTCTGAAACCTAATTTAAACTCTAGTCTTCCTGACTCCAGGCCTGCCACTCTATGCGCTGCGTGCCACTTAGTGATCAACTCTTTTGATTTAATTGTAATATCCGTTGTTGGGGAGGTGTGAGAGAGGTGGATAAGGAAAGAGGACCAGTGAATCATGGGGTGATATCTTGACTCCAGCACAAGTTGGATTTCAGTGAGGCAGAGTCGGATAAAGTTGTCAGCCTCACTCTCCTTCTGAATCACTGAAGTCCAGTGGCAGAACAAAAGTCAAGAAGACAAGCGATAGCCTGGGGTGCAGTGCATGACCTTGGCATCTTCTGTGTCTGACCAAGCTCTTAAGGGCTCCACAGTGCCTGCTTCAGCCACCTCCGTGGACATTGGAACAGATTGTTCTCACTTACCCATTCCACCAGGGAAAGTCTTCACATGCTTAGGGTAGATATCCCCCTAACTCACTGATGGGTTTGAGGCCCGTCAGTTACTCTCAACCTGGTTTAGCCCATCTGTGGAGACTTTTTACCAGGCTGTGGCTGCTGGGCATGCTGCACCTTCTTGGAGCCACAGGTAGGAGTTGGGTGACAGGTGGACGCCAGAGGTAGACGAGCAGCCCTGAAGAGGGCTCAGCACATCCTTACACCGGGGGTGCTAGTCCTCCCTGAGCATCCCATACACCCCATGAAGAATCTAGTAACACGCTCGTGGTCACATAGGTATTAAGTAGAAAAGCTAGGATTTGAACCCAGGTCTCAACTGTAAGTCTAGTGTTCTTCTAGCTACACCACACTGCCTGTCTTATTACATATAGGAGTTTGGTGATATAAGGGACCTTCCAGGGTTATTGCGAAGATCAAATGAGGTTAGTGGTGGGAGCCTCTACACTGATAAAATCACAGAACTTTAAGGTTTGTTGTATCCATCTAATTACTGTAAAATCCTTGGTGACAGAGACCCTACAGTAAGAATAAAAAGAACATGAAGACAAGAGAGGGCTTCTTCTACTTTAGAAGGGTCAGGGAAGACAGTTGGTGAATAATGCTAAATAAATAAAGAAAAGAAAAAAAGAGAATTAGTAGAACATTTAAAAATGCATGCCAAATCATAAAAGGAAGTTCAGAAAGTCCACAGACACCTAGAGCAATTTTGTTATTTTCATGCTAATTTAATATATACTCTTTAAAAAACCTTTAACTGAAGTTCATAGTCATATACAATCCCCTTTTCTGTTTTTTGTTGATTTGTCCATGTTTATTGATATTTAAGTTGATTTTTAAAAAATGAAAAATCACCTGGAAGGTGCTGACTTTAGTTTACTAACCTTGTGACCATAGAAAGTCACTTAATTGTATTTCCCCTTCATTAAATTCAGTAACTCAAATGTTTCTCATGTGGTATGGCTACTCCACAATACCTGCCTTTGTTGATAAAGAAGTGCTTTGTGAACTGTTAAAAATTTATACAAATATTAGTTGTGGTTCATTGTGATGTGCAGGACACAAGGTGTTGTCTGTAGTAGATGCCATTCACTATTGATGAATATTTACCATACTTGAATTCTGTATGTTGTGTCCTGGTACCCAGATTTGATGACAAGTACACCCTGAAGCTGACCTTCATTAGTGGGAAAACCAAGCAGCAGAGGGAAGCAGAGTTCACTAAATCCATTGCTAAGTTTTTCGACAACAGTGGGATGCTGGTCATGGAGGCCTACGAGCCCGAGATCTCCAAGCTCCACGACAGCCTTGCCACGGAGAGGAAAACGAAGTAACCCTTCCAGGAGCAGCCTTTTTTCTGCTGGGATCATGCTGAACACACACACACACACACAAAACAGACAACAAAAACAAAATGGAAACAAACACCCTACAAGCCAGAAACTAAAACAGAGTAAAATAAAAAATATTTAAAATGCCTCATGTTTTGTCATGAAATCCTAGACCCTTCTGGATCAATAGGATTTTCTAAAGTGGAACCAGGAGCTGGGAGCTAGCGTTGAGCAAGCGAGCTCATGGTCAGACCCGGTCCGTATGGCTGCCTTGCTCTAACCTGTCATTACGGCTGCTCTCTGACCTTTGGGATTGATTGGATTGAAAGACTCTTGACTTACCGAGGACTTTTGGAAGGAATATTTGCTTGAAGCTCTGTAGACTTCCTCCTTCGTACCTGGCAGTGCTTATACCACGCAGCAACTTTCTGCCATGCCTGCCCCTTTTGAATTTTTTAACCTGTTCCCTATAATGCTGACTGTTGTACCTGTCCATCATTATTATTATTTTTTTTTTATCCCAGGCCCTGCCTCCTTCAGGGATTTAGGAAAAAACCTTTGGGGTACAACAGTTTCCATTCACAGACCTACTTTTGAGTTTTGTATTTATTGGACCGAATTGGGGGGGTGACTTTAAAAAGTAATAATACATAATACCCATCACTTTTAATTTGTTGAAAACAGACCAGAGGAAGGAGAAATCCTCCTTCTGGATATCAGTTTTTATGCTCTTGACCGATCAAATCAGTCAACGGCATTTTTAGTTTGCTTTATATCCTCTATGGCTTCCCCCCCACACCTGCCCCCAAACTTGCCAGTTTCTTAATTTCTGTTCTGTGTCCCTTATTAACTGCCATTTTCTAAATGAATTTTTTTCAATAAAAGGAAAGAAGAGATGCAAACGTGGTGTTGTGTCTTAATGGCAGAGAAAGATCAGCCTGTGTTGGTGTGGTGTTCACTAACAGGTTTGAGTTGAAACTCCTAGGATTTAGACCAAGCAGAGACTTGGCCTTGGGGTAGGGAGAGAGGAACGAGTACTAGGTTTTAGTCACCAGCATCTGGATCGAGCTCTCAGCTTTGCCGCTTCTCCTGGATGAGGTCTTTTATCAATCTGAGCTTGAGTTTTCTCATTGAAGAAAGGCGTTTGATTAAATTATTTCATATGCAGTGTTTGAGCTGGAAGGAACCTTTCAGATCACCTCTGAGCCTGAGCTGCTTCTTTAAAATGAGCAAATTGGACTAGATAATTTGAGGACATCTGCAGCCCTAACAGCTTTAGACAAGCCATTTCTTGAACGTGGACATCTGTTGTGTCCACTAGGAGCCATACAGATATATAGTCCATATTCTCAGAAAACTCCCAGCCTAGTATAAGAGGTAACAAATGTGAATGTGATGATCCATAGGAGTACAGAGCTATGACTTCACAGGAGAGTGGAGGTTATCAGAGAAAGCCTCTTGGAAGAGATTGCCTTTCAGTAGGCCACGAGGGAATCAGAGGATTTCAATAGGCATGGTAGGTGTGGGAAACTAAGCAAAGTTGGGAAGGCAGAGCCTTGGACCTTTTCTGAGGACAGCAAGTAATCCTGCTTGGCCAGCTGGTAGAACATGAAGGGGAAGCTCAGGGAGAGAACGTAGGAAGAATAAGGAGGGCCTTGAATGCCAGCCTTAAGAGTTTGTTTCTGTAGGCCACAGGGAGTCAGTAAAGATTTTGGAAAGGGCTGAGGGGGCAGTGAGAAGTGGTGATAGGATCAGAGACTTAATCAAATCCTAACTATATGTCAACATCAAGGGTTGTGGCAGGTCCCCCTGAACCTGTAGGCTGACCTGAGCAGGCCTCTACTTTAAAGTAGGTCTAGCAACTTTGTCCAAGGCAATAACCTTTGTGGGTTGCCTCCAGGACCTATCTGGCTTGCCTGGGGAGATGGGGCAACCAGGGATTGTGGCTAGGGTCCAGTCGGGAAGTGGAGAGGTCAGCTGAATCGGGGCAGGGTGACCTAACAGCCCTGCTTAAGGTCATGCTTTGCGGGGATTACCTCTGCCTCTCATCTGGGGGACCTTGTGTTTGTCTTCAAGTTTCGCCCTTTCTGGCATTTCGGATTTTCCTAAACAGGAGAAGAGTGAGAGTGAAGTGAGCTTAAGGACTGGAAAAAACCCAAGGGCTCCTTCCTAATTCATCAGCTGGTCATGGAACCCAGGGCCTTTGTTCTGGAAGTGGGGATGGGGCGAGGGGGCACTTGTCAGACCACCAATCAGAAAGAGTGCTATATTGAGACTCCGGAGACCTGGGTTTTAGTGTCTGCTCTGACACTAACTCTAGGATTCTTCCCCTGTAAAATGACCTCATTTTTCAATGAGGTCAGAAGCAGAAGGACACACACGGTCTCTAAGGTCCCTTTGAGCTCTAGGTCTATGTAAATCAATAAGATTTGAATAATTAAGAATACAGAATGTCAGAGCTGGAAGGGCCATTGGACCATGGAAGGTCAGAGCTAGAATACACCTTAGAACACAGCGTCAGAGCTAGAATGCACCTCAAAACACGAGAAGCCAGAGTTGGGAGGGTCCTTAGACCAGGGAATGTCAGAGCTAGAAGAGATCTCCAAACAGTGAGAGAGCAGCCAAAGAACGAGTTTCTAATCCAGGACCTGCCCGTTGTTGGACGGGAAAACAGACCCGAGAGACTGTTACTTGGCCAAGATCACAGTGGTGCTAAGCTCCCAATCCAGAGCCTTGTTTCCGCAATCTGTGCCCTCCTCCCTGCCTTGTCTCTCCGGTGTACTCTTGCTCCGGGCCACGCAATAACACTTGTTTAGACAGCCGGAGACGTGGGAAGAAGGGGGAGGTTTCGGGCAAATTGCGCAGATAAAGCGCCTCACCTTTCGCGCTCTACCTCGGAGGCGGCCCGGAGAGGTCACGTGGGGCGCTGCTTCTCCGTGCGCATGCTCACCATTCTGTGGCTCCTGGCTCCAGCCGGGCAACCGGTGCTCAGTGCTCCAGTTCGGCTGGGGCTTGGAGTATCTCTGTTCAAGTGGTATTTCCTCGTCCGTCTTCTCACCACTACTTTGTCCCTCCCGTTTCTGCTCTGCGTCTTCCCAGTCTCACTTTGAGTCTTTCAGGACTTCGTGTCTGCTGCGCTCGACCTGTTCCCCCTGCCCCTTCTCCCCGGCGGCCCCAGATCGGGTCGCGATCCTCATCTATCCTCGGCCGAGTCCAGAGCTTGGGGCCGGTCTGGGGCCCGAGCGTCCTGGGGCTCCGGGTGAGCGGGACGTGGCGGGGTGGCCGGGGGGCGTGGGGATGGAATGGGGGGAGGGAGCTGGGGAAATCAGACGGCAGAGGAGGGTGCAAGAGAAGAATAAGGAAGTTTAGGAGGGGGAGGGGAGGTGCGAGGTCCAGAATAGCAGGCAGGATTGTGTGGGAGAGAGTAGGGGCAGACTGCAATCAGATGTGCCAGTGACTCTAGAACTAGAACTTAAAAAGTCAGCAGTAGATTAGACTTTAGAAGCGGGAATGTCACAGCTGGGAAAGAGACTTTAGAACAGGCAATGTCAGGGATGTGGGAAAGGCACTTTCAGAAGATAGCTGATGTGTATGAAATCAGATCGGAGGGGAGTAGTATATGAAGGGTCTGGAGGGCCGTGAATTTCACAAAGAAGAATTAGGACTTTATTTGGTAGGTAATAAGAAGTCATGTATTTGAAAGATTTTTTTTTTCCAACTGAAACACTTTTTCTCTTCTACTTTCCACTTTCTCTTTCTAACTCAGGAAAGTTACGTGGTCTGTCTGCCATTGGTAGTTTCCTCTTGCCTTAAGTTGCAGGCAGGTCAGCCAAGAGGTTATTTTCCAACTTGGAATTTAGCCTCTTGAGCACACTGGGCTGATCGATGGGACCCTAAGTGGCTTCCTGGAATCCCCTTCAGCTTGATGATGAGGCATCATATCCCCTTTTCGTCTTCCTGTTCTCACTCACCTCTCCCACTTTTGAGGAGGCAGATAAATTAAATTCTAGACATCTCTGAAAAGTTGCCATCCCCTATTCCCTGGGAAAAGAAAAAAAAAAACATTCAAATTTGAAAGCCAAAAGAGACATTAGAAGATAGAACATAGAATGCCTGAACAGGAAGCGACCTCACAGCAGAGAAATTAACTGTTAAGAGTTGGAAGAGAATTTGAGTTACTAGAGTTATTTTTATCTATGACTTATTTTTATCTATGACTTGGATGAAGACATTGTGCTTATAAAATTATCAGATGATGCAAGCCTGGGAGGCAGAGCTGGTGTGTTGGATCATAAAATCAGGATCCAAAATAGTCTTAACAGACTAGGACAATAAAATGGAATCAAGATCAGTGTAAAGTCCTGCACTTGAGTTTAAAACATCAATTGTACAAGTTTAAGGGATGGGAGAGATTTGGCTAGAGAGCAGAAAAGAGTTGGAAGAGAGCTGGGAGTCTTAGTTAACTTCAGGTTTTAATAGGAGTCAGCGATGAGACCAGGCAGCAAAATCCTAACGTGATATTATCATATTGTTAGAATAAGCATGCAGTCCAAGGACAGTGCTAGCCCCTCTGTCTTCCGTATTGGTAAGGCCATACATAGAAGGTGTTACTGGAGAAAGGATCTGTCTAAAAATAAATGGAAAAGACCTGTAGGATGGTGACTTCTCTATCATTCTAGGTCTTTAAACTGGGGCTGGTTGACTGCTTGCTGGGGTTGCTACAAAGGAATTCCTAGACACCCTCTGACGTCCATTCTGATTTTGAGAGTCTGCTGTTTTGTAGAAAAATTTACTTAGTATCAGGGCAGACTTTTCAGAGTTCTCCTAGCCTGCTGATTTTTTTTTTTTATGACATTTTCTAAAGCAGAGGAGAGACAGCAGACTGGGAACTTGAGAAAATAAGATTTCTACAATAGATTCTGCCAGTAATTCATACTGTGTGGTCTAAGGCAGCTTTCACTAGCATGCAGGATGACTGCGCAATGAATGGTATATTGAGGCCTTGAAAGATCAGCAGAATTAGTTCTTAGTGAGTTCAGATCCTCAGTGATTATATAGTAGGGTTTAAAGGACTCGGGATTTGGAGAAGGAGACCTCGGATTGAATCTATGGTTCTTATTCCCCGTAAGACAATGAGAAAGCACTTTCCCTTTCTGTACCCCGAGGGTCCGAGAGGCCTCCTGTGTAAAACAAGGCACTTCATCTGTGGACTGGAGGAAAGTGAGAGGTATAGCAGGACCTAATCCCTGCTGTGGAGACAATAAGCAATAAGGTGTCCCCAAAGGCATGAACACTCGCCCACACATTCATTCTCTCTGTCTCTTTTCCTCTCGTTCTCTGTCCCTCTCTTTCTCTGTCCCTCTCTTTCAGCTGCCTTTTCTGCCTTTTTTCCCAGGGACCATGGAAGAAAGGACATCATGCTGCTCCAGTACCACCCTGTTCCATCAGGAAGGAGTGGGGGGGATTACATATCGGATCCCAGCACTGCTCTATATCCCACCGACCGGGGTATTGCTGGCCTTTGCAGAGAAGCGTTCCACAGTAGATGATACAGATGCACTTTATCTGGTGCTTCGACGAGGGCAAAGGGTGGGCCATTCTGTGCAGGTAACTGATCCTTCCGCTTTGGCAAGGCTTCTGGGAAATTTTTCTCTAAAAGTCTCCTAATAGAGAATGTTTGGGGGGACTTTAGAACATAGAATATTGAAGTTGGGAGGGAAGGGTCCTTTAGAGGTTGTTTGTTCAGCCCTTCATTATTCCCAGAAGAGAACTGTAAGCTTCCTTGAAAGGAGAAGGGGCTCTGAGCCCTTCCCTGAGAACTCTGGGGTTGCGTAGAAGAAGGAGGAGTTCTAGTCCTCATCTTTCTCCTCACAGTCCTGTAAAAGAAACAACCACATATGAGAGATTTTAGAGAAGAGATTTGTGTTTTAAGTGGGAACTAAGGTCCCTTTTAGTTCTAAGAGTCTAAGAACCCGTGAATCCCTGTGGGAGGAACTCGTCCAGAGGCTAGAGTGCTCACAGTGGGCCTTTTCCTGGGGGGGCGGGGCAGAGCCCAATGATGGTTAAGAGCTTTTGAGGTACTATATTAAGCCCTTAGGGAACATCCAGACCAATACTCCTTTGACAAATGAAGAAACTAAGGGCCAGAAGACAATTCCAAACCAGTCAACTCATCAGAGGTTACACATTAGCTAAGAAAACTGAAGTTTGAAGCCAGGCCCTCTCCACTGTCTTCACTGAATAAGTGAATGAGTCTGTGTGCAGAGATGTGCTGTGATGCAGGTGATATTGGATATGACTGCAGGAAAACCAGAATTTTTAAGGGTCTTTGTCCTTACCTCCCACTAAAAAAAAAAAAACCGAACAAACGACAAGTCCCAGCATTTTTCACCCCTGCAGATTACAAACGTCTGAATTCGCATCTCCGTCCTTTCACAGAATCACATGTTAGGTCTGGAAGGGATCTTGGAGATTGACTGATCCGACTGCTCATTTTGTAGGCTAGGAAGTGGAGGCTCTTCTGGGAAGTGAATCATCCTGGGTCACGGCTTAAAATATGTCGTGATAACACCGGTAATGATAATCACATTTAAATGACACTTGGTAGGTGCTGAGATTACCCCCATTTTACACATGAGAAAACCAGGACAGACAGGTTAAAAGATTTGCCTGGAGTCACATGGCCAGTAAATGTGAGGCTGAATTTGAACTCGGTCGTACATAAATACTGTTATTGTCATTATCTTCGGTACTGCTACCCACCACCACCATTTACATAGGCAAGTACATTCTCCTCTTTAATTAGAATATACCTCTAGTGCCGTAAAGAAGCCATGAGATATGGTAGAAGTTCCAAACTCGAAGTCTCCAGAGCTATGTTTGAAGGCCAGCTTCGAGGCTTTTAGGCCATGTGGCCTTAGGTGGTTAATTTCCCGTCTTTTGGCCTCAGCTTCCTCAACTGTAAAATGAGTAGTTAGACCAGATAAGCAGGTGGAGCACTGAGCTGGAGTCAGGAAGACCTCAGACATTTACTTTCTGGGTGAACCTGGGCAAGTCACTTGATCTCTGCTTGCCTCAGTTTCCTCAACTGTAAAGTGAGGATAATAGCACCTACCTCAAAGGGTTTTTGTGAGGATCAAATGAGATATTTGTGAAGCACTTAGCACAGTGTCTGGCACACAGTAGGTGCTTAATAAATGCTTGTTCCCTTCCCTTCCTCCTCAGGCCTGCCTGATCCCCAGCCCAGATCTGGAGCTGGAAGAGACATCAGAGGCCATCTAGTTCAACTCCCTCATTTTACAGATCAGGACATTGAGACCCACGGAGATTAAGTTGTTTGCTCAAGATCTCGAAGATAGTAAGCATGGAGGGGGGCGCTGAATCGAGAGTAAGGGCTCTTTCCACTCCTATCAGCAAACATTATTGAGAGCCTTTTGGGTGCCAAGTGCTATGCTAGGTGCTGGGAATGTAAAGATCTAAATGAAATAGGCCCTGCCCTCAAGGAGCTTCCATTCTACGAGGAGAGAATGCGTATACATGTAAACACATGTGTGTATGAGATAGAATGTATATAAGGAATTGTGAGATGGCCAGTTTGGCTGGACAGAAGAGTTTATGATGTGAGTATTGTACGAGAAAACTGGAGAAAGGAGGCTGCGGGCAGCTCATGAAGGGCTTTAAATGCTGAAGTTTATGGGAGTTTATTTTAATCCTAAAGGTAATAGGGTATCCCTAGAGCTGTATGTGCCAAGTGATCCCGTTCCTTCCTGTCTCCTCCAACACCTCACCCCCTGTCATCCTCCTTGTCTCACTTTTTTCCAGTCCCTCTCTGTCTACTGGCTCATGCCCTACTGCCTACAAACATACCCATGTCTCGGCCATGCTCAAAAAACCCTCACTTGACCTTTCCATCCCTGCTAATTATCGTCTTGTATCTCTTCTATCTCTCCTACCTTTTATGGCCAAACTTGTAAATGCATCTTTGTTTTTCCTCTCTCACCCTCTTCTTAACCCTTACAAGCTGGCTGCCAGTCTCATCCTTCCACTGAAACTGCTCTCTTCAAAGTTACCAGTGATCTCTTAACTGCCAAATCCAATAGCCTTTTCTCAGTCTTCGTTCTCTGAAGCCTGGAAACTGTTGACTTCCCTCTCCTTGAAGCTCTCTTCTCTCTAGGGTTTTGGGATACTGGTCTCTCTCTTGGTTCTCTTCCTACCTATCTGACGGCTCTTTCTCTGTCTTCTTTGCTGGTTCTCATCCTGTCCCTAGGAGATCTGTCCTGGATCTTTTCATCTCCCTGTATAATTCACTTGGTGATCTCATTAGCAACTATTGCCTTAATTACTATCACTATCCTGATGTTTCTCAAATCTACCTTTCCTGCCCCAAACTCTCTGCTTCCCTCCAATTTTGCATCTCCAACTAGATGTCCAGTAGACATTTTCAACTCTATATGTCCAAAATGGAATTTATTATCTTTCTCTCTAAACCCTCCCCCCCTTCTGTATTACTATAGAGGGCAACACTATCCCTCAACACTAGTCCCTCAAGCTAACAACCTAGGAGTCATCTTGGATTCCTCACTATCTCTCACTTCCCACATGTGATCTATTGCCAAGGCCTGTCCATGTGACCTTTGCCACATCTCTTGAATATGCCCCCTTCCCTCTTTCTGACACTGCTATCACTCTGATGCAAGCCCTTATCATCTGGATTATTGCAATGGCCTGCTGGTGAGTCTGCCTGCCTCAAGCCTCCTCCCACTCCAATTCATTCTCCATTCAGCTGCCAATGGGACTTTCTTGAAATGCAGATCTGATCATGTCACCCTCAACCCAGAAAACTGCAATAGCTTCCTGTTGTCTCAGGAGAAAATACAAAGTACTCCACTTTGTATTCAAAGCCCTTCATAACCTAGACCCTTCCTACCTTTCCAGTCTTCTTGCACCTTATTCCCAAAAACATTTTCTTCATCCAGTGCACTGGCCTCCTGGCTGTCTCATAAGCAAAACACTCTGTCCCTCTGTTCCAGGCATTCTCTCGGGCCGTCCTCCAAATCTGAAACCCTCCCTCCTCTGCTGTGATTACTCACCTCCTTGGCCAACCAAAATCCCACTTTCTACAAGGAAGCCTTCCCTAACTTAATTCCAATGCCTTGCCTCTGTTAACTATTTCCTATTTATCCTGTATATAGCTTGTTCTCTATATATTTGCATGTTGTCTCTCCCATTAGATTGTCAGCTCCTTGAGGGCAGGCACTGTCTTTTGCCTCTCTTTGTATCCCAAGCACTTAGCTTAGAGTACAGTGCTTGGCACATTGTAGATACTTTAAAGATATTTCTTGATTGACAGATTTTCCAGCCAGTGACACTGACCTCACCTCTCCCTCCATGCCTTTCCTGACTGTATGTCTTCACTGGTTGTCTACCTTTCCTGGAATTCTCTCTCTCCTCATTTCTACCTCCTGGCTTCCCTGAGGTCTCAGCTAAAAGGCCAGAAGCCTCTTCTAGTCCTCCCTAAATGTTAGTGCTTTCCTTCTAAGTATCCCCACCCCACCCGCCTCAACATCTAGTCTGTCTATTTCTTATTTGTACATGGTTGTTTGCCTTATTGTCTTCCCCATTAAACCAGGACCTCCATGAGAGCAGACACTAGATTTGTTTGTTTTGTTTTACCTTTCTTGGATCCTCAGTGCCTCACATGTAGTAGGCGCCTAATAAATGCTTGTGGATTTGATTTGCTTTCCCGCTTCTTGGCTGTGGAACCTTGGGAAATTCACCAGCCTCTTTGAACTTTAGCTTCCTTATCTGTAAAATGGATATAATAGTGAGCTAGCTTTATTTTCAGGGCAGTGTTATGCAGTGGGAAGAGCCCTGGATTTGGGAATAGGAAATCAGCTCTGATATTTACCAAAAGCCTGATTCTGGGCGTCATGAGGATAATAGTCCTTGCATTGTTCACTTCGGGGGAGTCCTTGTGGGACTGGTGCTATATCACTTTTACAACACTGTAGAAATGTGAGTTAGCCATTATTAATTAGCATTATTAATGTTAATAATTGCAGTATTATACTATTTTACTATACAGGGTTGTTGTAAGGATGAAATGGGATAATATACCTTGTCAGAGTCTCCTATAAATATAAGCTTTTATTATCGCTTTTTGTTTTTTGTCGTTTTTTTTTCTAGGTGGAAGAGGCTTGGCTTTTTTTAAGTCTATTTTCAATTAAACAAACAACACGTTTACTGTTTCAGCAAACATTTCTTGAACACTCGCTGTGTATAAGTCACATCTCTTGGCCGTCTCCCATGCTCTCTCTTTTTCTCCCTTGTTCTTAGTGGGGGCCTCAAGTGTCCCTGATGGAAGCCACGTTGCCTGGATTCCGCACCATGAACCCCTGTCCTGTATGGGAGCAGAAGAATGGACAGATCTTTCTGTTCTTCATTTGTGTTTGCAACCGTGTCACAGAGCAGCAGCAGATTTGTTCAGGAAAGAATGCCGCTCGACTGTGTTTTGTCTCTAGTGCAGACCATGGACTTTCTTGGAGCCAGATCAAGGACTTGACTGACGAGGTCATTAGTGAGGAAGTAGAGTACTGGGCTACGTTTGCTGTGGGACCTGGCCATGGGGTCCAACTACAATCTGGGAGGCTGGTCATCCCTGCCTATGCCTATCACTTGTCCCACTGGTCCTGCCTGGGGCCCCCTTTCTGGTTTAGAGCCAGACCCCATTCTCTGATGTTTTACAGCGATGACTTGGGTGCTACCTGGAAACACGGGCAGCTCCTCCAGTCTGGGCCGACCATAGAATGTGAGGTTGCAGAAGTGATGAATTCAAATGGCTGCCCTGTGTTATACTGCAGTGCCCGGACCCTTGGGAGGTGTCGAGCTGAAGCACTCAGCATAGATCTGGGGGAACACTTTGAGAAACCTTCCTTGGTCCGGGAGCTGCATGAGCCCCGCCATGGTTGCCAAGGAAGTGTTGTGAGCTTCAGGCCCAGTAAAGGCCTTCAGGAAGATGAAGCCCCAGATGGCGGCAGTGGCCTCTCTAGCCAGCCAGCATCTCTGGTCAGCAGCACCCCTGGACCAGAGCAGGACAGTGACAAACCTCAAAGTTCATGGCTTGTTTATTCACACCCAACAAGCAAGAGGCATAGGATCAACCTCGGCATCTATCTGAACCAGGCCCCTCTGGAAGCTGCTCGCTGGTCCCAGCCCTGGATTCTCCACAAGGGGCCCAGTGGTTACTCCGACCTGGCTGCCCTCGAAGAGGGCTTATTTGGGTGCTTGTTTGAGTGTGGGGAGAAGCGTGAGTATGAACAGATCGCCTTCCACATGTTCACAGACCGAGAACTTCTAAGTCACATTCAGGACAACTGCTCTGGCTCTGGCTCAGAGAGGGCAAACCACACAAATTTAGACTAGCTTTGGCCACCACTCCCTGAGTGAGAAAAGTGGAAACCACAGCGGCCTCTCTCTCATGCTGGGCAACGGGGGCATGGAATAATGATAGCTAGCATTTTTATATCATTAATGTCTACAAAGCATTTTATCAACGTCATCTCATTTGACCCTCATAGCAACCCCACCCAATAGCTGCTGCTGTTATTATGCCTATTTTACAGGTGAGGAAAGTGAGGCAGACAGCGGGTTAAATGAATTGCCTGTGGTCACTGAGGTCCTATTGGAACTCGGATCTTCCTGATTCCAGGACCAGAGCTCTATCTAGCTGCCTTTAGGGAGAGTTAAAAGTTAAGTTATTCCATGCCTCTTTTCTGATTCTCACTTTGCTTGGCTGCTTCACACATCCCTTCTCCAGGGAGCAAAAGGGACTGTCTGACATTCTGCCAAGATCTGATGCTGTGGAAAGAATGCTGGATAAGGAGTCAGCACTCTCATCTCTGGCCCTCTCTCTGATCCTGATTACTGTGCAGACTTTCATACATCTCAAAGACTCAGTGTCCCAGAGGTTCTTAAGATGCATAGACAGGAGCAAACATTGATAGTCTGGGAAGGAAAGAAATGAGCAAGCTGAACTCTAAAATTCTGTGATTCTTCCCCTCATCACTGTTGGGAGATGCGAGGGGCTTGGACAGTCCAAGCCTGGCTGTGATCTCCTGCTTAATCAATATTTAGACACATAAGGACTTGAATCGAGTCTGCAAGTATTTATTAAACTCCTCCTTTTTGCCATGTGTTGTGTCAAGAGTAATGGGTACAAAGAAAGACAAAAAATAGTCCCTGCCCTCAAATAGCTCATAGTCTGATGGGTAGAAAACATTTGAACAACCATGTATGAACAAGCTGTATACAGGATTAGAGATAATCACAGAGGAAGGGGGACTAGGAGAGGCTTCTTGCAAAAAGGTGAGACTTTAACCGAGACTTGGTGATGGAGGTGAGCATAGAGAGGGTTCCAGGTACGGGAGACAATCAGGGACGTGGAGACAGAGTCAGGGATGGCATGTCGTGTGTCAAGAACAGTGAAGAGGCAGGTATCCTTGGATTGTAGAGTACGTGCAGGGAGAGCAAGGTATAGGCTGACTGGGAAGATAGGAGAAGCTTTGGAACCACTTTAGGAACCCTCTTGGCTGATTGGAGGATGGACTGGAGTGGGAAGAAACTTGAGATCAACCTTTTGCAGTAGGACGTGCATGAGGTGATGAGAGCCTGGACCTGGGTGCTGGCAGTGTCAGGACAGAGGGGACAGGACTTGCCAAGAAATTGGATGTAAGAGGTGAGGGATGGGCAGGAGTCAAAGAGGGCTCCTCAGGCTAGAATCTTGCCTCAGGCACTTATAGCTGAGTGGCCCTGGGCAAGTCCCTGACTTCCCTCACCTATAAATTAAGGAATCCAATATCATCTATTATGTGATTGTTGTAAAGGAAATCAAGGAGCTCCTCCCGCCCCGGGTTCTGTAACTCTTCTTTGTTCACAAAAAACATGCTCCCAAGGTCATCGTCTCACTCCTTGAGCCCCTTTCTTAATCTTTGCAGCTTTTTTCAAGCTTCCCTTTATCCTCCAGAAACTCTTGCCTGCCTGGGGAAAAGGCAGGAACCCCCTTTATCAGAGTGATCTCTTCCCTGCCTCATCCCTTTGGCCACGGTTGCCATGAGAGGGGAAGACTTCTTGAGGGGGGTCCCATTTTTCAACAAAGTCAGATCAGGGGCAGCTAAGTGGTGCAGTAGATAGAGTGCCAGGCCTGGAGTCAGGAAGACCTGAGTTCAAATGTGACTTTAGACACTAGCTGTGTGACCTTGGGCAAGTCACTTCACTCTGTTTACCTCAGTTTCCTCATCTGTAAAATGAGCTGGAGAAGGAAATGGCAAGCCACTCCAGTATCCTTACCAAGAAAACTCCAAATGGGGTCACAAAGGGTTGGACAGGACTCAGCAACAACAACAGAGCAAGGACTCTACATCAGGAACTTAAAAGGAGGAGGAGGAGAAGCAAGATTGAATGAGAAAACATCATCTTTGAGAAAGCTGCCGGAAAATAATGAAGATAACAGCTGATGTTTCTATGACACTGTGCGTGCCTATAAATGCTTCTTGTTCATTTTCTCCTCCAGATATCAGCGAGATAGGGAGGACAAGTATCACATTTGACGGATGAGGACGCTGAGGTTCGGAGAGAAGTGACTTATCTTAGGCTTTGTCTCTAGGAAGTGGCAGGTCTAGGACCCGCACCCCCTTGTGTTTAATCCAAGTCTGGCTCCCTTCTTACTATGCCACCCTGTTTCTCAAGTTATCACCCATTTCCATAGCCTCTCTTAATAGCCTTAGAAGGGTAGAGCCTAGGTAAGTAGGGCAAGAATCATTGCCTCTCTACATTTCACAGATGGGGGAAATCTAGGTAAGAGCTTTTAGAACTAGGATTTGAATTCAGGTCTTCTGACTCTTACATATTCCCAGTGTAATGAGTAGCTAGAGCCAGTCTCGCTGTACCAGCTGAGTCCTGCTAACCCTTTGTGTTCCAGGCAGGCTAGGCAGACAAGCCTCTTTCGTATTGTTGCTGTGCTCTGGGCTGCTTTCTAACCCTGTTGTATCGTCTGTGGTTTTGTCCTTAACTGACAAATAAGTGATGTGATTTGTCTGTTCCTTATACCTGCCACCACTGAGTCACCTTCCTTTGGCTACTGCTAGAATCCCAGCTTGCATTTGCTAGTTTCTTGGGACTTCACACTTGGGTTTCACACTCACACAACCATGTAAGCCAATCGCTAGATAAAATAAAATTTTGGCTCCAGATGCCCCACCCATGCCCAGGTCCCCCGCAGCAACCTGACCAGACCATCCATCCCCAGCCTTACCAGTAGGTCTTAAGAGGGATGTGGAGCAGGCCTTAATTTAGGGCTGTAGTGCAGCCTTTCAAAAACCAGGACTTGCCCCAAAATATCTGCCTCCTTCCCATCTTGTCCCTGGCTTAAAATCCCACCATGAGAGACCAGTCTCCAAACATTTGTAAATATTTATCATGTGCCAAGCACTGTCCTAATAATGCACAGATAAACATAGCAGTTCTGGTCCTTGAGAAGCGTACATTCTTCTGCACCTGAAGGCGTTCCTCTTCAAGGGGCCATGTTACAATACAGGTGACCCTCAGAGAGGTCAGAGGTGGACCTGTTTTTTTGTTTTTTTTTTTCTTTTTGTCAGAAATAGCTGATGATGTCTGCACCTACTCTGCACCTTAGCCTTGGGCTCCGAGGGGTTACAGGGTTTCACTGAGAATGCATGTTAGAGCTGAGCTTCCTGATCAAGACTAGCTTTCTAGCCACCAGGCTAAACTGCCCAAAGATGTCCACCTGACTGCCACCCTGCCCCTCATCATCTACCCCCAAATCTGTCCCTCCTCACCCCTCCCAGGTCTGCTTCTGTCTTCACATCCTCCCTTTACCATCTCTGTTGCTTACTTTACCTTACAAGGGTTGCTTGTGATTCTTAACCTGTCTCTAAACCCATAAATTTAATTAACTTCTAAGTCCTCTTCATCTTCTGTGATCTTTCTCATTTCCATCTTCTGTCCTTCACTGCCACCAGCAGGTTCAGTCCCTCCATTATAAATAGCTTCCTAATTACTCTTTGGTGTAGTGCAAAGGGTATTGAGTTTTTGAATCAAAGGATCCACTTTGAACCTCTGGTCTGCTTCTCGATGCCTGTGTGACCTTGGGTAAGTCATTTCTTCTCTTGAGGACTCAGTTTTTTCTCTTGTAAAATGAAGAGGTTAGAATATAAGACCTCTAAGTTCCCTCCCAACTCCAGTCATTGATCTTTTGAATTGCTTTCCCTGCCTCCAGTCTGTTACCCTCCAGTCTAGGATGCTGCCTAGGGCATCCCCCAAACCCTCCAAGGTATGCTGGGCGTAGCCTGTGTTGTGACAGTTGCCTCTGCTGAGCATCTTCTATCTTTCTGGAGACAGAACTAAGACTTTTGGGATAGCCCTTTAAATCAAGAAGCCTCAACTTGAACCTAATTGAGAGGTAGCCCAATGGGTAGAGCACTGGGCCTGGAGTCAGAAAGACCTGAATTAAATAAAATCCAGCCTCAGATACAGGCATCGTGACCCCAGGCAAGTGCCTTAGCTTCTAACTCAGAAAGGACAACCTCTGTGAAATGGGGTTAATAACAGCACCTGCTTGGCATGAGTTGTGAGAACCAAACGAGATGATATTTGTAAAGTGCTTGGCATAGTGCCTGACACATAGTATGTGTCTCTCATGTATTTATGAGTGTTAACTGGCTGACACCCCAGCAGTTTCCCACATTAACTAGGAAGAAGGGCAGAACTGAAGAGGCTGGGCGTGCCTTGCCGACTGCTCTTCCTTATGCTGCCGTGGACTGAAGAACGTGACGCCTGAGCCCAGTGATCTCTCTGGTCTTTCCTCTGTTGCCCCTGACCCACGGTGCGCCTGTCTCTGGAAGCCTTGCCTTAGACCCTCTCTTGTCTGAGTTAAAACGTGTTGTAATAAAGACTTAAGCATTATTGGACTGGCTCATTTTTGAACATTTCTGCCGCTATCTCAAGGAAAGGTTGGAATATCACCAGAATAATTATTACAACCTATGGCTCTGACGATGCCATTCTTCTCAAACACCCTTAGCGGCTCCCTGTTGCCCATAGAATAAACTATGAATGCTTTAGAGTCTGGCTCCAGCCTCACTTTCCAACCCTATTTCACCCTCATCCATTTCATCTGCTCTTGATTTAGCCAATCTCCAATTTAATTCTTTCCTTTTCTACCTTTGCATTCATGCCAACTTTCCCGCTTCCTCATTCCCGCCTATTAAAACCCTTTCCTCCCTTTAAAGCCCAATTTAGGAGCCACCTCCCCCGTGGAGCCTTCTCTGATTGCCTCCAGCTGAAAGTGATTTCTCCCTCTTTGGCTATTCCTAGGACATCATCTCAGACCCTGCCCTTCACTTCTAGAACATTCCATAGTGTATTATACTTAGTTGGTTTTGTATCATAGCTTTCTGTTCAATTATAAACTCCTTGGGGGAGGGATTACATCATTTTTCCACTTTTGTAGGCCTACCTTTGACCACAGGACTGTTCATTTAACTGCATTCTTGTCCAGTAGAATTGAGTTGAGTTGAAGGAGGGAACATGGCAGTCAGCCAAAATTCCTGGGTGACTGTGGGCAGGCAGAAACAATGCAAAAGTAAGGTTGAGCAACATTTCTGTCAATTAGATTTGGAAAGGACATTAGGAAGTTAGTCCAACTCCCTCATTTTACATATGATGAAGCAGACCAACTTGGTTTGTGCCTCTCATGTATTTAAGTTCTATTTTATATGGACCGGGTCTGTGATTTCATTGATGTTTGTTTGTCCTTCATTCTCCAAGAGGACCAATGATGTCAGGAAGGTGATGTCTTGACTTGCAAGTAGATTGTAAGTGAGGCAGGGTCTACGATTTCATTGATGTAGGTAACTCCTGGATGAGTAAACTTCCTCCAGTGATGCAGGTTGGCATCTCTGCCCAACATTGAAGGTATGGAAGTTACTTGTCTAAAGTCACCCCGTCAACCCAGGTCTTTCCAACCATGGCATTTTGTGTTCTAAGGCCCTTTCCAAGCCAATGCTTTTCTATATAATTTCCAATTCCAACAGTGTTCTGAAGTTCCTTTCAGCTGTGACATTCAGCCTTCTGAGGCCCCTCCTAGCTTGACTTTGTTTTCTAAGTCTCCTTCCAGTGTTGAAGTTCTGGGACATATGGTCACTTTACTTATTAGCATCTCTGACATTCATTACAGTAAGTATTTAGAAACAACCATTCCAAACATAAACTCTTTGGTCACCAACTGGGAACAGAGTCAGAAGTGAGAGCCTATACTTCCTCTACCACATTGCTCTGAGAGAGCCAAGGGCTCTGAAGAGAAAATCAGCAGCTGGTGTATTGACTTTGGGAAGTGTGACAGGGCCAGGGAAAGCTGGAGGCTGGAAGGCTTTCTGAATTGCAACATGAGACTGACTTGCCAAGACTTCTTAGTGAAGCAAGATAGTACCTTTTCCCACTCCTACCCTAAACTTCTTCACCTGCATTTCACAGAATCCTAGGGCGGAAAGGAAGGAACCTCAGATGGCATCTACTCTAACCTCTTCCTGAATGGGAATTCACTGTTTTATTGTTGTTGAGTCATTTCAGTTGTGTCTGACTCTTCATGACCCTGTTTGAGGTTTTCTTGGCAAAGATTCTGGAGTGGTTTGTTATTTTCTTCTCCAGCTCATTTTACAGATGAAGAAACTGAAGCAAATAGTTAAGTAACTTGCCCAGGGTCATGCACCTACTATTTGTCAGGTCTTCCTGACTCCAGGTCCAGAACTCTGTGCACTATGGTACCACCTACCAGCTGCCCTTCCTTGTTTTTACATAATATATATTTTCCATTGTATTCCTCCCTCACTTCCTCCCAAGAATCACCTCTGATAATACAGTTCAAAGTAAGCAAAAAAATTCCCCCAAACTAAATAACATTTACCCAAAGTATCTGATGTTATATGCAGCTAGTAGATGAAGCAATTAGAGTCTTGGATTTGGAATCAGCAAGACCTGAATTAAAATCCTGCTTCAGACATTTACTAGCTGTGTGATCCTGGGTAAGTCATTTTAATCTATCTGACTCAGTTTCCCCATCTATAAAAGTGGAATGATAATAGCACCTACCTCTCAGGGTTGTTGTGAAGATGGAATGAGATGATGATACACTTCTGTAGAAATCTTTACAAACCTTCAAGGGCTATGTTAACTCTAGCTGTTTCTATTCACCAGCTATTACTATTCTCAGCCCCTAAGGATATCTGATTTTCAGTTTATTTTTGATACTCCATATTTGCGGAACTAGAAAGGATTTTTAGGTAGGTGTCACAGTGAATTGAGCACTGGGCCTGGAGTCAGGAAGATCAGAATTCATATCCAGCCTCACGCATGAGCCGGATGACCCTGAACAAAACACTTAACCTCTGTCTGCCTCAGTGTCCTCAACTCCAAAATAAGGATAATAATAGCACCTACCTCCCAGGGTTGTAGTGAGGCTCAAACAAGTTATTTCTAAAGTGCTCAGCACAGTTCCTGACACATAGTAGGCACTTAATACTTATTCCTTTCTGTCCCTCCCGCCCGTTTAAATATACTACTGAACTGTAGTAGAATTTAATTATCTTAACATTTTGTGTGTCATGGACCCTTTTAGTCACCTAATGCAATGTAGGACCCCTTCTCAGAAGAACACTTTTCAGTTCATAAAGTAAAATACGTAGAATCACAAAGGACACCAAAGGTCAGAAAAAATGAAGATGTAAGTTCATGGATCCCCTGACATCTCTCCATTGTACTGATCCAGGTTAAGGACCTCTAATCTGTTCTAATATCCTCATTTCATGGAGTAGAGGATTGGGACCTCAGAAGGTTAAGTGACTTGTGTGGGGTGGGGGTGGGGGTGTCACACGGTTAGTAAATACTAAAACCAAAGTACAAACCAGATCCTTGGGATTTAGATTCAGATATCCTGTCTCTAAATCCAGTGTTCCTGTGTCATTCCACCAAAACTGCCTCCCAGAGAATGTTAGATGTGAAACAGACTTTACAGGTGAAGTTCTAGTTGAAGTCTCTCATTTTACATAGGAGCAAACTCAGCCCAGAGAAGGAAATTGACTTCTTCATATAAAAGTCATCCAAGAAAAAGTATTAACACTGATATTGCACTCTGCCTTTTTAGGCTCAAGTCTGCTAGACACAAGTTTGTTTAATTCATCATTAATCTAATAGCCAGGTATATCTATCTTAGAGAGATGTCCCTATAAATATGGTCCACCTTGCTCTCTGACGTGACTTTCTGCCCCAAGAAAATTTTAGTAATATTTACATATCTATCTATCTATATCTATATCTATATGTTGGATTAAAGTAAGATTGTTAACCCCTTAACATTGCTTTCCTTAGAAAAGCAGATCAAAGAACCTGTGTTAGTGGCTTTCTGTGTGCTGGTTGTTATTGGTTTTACACAGCAGTAGCTGCTAGCAAGATTGTTGCTACAAATATGTATATATGTGATATATATATCATATATATATCATATATATATATTTGCACAATTGTGTATAGAAAATCATCTCATCCAACAAGGAAGTGAGAGGGGGAGGGGATAAAAGAAAGGGAAGAGTGGTCAGAGGGAGGGTAGATTAGGGGAAACAGTGATCAAAACCTAAACATATTTTTGAGGAGAGGTCAGAGTGAAAAAAAAGAGAAGGATAAATAGAAGAAAAGATGATGGGGAGAAATACATAGTTAGTAACCATAACTAACTCTGAATGTGAATTGGATGAACTTACCCATAAAGTAGAAGCAGATGCCAGAATGGATTAGAAACCAGAATCCAATAAGTTGTTTACAAGAAACACATTTGAAACAGAAAGACATACACAGAGTTAAAATAAGGGGCTGAAGCAAAATCTATTATGCTTCACTAAGATAGAAAAGGCAGGTGTAGCAATCATGATCTCAGACAAAGCAAAAGCAAAAACAGATCTAATGAAAAGAGAGAAATAGGGAAACTACATTTTTTCTTAAAGGTGCTATAAACAATGAATTAATTTCAGTGCTAAACATATATGCACCAAAGGCATAGCATCCCGATTCTTGAAGGAAAAGTTAAATGAGTTATAGGAAGAAATAGTAAAGCTATACTAGTGAGGACCTTAATTTATTCCTCAGACCTAGCTAAATCTAGCCATAAAACAAATAACAAAGAAATTAAGGAGATGAATAGAATTTTACAAAAGTTAGATATAATAGACCCATGGATGAAATCGAATGGGAATAGAAAGGAGTATGGCTTTTTCTTAGCTATACAGGGCTACTCATCCACTTTTGGTGTCCCATCTTCATTCGACTCTCATCTGTTGCTCCGAGGAGTTGTAGCATGTGTAACCACACAGTGGTAAATTGTCTCAGAAGATGGACTAAACCAGATTGAGAGTAACTGACAGGGCTCAAACCTATTGGTGAGGTAGGGAGATGTCTAATCCAAGTATGTGAAGACTTTCTCCGGTGGAATGAGTGGATGAGAAAAATTTGTTTCAATGGCCATGAAGGTAGCTAAAGCAGATGCTGTGAAGTGCTTAAAGCTTGTTCAGGTATCAAAATACACCAAGGTCATCCATTGCATCCTGAGCCATCATCAATCTTTTTGACTTTTGTCTTGCCACTGAACTTCGATGATTCAGGAAGAGAGAGTGAGATTGATGACTTTTCACAACTCTTCCTCACCTAAATCCAATTCACACCCAAGTCAAGACATTTCCCCATGATGTCATTTGTCCTCTTTGAAAATGAAGAAGAAACAACAACATAGTGCCTTCACAAAAACCGACAATGCATTAGGGCGTAAAACCTTGCAAACCAATACAGAGAAGCAGAAATATTAAATGCACTCTTTAGGGACCATAACGCAATAAAAATATATTTAATGGAGGGCCTTTGAAGCATAGATTCAAAACTAGTTGGAAACTAAATAATCTAACCCTAAAGAATGAGTGGGTCAAGGAACAAATCATAGAAACAGTCAATAATTTCATCAAAAATAATGACAACAACGAGACAACATACAAAAATTTGTGGAATGCAGCCAAAGTAGCACTTAGGGAAAATTTATTTCTCTAAGTGCTTGCATCAGTCAAAGAGAGAAAGAATAGATCAAAGAATGGGTCATGCAACTAAAAAAGCTAGAAGAGGAACAATTAAAAGCCCCCCATTAAAGACCAAGATAGAAATCCTGAAAATCAAAGGAGAGAGAAATAAAATTAAAGTTAAAAAATCCATTGAACTAATAAATAAAACTAGAAGCTGGTTTATGAAAAAAACAATAAAATAGATAGACTATTAACTAATTCAAAGATGATTATCTAATATCTAATTAAAAAGAAAAGAAAAGAAAACCAAATTACCAATAAGAAAAATGAAAAGGGTGAATGAATAACCAATGAAGATAAAATTAAAGCAATTATTGGGAGCTATTTTGCTCAACTATATGCCAATAAAACTGACAATCTAAACAAAATGGATGAATATTTACAAAAATGTGAATTATCCAGATTAATAGAAGAGGAAATAGAATACTTAACCCTATTTTGGAAAAAGAAATTGAACAAGCCATAAATGGAAGTCCCTAAAGGGGAAAAAACACAAACGCAGGACCAGACGGATTTACAAACAAATTCTACCAAGCATTTAAAGAACAATTAATTCCAATACCATATAAAATATTTGAAAGAAATAGGTAAAGAGGCCTACCAAATTCTTCCTATAACAAAATTTGGCTTTGGTGCCTAAATCAATGAGAGCAAAATCAGAAAGGAAACTAAAGACCTATTTCCCCAATGAATATTAATGCAAAAACTAAAAAAAAAAAAAAACTTAGCAAGTAGATTACAGCATTATATTACAATGATCATACCTTATGATCTGGTTAACTTTATGCCAGGAATGCAGGGGCATGTGAAAACTCTGTTGCACTGTTTGAACTTAGCCCTGTGTGGCTTAGGAGGCAGATATGTTTTTTGCTTAGGGAACAGATTTATTGCTTAGTTCAAGATATTAATTCATTAAATTACCAAAGAATTATTTTTCTGAGCTAGAAAAAAATAATAAAATTCATCTGTAGGAACAAAAAGTCAAGAATATCAAGGAAATCAATAAAAATGGAGAGAGAAGGGAGGAAGGCAGCCTAGCAGTATCAGATCTCAAATTACCCTACATAGCAATAATCAGCAAAACAGTCTAGATGAGAAATAGAGTGGTTGATCAGTGGAATAGATTAGGTACACAAAATATAGAAGTAAATGACCACCATAATCTAATGTTCAATAAACCCTAAGATTCAAGCTTTTGGGACAAGAACTAACTGTTCAACAAAAACTTCTGGGAAAACTGGAAAGCAATTTGGAAGAATTTAGGGATAAACCAACATCCCACACCACATACCAAGATAAGCTCAAAATGGGTACATCAGTTAGTCATAAAGGGTGATATCCTAAGCAAACTAAGGGAACACGCAGAAAGTGCCTGTAAGATCTATAGATAAGGGAAGAGTTCATGACCAAACAAGAGATAAAGAGGATCATGGGAGGTACAATGGATAATTCAGATTACATGAAATTAAAAGGGATTTGCACAAACAAAATCAATGAAGCCAAAATTAGAAGGAATGCAAGAAGTCGGGGAAAATTTATAGCAAGTTTCTCTGATCGGGGTCTCATTTCTCAAATGCAAAGGGAACTGTGCCAAATTTATAAGACTAGTTGACAAATGATCAAAGGATACTAACAGTCAGTTTTCAGAAGGAGAAATCAAAATTATCAATAGTCATGAAAAACACTCTAAATCATTAATAATTAGAAAAATGCACATTAAAACAACTCTGAGGTACTGCTTCACACCTACCAGTTTGAGTAACATGATAGAAAAGGAAAATGATAAATGCTGGAAAGAATGTGGAAAATAGGGACACTAATGCATTGTTGATGGAGCTGTAAACTGATCCAACCATTTTGGAGAACAATTTAGACCTGTGCTCAAAGGGATATAAAACTGTGCATATCCTTTGACCCAGCAATACTCCTGCTATGTCTGAACTCCAAAGAGATCAAAGAAAAAAGAAACTGACTCATATATACAAAAATACTTGTACCAGCAATTTTTGTGGTGCCTAAGAATAGGAAACTGAGGGGATGTTCATCAGTTGCGGAATGACTGAACAAGTTGTGGTATATGATTGAGATGGAATGCTATTGCTCTGTAAGAAATGACAAAGGAGATTGTTTCATTAAAAACTGGGATGACTTACATGATATGAGAAGAACTAGGAGAACTTTGTACACAATAATAGCAATATTGTAAAGATAATTGACTGTGAAAGACTTAGCTGCTCTGATCAATACAATGATTTATAAAAATTCTGAAGAAGTAACCAAAAATAAAAATCTTAAATAAAAAAAGAAAATAAGTGATAGAGTGAGGATGACAAAGGGGGAGATCTCTTGGAGGAGACAGGATGGAATATTACTTGAGCAGGTAGAGAGGTTAGGCTTGGTAAGGAGTAAAGCCACCTCATCATGTGAGATGGGTGTGAAGGAGAGAGTGACAGAAGGCATCTGAATGATATGAGATGAAGAAGAGGGTAAAAGAAGGAACTCATGGTGAATGACCTCAATTTTTCTGTAAAATATGAATAAAAGTTCTCAGTAAAGAGTGTAGGGGGAGGGGAATCGATGAGAGGTTAAAAGAGCAATGAAAACATTTGAAAGAGCCACTGTGGAGAATGGGGTGGTGTGTTGGTAAGCAAAATGGGCTCCTTAGCACTTAGTTCAACAAGTGCCCTGGAAGAGTTTGGCTTTTGTTTGTTTTGAGTAATTCAGTGTATTTCTTTGAGTC
Source organism: Phalanger gymnotis (assembly GCA_028646595.1). Lineage (NCBI taxonomy): Eukaryota > Metazoa > Chordata > Mammalia > Diprotodontia > Phalangeridae > Phalanger > Phalanger gymnotis. The sequence goes on from CM053622.1 coordinate 713,101,469, forward strand.
TTACTAAGTGCTAAGCCCCAGGCCCAAACCCCTATTAGATGTAAAACCTATGTGGGTGTGGATTGGCAACTAAGGTGGGGCCCAAGGTGGGGCTAACTCCAGGGAGGGACTAGTTTACATGTCTGGGACAGCAGAGGCTCTTAGACCACATGGGTTTAAGTCCGCCTCTTTGTGATGATTTTAGGTCACATGGGTATGTCGCATGTGTGACTCACCCCTGACCCTGAAAAAGATATAAAAGCCAGGGATTGGCCTCTTCTTTCTTGGAGCTCTTTGCCTCAGCAGTGGTTTTGCGTGTGACTCTGGGCCAGCCCTTGTTCTGAGCTCCTGGGCTGAACCTAGATGTTGATAAGTATGAATCTGTATTGGGTCTGTCTGTTGATGTTTGTAATTTGTTTGTAATTTGCTCTGAAGTTCAGGGTGCTGGCTTTTCCCCCTGAACTAAGTGAATGATATTTGTATGCTGAATTAAAGTAAGCTTGCCAACCCCTTAACCTTGCTTTCCTTATTAAGGCAGATCAAAAGAACCTGTGTTTTTGTGGCATGCTGGCAGCTTTCTGGGTGCTGGCTGTGGGTAGATCTTACCCCCCACAGAAGCTGCTAGCCAGGTTGTTAAAAACAGATGGTGAATTAATGAGGGAAGTATAGGAAGATTGCCTAGAACCAATGAGAGCTCAGTCGAGGTTTTGTAACATGAGAATTTGTAGTAGACCGACCAGAACCATTGTGTAATTTTCCCCACCTTCATTCAGCAGCATGCATGTAGGAGCAAACATGGCAGATGATGGGAGTCATCCAAGGCTGAGACTTGGCAGGGCACAAATGGTAAAATGATAAAGGAATTAGGGACTCCATAAAATGGATTGGTGGAGAGTTGAATTGGTTTACTAAACTGGCAAAAGGAAAAGGGGGAAAGAGGAGAGTGTCTAGTGCAAGGGGGTTGGCTTGGGAGAGAAATTATGATGGTCATGGGATTGAAGGTCATGCTCTGTGTTGGTAAGCAAAATGGACTCTTAGCACTTAGTTCAACCAAGTCCCCTTGAAGAGTTTGGCCTTTGTTTCCTTTATTAGATTTGAGTGTCCTTGGTGCCTCCTTGCCTCAGGGGAGGGCCTAGTTTACACATTAATTTGAGTGACATGTTTGGAATATCAGAGGCTTTTAGACCACGTGGGTACAAGTTGCCTCTTTGTGACGATTCTAGGTCATGTGAGTGAGGCGCATGTGTGACTCACCCTTGACCCTGAAAAAGATGTAAAACCAGGGACTGGCTTTCTCTTTTTCGGAGCTCTTACCCACAGCAGTGGTGGCGTGAGTGACTCTGGGCCAGCCCTTGTTATGAGCTCCCGGGCTGAACCTAGATGTTGGTAACTATGAATCTGTATTTGGTCTGTCTGTCAATGTTTGTAATTTGTTTAGGGCTCTCACTCTTGTTGGCATGGAGACTCTGGGCAGCTGTAGCTAAGAGCCCTCCAGCTTGAAACCCAGATGCTGAGACTCTGTTAAACTCTGGTAACTGTGTATTGAGATTTGAATCAGACAAGGTCTGTCTGTTAATGTTTGTACTTTGTTTGCATTTTGCTCTGAAGTTCAGGGTGCTGGTTTTTTCCCCTGAACTAAGTGAGTGATATTTGTATGCCGAATGTAAGCTTGTCAACCCCTTAACGTTGCTTTCCTTACTAAAGCAGATCAAAAGAACCTGTGCTTTTGCAGCATACTGGCAGGTTCTTGTTGTTGGGGTTGTGTTGGTCTTTCACTCCCACAACAGCTGCTAGCCAGATTGTTGAAACATGCTCTTAGCAAAGAGTTGAGTTTGGAAACAGAGGGCAGAGAAGTGAAAACCCAATAGATTATGATTAGATAAGGGGACTTCAGAATTCTTTACCACAGAGGCGGTACATTTTTGGGTGATGGCAAGATCAAGGTCAAGACCATTTTGTATATGGCTGAGTAGGTGAGAGAACTGAGTGGTTAGGATATTTGGGAGAGAATCTAATATACATACACACATATATACATACATACATACACACACATACACATATATGTATATGTATGCACATATATTGAAATCCTCTACTATGATGACAAGAAGAGGAGAGAAAAATTGTGAGGCATGTACCAAACTCATTAAGAAAGTGACTTGGAAGTCTGTAGACAATAGCTACCAGGACTTCAGATGGGTGGGAGAGATGAATAGCATGGAGTTCAAAGGAGGAGAGAATACTGAGTGATGGAGGTAAGGAGAGAACCTAGAAATGGAAAGGAGGAGCAAGGACTAATTCACCTCTTCTGCCTTGACCAGTGAGCCAAAGAGTATAGCCAGTGCTAGAAAGTATGGCCAAGGAGGCTGTCATTGGGGTCACAGTCATTAAGTGGCAGAGCCAGGACTCAAAACCAGGGTTTCTGACCTTGTTTATAATCTACTTTTCCATACTTATTTCATATCATTCTCCTTTATGCTCGATATTTCCTAACCAAAGTGATCTATCAACTATTCTTCTACCTTCTACCTGAATAAGGATATCACTTGATCTTTCAGGTATTGTTAGTCATTGCCAAAGTACCTTGTGTAATTCCCATCCCATAGATCCATATCTATACTCTCTCGTTAGTGCTTGCAATACAAGTAACCTCAGAGTAGGACAAGCCATGATATCTTGTACAACCTGTTCTACAAATATCCTAGCCTCTGTCATCCTGTTATGCAGAAACCCTTAACCTTGAAACTGGGTAAAAGGGTTATTGTCCAGGATCAGCCTTGAGCCTCGGCAACAGGGACCTTGACTAACCAACTTTTCACTGTCCCCCTACCTCATTCCTCACTCCCTGAAACCTATATAAACCTCATGGAATGTTCATTTAGAGAGTTTTGGCTCTTCCAGTGAGACTCCCCTGTTGGTGAACTCCATAAACCCTAGTTTGTTCAAATTACATTTCTTGGCCAATCTGTTGTTCTTGTTCTCAACATTGAAAAACATTAAATACATGTTGAGGAGATTTAGAGACTGATTTGTAGACTTAATAGACTTCTTGGAAAGAGAGGATAGAGAAAAAGAAATACTAAGAAGGAGGCAAGATGTAAACTTTCCATGTCAAATTGGAGCCACAAGTACATAGGGGAAAACTAGCATCTCAAGTTATATTGTATTTACTTACCTAAATTGTGTCCGGCTTTCCTTTCCATCCTTCCTGCTCCTTGAGATCTTGAACTGTTTTAGGACTTTGTATCCCAAATATTGTATGAGTGCCTGAAGCCTGCACCTTTAGCTTCCCCTTTGACCACCTGAAGGCACAGAATGTCTGTGAGATACCAGAGATGGAGCCTTTGGCTGCTCTGTTTCCTCGTGGTCACTGTCTTCTGATACCCCACTTCCCCTCCTATATGATGATTGAGGACCACAATGAGATTTATTTCTATGGGTATGAACCCATTTACCACACAGAATTTGCCTTTATACTCCATGAGCAAGGGACTTGACCCAAGCAGGAACCATTCCTTCTCATCTTGGTGACCTCACAGCCTGCGAATGTGAAAGCCAGACAGGCCATTCAGGTTATTAGTGGCACAAAGAATTCTTAGTGGAGATAAGAAGTCCTAACATACTGTTTTTTTAGGCCAGAAAATAAGATGTTTTTTGGAGCCAGAAAATAAGATGGTTTTTGGAGCCAGAAAATAAGATGTTGGCCTCATCCATACAAGATGAAAACATTCTTTATGGCATCCTAATCCACCAAGACTTTATAGATGCATACTACAACCTGACCTTGAAGACAATCATGATATTCAGGTGGATTATAGAGTTTTGCCCTATGGCCAAATATATGATGAAGGCAGACTCTGATGTTTTTATTAACCCATGGAACTTAGTGAAATATCTTTTGACTTATGACCAGTCTAAGAACTTTTTCACGGTTGATCCTCTCATAGAGAATTTTTCCAAAATAGAATTAATCCCCCCGCCGACCATATTTCCTACCAAGAGTATCCTTTTGGGGTATTTCCACCATACTGTAGTGGCTTGGGTTCACGCTGTCCAGAGACTTGGTTTTCTAAGTTTATGAAATGATGACACATGTCAAGCCCATCAGATTTGAAGATGCTTACATTGGAATCACCTTGAGCATCTTGGGACTTTTCCCAAGTCCAATGACCTCATTTTTTGTACTGGAATAGGTTTAATACCTGAAAATTCAAGGGCTTGATTACAGCCATGGCTTTTCTCCCAAAGAGCTCATTCAGTATTGGCAGCTCATGGAAAAGGAAAGTGTTAGTGACCTTCTGTTCTGCTCTGGCCAAGCCAAGGACTTTGTAGAAAGCCCTCTAATTTGGACTGCAGTGTCTGTCCTGGTGCACACTTAACTTTCATACAGGTCACTTAATCTCTGTTTGCCTTAATCCACTGGAGAAGGAAACAGCAAGCCACTCCAGTATCTTTGCCAAGAAAACCCCAAATAGAAGAGTCAGATATGATTGAACAATAACAATGCCCAGTACTTATCTCAGTGGCTCTCCCATAGTAGACACTCAATTAATTGAATTGAGTTCAGTCCAGTCCAGTGCTCTTCTCTCCACCAGTTGCATCTAGAAGAGATCTGTGCTTGGACCTGAGTCAAAGTTAATTCATGAGGCACTGTGAGCTAGGGAAATTGTGGAACAGAGCTGGGATTCTATTCATTTTCCTCCATCTCTTCTCTCTCCTTGAAGTGGGGTTGGGACTGGAGATGTGGGATGGAGCAGGCTTCTTGTTTAGAGCATTAGATAACTCAACTCGGAGATTGGGCCAAGCGTCTCAGAATTGTTGTTAAACTTGCCGCTTAAATAAGAAGCCAAGATTAATTGGATTTGGTTGATAAAAATTCTTGGCTTGACAGCACGAAATAGGACCTGCGTTTGTGGATGCTGTCCTGTGTTCATGTGCATCTCTGTGTGTACATAGTTGCAAATCTTTGCATGAAGTTTCCCTGAAAATAATCACAGAATCCCAGAGTTAGAAGAGGCTCTGAGATATGATTTAGTTTGATCCCTCCTAACTGTTAACAGGTGAGAGACTTTCTCAGGACTCCTCCCGGGAAGAAATAGGTTCTTGAGTTCCAGGGAATGGTGAAATGAGCACATAGGTGAGCAACACCACAGAATCATGGAATCTCAAAGTTATAAGGGGGCGCAGAAGCCATCTAGTTGGCAGCTACATGGTGCATTGGATTAGAGTACTGGGCTTGGAATCAGGAAGACCTGAGTTTAGATGTCTCCTTAGGCACTCACTAGCTGTGGGACACTTGAGCAAATCACTTAAATGCTGTTTGCCTCAGTTTCTTCAATTGTAAAATGGAGATAATAATAGCACCTACCTCTCCAGGTTGTTATGAGGATTGAAGTGATGGTATTTGTAAAGTGCTTAGTACAGTGTTTGGCACATAGTAGCTGCTTAATAAATACTTATTTCCTTCTTAGTCCCACCTGTACCTAAGCAGGAATCCCCTTCACAATATCCTCAGGACGGATAATCCATTTTCCATTTGGAAAGCTGCCGGATCAGGAACTTGCTTCCTCCCAAGGCACCCCTTTACCTCAGAAGGAGCTCTAATTATTAGAAAGTCCTTCTTCATATTAAGCTGAAATTTGACTCTGCAGTATTCTCCCATTTCCCTTAGTTCTGCTCCTTGTGGCCAAGCAGCACAAGGCATATTGCTCCATGACAGCCCCAGGGATTATCCAATGGGTGGAAGAGGAAGAAGGTGCAAGTGATCTTAGCTGGTGACTCCCTGCTGAAGAATCCCAAAGTGTCTATCAGCATAACAAGAATGATGGAGAAACCAGCTGTATTATGACAGCATTTTTCTGGATTGTGAGAGACATTTGTCAAAACTTGACAATCATTACTCCTTCCTTGTAATTCACCTAAGGACAAATGGGACCACCAGGAAGAACTTAAGCATCATTGCTAAGGGTTATGAAGTCCCAAGCAACAAAACAACGACTTTGGGAGGACAGTTGGTATATTCTTCACTGATACTGACTAAAGGTAATGTCTTCAGAGGGGAAATAGTATATTTAGGAAGTAAACATTTGATTAAGAAGATGGTTGGCTTTCTGGACCAAGTCTTAAAATATAGAAATGATGGGCTCTTGGTGAGGGTTGGAATGCATCTGTTGAGGTCTGAGGAAAAGATATTTGTCTGGAATCTTACTAGTCTGATCAAGTGTCCTTTAAATTGCAAAAAGGAAAAGTCCAGGGAGGACAATAGACCAATTGCCCTGATTGAACAACTCAATCAACAATACTTTAATGTCTCAGTGTTCCCACATCTTCTGCAATGTTTATCATTTTCCTTTTCTGTCATATTAGTCAACTTGATAGTATGAGGTGGTACCTCAGAGCTGTTTTAGTTTGTATTTCTCTAATCTAATCAATAGTGATTCAGAGTATTTTTCATATCACTATAGATAGTTTTGATTATTTCATCTGGAAACTGAAAAATTATTTCAACTGAAAACTTCATTTGAAAATTGTTTTTTGACCATTTAGCAATTGCGGAATGACTTATTATTTTTTACAAATTTGACTCAGTTCTCTATAAATTTGAGAAATGAGACCTTTATCTGAAAAATTTGCTATGAATTGTTTTTCACAACTATCATGATTACTGTGTATTTCCCTCCATCCTAATCCCCACCCTGTTTATCTTACTCTCTCTCTTCTTTTACTCTGTCCATCCTCAAAGTGCTTTGATTTTGACTACCACCTCTTCCAGTCCTCCCTCCTATCAGCTCCACCCCTTCTCTAATCCCTTTCCCCTCTTACTTTCCTGAAGGGTTAGATAGATTTCTATATATAAGTGGAGTATGTGTGTTATTCCCTCTTTTAGCTAATTCTGAAGACAGTAAGGTTCAAGTATTGTCCACCCTCCCCCCACCCCATCCAATCTTCCCATTCATTGTAAAAGCTCTTTCACAAATCTTTTATGTGAGGTAATTTACCCCATTCTACCTCTCTCTTTCTCCTTCTCCCAAGGCATTCCTCTTTTTCACCCTTTCATTTTATTTTTTTGGATATCATCCCATCATAGTGAACTCAACCATGCCCTCTGTCTATGTACACTCCTAATTGCCTTAATAAAGAAAAAAATGCTTAGGAGTTCAAAGTACCATATTCCCATGTAGGATGTAAACAGTTTAACCTTATTAAATCTCTTCTGATTACTCTTTCACGTTTACCTTTTTGTGCTTCTCTTGAGTCTCATGTTCAAATGTCAAATTTTCTACTTGGCTCTGATCTTTTCATTAATAACACTTGAAAATCCTTAATTTCATTAAATATCCGTCTCCCTCCTTCCCCCAAAGGATTATATTCAGTTCTGCTGGATAGGTCATTCTTGGTTGTAATCCTAGCTCCTTTGCCTTCTGTATCTGTAAGGCAACAATAACAATGTAGATGATAATTGTCAAAATGCCTATGTGGTTTTGTATTGCAAAGTATATGAGATTCTCCACATAGAAGGTAGAAAAAGTAAGCCATTATCCAGACACCGGAAAACCAGATCCCACAAGCCATTTACCCAATCTATCAGAGCAGTAAAACATTCAATACATAATATCACAACATAGAGCCTCGCCATCCCACAACCCACAACCTCTCTGACCCTCTGCTAAGTCAGTCTGTTCAGCTCTATCATGATGGTCATTAGCAGCCATTAGCAGCCATAACTGCTTGCTCGCTCTCTCTCTCTCTCTCTCTCTCTCTCTCTCTCTCTCTCTCTGTCCTTCTTGTGACATAACTTTACACAACAATATAACAGGAATAACACAAGATAAGCATATAAAACCATGTCATCATTCCCTCCTCAAACGAATGGGGCTCAAAATCTTGGGGTAAGGGGAAAAGGTCTCACCCTCCAAAGCTTCTTCCTGCTGAAATTGGACATAAAGCTGTCTGCTCCAAGAGATAGAGTCCTATTTAAGGTGTCAGTTCTTTAGCAAGCTGGCATCTGTAACTCAGTTGATGCCAGGTGCAGGGATAGACAGTTGTGGACAGGTCCAGAGATGACACATCATAGTTGTGGACAGGTCCAGAAGTGATATCTGAACACATCAGAGGGTGACATCTGGCTTAAGCGATCAAGCATCTGCAGGTGGATGGTACTAAGCCTGCAGGAAACAAATCTCACAAACAAATTTAACAGACAAAAATTCAAAAAGAAACAAGGAGGCTATCATAGCCTCATTCACGATAGAATACATGAGTCAAGGATACAATTTCATAATTATTTTCTCCTGGGTAAATCACTGTTACAGTGTTATCTTTACCATGTGCTATAATTTCTGCAGCCTTTGGAACATCATTTGGCTTCTGCTTTACTGATACTTTAACTCCCAATTTTATTGTATTAGTAGAACCAAATCCTTCCTTTCCTCCAATAGTTATTTTGGAAGGAGGGTCAGTTTTCACAAGAGGTACTGTTTCACAAGGAATAATACTCAATTGAACTATTCTATCACTTTCATACAACTGTATAGGTTCTTCACCCAAAGTCTGGAGTGTCACAATAATTTCTCCTTGATAACTAGAATCTATCACTCCAGCCAATACATGTATTCCCTGAGCTGCTAATCCTGGTTTAGGTAATATCCATCCAAAATGATTCTTAGGGATTCTCATACATATCCCAGTAGAGATTTTTCTTATCTCTTTTCTATCCAACAAAAAGTTCTCTAAACAATGTAAATCATATCCTGCTGAACCAGATATTCCTGGATACGGTGGCGGGACATCTTCCCTCACAGTCCAATACACAATATTTTAGATCTTATGTGTTTGCTGTTTTCTAAATTGCAGATTTGGCGTCATTATTCTTGCTAGAGGTATACTTCCTCCTAATGGTCTATTATTCAAATTACATAAAGCAATGAACAAAGTATCCTTCCAATGTTGATACGAATTATTAGAACTTAACTTTCTGAATTGTTATTTTAACAATCCACTCATTCTTTCTACCAACCCAGGTGCTTGTGGATAATATGGAATATGATATATCTACTCTATATTGTTCAATACACAATATCTCTTCATCTCATTACCTTTGAAATGTGACCCATTGTCACTTTGAATCTTCATTGGGGTTCATAATATAGACTTATAATATCTAGAGTTTTACAGGTGTTTTTATGGGTTGCATTCTTATAAGGAGAAGGCACTAGTACACCTGAATAGGTTTCAACACAAGTACACATAAATTTGTATCCTTTATAGTAGTAGTTTGGAGTAGTAGTCCAATATAATCTGCCAGATCTGGGCTGGAAATTTTCCCCTTGCTATTTCTCCAGTGACTACCTGAGTTCGTTCCTTTTCTAATTGACACATACGACATTCCTCTGAATAAAAGATAGTAATACCTCAATCTTGTGCCCACCAATGTGTGGCCTGGACCCCTAAATGGCCGGCTGTTTGGTGAACCCATTTTGCTAGTACCAGATCATCATCTGTCAAAGTAGGGACAATATGTTCAATAGCAATCTTTGTTAGTCAATCAACATGTACATTGTACTCACGTTCTGGCATAGTGAGGGCCATGTTAGCATCTACATATAAAACTGACAAATTAGTAACCAAAGACATGTCCCATATATCTTCCTGTAATTCTTTGCCCTAGACATTTTTACCCTGATTTTCCCAATTTTGATTTTTCCACTTTGGCATCCATGTAGCTAACCCATTAGCTACCTCCCACAAATCAGTGAATATATAACACTGTCCTCCTTACTCTGTTTTAATAGCTTGATGTACTGCCATAAGTTTAGTATATTGACTACTTCCACCTATCCCAGGACTTTCTCTTAGTACATGGGTTATAGACTACTGCTTTCCAGTGTCTTTTATGGCCCAAATATTTTGCTGTCCCTTCAGTAAACTATGCATGTATCTTCTGTTCGTCAGTCAATCCATCATATCCATCATTCTGTTTTAACAAGGATTGTACCAACTGTTGCCTTGGTTTAGGTGGTTTTTCATTTCCATCAATATCGATGCTTGCTATAGATTGATATAGAGCAGAAACTCCACTTTTGCCTGTTTTTGATCTATTCTGAATATACCATTTCCATTTAATTATACTAGCCTCTTGTGCATGTCCAATTCTGTGAGATGCTGGGGTACTCATTACCCAAGTCATAATCGGGATTCCAGGCCTTAATATCACTTCTTGGCTCAGAGTCAGTTGTTCAGTCTCTACCAAAGCCCAATATGCAGCTAACAATTGCTTTTCAAAAGGTGTATATTGTAATCCAGATGAAGATAGTTTCCTTGACCAAAATGCTGAGGGTACATTTCGGCTTTGTTGTTTCTGCTATAAACTCCAATTTGCATAGTCATCCTGTACTTGTTATTCTACAGGTCCACTTTGCATAGGCCATAAATTCAGTGCCAATTGTATAGCAGCTTTGGCTTCTTCAAAAGCTTTACTCTGTTCAAGTCCCCAATCAAATTCGTATTTTTTCCTGGTAACTTTATATAAGGGCTTCAAAATCTGTCCTAAATGTGGAATGTGGTGTCTACAATATCCAAACAGCCCTATGAAATTTTGGGCCTCTTTCTTATTGGTGGGGATAGGAAAATCTTGAATCTTCTGTTGAGGTTGTGGGACAATTTCTTGCAGTCTTTTATTCCACTGTATACCCAAATCCTTTATAGTTTGAGCTGGTCCTTGAATCTTTGGAGAGTTAATTTCCCATCCTTTGCTTTTCATATGCTCAATTAAAAGTATCAAACTCAGATGGTGGCCGGAAAGCAGGGACTTGCTTAAGCTCTCCCCCAAATCCCTCCAAACACTGTAAAAAATGGCTCTGAACAAAATCTAGAGCTGTGGAACCCACGAAATAGCACAGGGAAGCAGGTCTCCAGCCCAGGAGAGCCTAGATGGTCACTGGGAAGGGTCTATCACAGGGCACTGGGAGCAGAGCACAGCCCAGTGTGGGCCATGTCAGGACCAACCAGAACAAGAGTTGGGTGGACTAGGCCTGAGGGCCATGAATTGCTGAGCTGTGGCAGTTACCAGACTTCTCAACCCACAAATGCCAAAGACCACAGAGCAGGTTAGTGGGAAAACTGCTAGTTGGGTTAGAAAGTGGTCCAGCCCCAGCCCTGGGGGTGGCAGAGGTGGCATGGCAGTGGTGGTGGCAGCAGCAGGAAGTTCCTGTGGCTGCTTCTAGAGCTCCAGCATCAGCTGCTCCCTGAGTCCCCGGCTCACACAGTGGGAGGAATCAAGTGGTGGATCAGAGTGGGAGTACAAGGAGAGCTTTGCTGGCGCAGAGGCAGGTTCTCTTGCTGAGCCCTGTTTGGATCTAGGTCGCAATGCTGGTTGGCTGTTCTTGGCGGAGGAGGAGCGCTGCTGTGGCAGAGCTTGCGGTGAAAGTGGAGTAGAAGTAGCTCTGAAAACAGTAGTGCTTGGCCCCTAAAGCTTGGGACAAAGTACTCTCTACTCTACAGTCACACCCTGACAAAAAGCTCAAAGGTCAAGTAGTTTGCTGGGAACATGAACAGGCAGCGAAAATGGACTCAGACTCTAGAATCTTTTTTTGGTGACAAAAGATCAAAACACAGCCAGAAGAAGTCAACAAAGTCAAAGAGCTTACGTCAAAAGCCTCTAAGAAAAATATGAATTGGTCTCAAGCCATGGAAGAGCTCAAAAAGGATTTGGAAGAACAAGTAAGAGAAATAAAGGAAAAATTGAGAAGAGAAATGAGAGTGATGCAAGAAAACCATGAAAAACAAGTCAAT
>CM053622.1:713113740-713138642 GCA_028646595.1 Phalanger gymnotis
GTGGGTTCTGCAGCTCTAGAATTGGTTCAGAGCCATTGTTTTATAGGTTTTTGGAGGAACTTGGTGGGGAGCTCACGCCAGTCACTGCTTCCCAGCCGCCATCTTGGCTCCGCCCCAAAAGATATTCTTTTAAAAATATTCTGTTGTTCATACCAAGCTGGTCAACTTCCATCAAAGCTGAATTTTTGGTACCTCGCTCTCTGGTTACTTCAAATGGATTGGTATGGTTTATTGTTTTGTTTACCACAAGGATGCCACTCATTCTTGATTTGAGTAGCACACACTTAGATTGATATGCTGAAAATGATATTAAAAGTTTTCAGAAAAAAAAAAGTTTTCAGAGTGTTCAAACAGATGAACTGTTCTCAATAATTTAAAATTTGAATCATGTTTTACGTGATTACACATGTATAAGATTGTTTACCATCTCAGGGAGTGGAGAGGGAGAGAGGAAAGGATAGAATTTGGAACTCAAAACTTAAAGAAAAAGAAAGTTAAAATTGCTTCTGCATATAATTGGGGAAAAATAGAATATTATTGAAAAATTCAAAATTTGGTTTCTTTTTTTCCTATCTCTGACCAGATAGCTATACCTTATAACCACTGGAACTATACCATGACTTGGTACACTTGTTCCATTCTAATGGCACCTTTCTCTTCAGGTTTAACTCATTGTTTTACTTTCAACCTTAGAAGCTGACTATACGCTCTATTTATAAATTCAAAAGACCTTTCATCATTTTGCTGGATAAAAATATTATTTATTTTATTAAATAAGATTGGCATGTTCCTATTGAGGTATCACAATAACACCAAATGCCTTTCTAATTTTTTTCAACCATTCTTGCCAAACTATGTTAGGTAATGCAGTTCTATACATTTCACAATTCCAAATAAAATAATGCCTTTAAATTTTCTATCTCACGCGCACACACACACACATACACACACACACACACACGCACACACACACACACACACACAAAGTGATTAGTAAAGTGCCTGGAACATAACAGGAGCTTTGTTAATGTTTGTTCCTTTCCCCCTTCCCTCCAAGAGAATTGCCAGTTTTCAACAGGGCCTGTAGATTTATCCCTTCTGATTTAATCAGAGAAAGTTGTTCACCCTTCACCAAAGGGTCACTTGGTACTAATACCCTGTTAACAAATTGACACCTCATCACATATGATTACATAAATTAAGCTAGGAAAAGGGAAGTTAAATCCTTCACACACACACACCCCCTTACACCAATATATTCATGTCTCTGCTACAGTCTCTCCATGCCCCATGAAGGCAGAGACCATGCCCTATTTAAACTTTGTCTCTCCCACAGGACTTTAGACAGTGCTTCACATGCAGCAGGTGAGATGATGAACAGGCAGATTTCAGAAAAGCCTGGAAAGACTTGTAGGAACTGATGCAAAGTAAAATGAGCAGAACCAGGAAAACATTGTACACAGTATCAGCAACATTGTGTGATGAATGACACAGCTCTTTCCAGCAACACAGTGATCTTGTATAAGTACAAAGGACTCATGAGATAAAATACTATACGATCCAATTAAAGAGCTAATGGGCTCTGAATGCCAATTGAAACATACTTTTTTCACTTACTTTATTCTTTTTCTCAGCTTTTTTCCCTCTTAATCTGTTTCTTCTTTAACGACTGTGACTAATATTGAAATATGTACTACATAATAGCACATGTATAACCTATATCTAATTGCCTACCATTTTAGGAAGAGGGGAAGGGAGGAAGGAGGGAGAAAAATCTGGAACTCAAAGTCTTGTAAAAATGAGTGCTAAAAATTGTCTTGACATGTCATTGGGGAAAAAAATACTATTAAAAAAACCAACACACACATACACAGACACACACACACACAAACCAAAACTCTTTTTATACTGTTGCTTTGTCTCTTCTAGTAATTCTAGTTGAATTGGTGCCCAAGCAGTGTTTTCTTTTGAGGTTTTCCTTGTTTTAGAGTGATTTTTCTTTCTGGGATGGGGGTAGTTGTGTCTTGAGCTTTCCTGTCACCATAATAGCTTTATATGGTGGGATTATTTTGTTTATTTATTCATTCTTTCAGCCTACTTCCTAACTTCAGGCGTAATGTTAGAGCTGAGCTCTGCTACACCTCTGGAGGAAAGGTCTGTGCTACTCCTGTTGCTGCTTTTTTTGAGTATTGAGTTTTGTTATTATTCAGGAATCTTAGGAACAAGCTGGGGACCTGCAAGCTGTCAGTGTTTCCAAAGTAGTCTGATCCAAAGTGCAGTCTGATTGTTCCCCCAACCTCATCCCCACCCTCTGAGCTCTGCCAAGTTCTGGACCTGGTTTTGAGTCTAAGCAATAGTAGATTGCTGCTTGACTCAGCCCTCTCTGTAGGCTTCATATTTGGCTGGAAGCTGGACTTTTGACTTCAGCCTCCTCTTGGGCCAGCTTGGTTGCTATTAACTTCTGAACTTTCTCTTCTTTACTGAAATGCCAACCCTAGGTCAGGTGGATCTGTGATCTGGAACTTGGTAGTGAGGCAAAAAAGCTGCTAACTTTCACCTGTACCCCGGTATGGGATGGTAGCCCCTCTTGCCCTGATGTGAAGCTTCACCCTGTGCTGGACTGTTGTAGGATCTGTGCTCCCAGCCAGACTCTTTCTCCAATGTCTGTAAAATTTTCTGTCTCCTTATGCCGACCTGGGCTGGAAAAATTACTCACTGTTTTTTTTTTCTTTTTTGGATTCCTCCATCAGGATTCTGCCCGATAAGTTTTTTAGATCTGTTTGGAGAATGTTTTTTTTTTTTTTTGAGGGGTAGAGGAAGGGGAAGAGCTCATTGTACTTCTTCCTGCTACTCCACCATCTTGGCTCCACCTCTACAAGATGGATTCTTGCCTTTTTGTGTGTGTACCATGGACCCCTTCAGGAGTCTTGTAAAGCCCATGGACCACTTCTCTGAATAGACAGCTACAGTTCTTTCTACTTCTTTGCTACTATATAAAATAAAATACATGGAATTACAAAGCAAACAATTATATTTAAAAAATAGTTATCAGAATATTTTTGAAAAGTTCTTTAACCTCAGGTTAAGAATTTCTGCCTTATAACACAGAATAAGAAGGATTTTAAAAATTCAGTAAAACTTTTAAAGCAACATACCAGCAAAGTCTAATGTTATATGCAGTTTCCCACACCTATCAACCACCTTTTCTACAAAGAAAAGCAAGAAGTATGTTCTCAGATCTTATCTTTTTAGTCAAGCTTGGTCATTATAATTTTTTAGCATTCAGTAGCAGTTGTTTTATTGTTGTTCTTTGTATTTACATTGCTGTAACCAATCACTTAATAAGTGTGTGCAATGTTTTCCTGGTTCTTCTTATTTCATTTTACATCAGTTCACAGAAATCTTCTTGTGTTTCTTCGTATTCTTCATATTTATCATTTCTTACAAAAGAGTAATGCTCTATTACATTCCTATACCAGATTTTGTTTAGCTTTTCCCAATCAATGAACATCATTTCTAGTTCTTTGATACTATTTTAAAAAATGCTACTATAAAGATTTTAGTGCATATGGAACCTTTCTTTTTATCATTGACTTCCTTGGAATATATGCTTAGTAGTGAGATCTTTGAGGTATGGACATTTTAATCATGTTCCTTCTCACAATTCTGTATTGCCTCCCCCACCCATTAGCATAATTTCAAATTGCCTTTCAGAGTGATTAGATGATTTACAAATCAACTAACAATGCATTTGATTACTAATTTTTCCACAGGCCCTCCAACTGTTGACTGCTCTCATCTTTTGTTATCTTTGCCAATTTGTTGTGTATGAGGTAAAGCGTATCAGGCAGTCTGTCAACATTTATTAAGTGTCTACTATGTGCCATGCACTGATCTAAGTGGTGGGGATACAACGAAAGGCAGAAGCAGTCTCTACTCTCATAGTGCTCTGTCTAATGGGCACAGAGAGGGGAGAAACAACATGCAAATGACTAAGTACAAATAATTCGTATCAAGGATCAATTGGAGATAATCAATGGAGGGAAGGAATGAATATTAAGGTTAATTGGGAAAGGCTTCTCGTAGAAGGTGGAATTTCAGCTGAAGCTTGAAGGAAGCCAGGGAGGCCAGGAGACAGAAATTAGGAGGGATAAAATTTCAGGGATGAGGGGCAGCCAGTGAACATGTACAGTCAGGAGGCCAATGTCACTGGGTCACAGAGGACATGAGGGTGAGTGAAGTGTAAGAAGACTAGAAAGGTGGGATAGGAAGAGACCACATTGTGAAGGGCTTTGAACACCAGAGGATGTTATATTTGACCCTGGAAGCAATAGGAAGCCACTGGAGTTTATTGGATGCAGTTTGTGTGTCTGTGTGTATGTGTAAGAGAGAGAGGGGGGGGGAAAGAAACAGAGGGGGGGAGAGAGAGGGAGAGAGAGAGGGGAGGGAGAAAGAGAGAGAGAGGGAGAGAGGAAGGGAGGAAGAGAGGGAGACAGGGAGGGAAGAGAGAGAGAGTGAGAGAGAGAGAGAGAGATTGAGAGAAGAAGAAGAAGAAGAAGAAGAAGAAGAAGAAGAAGAAGAAGAAGAAGAAGAGATAGTCAGTCAAGAGTGCTTTGGTAGCTGTATGGAGAGTAGACTGGAGTAGGGAGAGATGAAGCAGGGAAAGCCACCAGAAGGTTATTGTGATAGTCTAGGCATGAAATGATTAGGATTTGCAACAGTGATAGTGGCAGGATAGTGGAGGGTGAGAGAAAGTGAAGAATTGAAGATGACACCTAGGTTGTTAGCCTGGGTGACTGGGAAGATGGTGGTGCCCTCCACCACAGGAAGGTAGAAAGCAGGGGAGGGTTGGGGGAAGGAAACATAATGACTTCAGTTTTGAACAAATTGAGTTTAAGATGTGTATGGGATGGTCAGTTCAAGATGTTCAATAGACAGTTGGAGAGTTGAGACTAGATAAAGGCCAGGAGAGAGGTGAGGGCTTGATGATTAGATTTGAAAATCATTAACATAGAGATGATAATTGAATCCATGAAAGTTGATGAGACCACCAAGTCAAATAGAATAATAATAATAATACCTCATATTAATCTAGTGCCTATTATGTGCTAGGCACTTGGCTAAATACCTTACTAATATTATTTCATTTGATCCTCACAACAATCCTGAGAGGCAGGTGCTATTATTATCCTCACTTTAGAGATGAGGAAGCTGAGACAGAGGTTAAGTGACTTATCCAAGAACACACATCTAGTAAATGTTTGAGGGAGGCTGGTTTTGAACGCAGGTCTTCTTGACTCTAGGCTCAGTGCTCTAGCCATTGTGCCACCTAGCCGCCTATAGAGGGCAAAGAGAAGAGGGTCTAGGATGAAGATATGGGGATACACATTGTTAGCAAGTCTGACCTGGACAAAGGTTCAACAAAGGAGACTGAGAAGTGGTCCGACAGGTAGGTGATAGGAGCAGAAACAGGAGAGAGCAGGGTTTTAAAGACCTAGAGAAAAGAGACTATCAAGAGAAAAGTAGCAGACAGTGTGAAAGGCTGCAGAGAGGTCAAGAAGGATTCAGATTAAGAAGAGGCTATTGGATCTGGCAAATGGGAGATCATTGGTCAGTCAGTTGATAAACATTTATTATGAGCCACCAATGTGCCAGGTATTGTGCTAAGTGCTGGAGATACAAATATGGAAAAAGAAATACAGTCCCTGCCATCAAGTAGCTTAGAATCTAATAGAGGAGGATTTTATTCAAAAAGAAGCAGAAAAGTTGGGGTGGGGAGAAGGTACCCAAAATGGATGGAGAAGCCAGTCAGAGAAGTTTCAAAGTAGTGCAGTTAGGTGAGAAATGAGAAGATGTTTGAGCTGAGGTCTCTTCTTAAATGGAGGTTTGGAGTTCATGGTTCCATCCAAGGCAGAGGGGAGTAATGAGTTGGACTATCAAGGCTGATGAGATCTTACAGGACGAAGAGGTGATCCCATAACTTTGGAGAGAACAGTTTCAGTTGAGCGGTGAGGTTTGAAGCCAAATTGTGGAGATAGTAAGAGAGTAAGAGGAAAGGAAATAGAGACACTGATTGTAGATGGTGTCCTCAAAGAGTAGTGACAAAAGGCAGGGGAGTTATGGGACAATAGCTGGTGTGGAAGGATGGATCAAGTGAGGATTTTTGAGAAGGTGGGAAACATGGGCACGTTTGTAGGCAATACCGAAGAACACAGTAGGGATGATAGAATGAGCAATTTGCTGGATTCTCCCCATCCACACAGCCACAACTCCAGTTCATGACCTTATCACTTTTTATCTAGACCTTCGCATTAACCTCCTAATTATCCTTTCTTCCTCAAGTCTCTCCCCGCTCCAATCAATCTATCAAATCCTCTCAAAGTGATTTTTCTAGACCTTAGGTCTAATTATTTCATCCCACTACTGAATCAACTCTGGTGCCTCTTTATTATCTCTAGGATATTATTTATTTGCTTATTTAATCATTTATTTATTTTATCTAGGATAAAATGTAAACTCTTTTGTCTGGTGTTTAAAGCTTTTCACAACCAGGCCAGTTGCTCTTCTTCCAGTCTTGCCTTCATGCACACTGTGATCTAGCAATACTGTCCTCCTTGCTGTTTGTACATACCACACTATCTCCTATTCCTCTGCGTTTCCCCTGTCTGTCCCCCAGGCCTCTCTCTGTCCTTAGTTCTGCCTTTTAGAATCCCTGGCTTCCTTCAAGATTCAGCTCAGATGTTATCTTCTGTGGGAGGCCTTTTTTCAGTGCCCCCAAAATATTAGCACCTGCCCCTCTAAGGTTACCTTGTATTTCTCTGAATATCTCCTGTATTTATATTGTCTATTCCATTAGAATGTAAACTTCTTGAGACTGTGACTACTTTACCCTTTTCATTGTATCCCCTGGGTTTACAGAGGGAGATACATAATTGGAACTTAATAAGTGCTTACCAGTTCACTGGTTGGTTGATCATGTGATGTTGTAGAGGTACAACCAAAAGAATTTGACACCTGAATGGATATTGGCGGTGAGGGAGAGGGAATGGTTCCATGGTTAAGAACTATGATGGCTAGGAGACTTTAATTTGAGAGTATCTAGGTGCTTAAAAATCATTTCATTGTTTACCTTGGGTTTCACCTCCCTATTTACCATTTTTGTTTTGTTCTTTCTGGCCTTGACAAAGAAAATGAAATGAGGTTGAGAATTTAATAGATTTATCTTCTCTCTTTCATCAGTTATTACCATCCCCTTCACCCTGAACAATGAATGGTTCCTTCTCTGAATCTCCTTTTTTTCCTTTTTAGTCATAGGGACATAGAAGCTGACAGTTAATTTTATTTTCACTGGAGTATATGTAGGACATCATTATACTGGAGTAATATGAAAGAGGCTAGGGGAATTGAGATTTCAGACTGCTGAGGAGCCACCTTGATGGTTTAGACTTTAAATCTTATATTTTACTAATTTCAATCTGTTTTAGAAAAACATATTCAATCTAGATATGAGTAAGCAATCCTTTGGGGACCTGCAAAGTTGGAAAAGAATATAATCACATTGAGATGAAAACCAAGCTGTGAGATTTATGAGTTCCCATAGTTTTTCATACCCTTAAACAGAAACCAGGTCTGAGTCCCTAACAGGAAAAGCTAGAAGCTGTAGAACTCAGGAAAAATCAGCCTGTGGTTGTGCAAAAGGATTTAGGCTTGAGAGCTATGGGTCCTATTCATATCTGCAGTTACTTCAGCTGGTAGTTGATGGCATGGCATGCCATCTGGTAGCTGGATAGCACATGTTGTTGAAATCGTTTCAGTTGTGTCTGACTCTTTGAGACTCCATTTGGGTTTTTCTTGGCAAAGATACTGGAGTGGCTTGCCATTTCCATCTTCGGTCCATTTTACAAATGAGAAAGCCAAGGCAAAAATGGTTAAATGACTTGCCCAGGGCCACACAGCTAATAAGTGTCAGAGGCCAGATTTGAATTCAGGAAGATGAGTCTTCCTGACTCCAGGCCTGGCACTCTATCCACTGTACCACTTAGATGCCCCATCTTAGGGTATAGACTGCTAGAACATAGAATATAAAATATCAGAGCTTGAAAGGATCTTAGAACATATTAGAACGTAGAAAATAAAATATCAGAGCTAGAAAAGATCTTAGAATATTGAATATAAAATTTCAGAGCTGGAAAGGATCTGAGAACATGTTAGAACATAGAATATAAAATGTTAGAGCTAGAAAGGATCTTAGAACAGACTGTTAGAGCATTGAATACAAAATATCAGAGCTGGAAAGGACCTTAGAACATGTTAGAACATGGAATATAAAATGTCAGGGCTGTAAAGGACCTTTAAATATCGACTGTCAGAACATAGTACATAGACTGTAGAACTGGTAGGGTCCTTCAAATGTTGAACATACATCGAAGTTTTAAGGGACCTTAAAACATATAACATACAATATCCCAATTCTAATGCTTACTAGCTTTGTGACGGGGGCAAGTCTCCCAAACCTTCTGAGCCTCAGTTTCTTAATCAGTAAGATGGGGGAGAATAATGTCTGTACTATCTCCCTCATAGAGCTGTTGTGAGGAAAGCACTCTGTAAACTTAGAAATGCTATATAAATTGGTTATTATTATGTTTACTAATAGAGCTGAGTAACATATTAGAACTGGAAGGCATGCCGCAGGGCCTACAATATAACCCCCTCATTTTGTAGATGAGGAATTTGAGGTCCAGTGAGGAGAGCTTGTCTAGGTTTGCCTAGAGAGTAATCCAAGACAGAAATAGAACAGAAGTGAGCGTTCTTCGTACAGTTAGGCTGCAAAAATTTACACTAACCAGCAGATGGCAGCATCCTACAGCTTCTGCCTTCCCTGTAGGGTTGCCGTGGGATTCCTAGGGAGCTCACTGAGTTTTTTAACTTCTCTTCCTCTCTGTCAGCTCATCTCTGCCACTGCCTTCTCCATGACGAACTGTGGATTAGTGACCTTTGAAATCTTCTCTCTTTTATTTGTATCCCTTAAGATCGCATGCATTGTCTAATCTGAGCATCCTACCAATACTGGGATTTAAGGAGCATAAGTATTATTACCATCCGTATTTTACAGAAGGGGAACCTGAGGCTCGGTGAGAATCCAAAGTCACAAGGTTTAGGACACATGAGTCTTGCTTCCCAGTCCAGGGTCCTTTTTATCCTACTTGCACTGGGTTGCGCTATTCTCTCTCAGCCAATTTGAAGAGCGAGAAGGCAGTGTGATTCACAAGGAGGGTAATGTGGGAAACATGACAAGCCGGCTGACTCTAAAATCTCTACCATGTGGGCCTGCCCCTATAACTAAAATCCCACCATTAGAGAAACTCATTTGAATTCATCAATGATTAATAAAAGTATACGGATCACAGGGTCCTGTGAATTGTGCTAGGTGTCTATGGAAGATTAAAGGTGGGGAACTAGGTCAGAACTGATTGTGGCTTTCAGGGACCTCATAGTTTAGTGGAGAGGGGTGTGGTGGAAATTAACCATAATACAAGGCAGGGAAGTAGAAACAGGGCTATTGGAGCTCAGAGGGGAGAGATCACTCCTGCCTGTGTGGTGGAGATTATAAGAATGTAGCTATACGAGGATTTCTTCCCTTACTTAAAGACCTTCCATGGTTCTCCACAGCCATAGAACAGTCTAAACTTTGCTTGGGATTAAAATCTCTCTGTAGTCTGTCTCCACTCTACCTTTCCAGCCTTATGCCGATCCCCTTTCACATATGTGAATCTTTAGTCAAACTGAACTGCATGGCACAGCCCTTAGAAGGGCTTTCAGAGGGTGTCTAGTTTTGTTTTATACCCAAAACATGAATTCTGTCTATAGCAGTCTGACAAGTCCTCTATCACCTGCTTAATACCTGGTTAGGACTTGGAACTTCCTGTCAAGGTAGCCATTTCATATCTGTATAGCTTTGATTGTTAGGAAATTTTCTCTCATGTTAGCCAGAAATCTGCCTCCTTTTAAATTGGGGGAACCAACCCCTAAAAATATCTTGAGACCTTCTATCTGTGTTTTTGCTCACCTTGTCCTCTGGCGTCTTCTGCAGTTCCTCCCATTTCCCTGCTGTCTCTGTTGACGTCTTACTCACCTTTCAAGACCCTATCTGAAAGCCACTTCATCTAGGAAGCCTTTTCTTCCCCCAACTGGATGTTTAGAACTCTGCACCCTCTGCACCCTAGCAGATATGATGTCAATATCTTCCTACTGTCTTTTCTCTTCTTGATGCCTTCCCTTCTACCTTCTGTGCCCTGTCTGTCTCAGCTTGACTCTTACTCCTATAGAAAAGCTCAAATCCCACATTTATAGCTCCAATGGCAGTCTCTAGAGAGGATCTCAGCTTGTGGTACATCCTGTCTTATTGTACTCTTTGGTTCTTTCTCACTTAATATTTCTTTTAATTCTCTATTTTGCTTCAGAGATAACAATGAAATTTGAGAGAAGACAAACCCCATCTTCTCTAGGCAAAAAGCAGATGACAACAGAACATCCCTAAGACTTTTTGTCCCAATCTTCAAGGCTATCATTTAGGCCTGGGTCATTTCAGGTCCTCCATTTGGTCAAAAGGAAGTAAAGAACCACGTCACTTCCTCTGTCCACTGTGGAAGTGAAAATAGAAATTAACTGGGGGAATGATGAGAACTATAACAAATATTTATTGTGTGAAGGTTTATTAAATGCTAACACTGATAGTAGTCACAGAATTACAGACTCGAGTTGGGAGGAACCGCAAAGATGACCTTGTTTAACCCACACCTGACTGGTAATTCCCTCTACCACATCCCCAAGTGGTCATTCAATCCCTGCTTGAAGACCTTCAGTAAGGGAGGGTTTATTATCCTGCCCCCACCCAGAGGCAGTCCATTCCACTTTGGGACAGCTCTAATTATTAGACCAGAACAATTCTAGTCGCATATCCACCGGCTGTGTGACTCCCAGAAAGCTCTGTAAACCTTGGTTTCCTCTACTATAGAATGGGGAATAGTACTGATACACTTCTCTTATACCATGTGGGAAAGGCAGGTCGTAAACCTAAAGTGGTGTAGAATTTGAATTATTAAGTGCCTGCTGATCAAAGAAGATAAAAAGTAGTTCACAAACCTTAAATATCAGCTTTTAATGTTGTTGATGGTGACCATACTGTTGTTTAGGGTGGAGATCAGCCTCGATAAGTATCCCAACCCAAGGCTATGCCTTGATACCTTTATCAGGGGAAGACACATCTCAGTTGTTTGGACTTCAATCTCAGCTGAATCAGTCAAGTATAAGTTTTAGACTAAGTATGTGGGGAGGGAGAGGGGTGATGGTGCTTGATCAATTTAGATGTCTTCCAAAGTCATTGGATGAATTGCAAGTATGTTGCACAGGAAGAATGTTCAGAATGGTTGAGAAAACTTAATCATGCCCTGTAGGTCAGCTATAAAATAGTGAGTCAGTTCAGAAGCCAGGGGTTTGAGGATCTGGCAAAGAGAAGAAGGTTACAGCCATACCCCTGAGAAGGAGTCATTTGGGAGGGAGGATGAAGGAGACCAAGACTTTGGCTGGAGAAGCACTAGAGGATTTGCATTTAATTAGAATCTCCTCATTGCATCCAGTCTGTCTTTGGCTCCTGATGAAGACACTGCCATCATTCATTACTGTCCCTGGGATGCTGCTGGTGCAGTGATGTACTCTAAACTGACTTTCTTTTCTTTTTTTATGGATGAACCATAATGTTCATCAATAGGAAACCAAGTTTCCTCAGTCAATCCGAACAGCTTCCTCCATCATCTAGTTTACAAAATGGCTTTTAAGGACATCTCCGTTGATCTGGGGCTTTTTTCTATACCTAGTCAAAAGCCTACGATTGAGTGAGTGAGGTGTTTAGGCTTTGCACACACCCAGTGAACTATCCAATTGTGTTCTCACTTGATAAAAATTTTGGGATTTACCTGCTTGAAGTGGGTTGGGTAATTATCTAGGCTGGCCCTCACTCTCACCATCATCATCACCACCACCACCACCATCATCATCCTCATCATAGTGTGCAGAACACTGCTTTGCACTGGTGGAAATAAAAATTGACTAAAATTCAATCCTTGCCTTCATGGAGCTCATAGTTTAGTAGAAGAATAAGGTATCATTATAGATGGCTATAATATGCAAAAAATACAATATATAAAGAGGTGCAAACAGAGGGCTCTGTGAGGTCTGAGGAACAGGCTGTTAGTGTCTGGCAAGAACAGGGAGGCCTCCTGGATGAGGTAGCATTTAAATTGGGCAACAGGAGAAGGGGAGAAAAGACATTCCAGACAGGTGGTATAGAATGAGCCAAGGCACAGAGGAAGGAAAGCATGGGGTGTGTTTTGGAGTTAGAGAGAGCAGACCAGGTAGTCTGGCCCACAAAGTGCATGGAATGGGGAAATTTGTTGATAAGATTAAGCAGGTTAAGTTGCTCAAACTTTCCTCAGTTTTTTTTTAATAGAGGAGTGATATGACCTGATCTGTAAGTTTAACATTTTTTTTTCTAATAGTAGGGAAAGGATGGATTGGAAGAGAGAGAGAGGAGGAAGGAAAGAGAGAAGAAAAGGAAAGAGAAAAGAGAGAGGAGAAAGGGAAGAAAGGGAAAGACAAAAGAGAGAGAGAGGGAGGAGGAGGAGGAGGAGGAGCAGGAGGAGGAGGAGGAGGAGGAGGAGGAGGAGAGAGAGAGAGAGAGAGAGAGAGAGAGAGAGAGAGAGAGAGAGAGAGAGAGAGAGAGTATGGATGATCTGTGGGAGGCCAGCAAATGGTTACTGAATGAATGAATAGATGGAATTTGAACTTAGAAGAAAACAGGAAGGATTTTTAAAGAGAGGTGACATAATCAGATCTATGCATAAGGAATATCAGTGTGGCAGCATATGAAAGATGACCCAGAGGGAGAAAGAGTAGAGGCAAATGGATCTATTAGGAGGCTCTTGGGTGGCAATGAGGACCTGTCTTAGGATGGGGGCTGTGAGAGAAGAGAAGAAGGAACAGATAGGAGAGAGAGAAGGGTAGGAAATGAAGGAAAAGGCGGAAGACAGATTCTCAGGCCACCTCAATCAAATGGCAGACATCCACCCCACCGAAAGACCAATGTACTATGCATGAAGAGAGCTACAAAAATAGCAACTGAGATTTGCCTGCCCGTGTCAGACTAAGACTTATTGCTGCCCACTCAGATTGGAGGCTGCAAGCTGAAGAGCTGAACCTGTCCCCTGGATATTAATTATCACAGCAAAGGATATAATAGTGCCCAAAGGATTTGGAACTTTGGGGGAAAACCAATTTCTGGAATTTCCCTGATTTACAATGGAGAAGCTGGACAAACTGAGCTTGATTTTAGGTTAAGTATTTTGTAGAGGCTGGAAGAAAAGGGCAAAGTAGAACTAAGGAGTCTTCTGGAAGGACCCGATTGTCCTCCTGCTTTGTCATGAATGGACCTCCAGGATCTTAACTGCTTCCCACTTGAGCTTAACCCAAGGCTTCATCTAGGAAGTGCGGGGTGATGGATCTGGACAACTGTGATCCTGATGGACCCAGACTTGGGCTAGATGACCTCTGAGGTTCCTTCCAGTTCTGGATCTATGATCTTCTGATCCCTAGCCAGAACCTGAGCCTTGATACCGGGCTTAGATTGATCCCAAATCCTAGCCTCAGATTGAACCAAGATCCCCATCACAAAATAAGCCCTAACAGCGGCCCCAGCCTGATCCCCATCCCAGAATGAGCCTCAATACTTGTCCCAGACTGAATCTGGAACCCAGGCCAGTTGTTTCATAAATATGTTTGATCTCATGTGGAACCATGTGAGAGGGGATGGATAGTTCACGAAAAATGCACCCTCATTGCTAAATACCCTAACCAAAATTTATAGCCTGTTGACACTGGATTAGCCATATCACCTCAGTGACACATGGGCCATTATTATCATCGCTTGGAAGGGAGATTGGGAACAGGGCCATGAAGAATATAAAAGAAATTCAGTCCCTTTCTGAGAACTTGTTTACAGAGTCCTTGTGTGTGGGCAACCTGCAGTCTGAGGGGAGGAGACGTGGCACCTTCCCTCAGTGAGCCCCTAGTCTGAGGAGGAGGCACAAACCTTGTACTCAGGACACCCTCAATTTGAGGGGGGTGTAACATACCCCAGAAATTACTCTTTATCCTAGAAGTTCACTTTCACTCCTGAAATCACACCTCAGAAGTACCCTTTGCTCCTGGATCCCTTTCCCCTGATTGGGTAGTGTTTTCCAGAACCTCCACTGAGAGAGGCAATCTCTTTATTCCCCTCCAGGTTGCCCACCTCCATACTTCTCCACTATGCCCCCTCACCAGGTACCTTCTTCCCACACAACTCCCACCTTTTTAGCTTCCTTTTGTATGTAGGGTCCCTAATAGAATGACTAGATTGTCAGCTCCTTGAGGGTAGAGAAGGTCTTTCTTTTGGTTTATATTTTTATTCTGAGTGCTTGGCACATAGTAAGCACTTAATAAATGCTCCTTGACTTGACTTTGCCTTCAGGGCCTGACAGGGAGATGGCACACACATAAAACCAACCAAAATACACAATTTATATGTAATACACTAAATACACAATCAGTTTGATGGTCTATTCATTTCAGCCAGTGGTCTCCAGGCCAATGAGTCCACTTGGAGGGGTGAGGGTAAACCATTGAACTTTTCAGAATAAGAACATAGGAAAATATACCTTTTCTCCTCTTCTCTTGACCTATGAAGTATTGGTCTACTTGTCTCTGATGGGCCTTTGAAGACCAAAGTAAGGGAGACCATGAACAACCTCCCAATATAGAGATGGACAGCCAACAACCTGAGCCATCCTCAGTGACCAGACCAGACTTGTCATCTAGAAGAAGTTCTGTCCTCTGGGTACAAGAAGAAAAAAAATCTAATCCCTCTTCCACATTTCTTCCAGGTATTTGAAGAAAGAGGGGGCAGCTAGGTGGTGCAGTGGATAGAGCCACTGGGTTTGAGTTCAAATCTGGCCCCAGACACTTTCTAGCTACAAGACCCCGGGGAAATTGCTTTATCCTCTTTGCCTCAATTTCCTTATCTGTCAAATGAGCTGGAGAAAGAAATGGCAAACCACGCCAGTATCTTTGGCAGGAAAACCCCAAATGACATCACAAAAAGTCAAACACGATAGAAATGACTGGAAATTTCAAGAAAAGTATAATATTCCCCTAAGTCTTCTTTAGTCTAAACACTCTCAAATCCTTCAATCATACCCCCTATTAAATAGTTTTCTGTTCCATTCCTCCTTTCTGGTTGCCTTCCTTTGGCCACTCTCCAAATTGACAAAGTCCTTCCTAAAATGTGACTGCCTGATCTGAAAACAATATTCCAAATGGGGTTTTACAGAGTGGAGAACAGCAAGACCTTACTTGTTTAAGATACTTAGCCTGTCTTAATGCAGTCTAAAATTGCATTTGCTTTTTTGACTGCCAAATCATACTTTTGACTCATATTGAGTTTGTAGTCTAATAAAGGTCCCAGGTCATTTTCATGTAAACTGGCTAAGAGTTCTTCAAATGAGGAAATATTCTTAGAAAGACAGTCTTAATGGCCTCTTTTACATCCTTGTTCCTCAGTGTGTAGATGAGGGGGTTCAACATGGGGGTCAAGATGGCAAAAATGACATTGCTGAGCACGTGAAGATCAATGGCCATTTCCATTCGGTAGGACACATAGGCCACAGCAATGGATGAGTAGTAGGTACCAACAACCAGAAGGTGGGATGTACAGGTGGAAAAGGCCTTGGCCCGACCTTCCTGGGAAGCAATCTTTAGAACAGACGCCAGGATCCGCCCATAGGAGAAGAGGACTAGGAATAGAGGCACCAAGGAGACAGTCATGGCAATGCAGAAGCCAATAAAAGTCTGCTGCTCGGTGCCAGCATCCTGACAGGCAGCCCTTACTACAGCAAGGTGGTCACAGAAACAATGCTCCACTGTGGCTCTGGCTGTGTATTCCAATTGGGATGTCTCCACCATCACCGGGGCTGGGATGATCAGTGCCATGGCCCAGGCACTTGCTGCCAGCCTGGCATTGGCCTGCGGAGTCATACGGACAGGATAGTGTAGTGGGTGGCAGATGGCTTCATAGCGGTCATAGGCCATGACTACCAGGATAAAGGATTCCATGACCGTGAGGGTATGGAAACTGTACATCTGCAGGAAGCAGCCGGCAAAGGAGATGGTATTATGTTGGAAGAGGAACATGGCCAGCATCTTGGGCACAGTGGTGGTTGTAAAGAGAACATCCAGGGCCGAAAGGTTGCACAGGAAGAAATACATGGGCTTGTGGAGCCTCGGGTCTCCAATCACAGCCACTAGGATCACTACATTGCCCACAAAGATGAGGGTATATAGGGCCAGGAAGATGAAGAAGAGCAGGAGAGGGGCCTCCTGAAGAGCTGGGAAGCCTAGCAGTATGAAGACTGTCATGGGGGGAGGCATGGTTTGGTTATTACAGTGGACCATGGTGGCCCAGGACACCTGGGGAATAGAGAGGGCAATGGGAAGCTCAGGTAGCATAGAGGCAAGATCCCTGAATTCAGGAGACTCACATTCTAGTCCTGGCTCTGAGTTATTAATTCCCTATCCCTTCTCTTGGCCTCTTTCCTTTTCTGGGAAGTGGGTATGATAATCCTTGTACTGCCTAGGTGTTATGAGAAAGGCATTTTTATAAGCCTTAAAATGCTCAGGAAAGCTCTTATTATTGTAACCCAGACCATGATGATCCCTCCTGTATATAGAATTCCCTAAGTTCCAAAATACCCAGTGGTGCTGTACTAGCATCCACATCTGAGATGTTGCCCATGAATCTAGAACTCATAGGATCTCAGAGTCATCAGACACCTTAGAGGTCATGCCCTACCCCTTCACCCCCATGTTACACAGAGGGAAACAGGCATAGAAAAGGGAAGTTATTTACTCAAATTCATACGGTTACGGAACCAGGATGAGAACCTAAATCTCCTCACTTTCAGTCCAGAGGGCCTTCCGACATGCCATGCAATTTAATTGAAGCCTGAAAGGACCTTTGATAGTTAGCAAAAAGGTGCCTTGCCTTTGCTCTTAAGAGATTAGAGCTGCCTTCTATCTGAAACCAATATAAATTTAATTTTCATGAACCTTTTTTTTAAAAAATGAAATCCAGTTTGGAGTCCGGTTGGGTCCTAGGGGGGATAATATATGTTACACATTTAATATAGAGGGGAAGCAAAGAAGTAAAAAAAAAATCATCTGAATCCCTTCAGGTATCAATGAATTAGTATGAATACCTGAATCCCTTCTGGCATAAATGAATTAATATTGTTCACAGATCTTCAACTGCTTTTATTGAATATACAAAAAAAAATGTGCTCAGAATAGTAGTTATTCTGTCTTCATGGGATAAATCCACAAAAGCTTTAGGTAACAGTGACTGAGGCCAGAGTGATACCAGTGGGTCAGGTTTTTGTCAGAAGAAATGCAATTGAATTTCAGACCCAGGGTTAGGCCAGAGGGGTCCCAGCCCTATCCTGGAGGAACCTGGAGGTCAGGCCTGACTCAGGTGAGTATTAGGGCAGAAAAGTGGCAAAGAGAGTGAAGAGGGCACAGTAACATTCTTCCAGGTCGTTCTAGATTCCTTGACTCATTGTCTGCCTGTAGCTTTGTCTCCAGGCTTTCTGCTTTTCATCACTCTTCCTCTTCCTACGCTCTTGTCCTGGAGCTGTCTGGGACAGGAGCTGCTCACACGCCTTTGAAATGTAATGATACCTACCCTTCTCTTGGCCTCTTTCTATTCTGCCATCCTTTCAGGATCAGCTCAAGACCCGCCACCTCTAGCAAGCCCTCCTGGACCAGTTCAGACTATGCTGGCCTCCCTCTGATATCCTATAACCCATAGAGTCTGTACCTCACACTCTGGTATGTGTCTTGTACTATTTGTTAACTCTTGACTTCCCATCTAGCTCCTTGAGTCCGGGGATAGGCCTTCTCCTTCCCTCCACTTCCCTATAGAACCTAGCCCAAGGCTCAGCTGATAGCTCTTCCTCAATACATGGGAATGTGGCCAAGAGAGTTGAGAGACAAGAAGAAGACGAGTTTGGTCTTGGCTTTGCCAATGACTCACTCTGTGAACTTGGAAAAGTCACCTTCTCTTTAGGGGTCTTTAAAAGATGAGAGGGTTGGGCTAGATCTGGAAAGGACATGACAAATTATCTAATCTGCATGGGAGGAATATAAGGCTCAGGCAGAGAAGGTTGTTTTCTCCAGGGTCACAAAGCAAATAAAATGGCAGATCTTCTTTAGCCCTAAAAATCTAAGGTTGGCTGTCTTATAACATTTTCTCCCAGGCGTTGAGGATGGTCTATTTTGGGAGAAGGGAACTACCTAGAGTAGACACAGACCTGGAAGGGGCCAAGTCCAGACTCATGTCTAACCTTAGTCCTTTGGGCTGAAGCTTATCTTCTCTTTCCAGAAGAAAAAGGTTCAGGGTTCTAGGCCCTGGCTGAAGATGACAGGGACAGGAAGCCAGAAATATGCAGTCGGTTTAGAGCTTCTGCCTTCTTAAGCGAATGGCTTCCCAGATGACTGAGATTCAGAACCGTAGAATATCAGAGATGAAAGAGACCTACTGTAGAATATAGAATGTCAGAACAGGAAGGGACTTTTGAACACCGAATACAGACTATTAAAACTGGAAGACACCTGATAGAATCGTAGTATTGAGAGCTGGAAAGAACTAAACCAATAGCAGAGTAATGTAATGGATAAAGGGCTGGACTTGAGGTCATGAAAATCTGGATTTGGATTCTACCTCAGATAACTTGATAGCTGTGTTACTCTGGGGAAATGACTTAACCTCTCTGGGTCTCAGTTTCGTCATCTGTAAAATGAAATTATTGGACTCAATGATCTCTAAGGCCCTTAGATCTAATGGATTAGATCTCTAAATCTATAACCTTATATCCTTAGAGTTCATCTAGTCCAACCCTCTCTGTTTACAGATCTGGAAACTGAAGAACAGGAAGGGAAAGGTCATAGTGAGCATGGCAGGACAAAACTTGATAGGGGCAACTAGGTGGCGCAGTGAGAAGAGCACCGGCCCTAGAGTCAGGAGCACCTGAGTTCAAATCCGGCCTCAGACACTTGACACACTTACTAGCTGTGTGACCTTGGGCAAGTCACTTAACCCCAATTGCCCTGCCTTCCTCCTGCAAAAAAGAAAAAAAAAGAAGAAAAAAGAAAAAAAGGACAAGACTCGAAGCCAGGTGTTCTGACTGAGTGGAGGGCTCTTTTCCCTGCACTATTAGGCTCGCTGCTTTTCCCTAGACAAGAAGAATGAGACTGCTCATGATTCTGAATCTTTGAACTTGAACAAGAGATTGAGAGCTTCTGCCTGTCAGGGGTAGCTTTGGTTATCTGTGAGCCTGGGGAAGGACTCAGCTTGGTTCATTAGAGATGGCTAGGTCTGGATGGAGCAATAGGAGGCTGAATAGAGATAACTAAGATCTCCCAGGACAAGGCCAGGGGACAAGCCAGCAGCAGGAAATCCCAGAATAGTCATACAGGCTGAGAATTGGAGTCAGATAAGTCCATTGGACGTGCCTGTCATACTAGCTTGGCAAAGCAGAAGACTGACCCTGGAATCAAAAGACTTGAGTTTCTGAATGACAGACTCTCACAGCTTGACAGGATCATAGAGGGTGTCTCTTCCAACCTGTCCTTGGACAGAAATCCCCTGCACGACTCCCTGATAGAGAATCATTCAGTTTCTGCTTGAATGCCTCCAGTGACACAGAACTCACTACCTAACAAGGCAAGCCACTCCACTTGGGGACAGTTCTAATGGTCAGGAAGTTTCTGTTTGCAACTGAATCTAAAGCTGAGGCTACAGCTTCTATTTGTCGTTGCTAGTTCTGCCCTCTGGGGCTGAGAAGAACACAACTAATCTCTTTTCCACATGATAGCCCTTCAGAGACCTGAAGAAAGTTATTTCTTGTCTAAATCTTCTCTGCTCTGCCCCAAGACACTCCATGTTTCATCTCTATGCCTTGGCACTGAACGTCACATATGTTTGGGATGCATGCCTCTTTAATATCTGCCTTTTCATTTAAGATGCAGCTTGAGAACCATCTTCTTCACAAAACCTTTCCTGACACCCCCTCCCCAGTATACTGGTGCTCTTCTCCCAAACTTCTTTGTATTTAATCACTTTATATTTACATTTATTCACTTTATATTTTTGAGATATATATACACATATATATTTACTTGTTACCATGGAGTAGGTAGGTGGTATAGTGAGTAAAGTGCTGGACCTAGAGTCAGGAAGACCTGAGTTCAAAACCAGCTTCAGACAGTTATTCTAAGTAAATTATTTAACCTCTGGTGAGGGAGAAACTGAGGCTCAAATATGGGAAATAGCTTTCCCTGCATATGCACAGCAAGTCAGTGGCAGAGCTGGGACCAGACCCCTGGTGTCCTGATTCTGATTCTTTGGCTACCACATCACACATTAAACAGCTAGTGTATGCCTAGCCCTGTGAGGCACAGGAAAGAAGGAGAAAACACTGTTCTTGATGTCAGAGAGCTAAGTGGGGATTCAAGAACTAGAGAATGGCATAAGGCATCTTCTACAGTGTATAGTGCAGATTCTGAGTGTGTAGGAGGTCAGAAGGGGGTAGGGGAGAAGGTGGAGGGCTTCCTGGAGGAGGTAGGTGGGACTTGAGTAGAGGCTGGAATAAAGGGCAGGATATGAAGTAATGGATAAGAAATGAAGAGGCTGGGACAGCAGTCTTTTCTCCCTCCATTCTACGTTCTGTCATATTGCCTTTTGTGGACACCCAAAGACCATCTATGGTCTTCTTCCTTGATGATGTCCTCCCAAGGCAGGATCTGAGCTACCTTTACTAAAACTAGGGAGTGGGGTGTGTTTCAGACTGTTGCTTCCCTGAATCTCCCCACCTCGTTCTCTATAGCAGGTATTCCAAATTTTCCCTTCTTTCCTCAAGACATCAACAGCACCATCGGCACCCACACTCACTAGAGATACCTTGGCCTCAATTTCACTGGGAAGATTGAGGCCATTCCTCATGATCTCCTTCCACCCTCCTCAATTCCTCCAAACCTCTGCCATCCCTGCTTCCTTTCCTTGGACCTCAGAGAGTGAGGTGGCCCTCACTTTTCCTTGCCAACTTACCCCTAAATTTGTACTCTTTGAGCCCGTCCTTTTTGGTTCCCTCAAGAGCCTGGCTCCACTGAGTATTATTCTCTATGTCAACATCACTGTCTCCACATCTACTGGCTCCTTTCCAGCTGCTTGTGCATAGTTCAGGTCTCCTCATCCTAAAAAACAAATAAAACAAAACCAATAAAATTACCTCACCATCTTTTTATCCTTCAGGTCCCTCAGGTTATCATCTGATTTCTTGTCACTCACTGCTAAACTTCCTAGGGGTATCATCTCTGCTTATTGTCTCTGCTTTCTCACAGCCACTCATTCTTCAGCTCTCTGCAATCTGGATCTCCTGCCATCATCACTCTACTGAAATGACATTCTCCAAGTCCTCCAGTGACCACAGAATCTCCAAATTGAATTGTCTTTTCTCCAAGTCTTGGCCTTTCTTGAGTTCTCTATAGCTTTTGATGCTCTTATAAGCCCCTCCTGTATCTGCCACGCTATCCTCCTAGGATGACACTCATCTGCTTCTATTGCTTCTCTGACATGTGCTTTCAGGGCTCCTCCTCCCTCCTTTCCTCTTTTTGACTTTTGTTCCCCAAAGTTCTGCCCCAGCCCCTTTTTTTCTTCTCTCAAATCTCTTCCTACTCTACAACTAATATGTGTCCAGCCTGATGTTAGGCTCTGTGAGCCATGGGAAGGAAGGAGAAAACAAGAGCTAGAGAATTGTACAAGACACCTGCCAGAGTGCATTGTGCAGATTCTAAGTGTGTAGGAGGTCAGAGGAGAGAGGGGAGAAAGTGGAGGGCTTCCTGGGGGAGATAGGTAGGACTTGAGTGGAGGCTGGAATAAAGGGTAGGATATGAATAAATGGATAGGATATGGAGAGACTCGACATAGTTATCAAAGTCATCCTTAATCACTGATCTCTCTCTGTCTCTGTCTCTCTCTGTCTGTCTCTCTCTCCCTTTCTCTCTGTCTCTCTCTCCCTCTCTCTCTGTCTCTCTCTCTCTCTTTTTCACATGCACACACACATATTCCCATAATAGGGAGCTATTAGACTCCTTATCACCTCTAGGATAAAATAAAACTTTTCTCTTTGGCTTTTAAAGCCCTTCTCCACCTGGCCCAGCCTACCTTTCCAGCCTCATTGTACATCACTTCCCTTTGTGCACTCTGCATGTAGTAGTTCTTGCTGTTTCTCTTGCACAGAAGTCCCTCTCTCATCTCTGTATCTTTGCCCTGGCTGTCCTCCATACCTGGGACTCTCTCTTGTCTCTTGTCTGGCTAGAGAATCCTTGACTTCCTTTGAGATTTAGCTCAAGCATTACCTTCCCCAGAAAACTTTCCCTGATCTCTGCATCTGCTAGTTCCCTTTTCCCCGAACTACTTGGCATTTAAAACTATTCAGCATATGCTTACATGTGTTCATGTTGTCTTCCCCAATATAGACTTTGAGCTCCTTAAGGGCAGGGGCTGTCTTATTTTCATATCCCTAGCACCCAGGCACACAGTAGACAATTGATGGATGCTTACTGCTTTCTAACATGATTTACCCAATTTTTCTCAGCGAGCCTATACACTTCCATAGGTTCAATTGTCACTTCTACACAGATGAATCAGAACTAATACCTCCAACCCTGATCTGACTCTTGAACTGCCTCCCTATCATCTCTACCCAGATGTTCTACCTGGTATCTCAAATTGATGATCTCTAAGACCAAAGTCCCACGCAACCATAGAATGTCAGAGTTGGAGGAGACCATAGAGACTGACCAAGCTCCTCATTTTACAGAAGTGGAACTTGAGGTTCAGAGGTGAAGGGATATTCTTAGTGCCACATGATGAGTTAATGACAGATCCAGGTTGAGAATCTAGCACTTGTGATGTCTAGCATGCTTTCCCTCACCCAACACTGCTTCACAAACTCCATGCCCCCATCCCCATGTCGTATCTATACCTCTGATCCTAAATCCCTGTTTCTGTTGTTGATGCCACTGTCTTTCTTGTCACCCAGGCATGAAACTTCAGGTGTCTCTGACTCTGCTCTACCTCTTGCATTCATCCTCTCTTCTCTTCTCTCCCATTCTCTCCTCTCCCCAATATCCAACACCCACGATATCTCTCACATCCATCCCTTTCTTACCATACTAGTTGGATCACTGGCAAATGCATGGCTTTCCAGCCTCATAACTATCTCAGACTCCTAGCCCAGTGGGCCTATATGCCCAATTTGTTCCTTCTTCACCATTTGTATCTGCTTTGTGCTCCCCAAAGGAGCTCCCAGGATCTCAGGAGAGCCAAGGAGCTAATTGCATAGTGCAGACCTTGTAAATTATGTCTTCCTTGTCCCTAGAGCCATATGGGTGGTGATGGTAACTGGGGCTTTACCTCTGAATGTGAAATTCAGAGAATACCACCATCTTGGGGCTATGTCCCAGGTGAGGTCTTCAGCTCATTCCATCTTGTTGGGGGTGCAAAAATTCCTAGTTTCAGTTTTGCCTCTTTCCCTGGAGATTTTGAGATGGATCATAGGATATCAGATTGGGAAAGGACACTTGAACATGGAATATAGCATGTTGGAGTTAGAAGACACCATAGACTGTAGAATGTCGATGGTGGAAGGGACTTTAGAATACAGACTGTTAATGCTAGGAAGAACCTTAGAACATACAGCCTAGAACATTAGGGCTAGGAAGAACCTTGAACATAATCTAGTTCGACCCCTTCATTTACAAAGATAAGTGAAGTCCATGGAAGAAAGATGATGAGTTGAAAGTCAAACAGTTGGATAGTTATGGAACAGGGAGTAGAGCCCAAACCTCTGGAGTCCAAAATAACTATTTAACATGGCCCTGATAGAATATAAACTCCTACATAATAGGGCCTGTTCTGTGTTTGTCTTCAGATCCTCAGAGACTTGCACAATGCATGTATTAGATGTTCAGATCCTCAGAGACTTGCACAATACACATATTAGGTGCTTAATAATCACCCGTTGAATTGTCTTGTCTAAGCAGAGGGAGCAGGATCCAGATGGTCTAATACCCATTGGGTTTACTGGGACTGAGTACCCTGAATTTGTGTGAAATGGAGGGGAATGTGGACACTAGAAAGCAGACCTCGACTTCCAGCCAGTACTCTTTTCCCTACAGCACTCTGGATTCTGCCTGTGACATTTTCACCTGGGGAAATGTTAAAAGAACGTAGTTGGGGTGGGGAGTGAGGGAATTGTGGGGAACTGTATGCCAAAGAAAGGAGGGGCTTGGTGCCTGAAAGAAAAAAGTAGCGGGTCAATTTCCCTGTCACAAGGAGAGAAATTCATATTCATTCCATTGTCCTCAGTACTGTGCTCCATTCTTTTTCTTATTTTTTAACATTTATTTATTTAATATATTTAGTTTTCAGCATTGATTTTCACAAGAGTTTGAATTATGAATTTTCTCCCCATTTCTACCCTCCCCCCCACTCCAAGATGCCCCGTTCCCCAGTCAGCCCTCCCTTCTGTCACCCCACTCCCCTCCCCTCTCCTTTTCCCTGACTTTCTTGTAGGGCAAGATAAGTTTCTATGCCCCATTGCCTGTGTATATTATTTCCTAGTTGCAGGCAAAAACTTTTTCTTTGAACATCTGTTTTTAAAACTTTGAGTTCCAAATTCTCTCCCCTCTTCCCT
>CM053622.1:713139142-713159011 GCA_028646595.1 Phalanger gymnotis
GATAGAATGGGGTAAATTATCTCACATAAAAGTGTCAAGTAAAAGCAGTTCTGTTGGAAGGGGAGAGGGAGCAGGTGAGGGGGAATGAGCGAATCTTACTCTCATCAGATTCAACTTGAGGATGGAATAACATACACACTCAATTGGGTATCTTACTCCACAGGAAAGTAAGGGAAAGGGGATAAGGGGGTGGGGAATGATAGAAGGGAGGGCAGGTAGGGGGAGGAGGTAATCAAAAGCAAACACATTTGAAAAAGGACAGGGTCAAGGGAGAAAATTGAATAAAGGGGGACAGGATAGGATGGAAGGAAATATAGTTAGCCTTTCACAACATAAGCATTGTGGAAGTGTTTTGCGTCATGATACATGCGTGATCTATGTTGAATTGCTTGCCTTCCTAGGGAGGGTGGGTGGGAAGGGAAGAGGGGAGAGAATTTGGAACTCAACACTTTAAAAGCAGATGCTTTAAAAAATTTAAAAAAAAAATTTGCCTGCAGCTGGGAAACAAGATATATAGGGAATGGGGCATAGAAATCTATCCTGTCCTACAGGAAAGTAAGGGGAAAGGGGACAGGAGGAATGGGGTGAAAGAGGGGAGGGCTGACTGGGGAATGAGGCAATCAGACTATATGCCATCTTGGAATGGGGGGAGGGTAGAAATGGGGAGAAAATTTGTAATTCAAAATCTTGTGGAAATCAGTGTTTAAAACTCAAATATTAAATAAAATATATACAGGAAAAAATTGTCTTTACATGCAATTAGGGAAAAATAAAATATTATTTAAAATAAATAAAAAATTTGCTTACTCTAAGCTAAGAAAGAAAAGAAAAGAAAAATGGTCTTTATATCAGAAAGCATCTTAGGTTTATTAAAAGCACTACACAATTTCCCAAATACAATAGCCAGGTCTCTTCCTCCTACTCAATTCTGAATCCGCCTTAACATTTGCAGTATTTCTTCCAAACATATGTGTTGATGTCCTAACTCAGTGTATTGATCACTGAATTAAATGTTGTAATATTAACAATAAGCATTTTTAACCCATTTGTGGGTCTTTCCCTCCTGCATAGATTATTAGACCTTTCTCTTTTGAATAAACTCTGACCCCGTGGAGGAGACTATGATAACAAGTTTTTATTATTGTTATCTTTAAAAGGTAAACATAGTGGGATCTGAAAACTAGAGGGCACATGACTGCCATTTTTGCCAGATTTCCAAAAGTTTTTTTTCCTTTCAATTTTTCAAAGAGAAACTTTGTGAGCATTTATAAAAGGGAAACAGTGATACCTAAACCAGAATAGCTTCATTGAGAACAAGACATGCTAGACTGAACTCCTTCCCTTTTGTGGACAGTATCACTAGAGTGGCCAACCAAGGAAATGCTGTAGACATTCTTGAAATTCAGTAAAACATTTGGTAAAGTCTCTCCTTTTATTCTTGTGGACAGTGTGGGCTAAATGACAGCACTGTTAGGGAGGTTTGAGACCTGGGTGGATGTCTAGACCTAACAATCACAAAGAACCAGCATGGCTTCATCTAGAACAAATCATGTGAAACTAACCCTATTTCCTTGGGGTTTTTTTGGACAGGATTACTATCCTAGTAGAAGAGGATATGCTATTTAGCAATAGCTTTGCATGACATTCCCGAGGACCAGATAGACAAATATGAACTAGGCAATAGTATGGTTGCTAGATATGAAAGTGGGTGAATGGCTGGACAGATAAGGGGGTCATTAAAGTTTGAAAGGCTGGTGGCTAGGTGGTGCCATAGTGCATAGAATGCTGGGCCTGGCATCTTGAAGGCTCATCTCTTTGAGTTCAAATCTGGCCTCAGATACTTACTAGCTATGTGACCCTGGGCAAGTCACTTAACCCTCTTTGACTCAGTTTCCTCATCTGTAAAATGAGCTGGAGAAGATTATGGCAAACCACTCCAGTATTTTTGCCAAGAACACCCCAAATGGGGTCACAGTCAGGTACAGCAATAAAAGCTTGGAAGAAGTCTCCAGTGGAGTGGCTGGAGATCTGTGTTTGGTCCTAGGCTGTTTAAAAGTTCAGTTTACCCTTGGGCAAAGGCATAGATGGCAAGCTGATGAAGTCTGTACATAGTACAAAATTTAGAGGGATAGCTAAGCACACTGGATGGCGGATAGGCTCCAAATGGCTTGGAAAGGCTAGAAAAAATGAGCCAAATCTAACAAGAAGCAATGCAATGGGGATAAAGGGTAGTCAATTCAATTCCATTCAACTCAGATGAATTTGTTTAAATAAATAAATAAACATTTACTGAGTGCCTACTACATGCCAGGCACTGTCCTAGGTCCTGGGGGATCAAAGACAAAAACAGAACAGTTCCTGCTCTCGAGGAGCTTATATTCTACTGGAGGAAAATAGTATGTACAAAGATAAGTAAAAACATAACAGACAAATAAGACATAAAGTAAGTTCAGGCTGGGGAGCAGTAATAGCTTGGGTAATCAGGAAAGTCCTTTTGTAGGACCTTTGCAGACCTTTGAGATTTCTTTCAGCTCTGAGGGGATATTTGGGCTGGATTTTGAAGGGAGGTATGGACTTCAAAGGGCAGGAGTGAGAAGTGAAAGCATTCCAAGGATGAAGACAGACTGTGTAAAGACATGGAGGTGGGAGTTGTTGTAGATTTGGGACATCAAATAGGTCCATTTGGCTG
Organism: Phalanger gymnotis; assembly: GCA_028646595.1. Lineage (NCBI taxonomy): Eukaryota > Metazoa > Chordata > Mammalia > Diprotodontia > Phalangeridae > Phalanger > Phalanger gymnotis. The sequence goes on from CM053622.1 coordinate 713,141,832, forward strand.
GAGCATAGAGTATGAAGTGAGATGGGAAAGATAGGCTGGAGACATTGTGAAGGGCTTTGGATCACAAACAGAGGAAACTGTATTTTATTCTAGAGACATTAGGGAGCTGCTGAATTTTCTTATGACACAGTCAGATGTTATATCACACTCAGAAAAGGAAGAAGGTGGAGAGGTTAGAAGCCTAATCCTCTCATTTTACAGATGAAGAAACTGAGGCACATGGAGATGAGGTGACCTGTTTGAGGTTACAGAGAGTAAATGGTAGGCTGGGACCTGAGTCAGGTCTCCTAGCTCCATGTCCAGTGCTCATTCGACTATATACTCTTCTCACTGTGCTGTGGTGTCCCTTGTACACCCAGGCTCTGAGGATTTGCTGAACACATACGGGATGGGGGAGGTGCAGCTAGACAGTAGTTTGTGTGTGAAAGGTCCAGGGATTTTTAGTACACTAAAAGCTCAACATGAGTCAACAGTGAGAAGCAGTAGCCAAAAAAGGAATGCTATCCCAGGCAGCATTAATTGAGGAATGGTGTCTAGAACAAGCAGGGCTTGTGTTTGGGGAGTGCAGGAGGAGGGGGTGGAGAGTGCATTAATCATCTTACTGTACTTTGACCTGATCTGACCATATCTGCAGTGCTTGTATAGTTCTGGGCACCACTCCTCAGGAAAGCAGCTGAGTGGCACCGAGTAGAGCATTGGGCTTGGACTCAGGAAGACCTCACTTTGAATCCTGCCTCAGACACTCGTGTGACTATGGATGAGTCACTTAACCTCTCTGAACCTCAGTTTCCTCATCTGTAAAATGGAGATAATAAAAACACTAATCTCACAGGATTGCGGTGAGGGTCAAATGAGAGAGCACATGTAAAGTGCTTTACCAACCTGGCATGTAAATGCTAGCTATTATTATCATGCTAGCTATTATTAAGTTTATCTGGTTATCCGAGTCTAGATGTGGGCAATCAGAATGGTGAGGGCACTGGGAACCCCAATGTAATAGGACTGATTAGAGGAAGTGGGCATGTTTAGCCTGGAGAAGAGACTTACAGGGAACATGATGGCTACATCCAAGTATTTCATAAAAGAATTGTAGATTTAGATTAGGAAAGGATCTTTGAGATCATCTCATCTAAGCCCCTCATTTTACAGATAAGAAAAATGGAACTCAGAGAAGTTATTTGCCCAAAAATCACACAAGGTAGCAAGTAATAGAGGCAGGGTTTGAAACCAGATCCTCTGACTCTTAAAAGCAATGTTCTTTTCACTGTCCCAGTCACGTGGACAAAAGATTGGGTTTATTTTGCTTAGCAAAGGGAAGAAATAAGAATCATGGGGTGGAAGTTACAGAGCAGCTGATTCAATTTCATTTTGATGTAAAGGAAAAACTCCCTAACAATTAGAGCTTCCCCAAAGTGGAATAGACAGCTTTGAGAAGGTAGATGGTTTCTTCTCACTGGAAATCCACAAGGGGAAGTAGGGTGACTTCTTATTGGGGATACTTTAGAGGGGATGATTGTTGGGGTTCACATTGAACTAGACCTTTGAGATTTCTTTCAGCTCTGAGTTTCTGGGATCTTCTGATTAAATCTTGGCTCTGACTGGGTTAGCTCAACTCAGCTCTGATTTATTGGCTTGTTCATTACATAAGCGTTTTCAGACAGAGTAGAGAGGTGGTTGTTAAGGACATCTCCGCCCCCGCTTCTACTGGGATCTGAAATAAGATTTCCAGTGTTGTCCTTCAGACTTTCCTATTTGGATCAAAAGCACCACTTTCCCAGACACACAGCTCTATTACTTTACCCTGGGCAAGTTGCTTTTCTTCTCTGGGTCTTAGTTTCCTCCTTTGTTAAAAAAAGGTCAGAACTAGATTATCTTTGAAGACCTTTCCAGTTCAAACCTTCTATACTCTAGGTCCCTTTTGGCTCTAAATCCTGTGGATTCTTCCCTTTCTCACCTGCCATGGTCAATCAGACCTACTAAGTCCTGTCAGATCTGTAGGAGGTAGCATACCATAGTAAGTTCACGGGCTCTGTAGCTAAGTAGGTTCAGGTTCAAATCTTAACCTCTGTCACTTATTACCAGTTCAACCTTGGATAAATCATTTAACCTCCCTGGGCCTCAGTTTCCTCATATGTAAAATGATGGGGTTGGACTAGATGGCTTTTGAAGTCCCTAGCTCTAGATCTGTGCTCTCTGTAATATTTTTGGATTCAGCCTCTCTGGTCTTCTCACATAGCCACCTTATCACCTCTTATCTGGAATATTGCAATAACTTCCTAACTGGCCTCTTGACTTTGGTTTCCCCTCCAGTCTATCACATATATGCTTCCAGAATCATCTTCTTACAGCCCAGCTCTTATCAAGTCCCTCCCCTCCTCAGAAATCTTTTGTAGCTCACCAAGAGAAGGGCAAGCTCTTTATCATGGCATATGAGGACCTCCACATTTTGCCACCTTTCCAATTTTATTTCCTCTCTATCCCTATGGTCACTAGTGCTCACCAATAGAATTCAAACTTTTATCATCTCAAAACTGGATTATTGCCATAGCTTAATTGTATTACCATCTCTCTGATTACATCACTGCCTTGCTAAAAAGCCTTTAATGACCTCCTGGATAAAGTTCTTAGTATAACATTCTGGTATCTCCCTGTCTAGGTCCTCTTCTGCAGGTTAGTTAATTTGTCACTGTCCTCCTCACAGGCCAAGTTAATTCCCATCTCAGGCATCCAGTTTACATGAGAACAATTCTCTTCCCTCTATCCTGACTTCCTAGAGTCTTCCTATATTTCAATAAAAAGAAAGAAAAGTTAACATGATCTTATTCTCTAATATCCCAGTGCATAAATGATCTCATGGATGGGTGTATTTCTTCTAACAAAGCAGATTATAACCCATCCTTTCCTGCCCATCTCCTGTGAGGCTCTTGTCCATATGATGTGATAAATTCACTAAAAGGAGCTTCCCAAAGTGCTGGGCTGAACTATGGGTGCCAGTCTAATAACTTAATCCCAAGATTGGAGATGATGAGATGTAGTCAACATGTTACATAAGCATTCACCAAGCCCCAAAAGTGTTGGCCTTCTCTAACTTTGAAGCTTTGATTCTTAAGATAGAATACTGATTTGGATTAAGTTAAAAATTAACTCATTTACATAGCACCTTGAGACTTACAAAGCACTTTCAGTCAATCAGTGAATAGGCATTTATTAAACACCTACTATGTGCCTGGAATCCATGAATATAAAAGAATATGAATAAGAAAGTAATCTAGGAGCTGGTTGTGGGGTGGAATGAAAATTGGGGACTGAATTAAAGCCAAAACACATCTGTCCATAAATGATGACTCCGCCATTTTGGGAGGAAGATTCTTGGGTCAAGATATATAACAACTCCCGTTGCTGTCGAGCTTCACAATTCACAAGGAATATTTTTAAAATTCACTTTACTTTTATTTTCAGGTCCAAATTCTCTGTCTCCCAACTCCCCTTCTTCCCTACTCCTTGTCTCTCTCTCTCATCTTCAGTATTGAGAAAGCAAGAGAAAGAAAAGTCATCAGAATATATTTAGTCAAGCAAAACAAATTCCCACACTGGACATGTTCAAAAAATATATATACCTCAGTCTTTACTCTGAGTCCATCCCCTCCCTTTCAAGAGGTAGGTAGCATGCTTCATCATGAGTTCTCTGGAATTGTGTGGGGGTCATTGTGTTCATCAGAATTCCTAAGTCTTTCAAACTTGTCTGTCTTTATAATATTGATAAGGGAGGGATCTCTAGAGGGAAGGGTGAGGGAATAGGTTATAGGGAGTCATAGAAGGATGTTTAGATTTATGAGAATGGGAGGATAAGGGAGAGATCCTTGGCAGAGGTAAGCTAAGTAATAGGAGGGCAAGGTAGCAGGTAGAAGTAAAGTAGAGTAATCAGGAGGGATTGGAAATAAGGGTTATGAAGAAACATAAAAACAAAGATCAGGAGTAGAACTTGTTAGAGCAAGTATGCATCAATGTATGTATGTGTGTATGTATATATATATATGTATATATCTATATCTATATATAAATATATCCACACTTAATTGTAGCTTTCTGGGGGAGAGGGAGGAGGAAAAAAGAACAGAGTGAAAAGTGCACAGCACAGAACAAAAGAAAACTCACAAGGAAGCAAAGAAAAGATGCACAGCTCTCAACACAACGTGTAGTATTTATCATACAGGCTTTCTTGAAATGAAAATTTATGACTACAATGTTGTTGTTATTGGGTAAGCTGTCCAACTGATTCTGCTCACTTTCCTTTGCATCAGTTCATTAAAGTCTTCACAAATTTCTCTGAAACTGTCCCCTTCATCATTTCTTATAACACTATAGTATTCCATCACATTCACATACCAAAACTTGTTCAGCCATTCCCTGATTGATAGGCACCACCTCAATTTCCAATTCTCTGTCATCATAAAAGAGCCATAATAAATATTTTTGTACATATGAGAAGGAGCATTTTTAAACTACAATCTTGTGAGGTAGATAAGGCAAGTATTGTTCCCATTTCAAAGAGGTGGTAACTGAGTACTAGAGAAGGGAAGTCATTTTCATAGTGTCATACAGTGAGTGCTCTTCCTGCAATATTGTGTAGATTCAACTAAGATCATTTTAGTTTGAGTGATTATTTAAAAAACTGAATTGATCTCCAAAGGTGGGGAGTTGGGATCAAATATAAAGTCCTCTACTTGTAACTTCATAACTTGATGTCTTTTTACCTCTCCAATCTTCTTATATATAATTCTCTTCTGCACACTCTGTGGTACAGTCATACTGGCATATTTATTCTTCCTTATACACCATACTCCATCTACCATTTCTGTGCATTCACACTGACTGTCCCCTATGCCTGGAATGCTGTCCACCCACACCTCTGCTTCTCAGAATCTCTGATTTACTTTAATGAATCAGTTTGAGTCACATTCTGTAGGGGACCTTTTCAAGTTCCTCCAGCTGTTAGTACTTTTCAATCCAAGGTGATCATATTTCTGTCTTTTATTTGTCTTATATATCTGTAACACAGGCTCTGGGATTCATACTTCAAGTCCCACTCACAGGAGCAGGCTATGTTCCCAGAGCTTGGCCAGGTCCTTCTCCCCTCAGGATTCTTGGAGACACAGAGGGACCAGGGAGATAGTTTTCCTAATAACATATTTCACAAGCCCCTGCCTGTGTGCTTCCCTCAATAAATTTCAGTTGATATCAATTAGCCAGCCAGACTTCATTAGCTTTTCATTAAAGGTATTAGGAAAGTGGTGTAAGGGGAACACTGGCTATAAAACACCACAAACTCCACCTCTGCAAAGTTTGAAACATACTCTCTTATATTCGACGTCTAGAGGAAAGTGAATTTGAGCTTAGACAAGTCATATGGCAAACGTATAGTCTCACAGCTGAAATCCTTCCCCTGCCCCATTTGTAGAGTTCTCATGAAGTTCCCCTTAGGTATGGTACAGCTTTCTTCTAGGTTCCTTGTAGAGTCCTGAGGCTACCTTTCCTCGATGTGTCTAGTTTGTTCTCAGCTCTGATGAAGACATTGCCACCAGTCATTGCTATTTTGAGTATACTCCTCAGAAGCTAATGAGAAGCACAAATCTTCCAGAAGGTTTAACTATGGGCAACGTTGGAGAGGGTGTGGAGAGGAGAGACAGGGGCTCTCCACTAGAATGTGAGCTCTTTAAGGGCAGGGAATATTTGGCTTTTGTCTTTATGTTTTTTTGGCATAGAATGCTTGATTGATTGATTGCCCTGAGTTGTCCCTCTGCCTCAAGTAATTGAAGACATTGATTGTAACCCTCCTCTTTCCTTTGCCAGGTGGAAAAACCCCAGTTCCTCCACTTGTTTGTGCTCTGGGTATGTTCTTGTTTGATGTATCTTTCCTAAATTTATATTGCCCCAGAAGTGAACACAATACTCAAGATTGGATATAATCAGCACAGAGCACAGAGAGATTTTCACCTGAGACAGTCAGCATGCTACACTTCTTTGAATGCAGCCCCAAATCCCAACAGTACCACATTTTGCTGTTGATACATGTTGAGCCTGCATTTTACTAAACAAAAAATAAAAAATACAGATCTTTTTCACATAATCATTTGTCTAACCACATCTTCCATATTCTGTAGTTTTGCACTTGATTTTTTGAACCCAAGGGTAAGAATCTTCATTCATCACAATTATTTTCTTCTTCTTCTTTGTATTTTTCTTATTATTGGTCCATCATTCTATTCTGGTTCATAATCTTTCAAGATCATGCCTGTAAACCAATATGTTATCTGTCTTTCCAAGTTTTGTGTCATCTGCAAATTTGGTAAATATGCCTTCATCCAAACCATTGATAAAAATGTTAAATGGCATATCACTAAGGGCAGATCCTTGGGGCACTCCATCAGATTTCTTCCTTGAAGTTGTTGTATTAATGACTACTTTGGGGTCTGGTATTTAAACCCGTTTGAATCCCCCAACTGTACAATTCCTCTATCCCCCATGATTCACAAGACGAGGATGAAAGAGTTGGTCTGATCAAGTCTTTCCTGAACCTCCCTCCATCCTCTCCCTAGCTGTTAGTAGTAGTACCCTCTCACCAAATTTGTCTTGCATATGTTTCATAAATACTTGCTGATTAACTGAGTTGGCAAATGCTTCGTTGAAATCCAAGTCTATCAAGTCTACAACATTCTTCTGGTTTACCAGGCTAGCTGCCATGTTAAAAAAGGAAATCAGGTTAATCTACTATGATTGATCCATAATGAAGGCATTCTATCCCTGTCTATCATTGCTTTACTTCACAATGCTCACAAACTACAATTTTAATAGTATATTCTAGAACTCTTCCAGGCATTGAGGTCAAGCTCATTGGCCAGCAGTTCGACAGCCTTTCTCTTTTTTAATTTTTCTGCCACATTTCCTCTGTAGCAACTTTCCTGTTCTCTATAATTTTATAAAGATCAGTGGTTCTGTAATCACCTTCATCTGTTATTTCAGTATGCTAGTGACTCAAACCCGCTGAGACCAACTTGATCCTCTCTTACCATCTTTTCACTTATCTTTGATGTCAACTCCCTGCTAACTTTCTTAATTTTTGTTTTCTTTTTCCAAGTCAGGAAAATCATTCTCCTTGGTAAATAAAACTATGCCAAACCATAGTTGAGTATCATGGAATCTCAAATTGGAAGGGATCTCAGAGGTCCCCTGAGTCTAACATGTTCCTAAGCAAGAAGTCCCTCCATAACATTATTGAAGAATAGTCATCCAACCTCTTCTTGAAGACTTCCAGGGAAGGGGAACTTACTGCTTTCTAAAGAAAGCTAATTGGCACAGTGAAGAAGGTTGCTGGACCTGGAATCAGGAAGACCTGCATTCAAGTCTAGTCTCAGATTCAAGTCTGGTCTCAGACAATGCTCAAAGGTCAAGAGAAAACTTGCAAGTATGACCTGAGCATATAGCAGTTAAGTTTCCTTTTCTGAACAACAAGGGCAATAATAGCATCTACTCCCTCCCAGAATTGTTATGAGAATTAAATGAGGTAATATTTGTGATGTGCTTTCTGCTTCCAGTTTCCACCCTCTACTAGCTATTATTATTCCTAAGGCAGACGATTCTTTTTTTTTTGGAGAATCCATTATTAATAGGAAGATTTTCATTATATCCAGCCAAATCTGCCACTCTTATGCCACAGTCGTCTTCTTGCCAGCTGTCTTTCTATTTTTCCCTTGAACCAGAAACTATGCCCTGGAGGAAGACCCTCTTACCATGGGCCCCAAGAGTTCTGATTGCCGAGTGGTTCATGTGGCTCATTGTATCTAGGCAGCCTTAGCCGTGTTCCATCTCCCATCTTGGAAATATTTTCACTAGCTGTCCTTCTGCTACTTGTGCCCTCATTGCCTCACCCTGATTTCTATGAATCTGTGACCAGATAATCTCTATGTATAAGACAGTTAGCTAATTTTTGGTTAGACTATCATTTATCTTTGCTGGATTATCATCTGACACTGACTACATTAGCATGGGCTTGACCCCAAGGCCTTCATTTCCTCTTTCTCTACACTTTTTCACCAGCTCCCATGAATTCAACTATTGTTTTCTCAGCAGACGCATCTCAAATCTATAGATCCAGGCCTAACTCTCTCTTGAGAGCTATCCGACATCACTTGATGGACAGTTCTACTTGAATGGAGTCTCAAACTCGACATATCTGAAACAAAACTCATTTGCCTACAATCCCATCCCACTAAATTTTTTGTTAAGAGAATGACCATCCTTCCAGTATTGGAATGACCCTTGACTTTTCTTCTTCCTCCTCTTTCTCCCCCTTTTTGTGGAGGGGTGAAGACAGGGCAATTGGGGTTAAGTGACTTGCCCAAGGTCACACAGCTAGTAAGTGTGTCAAGTGTCTGAGGCTAGATTTGAACTCAGGTCCTCCTGACTCCAGGGCTGGTGCTCCACTCACTGCGCCACCTAGCTGCCTACCTCTTCCCCCTTTTAATCAGTTTTCAGGTCTTTTGTTCAATTCTATCTCTGCCAAATTTCTCACATCTCTCTCCTCTCTATTCACACTAATTCATACCCTAATAATTTCTTACCTGAACTTGAATTTAGGCTCCTATTTTGTCTTTCTGCTTCCAGTTTCCACCCTCTCTAAGCTACTCTTCACATAGTTGCAAAGTATATGGATTCCTAAAACATAGATACTACCATGTCAACTCCTTCTCCCCCAAATATCTTTGATACCTCACACTTTTAGTATAGAATACAAAGTTATCAGCCTGGCATTTAGAAATGTTCTCCAGAAATTGGCTCTCACCTATCTTTCCAGTATTATCTCATATTACTTCCCCTCTGACACTCTTCATTCCAATCAAACTGGCCTCCTAGCTGTTCTCAGTACATGGTGGCCCATGCTTTTACACAGGTGGTCTGCCATGTCTGGATTGCACTCTATCCTCACTTTTCTCTCTTGGAATCCTTAGCTTTCTTCAGGACATAGCTCAGGTGCCACATCTTAAATCAAGTTTTTCCTGATTCTCTCTGTTAATTACTTTGTGTGTATAAAATATGTATATGTGTATATATACATACATATAGGTACATGTATAAACATACTATATGTACATACACAATATACATGAGTATATGCATGTATATGTATGTACACATATATGTGTGTTTTCTTTATACACACACATGGTATTTACTTATCTGTGTTCATGTTGTATCCTCCCAACAAAAGATAAGCTCCTTGAAGGGAGGGAATTTTTCATTTCTCATTATGTCCCCAGCACATAGTACATTGCCTGGCACATGGTGGGTGCTTAATGAATGTTGCTTGAATTTTTGAATGTGTTGAATTGCAAAGAACTCCCTCCATTGATGAGACTGGCAGTCAGCCACCAAAGGGCTTGGAGACTTGCCTGGGGAATTGAAAGTTAAAGTATGTGTCAAATAGAGGTCTTGAACCCAGGTCTTTGTGACTCAAAGGCCAGCCCTCTATCCACCACTTTATGCGGCCACTTCCTTACTTCTTGGCAGTTCACTAAAATGAAAGTTAAACACACTATCTAGGATTCACCAAAGGAAAATTGCTTGATTCAGTGATAGCTTCAATCATATATTCATTTATTCATTCAACAAAGAATGATTGTGAGCCTACTACATGCAAGGTATTGTATTATATATTGAAGACACTAGAAGATAGGAAGATATTTTTAAAAGGGCCTCTGTCCTCAAAGAGCTTACAGCATAGTAATATGACACATATTTATTATTACCTTTAAAGGAATATTTACTTTGAAAACATATTTTGATATAAGTAACTCTTTGTTTGTTCTAATATCTGTTCCCATACCATGACAAAGCTTGGATATCAAGAGGAAAAAACAAAACAATAAAGACGGTCAGTACATATTTCTGTTTTAAAAAAAAACACAACCACACGCTTTAACACTTCAAATATTTCTGTAAACACATATCCTTCTATTTGAAAATTGGAGAAGCTCATCTACTACTGTTTCACTAAAATCATTCAGTAAAGTTTATTTTTAGCCTGCCATTTCTGATGGTTAGTGATTATCAACACAAAGTGCTGACTATCCAAAGACAGAAAATAACCCCAGCCTTCTCCTTAAGGAACTTTAAACATCTAATAGAGGAGCTAAGACCTATGTAAGTTCTTTTAGGTCTGACTCTGTCACCTGACACGTTGGCTTTTCCTTCCAGTTTAATGTCATCAGCAAATTTGACAAAGATGCCTTCACTTAAGTCATTGACAAAAATGCTAAACAGTACAGAGTCAAGGACAGATTACCGGGGCACTTCCTTCCAAGCTGACGTTGACCATTCATGATTCCTCTTTGGGTTCAGTCCTTCAATCGATGCTGAGTGCACCTGATCACCCTGTCATCTAGCTCATAGTTTGTCCATAAAGATAGCATGAAAGACTTTGCCGAAATATAGTTGTACTATGTGCATAACAGGGGCAGCTAGGTGGCACAGTGGATAGAGCCTCAGGCCTGCTGTCAGGAAGACTTATCTTCCCAAGTTCAAATCTGGCCTCAGACTAGCAGTGTGACCGTAGGCAAGTCACCTAATCCTATTTGCCTCAGTTTCCTCCTCTGTAAAATGAGCTGGAGAAGGAAATAAAGAACCACTCCAGAATCTTTGCCAAGAAAAACCCAAATGGGGTCACAAAGAGTCAGACACAACCGAAAACAATTGAACAACATATCTATAACATTTCCTTTATCTATTGGTCTAGTTACCTTGGCAGAGAAGAAAATTACATTTAATAAATGATATCTGTGATGAAGTCATGCTGGTTTTTAGTGATCACTGCTTTTCTTTCTAAATGCTCACTAACCTACCCTTTAATAATGCGTAATAGAATTTTGCCAGGAATCAAAGTCAAGATCACTGGACTAGATCTTCCTGATTCTACCTTCTTAATTTAAAAAATAAAAATAGCATCAATGCTTCTTCAGCCCTACAGCATCTCTCATACTCTCAGAGGTCTTTCAAAGGTCAGCTCAGCACCTACATCTGCCAGTTTTTTCAGTGGTGGCTACCTGGTACAGTGGATAGAACTGTGGACTTGGAGTCAGGATAGACCTGCCTTCAAATCTAGCCACAGACACTTACCAGTTGCAGGATCCTGGGCAAGTCTCTTAACACCTGTATGTCTCAATTTTTTCATCTGTAAAATGGGGATAATAATAGCAGAAAGACAGAAGGGAAGGAAGGAAAGAAAGAGAGAGGAAGAAAGAGAGAGAGAAAGAAAGAAAGAAAGAAAGAAAGAAAGAAAGAAAGAAAGGAAGGAAGGAAGAAAGGAAGAAAGAAAGAAAGAAAGAAAGAAAGAAAGAAAGAAAGAAAGAAAGAAAGAAAGAAAGGAAGGAAGGAAGGAAGGAGGGAAGGAGGGAGAGAGAGAAAGAGGGAGGGAAGGAGAGAGAGAGAGAGAGAGAGAGAGAGAGAGAGAGAGAGAGAAGGAGTAAGAGAGAGAATAAAAATGGCCTTCAGCTCTCATGCAAGACTCTGGTCCTAGATGGGGTCCTCTCTGGGTACTCAGTGGAAATAATAATAGGCAAGCTATAGTTTTCTCTGATGGTTCCATGACTCGGGCAACAATCAATATGATCTCCCCACATGTCAGTAGGTATGGGGCAAGGAGGCTTGCCAATCCAGGCTTAGAGGTTCAGTGATAGCAAAGGGTGGAGCAGGTATAGGGAGAGGGGAGAGAGTGAGTGAGGAAAGAGTGATGGGAAGGGGGAGGGGAAGAGGGAGAAGAAGAAGAAGGAGCATGCCAGTTTTTGGTGTCAGGTGCAGCTCTCTCTTTCCTGAGTCCTTCTTGAGGAGGAAGGCAGGGGGCTGCAGTGTTTCCAGACAACAATGGAAGCCAGCATTCAGAGACCGAGGGAAAGCAGTTTCTTTCTCTTTATCCTGCTCCTTTTGAAGAAAGCCAGACCTCCTGAGCCAAATGAGCCCTGTCTTCTTTCCACTGTCCAAAATCTTTATCCCATCCATGATGAGTAGTCATCCCACCTCTAATTTGATCCTTTTCTTGCCTGAAATATCTAGGGGGAAAAAGGCTCCTTCGTCTTGTCCTCAGCAATTGTCAGCTGCCTCGCTCATTCTGAGTGTAAATACGCCTGAGTGCGTGGCTCTTTGGTATTCCGCTTCGGTTCCCTCCCCTTGCTTCCTATATATTAACTTAAGTTAGTTAATGAGTTTCTTGTGCAGCCACATCAATCTCCCCAGACAGCTCCTCCCTTTATTCCTCAGGAGAATTTCTGTTGTTGATCTCTTTAGGATTTCTTTCTTGAGAGCTTGTGAATGCTTTAGGGTAGACTTCTGTGGATTTTAGCCCACAGGCACCCCCTTTCTTTGAACCCCAAGATCTGCTTTCCTAAAATCTAAAATCGTTATCCGTCAATGCCCAGATTTCTTCTCCATGTTAATCACAAACTCATCATTCCTGTATTTTTTCTCAAGTAAAGAGCCTCTATTTTGAGCTGTGGTCTAGAAAATGAAATCCTTTACTCATATACAATTTTAATGAGTTGTTCACTTCAGAGATCTGCTCTCCCTGCCCCGAATCCCTACCTTCAGTTGTTAGAAGTGATATTTTAAAACCTTCAGTTTCTTACCTAGGACCCTGTAATTCCTAATTATCCTATGTCTTGTCCCAGTTCCTTGTCATGGTATTTCTTCTTCTGACATGAATCAGTAGAGACAGGGAGGGGTTGTCAGGTTTGATAAGCTCTTTGTCGTGTCCTGGATATGTGCCCAAAATGACAAGGTTTCTTTAGGGTTTGTTTGTTGGACAGATGGCTGCTTTTGGATGACTGGGCACTGCTTTATCTCTTCTTCCTCTGATCCTTAATAGATAATCTCCCTTCTAGGAGGTTCTACTTGTGGATTGGCCTCATCATTGGGGCACAAGAAACTGCTGCCTTTTCACAGTGTTCAGCTCCCCATCTTTGGAAAGACCCTCATTTCTATTACTTGAGGGAACTAGGTGGCATAGGGGAATAGGATTTACATCTTCAAATCAGAAGGACCCAAGATCAAATCCTGCCTCAGAGGCTAACTGTATGACCCTTCTTAACCTCTCTCAGCCTGTTTCCTCATCTATAAAATGAGAATAATAATAGCATTTCTCAGGGTTGTTTTATCAAATGAGATTTCATAAGCACATAGATTAAAGGTTTGTGAAACACACACTCTATAAACACACACACTTCTCTATATATGCATGTATGTATATATGTACGCACATATATGTATGAATGTATGAATGTATGTGTGTGTAGTGATCCTTCTTCCCTTCCTTTTCTTCTTCCACATTTCATCCTAAACCAGGGAAAGGCAACCAGGTTTGGGAAGGAGTTAGAGAGGGTTGGTTGAAGGAACAATATTGAATTTGGGGGAGAGAAATCTTAGGGCAATATGAGTTTTGTCTCCAAGTATTAGGAGGAAGACTAGACTTCTCCTTCTTAGCCCCAGAAAGCAGAACCAGGAGCAGAAAGGAGGTGGGGGTGATGATGATGGGAGGCATCATAGATCTAAGTCTGGAAAGGACCTCTGAAGATATCTAGTCCAATTCTCTCATTTTCCAGTTGAGGAAATTAAGACCCAGAGAGATTAACTTGCCCAAAAATAATTTTCTCAAAGTCACATAAGTATTAAGGATCAGAGGTGGGATTGGCACTTAATGTGAAATAAAATTTGAGCCATCTAAAATAAGTCTGGATAGCTTTGGGAGGTAGTGATTCCCCATCACTAGAATTCCTCTAGTAGAGATTGGATGACCACTTATTAAATTAGAGGAATTCCTACTCAGGTATGGATTGGACCATATATCCCCTGAGCTTCTTTCTCGAGTGCTGAGATTTTTTGTAAGTATAAATTAGTACATATATATTATTACTATTGGGCTTTTTTATATTCATCTCCAACCATCCTGTGTGTGTTTCATCATGAGTGTCCCATAAGCAGGGCTTCCATTTCTTTTTTGTTTCTTCTCCCCCAAAGCACAGAGATGCACAAGAGAAAACCCACAGATGGGACTTGGTGCAGACTGGTGGAATTGAATTGAAGTGAGTCCTAAGAAAGCCCTTGTTAAGGCCTAATTAATCTTTCATCTGCTCTAATTCCCATCACACCCTCACCCTCTCTAGGGTAAATAATACCAGTTCATTTTGCCCTTCTAAGTAGCACAGTGGATATAGTACTGTGCTTAGAATCAGGAAGACCTGAGTTCAAATCCAGCCTTAGAAAAGTACTAGCTGGGTGAACCCGGACAAGTCATTTAACCTCTGTTTGTCTCAGTTTCTTCATCTATAAAATGAGGTTAATAGCATCTATCTTCCAGGGTTGTTGTGAAGATCAGATGAGATAATAATTATAAGTGCTTAGCATATGCCTAGTAGTAGGCATAGTAGGAACTCAATAAATACTTATTTCCTTCCTTCTTTCCTTCTTTTCCCACAGGCTAGAACTGAGGGAGGAGACCTTGACCCAAAGTGTTTCAGAAAGGCCAGACTGGGGAACCAAGGGAGATGGCAGAATGGCCTCTCTGGAAAGTCTGGGAATATTAGAATATGAACACCTTGTTCTAGAGCCTTCTAAGGCTTCCAAAGCTTCCCTCACTGGAGGTCTTCAAGGGAAGCCTGGATTTCCATGTGCCAGGGATAAATAGTTACAGATTTCTGGACAGCAGTGGGACATGCGGGATACAAGGTACAGCAAGGGTAGCTGGTAAAAATACGTGTGTGTGTGTGTGTGTGTGTGTGTGTGTGTGTGTATACACATATACATATACGTATATCTATATCTATAGTTATAGATATATCTATATGTCTATGTGAGCCACTCGCCAAGGACTGTGGGGTCCCAGGGTAGGAATTTTGGATCCGAAAGGGTGAATTCCCCCAGGGCATGATCCCTGGTCGAAAGGATCACCAGCAGGGAGGCTGGCAAGAAGCTGGCTGTGGCATAAGGTCTGCAGATTTAGGCTGGATCTGATGAAAATCTTCTTATGAATATTAACTTCCCCAAAGAGGCATGGGCTGCCTGAGGAGGAATGTTTTCCCCTTATTAAAAATCTTCAAGAAATCACATCACTATAGCAGAACTGCAGTCTCTGGCCACAGAGAAGAATCCTGACCAAGGATCTGGCTTGGATGAACTGCTAAAAGTGTTGATATTTCTGCCCCAAAAGTAAACAAACTGCGCCCAAGACACAACTGTTGTTATTAAATGCTTTGGAAGTACAGTAGTGAGTAATCTCAACTGGTCAATGGCAAAAGCAGACACAGATTCTAAGAAGCAATGTAGAAGAAGCCCCACCCGTTGCTGGGTTTGTACACTACCCCACCCTCTGTGCTTGAGCAGAAATATATCTCAAGCAAAGAAGGGTGGTATTTTTAGACAACCTCCTCTCTTTGGAAATGTCCCTTAAAGACACCCAACTCCCTTTGGTCTAACTCTATGTGAATATAACCAAACAATCTGCTGATCTCTAATTGAGTCTCACGAGTGCACTTACCCACTACAGTAAGGGTTCAGTCTGGATTCTTCAGTCAAGTACATGAAGATATGGACATAATACTGATGGAAGGGAAGATACCTAAATTCTGATCTATCTGAGCTCTGCCCAAAGGTAGCCATGTGACCTTAGAAAAATCATTCCACCTTCATGGCCCCCAATTTCCTTCTCTCTAAAAGTAGGGAGTGGACTATATATTCTCTAAGATGCCTTGATGCTCTGTACACTAAGGTCACTTTTAGCACTAACCTCTTAATACTTCATAGGATTTTTGAGCTGAAAGAGATGTTAGAAATTAGATAGTATATAGCCTTTGCCCTTTGCATATGAGGAAACTGAGGTTGAGGAGTTAGCAGTAGAGGCATCTCTGCCCTCAAACATCCTCGGGTCTCTCCAACTGCGGCACAAAATTCCACCCTTTAGAGTCACATTCAGGTCAATGAAATTGGACCTAATAAGAATAACAGAATATGATTCCTAAAAGCTGACAAAGAGCTGAGAGAACTAGTCCAATGTATCCTTCTTTTTTTAAAAATATTGTTTTAGGGTGGAGCCAAGATGGTGGCTGGAAAGCAGGGACTTGCTTAAGCCCCCTACCCCCAGGTCCCTCCAAACACCTATAAAATGGCTCTGAATAAATTCTAGAGCTGCAGAACCCACAAAATAGCAAAGAGAAGCAGGGCTTCAGCCCAGGACAGCGTGGATGGTTGCTGGGAAGGGTCTATCGCACAGAGCTGGGAGCGGAGCGGAGCAGAGCCCAGCGTGGGCTGCACCAGGACCAACCAGACCGGGAGCTGAGCGGAACAGGCATAGTGCCCTGAATCAGTGAGCTGTGGCAGTTACCAGACTTCTTAACCCACAAACGCCAAAGACAACAGAGAAGGTTAGTGGGAAAAGCTGCTAGGACAGAGTGAAAGGAGTTCGCTGTTGGCGTGGAGGTGGTGCAGCTCTGAGGCTGCTTCTAGAGCTACAGCTACAGTAGCCTATGGCCCCAGGCCCACCCTGTGGGAGGAATTAAGTGGAGAATTAGGGCTGGAGTGCAAAGCTTGCTTTGCCCTGCCTGATCCTGGTTGGTAGTTATTGGGGGAGAAGGAGTGCTGGTGTGGCAGAACTTGCCATGTAGAAGTAGCTCTGAAAATAGCAGTGCAGCCCCTCAAACTTGGGAGAAAGTACTCTCTACTCTACAAGCAGTCATACCCTGACAAAAAACTCAAGGGCCAAGTAGTTGGCTGGGAACATGAACAGGCAGCAAAAATGGATTCACATTCAGACTCAGACTTTGGAATCTTTTTTTGATGACAAAGAAGACCAAAACATACAGCCAGAAGAAGTCAACAAAGTCAAAGAGCCTACAACAAAAGCCTCCAAGAAAAATATGAATTGGTCTCAGGCCATGGAAGAGCTCAAAAAGGATTTGGAAAAGCAAGTAAGAGAAGTAGAGGAAAAATTGGGAAGAGAAATGAGAAGGATGAGAGAAAACCATGAAAAACAAGTCAATGACTTGCTAAAGGAGACCCAAAAAAACACTGAAAAAATATACTGAAGAAAACAACACCTTAAAAAATAGACTAACTCAAATGGTAAAAGAGCTCCAAAAAGCCAATGA
>CM053622.1:713159511-713190136 GCA_028646595.1 Phalanger gymnotis
TGAAAAAATGCTCGAAATCACTACTGATTAGAGAAATGCAAATCAAAACAACTCATAGATACCACATCTCTCCTGTCAGATTGGCTAAAATGACAAAACAGGAAAATGATAAATGCTGGAGAGGATGTGGGAAAATTGGAACATTGTTACATTGCTGGTGGAATTGTGAACTGATCCAGCCATTCTGGAGAGCAATTTGGAATTATGCCCAAAAGGCTATAAAAATGTTCATACCCTTTGACCCAGCAATACCACTTCTAGGATTGTATCCCAAAGAGATCACACAAGTGGGAAAAGGACCCATATGTACAAAAATATTTATAGCGGTTCTTTTTGTGGTAGCTAAGAATTGGAAATCAAAGGGATGCCCATCAATTGGGGAATGGCTGAACAGGCTGTGGTATATGAAGGTAATGGAATGCTATTGTGCTATAAGAAATGGGGATGATACGACTTCATAATAACCTGGAAAAACCTACATGACATAATGCTGAGTGGGCAGAGCAGAACCAGGAGTACATTATACACAATCACAGATATGTGGATTCTGTGAGGACTAACCCTGACAGACTTTGCTCTTCTCAGCAATACAAGGTGCAAAGACAACTCCAAAGGACTCACGATGGAGAAAGCTATCTACATCCAGAGAAAGAATTATGGAGTCTGAATGCAGATTGAGGCATGCTTTATGCTTGCCTTTTTTCCCTTTTTTTCTTTCTTTTGTTTTTGTTTTTGGGGTTTTTTTGGTTCTGTTTCTTCTTTCTCATGATTCATTCCATTGGTCATAATTCTTCTCCGCAACTTGACTAGTGTGTAAATTAATTCAATGCAAAGTTATACGTGGAAGATATATGGGATTCCATGCCATCTTGGGGAGGGAGAAGGGGAGGGAGGGAGGGAAGGAAATCTGGAACTCAAAATTATGTAAAACCGAGTGTTGTAAACTAAAAATAAAAATAAATAAATAAAATTTTAAAAAAAAGAAAATATGGCAGATGGCCAGTGCAAAGGCACTGAGATAGATGATGGAATGTCAAGAGTAAGAAACAGAGAGAAGGCTAATTTTGTTGGATTGTATAGTGCATAATGGCAGAATGATATATAGTAAGATTAAAAATGTGGGTTGGGCCCAGATTGTGAAGAGCTTTAAAGGCTAAACAAAGGAGCTTATATTTGATAATGGGGGGGGGGTTGTTTGTTTTGTCTTTTCATTTTAGTATGAAAGGAAAATCACTTGTAACTTTCTGAAGAATGGATTGAAGAAAAGAGAAACTTGAATCAGGGATACCAATTAAGAAGCTATTACTAATTTTACTTTCTTGTCTTACTGCTATAGCTACCATTCCTAGGTGAGAGGTGATGAGAGCCTGAATTATGGGGAATTGGTAAATATATGAGATGAGAGAAGGGGACAGTGTGGGAGATATTGTAGAGTTAGAAATGCTGAGATTTGATGATTGGGTATGTACATGAGAAAGAGTTAGGAGGTCAGTGATAATTCTGAGATTACAAAGCTGGTTGACTAGAAAAATGGTGATGCTCTTGACAGAATAAGAGAGATTTGGAATGGGAATGGGTTTGGGGGAAAAGATAATGACATACTGAGTCTGGGATGCCTATGGAACATCCAACTTGAAATATCCAATAGACAGCTGCAGTGAATGAGGGGACTGACACTCAGGCAAGATGAAAGCTAGATATACATATTTGAGAGTCTTATACAAAAAAAAACTAATTAAACCCATAGGAGCTGATAAGGATGGAGAGGTAGAGAGACATAGACAGCAAGGGAGAGAGACAGAGAGATATAAACAGAGAGAGAGAAAAGGAAGGAGAGACAGAGAAGTAAGGAGAGAGAAACTACAAAATGGCCCAGGACAGAGCTTTAGGGGTACTCTCACAGTTAAAGGATATGTTGTTATTCTTATTAATCTTAATGTTATCATCATCATCATCATTAAATGATAATGGATGTCGAATCAGCAAAAGATACTGAGGAGTTGCCAGGAAGCATGAAAGCTGAGACAGCACTATCACAAAAACCTGGAGAGAGTAACAAAGGTGAGTAGGTGGTCAACAATGCCAATGCTGCAGAAAGGTCAAGAAGGATGGGAACTGAGAAAAAGCCACCATATCTGGCAATTGAGAGAACTTTGGAGAAAACAGTTTTAGTTAATTGATGAGGTTGAAAGCTAGATTGCAGTAGTTAAAACCCCAGACTAGGAGGAGCAGGCAAAGGAAGATGTGGAATAGACAGGTTCATAGCACACGCCTTATATCAGATGTATTATTGAATGTGGAAAATTGCTTGTGCAAGTCTGTGTAAAGCTTATTCAGGAGACATCCGTTTGCATGCTTCTGTTGAAAAAAATGGAAAAGGGCTGTCAACAGGATAAGAAAAAAATCATGTGGTAGATACAAGAGCAGGACCAAGTCTAAAGACTACATTAAAACCAAGTAAAGTGAAAATTCTTTCTGGAAAGAGAATTGAGAGAAACTAGACCAACGAATTACACAAAGAATTTAAGCACCATAATTCTGATGCACAGAGCACAGTTCTTGCTACTATTCTACACCCCAACTAGCCTGAAGACATTGGGCAAATCACTTGACATCTCTCAGCCTCAGTTTCCTCCTCTTTAAAATGGGGATAACAATACTTATACTGCTTATGTCATAGCTTTGTTGTGTAGAAAATGGTTTTGTCAAGTTTAAAGAATTATGGAAATATGAGTTATCTTCATTATTATACATTTATAGCTGGAAAAATCTATAACCTATTTATAGATTATTCCATGGCCAGTGTTTTGCTCAGCTACCCATGTTAGCTACCAGTTGTCTGTACCACAGCCAACAGCACTAAGTCAGCATGGTAGACAATAGCTTGGAAGGTGGCTTTGAGATCTAAATCAGCACCCTGGATAGCAGTCTATTTCAGGATTCAACTGTCTGCCCTCATGAAGATGTACACCACTGAACAAGCTTCCTGGAAGATTAAGTTAAATTATGAAAGAAAAGACATGTCAGCACTGTGTGCTTGCTAACTGCTTGCTTGTGTGGAACTTTGTTTCCAAATTCCGTAAGACCATATTTGAAGGATATATTGTCACTACTTGTCACGACTTGAAGATATTTTGTATATTGGCTCCCAAGAATACATGACTGTGTATGTACATGACACACAATCTTCAGGGAAATAAAGACTTGTCATACAAGGTCTTGACTGACTCTCTCAGAGGTGTAGCAGGTAGGGCCCAAAACAACAATCAATACTAGGAAAGTCAGGAAGGGAAAAACCTGGACCATCACACCCAAGCTGTTGCAAACTTCCAAGAGCCTTACCTCTCATCCATATTTCTACCATATCAAACCTTCCATTCTTACTCAGACAAAGGGCTTATATGACCAAAGCATACCACTTCTGAAGAGAATTCAAAGCCAGACTAAATATATTCTCCTGTTCTATTGGATTTGGGTGGGGATACTTTTTTAAAAAATATTTTATTTTTTCCAATTACATGTAAAAATAATTTTGGACATTTAGTTTTTAAAATTTTGAATTCCAAATTTTTTTCTCCTTCTCTCACTTTTCCCCTTCCTGAGATAGTAAGCAATTTGATATAGGTTATACATGTGAATCACGCAAAACATATTTCCATAATAGTCATGTTGGGAAAGAAGACACAGACCAAAAAAACCATGAAAAAAATTTAAAAGTGAAAAATCGTATGCTCTGATCTGCATTTAGACTCCAACCATTTTTTTCTCTGGAGGGATAGCATTTTTTCATCATGAGTCCTTTGGAATTGCCTTGGATAATTGTATTGCTGTGAATAGCTAAGTTGTTCATTGTACAATTGCTGTTACTGTGTACAATGTCCTCCTGGTTCTGCTCACTTCACTTTGCATCAGTTCATGAAAGTCTTTCTAGGTTTTTCTGAAATCAATTTGCTTGTCATTTCTTATAGCACAATAGTATTCCATTACAATCATATGCCACAACTTGTTCAGCCACTCTCCAATTGATGGACATCCCTTCAATTTCCAATTCTTTGCCACCACAAAAAAAGCCACTATAAATATTTTTGTACAAATATGCCTTCCTCACCTTTTTAAAAAAAATCTCTTCAGATTACAGACCTAGTAGTGATATTGCTGGATCAAAGGCTATGCACAATTTGATAGCCTTTTGAGCACAGGTCCAAATTGCTCTCCAGCATGGTTGGATAAAAGTCCACCAACAGTGCATTAGTGTTCCAATTTTCCCACATCCCCTCTAACATTTATCGTTTTCCTTTTCTGTAATGTTAGCCAATCTGATTAGGTGTGAGGTGGTACCTCAGAATTGTTTTCTCTAATTGATTTCTTTAATCAACAGTGATTTAGAAGATTTTTTCATGTGACTATTGATAGCTTTGATTTCTTCTTCTGAAAACTATCTATTCACATCCTTTGATCATTCATCAATTGGAAAATGACTTGTATTATTATAAACTTGACTCTGCTCTTTATATATTTGAGAAGTGAGGCTATTGTCAGAGATACTTGCTGTAAAAAAGTTATAGGTGGAACTTATACTCATCTCTATAGCTACAATTTGGCTCTCTTACTCTTAAACCCACTGATAACACCTTGGTTCCCCTCAGTGCTGTAGAAATCCAGGCAAAATCTGGTATGCATATTCTTTATACCAAAAGCTAGTTAGTACTGTGCCTAGCAACCTTTTGCTTCCTAGATTGTTATGATCCTGACAGAGCAGATTGAGTCATGGAGTGCAGTACTTTCTATACTACTAGCATAATTTGGGGCTTGTAACACCTTTTACACTAATGACTTTCCTTACTTATTTAGGAAATATATAAATTCGTTATGTCTCAAACACATTTTAACCCATTCTCTCCAATATCAGGATAGTCTTTTAAAAATTAAAGGTTATATGAATGTAATGGAATACTATTGTGCTATAAGAAATGGGGAAGATATGGACTTTATTATAACCTGGAAAGACCTATACGATCTGATGCTAAATGAAAGGAGCAGAACCAGGAGAACATTGTACACAGCCACAGTCATATTGCTTCTGTGATGACTAACTTTGATAGACTTGGCTCTTCTCAACAATACAAGGTTCAAAGACAACTCCAAAGGACTCATGATGAAAAGAGCTATCTACATCCAGAGAAAGAACTATGGAGTCTGAATGTAGATTGAGGCAAACTATTAGCTCTCTCCCTTTTTTTTTTTGGTTTTGTTTTTTCTTTCTCATGATTCATTGCATTGGTCATGATTCTTCTTTGCAATTTGACTATTATGTAAATAAGTTTAATGCAAAGGTGTATGTAGAACATATATCGGATTTCTTACTGTCTTAGGAGGGAGGGGAAAGGAAAGGGAAGGGAAGAAAATTTGGAACTCAAAAACCTGTGGAACTAAGTGCTGTAAACTAAAAATAAAAAATCTAATTAAAAAAATTAAAGGTTGGGTTAGAGGTGTAGGGGACATATTTGTTCTTGAGGTAGCTGTTGTCAACTGTCAATTCTCCACTTCCAGCACCCCGTGTTTCACAATCATTCAATCAATAAATATTTATTAAGTTCCTACTATATTCTGGACACTGTATTAGACACTGGGGATACATCAAGGACAAAGAATTAAAGAATCCCTACTTGCAATGCGCTAATGGGAGAGCCACAAGTGCACACATACACACATTTACAGCATAAATGAAGTCAATAAATTCATACAAAGAAGTTAAATACAAGACAGTTTGGGAGGGGAGGGCAATAGCAATGGTGGGGGGAGAGGAATCAGAAAAGGCTTTATGCAGAAGATGGTGCTCGAGCTGCATCTTAACATAAGAGAGAGATTCTATGAAGGCTTTAAGAGACTATGAGTTATAGAGGGAGTGTATTCTAGGAATGTGGGATGACTACTACAAAGGCATAGAGATGAGAGATTAGGATATGCTTATTCTGTATTCAGGTCTCTCTTTATGTGTCATTTCTATTGTATATAGAAGCAAAGGAGTAGTGAGGTATGGCTCAAGGAACCCTGGACTGGTAGTCAAGAGTTCTCCATTCAAATTCCAGCTCTGTATTTGGCATACAGTGGAACTCCCTTCAGCCATCATTTTATTCCCTCTGAGACTCAGTTTACCCAATGTAAAAGACAGGTTTGGATTAGATGAATTCTAAGGCCCCTTCCAGTTTAAACATTTGATGTTTTGGGTCCCTTCTAGCTATAACTTTCTATGTTCTCAAGATCTTTTCTTTAGCTGAATGCTTGCCTTGAAATAAGGAGACATGAGTTTGAGTCCTGCTTCAGACATGTATTAGCTTGTAACACTGGACAAGTCATTAAAACAACCAGAACTTCACTTTCCTCATTGGTAAAATAGGAACAATGATACTTAGAGTATATTGCTTATGTAATAGGATTGGATTGAAGAAAGTACTTTGCAAAGTTCAAAGAACTATTAAAATCTGAATAATTTTAAATTCAGCTCTCTTCTAGCTCTAACAACCTATGTTCTAAAGTCCTTTCCAACTCTAACATTCTTCTTCTCTTTCTGACATTCTGTGTTCTAAGGCCCCTTCCAGCTCTGACAATCTTGGTTCTAAGAATCTGTGAAAAGTACCATACACATATATATATATGTATGTATATATACACATGTACATACATACATACATAAACACGCATACATATTTGCGAAGCCTATTATTGTAAGATCCCATTCAAATCCTTTGGCAAAGGTCCTATTGTCCCACTTTTTGAAATTCAATTTTATTTTTATTTTCAGTTCCAGATTTTCTCTCTCCCTCCATCTCTATTCCACCCATTGAAACAGCAAGAAATACAATCCATTATACATATAAAGTCATACAAAACATATTTTAGATTACTAATGTTCTGAAAAAAAACAAAAACAAGAAAAAGAAAGAGAAAAAATGTTTCAAATTGAATACTTTAGTTTGCTGAAGGTGGATAGCATTTTCATCATGAGCCCTTTGGAATTATGGTGGAGCATTGTATTGATCAATTACCAAGTCTTTCACAATTGATTATTGTTGCGATATTAGTGTTACTGTGATAATTGTTCTCCTGGTCCTGCTCACTTCATTTTGTATCATTTCATACAAGTCTTCACAGGTTTTTTCTTAAACTAGCTCCTTCATGATTTCTTATGTCACAGTAGTATTCCATCACAATCATCTGCCACAATTTGTTCAACTTTTCCCTAATTAATGAACAATCTCCTTAGTTTCTAATTTTCTGCCACCACAAAAGAGGCATTATAAATATTTTTGTACATACAGATCCTATTCCTTTTTCTTTGATCTCTTTGATGTATATACCTAGAATTGGTGTTGCTGAGTCAAATAGTATACGTAGTTTTTCAGTTTTTAGAAAGAGTTCCAAATTGCTTCCAGAACAGTTGGATTAAGTCACAGCTCCATCAACAGTAGATTAATGTATCTATTTTCCCGTATCCTCTCCAGCATTTGTCATTTTACTTTTCTATCATCTTAGCTAATCTGATGGGCATGATACATCAGAGTTGTTTTAATTTGCAATTCTCTAATTATTAGTCATTTAGAACTTTTTTCATATGATTATAGCTGGCTTTGATTTCTTCCTTTGAAAATTGCTTGTTCATATACTTTGACCATTTATCAGTTGGGAAATGACTCTTATTCTTATAAATTAGCCTCTATTCCCTATATATTTGAGAAATAAGACCTCTATCAGAGAAATTTGCAATATATTTTCCTCTGGTTTCCTTCTTTGCTTCTATTTTGGCTTACGTTCGCTATATTGGTTCTGTTTGTGCAGAAATTTTTTAAATTTTATGTAATGAAAATTGTCCATTTTACCTCCTGTGAACCTCTCTATCTCTACTTTGGTTATAACTCTTCCCTTATCCATAGATCTGACAGGAAATTTCAAGAAGGTCCTATTGTCTCTCAAGCCACACTTTGCTTTTTATGAATTTTCTGAGAGTTGTCTTAAAAATCTAGCTTAATCTAGACCCTTCTCTTATCAGAAGGGTACTTTACATTTATATTCCAAACTTCATTCAGTTCTAAATAAATTCGTTCTGTGTGGCTTCAGAGGAAAAATATAGAGCAATGTGAAAGTATCACATGTAGATTAATTTGGACTCAGAACTTTCTGATAATCAGAACTTTCCAACAGTGGATGGAGTGCTTTGTGAGGTAGTGAACTCCCTGTCACTGGAGCTGTTCAACCACAAGCTGAATGATCGCTTGCTGGGGTTTCTATAAAGATTCCTGCCTCTGATGTCCCTTATAACCCAGAAGCCTGTGGTAATCAGGGGAACCTGACATTTATAACCTAGTGCCTAAGCCTTAGCCACCTTTTAGATCTTTGGGTTCGGCCTTTTGACTGAGTCCAAGTTTTACAGAACAAATCCTTTTATTAAGGGGGTTTGTTCTGTGAAGTTTGAATTCAGTCAAAGGGCTACACTTGAAGACCTAGACAGAAGGCCACATGTGGCCTCAAGGCTGCGGGTTCCCCACCCTTGGCTAAGGGTTACCTTATAATACCAACATTACTCTGTCAATACTAAATCACTATAAACAGAAACAGGAAATCTGTATTGCTGAAGAGAAACAGTACCACATAGTGGAAAGAACACTGGGCTTAGAGTGAAGAGACCTGAGTTCAGATCCTGGCTCCCGCATTTGCTAGCTGTGTGATGCTGGACATATCACTGAGCCTTAGCTTTCTTATCTTTGAAACGGGCACAATAATACTGCACTATCTCCTTCATAGGGTTGTCATGAGGAAAGCCCATCAGGAACCTAAAGGTACTAAAGAAATGGGAGCTAATTCTTTTTTTAACCTCCTGTGGGAATATCTGAAATAAGAGCCTAGACTCTAGGGGTTCCTGATGTTTATTCAAGGTTTGTTGGATAAACATTTATTCAACACTTGCTGTGGACAGAGCTGGTGCTTTCATCACCAGGGTAGATACAAAGGTTAGAAGATAGCAACGACAGCAGTAACAATAGCTAGCATTTATATAAGTTTTGCAGTGCATGGTCTCTGCCCTCCTTGGGTTGAGAGTCCAGCAGGGGGACAAGACATAAACACAGATAAATACAATATACAGTATAACATAAGCACGTAAGCCTGGGGGAAACAAAGTATTGTTTGAAGTGCTTTGCTGATAAGGATATCATGGAATGCTTTCTGGAAGCAGATTTAAAAGCTGGGTAAGTGAGAGGAGGAGAAAGAAGATATTCAGGCCATAGGGATCATTGTAAGCAAAGAGCCTCGGAGGTTGAGGGCCTATGAGACATTCGAAGGACAAAGTAGACCAATTTGACTGGAACAGGGATTGCACTGAGTAACTGTGGGGAATGAGAGAGTGGGTACAGTCAGACAACTATTCATTATGCTGGCTGACTGATAGTTGTAGGTCCCTTGGGTGAGAACATGCTGGATTTGGAGTCAGAGGATCTGAATCCCAGCCCTAGTTCTGCTCCTTACAACTTCTGTGACCTTGAAAGCTTATTATTTCCATTATCTAGGAAAATGTAAAATAAAAGTCTAGGATGAGCTATGTTCTAAGGTCTCTTTTAGCTGAGTCCAAGAAATGTAAAGACCTAACAAATAAGCCCTTTAACTTTTCAACTAATTGGTAATATCTAGCGGGAGACCTGACAGTTGCTAGGCATACATACCTTTTCCACGTTTTCCATCTTGGTGGCTCTGGAGATAGGTATGGGTGGAGGGCAAGCATGGAGTCAGGAAGACTAGAGCTCAAATCCAGCCTCAGTCACTTACTAGTGGTATGACCCTGGTCAAGTTACTTAATCTCTTTTTGCCTCAGTTTCTTCATTGGTAAAACGGGAATAACAATAGTACCTACCTTGCTGGGTCATTGTGAGGAGCAAATGAGAAAATAATTGTATAACAATTAGCATGGTGCTTGACACATAATAAATGCCATATAAATGTTAGCTATTACTGTTATTATTGTCATCATCATCAAGGACTTCAATGGTAACCTCTGCTCCAATGGCTCATGCATTTTGCTATGGCTGCTTTGACATCCTTGTTCCTCAGGGTATAGATGAGGGGGTTCACCACAGGAGTGAGGATGGCATATACCACATTCCCCATGATGTGGAAGTCCACAGGAAGGTCAGCCCTGTAGGCCACATAGGCCACAGCAATAGATGTATAGTAGGTGCCAACAACAAGGAGATGGGATGTGCAGGTGGAGAAGGCCTTCGAACGGCCCTCCTTTGAGCTGATCTTCAGGATGGAGATGAGAATTCGAGCATAGGATAGGACCACCAGGAACAGGGGTGTAAAGGAGACAGTCATGGCACAGCAGAAACCCAGGAATGTCTGGAAGGTGGGGTCTGAGCAGGAAGCCTGCACCACGGCCAGGTGGTCACAGAAGCAGTGGAAGACCTGGGCCAGGGTGCCAAAGGTCATCTGGGATGATTGGACCACAGCTGGGATGGGCAGCAGGAGGGCAGCTAGCCAGGCACCAACTGCCAGCTTGGCATTGACCTGTGGGGTCATGCGGACTGTATAGTGCAATGGGTGGCAGATAGCTTCATAGCGATCATAGGCCATGACCACCAGGATAAAGGCTTCCCCACAACCAAAGCCATGGAACAAGTACATTTGCAGGAAGCAGGCTGGGAAGGAGAGGATTCGGTCACCTAACAAGAAGAGGGAGAGCATCCTGGGGATGGTGGTTGTGGTAAAGAGGATGTCCAGCACTGAGAGGTTGGTCAGGAAGAAATACATGGGCTTGTGAAGGTTGGAGTCAATCACCACAGCTACCAGCATCAGGGAGTTGCCAGTGATGACAAGGAGATAGAGGATAAGGAATATGAAAAAGACAGGGAGGAAGAGGGACTTTGGGAGGGAGGGGATGCCCATCAGGTAAAAGGAAGTGAGAGAGCCAACTGAGTTGTTACAGGCCCATTCATTCATGATGAGACAGAGCTTGGCCTTATTGGGACTAATCCTGGGAACATCTGGAAATGGGAACCATCAGAAAGATGTTAGTCCTTACAGAGATGCCTACTGGCTTCCCTTTTCTGAGGGAAAATGTCTATTTTCCATCATCTCTAATATAGCCACTACCAATTGGAAGGGAGAATGATGCATCTAAAAGAGCATTATTCTTAGACTGATGAGACCTGAGTGCATATCCAAGATCCTCCACTTACCATTTTGCATCTGCTGCTTTGCCTGGTTTCAACCCCAAAGAACAAGATGGCTCTTCCAGGATAAGTTCATCACTTCTAATCTCACCACCATATGCTGCCAACTCCAGTCTTGATTGATATGATCTCCCTCAGCCTCCTTTCCCTACTGTTTGGAGGGCTGAAGGGTGGGGTACCAAACTCCCTCTAAAGCCTTCCTTTACAGAAGACAGAAAATGGATTCAGCTCACTCCACTTTGTGTCTGTTCCTCTGCCTAGTTTCAACTCTTTGGAATATGATGCTCCCTGTTGTCTCCTCCCTCCCCTAATCTTGCTTTCCTGCCTCCTTTTATGCATTGTCTCCTCTTATTAGATTGTAAGCTCCTTGAGGCAAGGGCTATATTTTTGTTAATTGTATCCCCAGCACTTAGCACTGTGTATGGCACACAGTAGGCATTTAATAAATGTTTATCGGAGTGGATTAGACTTACCAGATCTGTGATCCCAGGGATATCAAGCCACCTGGAGAAGGCAGTGAGCTCTAGTGGAAAGAATGAAGGATTTGGTTTGAATCTTGCCCCTGCCACTTTTAATCTGTCCTACCTTGGTCAAGTCACAGCCTCTTTGGACCTCAGTTTCCTCATTTGTGTAATGAGGGTAGGACTAAATGACCTCTAAGCTCTCTCCCAGCTCTAAACATCTGTGATTTATGACCTCTTCTATCTTCATTTTCACACTGTGGAAAATGGAGAGAATACCTACAATTTTCCTAGCTTCTTGTAAGGAAGACACAAGTGCTAGAGAAACCTCATTATAAAAGGATGGTGTGAAGGTGAGCTCCTTCAGTCATTATCCATTGGAATCATCAGGCTGGGGACAAGAGAGGTGGGGTGGCCTAAAACCCTGCAGGTGGTGCCAATTGGCTGAATCCCACTAAATGCTATGGGGCAGGCTGTTTGACCAAGCTAAGACCCTTCCTTTGACCTGTCAAAAAACAGCTATGTTGTGTCCTGAACCATGAATTAGGAAGATCTAAGTTCAAATTCAACCTTGGGTGCTTATTAGCTGTATGACCTTGGCCAAGTCACTTCACTTCTGTCTGCCTCAGCTTCCTCAACTGTAAAATAAGGATAATAGTAGTGCCTATCTCCAAGGGTTGTTGTGAGGATCAAATGAGATAGTGTTGGAATCACTGGCAGCTGTGGCAATTTCCAGACTTCTCAACCCACAAACGCCAAAGACAACTGAGCAGGTCAGTGGGAAAACTGTTGGATGTGGATGAGAGAACTGCGCTGTCCAGCCCCAGGGCAGCAGAGGAAGTAGTGGCTGAGGCTGAGGCTGCAGCAGTGGCTGAGGCTGCTTCTGGAGCTCTGCGCCCACAGACGGTGGGGGGAAATCAAGAGGCTGATCAGAGCAGGAGTGCGGGGGTCACTTTGCTGGTGCTGAGGCAGGATTCTTCTTGCTTTGCCCTGTTTGGATCTGGTTCTCAGTTCCTGTTGGTAGTCCTTGGGGAAGGAGGAGCTCTGGGGTGGCGGATTGCTATTGTTTCTGTCTTAGCCTTAGGAGTCTGTTCTTTTCCTACTACAGACCACCTTGACATGAATAGAGGCAAAGAGAATTGTACCTTTGTCCTTTATTAGGCTTTCTTAGAAACTGGGCATTAATTTCTTCTTCAGTTGTTTAAACCTGCTGTTTATTTCTCACCCATAACTCCCTATGGCTCCACTCACCATGCCTCTTTCTATCATCTTGGACTCCTATAACCACTACTTCCCTATGTCTGTTGAATGTAAACTCCTTGAGGGCACAAACTGTATTTGCTTCCTCATCCCCACTCCCCCCAGCACACACTTAACACATTTCTGGGTACATAGTAAACACTTGAGTACAGATTTTTTCATTTATTTAAAAAATTAATTCTAAGGATCCCTAATAGTTTTTAAGACTCAGAGAATCCTTTTGTTACACCCATCTTGGGAGGTAGGTTAGAGAAGGATTAAAATATTGTTTCATATCATCCTCTTCTTATACTCTATGCCACCATGAAACAGCCCAACTAGCTGTTCCCCTTAGCAGACATTCTATCTCTTATCTTCACACCTTCACACAGATGATCCTCTTTGCCTCGAATACACTCTCTCCTTGTTTCTTTACTTGTTGGAATCTCTTATTGTTCAGTCATTTTTCAGTCATTTCTCTCTCTTCATGACCCCATTTGAAGTTTTCTTGGCAAAGATACTAGAGTGATTTGCCATTTCCTTCTCTAGCTCATTTTACAGATAAGGCAACTGAGGCAATCAGGGTTTAAGTGACTGGCATAGGGTCACAGAGCTAGTAAGTATCTGAGGCTGGATTTCAACTCAGAAGATGAGTTTTCCTGACTCCAGGCCTGGTGCGCTATCCGCTGTGCTACCTAGGTGCTCCTAGCTTCCTCTGAAGCTCAGCCCAAGGGATACCATCAGACCTTTTCTGATTGCTCCAGTTTTTAGTGCTTTGTCCCTCTTTAAATTTCTTTACATGTGAATTGTCATTACTTAGCTGTATACATTATGCTGTGTCATGGATAGAGAGCTGGCCTTGGAGCCAGGGAGACCTGGGTTGAAATCCCATCATTTGAATTCAAATCTGTTGTCAGATACTTACTAGCTCTATGACATGTGGCAAGCCACTTAATTACTGTTCGCCTCAATTTCTTCATCTGTAAAATGTAGATAATAATAGGTTAAGGGTGATTTTTATTTTATCTTTTTATCCCTAGAATCTAGAAAAATGTCTGGTACATAGTAAACACTTGAATAATTAAAGCATCATTTACTAGGTGTCATTTCCTTCTCTGGCTCTTCTTATAGATGAGGAAACCAAAGGAAACAGAGTTAAATCACTTGCCCAGGGTCACACAACTAGTAAGTTTCTGAGACCAAATTTGAACTCAGAAAGATGGTCCAAGAATAGAACTGTAGAATGTCATAATTGAAAGAACTTCAGAGATCTAGTCCGGTTCTCTCATTGTATAGATAAGGAAACTGAGGCCCAAAGAGAGTGACTTGTTAAAAGTCACACAGAGATTCAATTGTGAGGCTAGAACTCATGGGATCATAGATTAGAGCTGGAGAAGACCAATTTTTTTTGTTTTACAGATGAGGAAACTGGGGCACAAAGACGTTAAATTATCCTTGTCCAGGATCACACAACTGATAAGTACCCAAAGTAAGATCCGAACATAGGTCTTCCTAATTCCAGGTCCATTTTCCTATTCACTAGGGGACCATACGACCCCTCTCAGGTCTCTTCATTCCCAATCCAGGAATCTTTCCAGCCATTTTTTCTATTTCTCTCCTTGGGATTCTAAAAGAACAAATGGGCTCCTTCTCTATAACATCTCATCATTTATTTAAAGATAGAAATTACTTCCCCCAAATCCTTTTTCCCCCAGGATGAACATCTCCAACTACCTCGGGCCTTCCATAGTGGCCCTGAGAAGTTTGGCAAATGAAATTAAGAACAAACTCCAAATCAATGGCATCTGTGATATGACTAGAAATGGCAACAAGGCAACCCTTTGGGGTGGGGGGAATGGAAATCACTGAGATTCAATGTACACAAAAATATTTTCGATGGCATCCACAAGGTGGGGTGGGAGACCGTCTACATCATGTGACAGGGGACACTAGGTGCCTCTCTCTAACCCAAAGTCTCCAACACCCTCTCACTGTCCAGTGGTGGTTTATTCCTTTGAAGTAATGGTTGACCTCTTCTAAAAATGAAAGCAGGGAAAAGGAGCACATACATGCCCAGAAACTTGGTAAGAACTCATTTATCAGACTCTTTCCTCCTAGTAAAAGGTGAGAGGAGCACCCAGGCATTTGAGGTGAGATGAGGAAGCACTGCGATGAGGAAGTGGTGGTGGCGCAAGCCAATAACAGACTTCTCCAGTGTCACAATTGTCCTCAAGCTTGGCCCAGTTTCTAGTGCCCAGCAAATAAACTGAGTGAGGTCAATCTGCTTAGGTTTAGAGAATAGACTCTTAAACTTCAGGCTTCTTGAAGTGAAAGGATTGGACTAGATATCTAAAGTCTTTTCCCAATAGTCTAGTCCATCCATTCCACTCCTCTTTACCCCATCGTGCCCTACTCCAATCCATGCTGCTACAGAGAATGGCATGTTGGAAAGTGCACTGCATTGGAAGCTAGAACAGGGAGGCTCAAATCCTGACTCTGCCACTTAACACACTGTGTCATTGTACAAGTCATTTAACCTTCTGAACCTCAATTTCCTCCTTTAAACTATAAGGAGGCTACACTAGTTGTTTTCTATGCTTGATCTTCAGCTCTAAGTTCTGTTCTTTGTCCTTCACTTCATTCTATCTTTGGTGCTTAATTTTGCTGTGAATTGAGGCTGGGGCTCGCCTTTTTACGTTGTATAAAGAAAAGGCTTCTGAGCAAAATAATGGCATAAGAAAGAATATAGAAGGCATATTTAATTGCCAAAGAGAACCTCGAGGTTCCATGGCTTTATCAATGCGGGTACTTCCTTTATTAATGCAGCTCATGACTCTCTCAGCACCTTAAGAAATGATCTCCCTGAGTTATTGTGGTCAATAACCTTATCATCCAGTGGTCGAACTTCTGAGTCACAGAATTTCACAGAATCTCTGAACCGAAAAGAGAACTAAGAGGACATCTAGGTTAACCCACACCTGAACAAGCATTCCTTCCACAGCACTCCCAACAAGTGGTCATTCAGCTTTTGCTTGAAGATGGGTGGGGCACCCATTACCTCTTAGAGGCAGCCAATTTCACTTTAGGACAACTCTAATTATTAAGGCATTTTCTTTACTTTGAGGTTCAATATGCCTCTCCACCAGCTTTCCTATGCCCTTTGAGTTCTGTACTCAGGAGCCAAGCAGAACTCATTTAATCTATCCTTCCCAAGAAAACCCTCTAAATACTTATAGTTCTCACGCTTCCCCTAAGTCCTCTCTTTTCTTCTCTTGGCTAAACATCCCTAGTTCCTTCAACCGATCGTTAAATACTATAGTCTAAGGGTTCCTCACTATCCTTGTCTCCCTTCTCCAGATGCTTTCTGATATATCAACGTCCTTCTTATTATGTTGACCTAGAACTTCATGCAACATTCCAGATGTGGTCTGACCAAGGTAGAGAACACCAGGGCTATCACTGCACTAGTTCTAAGCACTGTGCATCTCAGTGAAGGCAAAAATTACATCAGCTTTTTTTGGGCTGCCATATTGCCCTGTTGACATACAGAGTCAGAGCTTCCCCTTTCAGAGCTCAGAGATGGAGAATGAGAGAGTTATCTCATCCCTGTCTCCCTTCTCTCTCCGACTTTGCCTCTTAGCACAGCCCTGGGAAGTCCTGAGACATTAGGAATCTGGGACCCTACATATTATGCCCCTGCTCACCTGCCTAGATTGGGAAAGCCTGGTTCCAGTGCCTTCCCTCCCCACCCGGCCAGCCACAGGCCCCCAGCTCTGCGGGGATAGGGGAGTCCAACTCTAACTGATCCATGGCTCCTTTAAATCCAGGATGATGATCTTTTCTCACCCCTTTCTACCTCATCTCTTCCCTAGAGGGACTGATACCTTCCCCAGACTATTGGATATCAGCACCAGCACCTCTGCCCTGAGGTTTCTTCTCCCTCCTGCCCTGGGGATGCTGCCTGCCAGACAGACAATAACAACTGTCTGGCACCAGAGGAGAAGAGGAGAGCCTCTGGGGTTTGCTTATTTGAGATTAACCAGGAAGTGGGGGCATTATGTTCCTGCTTCAGCCCCCGGAGCAATAACAATAGCCATGCTTCCCTTCTGTATAGTACTTTCTGATTGTAAAAAAATTTCATCTATCCATGACTTTGTGGTGGAGGGGAAAAGAACCACAGATCTGGAATCAGATAAGCTGAGTTCAAATCCCATTGCTGTTAAGATCTGTGTGACTTTAAGTAACTCACTTTCCCTCTGAGCCTCAGTTTCCTCCTCTATATAATGAGGAGTTTAAGGCAGAGATTCTTAACCTAAGGTCTGTGAACTTTTAAAAACAATGTGATAGCTATATTTCGATATGCTCAGTTTCATTTTATACATTTAAAAACATGATTCTGAGGAACTGATTCATAGGGAGGACATCAGCAGTTGGAGGATTATAGAAAAATATGCAGAAGATGGTACTTCACTGTGCCTTAGAGAAAGAGAGGGACTCTATAAGGTGGAGTTAAGAAGGGAGTGCATTCCAAGCATGTGGGACTAAGGGGACAGTTTCCATCCTTTTTATATTGACTCTATTTCATCTAGCCACTCAATTTGTGAAGGATAGTGGGGCCTCAGAATGTCATATCTCAGGGAGAAGCTGAGGGGCTGACTTATCTGTGAGCTAAACTTTATCCTAGACCAATGGCCTAAAGTAGCTCGATTAACTCATGTGTAAATACATCTGATCCCTAATTGCACACGTGGACTAATGAGACATCATTTGATGACATGCTTTGATCATAGTAAATATTTAATAAATACTTATCGATTATTTATAAAAAGACCCCACTATCCCGAGGCTGAAGAAGACATGTTAGACCAGAGTAAGACATAGAGCGCTAATGACTCCAGGTACACTTTAATTGCAACCTCAACCAGTAGACAGTATAGGGGCAGAGTCTCTGGTTCATCTCTGAAGCCCTCATTAGTAACAGCTCTAATATGGAGGTGGTGAATTTATGGGAGGCAGCTTAGTCAGCATTTGATGGTGAATCAGAGGATGTGGTTTCAAGTCCTGGCTCTGCTATTTATATGA
The DNA here is from genome assembly GCA_028646595.1 of Phalanger gymnotis. Taxonomy (NCBI): domain Eukaryota; kingdom Metazoa; phylum Chordata; class Mammalia; order Diprotodontia; family Phalangeridae; genus Phalanger; species Phalanger gymnotis. Next base: position 713,177,513 of record CM053622.1, read on the forward strand.
CCTTGGGCAAATTACTTAATTTATCTTGGCTTCAGTTTCTTCATCCAGAAAATGAAGGGATTGGACTAGATGACCTCTAATTAGGGTTCCTTCCAGCTCCAGATCCTAAGATCCATAAATAATAATAAACAAACCAAGAACTAAGCTAAGTCAGCACCGTGGTTAGCAACCTGTTTCTTGTACTTGGAGTAGTGCCATGGGCAATGATATATCTGTAGCTAGAGTCAGCACCTTGTTTCCAAATTATGAATTATTACCCTATTATGGGGCTTGTAGCACATGATATTGGTAAGAAGACTCGTGTCCCAGTTTTTCTGCTTACAAACAGTGTGATCTTGAAAAAGTCACTTAACTATCTTGAGACCCAATTGCTCGTGTGTAGAATGGGGATAATGATCTCTATCTCGTCCATCTTATTGATAAGAAACGTTATCAAAGTAAAGAGCATCTAGAATTTGACTAGGATGTTTTATGATAACTTATTGAAGGAATTAAAGATGTTTTGCCTGAAGGGGAAGTTTAGGGAGGGCATAATTATTGTCTTCAAGTATTTGAAGAGCTATCATAAGGAAGAGAGTGTAGATTTGTTCTGTTTGGTCCTAGAGAGAGCTAACCAAGAACAATAGGTGTGTGCGTGTGTGTGTGTGCGTGCGTGTGTGAAGTTATTTAGAAGCAGATTTCAGCTCAATGTAAGGAAAACTTCCTAACAATTAGAGTTTTCAAAAGAAAATGGGCTATTTTAGGGAGTAGTAGTCCTTTATCACTGCAGATAGTTAAGCAGAGCCTGGATGACCACACATTGAGAATATGTTAGCTAGAATCCCTGCTTCAAGTTGGGCTTAATTTAGATGACCAATGAGGTTTCTCCTCAGCTCTGAGATTCTGATTCTCACACTGTGATTATGAAGTTAGAAGGAGATAATTGATATGAAAGTACTTTCTAAACTATGAAGTTCTTTGAAACCTGTACAAGGCTACATTATCTGTAAAGTTCTTTGTAAATGATAGAGCTATTTGAAATAATAAAACACTTTGATACCAGGAGAGTGGTTGTAACCTGAAAAATGTTTTATAAATTTTAAGTCACTTTTCAAACTGCAAAGTGCCCTGAATATGTGAGGAATTATTATGTTGCCATTTATTATTAGTAGCAGCAACAAGAATAATGATCATTTAATACAACTCCACAAGCCTTTGTTAAACACCTACTTTGTCCCAGTAGGCCTTGGGAATACAAATAGTCGCTGGTCCAAAGAAGCTTACATTTTACTGAGAGGAGGGGCAGGGCATGATGAAACTGTTAAGAAATGATACTTCCCTAGATGGAGCCTTTCTCGTTCATTCTTTACTTCATTTATTTGGCAAATATTTATTAAATACCTAATGTATGCTGGGTACTGGGGGATATGCAAAGTTTGGACAAGACATCGTCCCTTCCCTCATGGTGCTTATAGCCTAGTAGAGAGATAAAGTAGTAAGCTAGATGACAGTTGTATGCAATACTACATTACAAATGGCTTACACCTGATGGATAGAATCTTTTCTCCCAGAGGACTATGATAATAGGTATGGACATATAAAACTAGTCCAGGGTCATTTGGTTAGCTGAACCAGCCTCTGTGATTAGGTGAGAAATAGTATGGTTTCGTGAAAAGGACACTAGATTTAGGGTCAGAGGTCTTAGATTCAAATCCTAGTGGATTTTTTAAAAATTACTACTTGTGAGAGTAAGTAGCTTCTCTCAGATACCCAGTTTCCTTATCTATTAAATGAATGAGCTAGACTAAGTGATCTCTAAGTTCTCTTCCATTTCCTAATCCACCAATCAATCAATCCTCTGACTACCCATGACAGTTTAGGCATGTGAGCACCATAGCAGACAGTGTCAGACTTGGAGTGAGGAAGACTTGAGTTCAAAACCAGCCTCAGACAAATTCATTGTGTGACCCTAGCCAAGTCACCACTTCTCTTATCTTCAGTTTCTTCATCAGTAAAATGGGGATAATCATAGTACCTACCTAACAAAGTTGTTGCGAGGATCAAATGAGACATTTGTTAAATGCTTTGCAAACCTTTAAGCACCATATAAATGCTGGCAACTATTATTACATAATGGATTAGGTCTCTTCAGTTCTAACATTTTGTGTTCTATGGTCACTTCCAGATTTGACATTCTGTCTCTTCTGTCCTAAGGTCCCTTATAGCACTAATTTTCTGTGTTCTATGTTCAAAGGTCTTTCTCAGCTGGCCTCAGTGGCCACACATGAAAGGGACCTCTGGGTTTGAGACCTTGGCTGTGTCATCTGACAGTTGTGAGTTCTGTCAATTTCCCTTTCTCTCCCTTAAATGACAGGAAAGCTCTTTGAAAACCCCAGCTTCTGCGTCAGGTCTCCTCTCAGGCCTTCTTCCAATATTCCATTGTAACATGAAAGTCTTCCTGGTCTTCTAGAGACCATGGTGCCAGGGCAACTCAGGTTTTGGCAGGTCCTGCCAGGCCAGAAATCTCTGAGTGAGGACCCAGCCATGGATTGTGACATATTTGTTATCCAAGAGCCAGCCTAGCTAATTGTAAAGAAACTCATCATTAGAGGGACCAGCCATCTACTAAAAGGTCTTTTTTTTGTACCATAGACCCATTAGCAGCTGGGTGAAGCCTATGAATTCCCTTTCAGAACAGTGTTTTTAATTGTATAAAATAAAATTCACAAGATTCCTAAAGAAACCAAGTATAATGAAATTCAGTTATCAAAATACATTTTAAGAAACAAATTCACAGACCTCCATGAAATCTATTGTATGGACCCCAGATTAAAAGCCCCTGGAAGGGGAAGAGTCTAGGAGGGAGGATTCATGGCAAAAACACCATTAATCTTTTCAAGTGTGGAAATATTGAAGATGTGTGTCAGATGCACTGAAGAAAAGGAAGAAGGTGTTTACCCTGAAGCCAACAGAGCCTGGGAGAAGTGGAGGACCCTAGGAGCCAAGCATCACTGGTGACATCAAGAGAGAGCCAGATGGGGCTCTCTCCCATGAGGCTTTTGGGATGAGGCCAGCACCCTGTTAGTTCAGGTTTGGTTTTGTAATGAAATGAAGCACTGGTAAGCCCTTGAACATTTAACAAAAGGAGGGTTACTTAGTCCAACCATAGCAAGGATTTGCAACAAAGATATAATGGTACTTAGCTTCTACAGACATAGGTTCTTCATCTCCACGTAGAACCATGTCAGCATGTCAGAAAGTGGTGATCCATGGGAACATTTTATACCCCTGGTGATCAAGAAGCCATGTTGACACAGCCCAAGATCACCAGGAAGTTGCATCAAGGGAGTCACAGCTTGAACCTTGACCTACCACTAGGCCAATCCAATCTTGGCTTTTCTGCCTTTTCTTAACCTATGTTGGAGATGGAGAGAAAGGGAAAATTCTGGTAGATGTTGGTCCCATCACATAGGACTAACCAGTCAAAGTTAAATGCAGAGTAATGATAATAATAACCCACATTTTGTGGTACTTAAGGTTTATAAAATACTTCCCGAAGAATTTTACATTTGCACAGCACTTTACATGTATTGCAACTGTAAAATTCTATAGAAATGCTTCTGTGCTGTTATTAGAGAGGGATAAGAAATATGATTTCATTGATATAGGGAACTTCCAGTTGAAGAAACTCCCTCTGCCAATGTAGGTTGACACCTTCTCTTCAACATATAGTCTTGGACAGTTGCCTAAAACACTGAGAAGTTCTCTGTCCAAGGACCCACACAATCAGTATGTCTCAAAGGCAAGACTTGGACCCAGGTCTTCCTGGATTTGAGACCAGCTCTCTATCAATTATGCCAGGGCTGCTCCTTAATGCTATGGTGGTGGTAATTGTTATTATCAACATGTAAAAAAGAAGAAAAATCAGGAGACATTGTCAAGAAAATTTTATTTTAAATATCTTTTGGAGCCAGGAAGATGGAAAAAAGTCTGATTTTGTGGTTTTTAACAGTTAATGTTGCAACACTGGGGAACATATGGAACTGACCTGAATTTCAGTGCATCATCCCAATGATAAACTCAAAGTGATTTGTGCCTGCTCATTGTTGATAGGAATTCATTGGAAGTAGGTGAGACAGAGACATGTTGTAATAAGGTCAAGACGACAAGAACAGGTGGTTAAAATTCATCCTTTGTTCAGACTCAATTTTAGCAAAATGCATCAGCTGATGTGCAACAATTTTTTGTTGGCTGGTGTGCCTTGTGGTCGCGGAAAAAGCATTGATGGTGATTATTATCATCTTTATTCTGATGTCTCTGACATGGTCTAGAAGTGACCTTGGGTCTTGAATGATTATGCCAATGGAGGACAAACTGGCATCAACTACCACAAACTACGGTCTTAGCCTATGGAGAATTGAGTTTGAGTTTCAGCTCCAATGTTTAAGAGCTAGGTGACCTTAAAGGATCCTAGAAATATCTATTATTTTTATTAACAGGGGAGAGCTGAGGCAATACAAGGACAAACATTTGTGAGCTTCAGGCTGAAATTCAGTGCAGTTCATTCTATTAATCATCTATTCCCTGTGTCCTATGAGAAGGGCTCTCAGTGGTTTACAAAGTTCTTCACTAGTGACAAATCTCATTAAAAATGAGAGCTTTACAATAATCTCATGAGGCAAGGAGTGTAAGTAGTCTTATACACATACACACACTTTACAGATGAGGAAACTGAGTCCCAGGGGGTGAAAGTCCTTGCCCAAGGTCATGGAGCTAGCAAGTTTGGGGGCCAGAAGTCTCTTCATGCCACATTCAGAACCTTTTCCATTATACTCTAAAGCACTTTTAAAATCATGGGGTTTTAATCCCCATTTTTCAGAAGAGGAAGCAGAAGTCTGGAAGAAAGGAGATGATGTCAGCAGGTCAATGATGAGAACTAGAACCCGATCTGAGGCCTCTCACTGCTAAGTCTGGTGCTCTCCCCTCTGCACCGATGTGATGCCTGCCAAGGAAGCATCACCAGACAAAAGGCTCTGAGAAAGTATGCCATCCTCAGAGGCCCGCTCTTGGGAAGGCTGAGAGCTGCTGTGGCCTGTTGGTCAGCACAATGTATGATTCATATTCAGATGTCTTTGTGTTCCAAACCTAGAGACTCTTATGGCCCATCTGGTCACTCCAGTGTGCTGCATCCTGCACCTCCAAGCTCGGGCAATTGGAAACAGATATCCTCTGTGATGTGATGGAAAGAGCCCGATGACCCGAGTTCAAGTCTCAGCAAATCTCTTTGCCTCATTTTCCTCATTGTTAACAATAGTTCTTATTTCTATGGCACTTGACACTTCAATGAGTACTTTCCACACAGGGCCCAGTGAAGGAGGGAGTGTAAGGGTTGTTATCCCCATTTGACAGATAAGGAAACTGAAGTCAGCAGAGACATAATGATTTACTTGAGATTTCATATAGCCAGGATTTAATAAGCATTTATTTCCTCACCTCTGCGTCTACTTCCCCACCCCACCCAAGTGAAAAAAAGAAAAACAAAATCCTTGTAACAAATAAGCATAGTCTTCCTGCATTGGCCATGGCCTAAAATGTCTATCTCATCCCGCATTTTGAATCTATTGCTTCACTGTCAAGGGATGGGCAGCATGTTTCATCACCGTTCCAAAGACCCAGGATTTGAATTCAGATTTTCTGACACTAAGGCCAGCATACTTTTCCCTATGCCACCTTATCTGATCTTAAAATAACAGAATTGGACTAGACTAGGGATTCTTAAACTTTTCTGTGTCATAGTTTGGTGATGTGAGGAAGCCAATGCACTTCTCAGAATCATGTTTATTGACAACATCTAAAATTGAAGAAAGTTCTGAATTTCAATTAGGGATTAAAAAAATAAAGATGTCATTTTTTTCCCCATCCCAATTCATGACACCTACCTTGTGTTAAGAACTGATAAACTGATCTCTAAGATCCTTGTTTATGAACTGGTGTGACTGACACCTCCGGGCAGTATAAAGAAGAATGTTGTCATAATTAGAGCTATCCAACAATGAAATGGATTGCCTCAACAGGAAGCGAGCCCCCCAAAAATGGAGGCATTCAAGCAGAGACTGGAAGATACCTTAAAGAAGTATAGGCCTGGTGGTTCTGTCCTATACTGGTGGTTCTTGATTTGGGAAAGGGCAGCATGGTAGATGATTTCTGAGGTCTCTTTTAACACTAGAAGGCTAAGGTAATCAAAAAGACTTAGGATTTTGGTCTGCATGTGGGTCACAATATAATACCAGTTTAATCTGTTGACCTTACATCTCTAGAACTGCAAAGGCAGGAGGTAGATGTGTTGCAACTTGAGGAGAAAACTAACACCCAGTGGGACAATAGAATGGCTCCCCTCGTCAGCCAGGTGTGATTGATGCCCTAGGCAATATAAACAGATAGTGGGATGGGTGGGGAGAAGTAGATGCAGCTCACAGTCTTCTTTTCCAGGGAATCGTGAATTTGGTGATGGCTGTTTTGACATCCTTGTTCCTCAAGGTGTAGATGAGGGGGTTTACCACAGGTGTGAGGATGGCATATACCACATTCCCCATGATGTGGAAGTCCACAGGAAGGTCAGCCCTGTAGGCCACATAGGCCACAGCAATAGATGTGTAGTAGGTGCCAACAACAAGGAGATGAGATGTGCAGGTGAAGAAGGCCTTCGACCGGCCTTCCTTTGAGCTGATCTTCAGGATGGAGATGAGAATTCGAGCATAGGATAGGACCACCAGGAACAGGGGTGTGAAGGAGACAGTCATGGCACAGCAGAAACCCAGGAATGTCTGGAAGGTGGGGTCTGAGCAAGAGGCCTGCACCACGGCCAGGTGGTCACAGAAGCAGTGGAAGACTTGGGCCAGGGTGCCAAAGGTCATCTGGGATGATTGGACCACAGCTGGGATGGGCAGCAGGAAGGCAGCTAGCCAGGCACCAACTGCCAGCTTGGCATTGACCTGTGGGGTCATGCGGACTGTATAGTGCAATGGGTGGCAGATAGCTTCATAGCGATCATAGGCTATGACCACCAGGATAAAGGCTTCCCTACAACCAAAGCCATGGAACAAGTACATTTGCAGGAAGCAGGCTGGGAAGGAGAGGATTCAGTCACCTAACAAGAAGAGGGAGAGCATCCTGGGGATGGTGGTTGTGGTAAAAAGTATGTCTAGTGCTGAGAGGTTGGTCAGGAAGAAATACATGGGCTTGTGAAGGTTGGAGTCAATCACTACAGCTACCAGGATCAGAATATTGCCAATGACAATGAGGAGATAGAGGATGAGGAAGGTGAAGAAGACAGGGAGGGCAAATGACTCTGGAAGGGAGGGGATGCCCATCAGATAAAAGGAGGTGGCGGAGTCATCTGAGTTGTTACAGGTTCTTGTATCCATGGTCAGTTGAAACTTGATGTCATGGAGATGGGCAACAGCAACATCTGGAAATGGAAACAACTAGAAAAATGTTACCTCTTATAGAAACAAGCTCTGGGCTTGACTTTCTAGTACATTCTCTTCTCATTGCCCTGGGGGAGATAAAAGTGATCACTTCCCACATACCTATTTTCCAGAAAGCAGATTTTATTTCTAGATGCTTTTGTCATGGCCATGAAATAAAGTAAAGGATACTTGAATTTTTCTAAGTTCATAATCTAAAGCCTCCACCTAGACGTTGCTCACTCCGGTCCTAGCTGACTTGACTCCTTGTCCACCAAAACTGCAAAACTACAATGCAATAGAACTGCAGTCAGACTATTAATTTTTAAAAAATAACATATTTGTTGTTAGTTCTGCTGGCTAAGGTCCAGAGACAACTGCACCTTTATATTTTTATCCCTGCCTTTTTCAAATAGATTGTTTTTATAAATACTTTCCCTTTCTTCTCCAGGAAGGACTACATCTAGCTTCTTACACTTCTAATATTCATCAAGGATATTCATGACAGCAATACAATGATTAAAGAATTCATCTTATTCATACATAATAGGTTAGATAAAAAGGGAGTGGAGTAAAGCTTTATGTCAAGAAGATACCTACTCCTATGGAAATCTGTGAACCTAAATGAGAAAGAGCTAGTTGGTGCAGTGGATAGATTGCCCTGTCTGGAGTCAGGAAGACTCGTCTTTCTGGATTCAAATCCAGTCTCAGACACTTAGTAGCTGTGTGACCCTGGGCAAGTTACTTAACCCTGTTTGCCTCAGTTTCCCATCTATAAAATGAGCCTGAGAAGGAAATAGCAAGGAAATGGCAGCATCTTTGCTAAACAAAACCCATACAGGGTCATGAAGAGTAGGATTGAAAAACAATTTAACAATGACAACAAAAATGAGAAAATATGGTGGAGAATATTTGTGTTTGAATCAAAAGAAAGAGGAACAGAAAGAATATCATAGTACAATCATATTACAGATCCCCTGGACAGCTGGAAAAAAATTGACAATAACATTCTACAACAGATTGCAAAATTATCCCAGTCCAGATAGAGCAGTGATTTAAGAACTTCAGTCATCCAGATGTGCTCTGGTAGTCTCTCGATTTTTCTTAATCATTATTTTATTTCTCAGAGGTAGAAGAAACAACAAGAGAAACTGATATTTGGTAGTTTTTTGATGAACAAAGAACCTGTTAAAGAAAAGGAAAGTATAGGGACCCCAGAAAGAAATAATCATGTTTTCTTAGATTTCTTGATAGATTAAGGAGAGCAAAGCTAGGCAAAGTAAAATGTGTACTTTAGTAGACTTTAGGAAAATGGATTTCAAAGAGTTCAAAGAAAGGAGGGGTGGAATCATATGGCCTGAGAATTTATAAAGGAAATGGGTCTAAGAGAAATGAACAGCTCTAAAGAGTAATATTTGGTTGACACAGCCAAAATGATTCCAGTGGGGAAAAAATGGAGGCACCTCTGTTGTGACTATGAGATAGTTCATCAATGAGTCTGGATTGTAATTGTCTTTGCACAAAAGGTGGAACCGCAAACAGAAATGAAAAAGCTGTTTCACATTGGTTAGAATGGGTTACCTCAAAGTGTAGTGAATTCCTTGTCACTGAAAGCAGCCAGGGACTGAATGCCCTATTATCAAAGTTGTTATAGAAGTGTATGGAAAGGATGTTGGACCCTAACACCATCTGAACACCCTTCTAACTCTAAGCTACTGAGCTTCCATGATTTGTCAAATTGTATCTTGGAAGCACCTGCCATCTTTCTTTTGGATGTCTGAAACTTTGGGAAAATTTTTTCCTCTGAATGTTAATAGGCATATAGATTCTCAATTTGGAGGGGACCTTAAAGATCTGGTGATCCAACCTTCTTGTTTTACAGAATGGGAAACTGAGGTCCAAAAAAAGAAAGAGACATGCACCAGGCCTCACAGGAAGTTAGTAGCAGAGGAGGAACTAGAATGTTAATAAGCAGCAGTGAAAGTTATTGATTTCCTCTCTCCAGTCTTCTCTTTCCCTGGCCAAATAAACTCAGTAGAAAGACAGAGTGTTGTACTAGAAAGAACACTAACTCTGGAACCAGAGTCCAAATGGAACCTGGAACTAGAAGGTCCTGGCATGAATCTTACTTCAACTTCCCACTTTCACTCTTTGGGCCTTGGTTTCCCCTACTTTAAAATAAAGGGATTGGATTAAATAGTCCATAGACGTTGTTCTAGCTATAAATTCTCTGATTCTGCATGTGCCTCTCTCCCCTCTTCCAACCTGCCATTATCTCCGAAGGCCATAGACTATATGAATCCAAGCTGATTTTCTCCCTAGCCTCAGTCAGAGAATCAGAGAATGATAGGAAGGAAATGAAGCTGAGAATATAGAAAGTACAGGATTTTAGCACTGGAAGAGGCCATAGAGAACATCTCATTGAGTTACCTGACCTTATGGAGAAGGAAGTAGATGGAGAGAACCGGCAGGAGACTGGGTTGGAATGCTGGCTCCAACACTTACCAATTCAGACCTGAGGGAATACACTTAGCCTCTTTAAGTCTCAATTTCCCAACTGTTAAATAGAAATAGAAATACAATGTCATGGAAGTGTTGAGGGGGAAATGAATTATAAACAGACGTATGTAAATAGACATATGAGCTGTTGGTATTTCCCAACACAGATAAGGGGCTTAATTCCTGCTCCCTCCTACTGCCCAATCCAACATTCTTGGCTCTTGGATCCTTTGATGCCTCAGCTGCCCCACTAAAAATATCAATTCTTACCTTCTTAGCACCCCATTCCTTATGCAGCCCCATAGTTGGCTTCCTGACCCCCATCATTCTGATGACTTGACTTCCTGTCCTTCAGTCTTCTGATATCCCCTGGTCATTCCACCTCTGGGATTCCCAAAGCACCCAACTCTCTCGCCTTGAATGCCCTCCCTCTGTACCCCACCAGGGCTCAGAGCCAAGAAGCCAGAGTATGATCATCTCCTTTCTCACTTCTGCTTTGGTCTCCAACCACAGCTCCAGGAGATTCTGAGGTGGTAGGAATCTAGAACTCTCTGTATCACAGCTTCTGCTCACCTGCCTTTCTGGGGGGAACTTGCTCTGATGTCTCCCCTCCCCATTGGGCTGAATATATACCACCAGCACTGGGCTAGGGAGTTCTGGGGTGGGGAGAATCTTGTTCTGGAAGATACCTTGCCTCTTTAAACCCAGAAGTTAGCCCTCCTTATTCCCCCCCACCCCTGACTCTATCCCTGTCTCCCTGTCTGTCCCAAGAGGGATCAATAAATATTTCCAGGCTGTTGGGACTCAGTCCTCCCTTTCACCCTGGGGATGCAGCCTGTCAGACAAACAATAATAAGCATCTATTGCCAAAGGAGAAAGGAAGAGCCCCTGAGGTTTGCTGATTTGAGAGTAAAGAGGCCTGACAAGCGTTATCCTGGCCCACTTCCCACAACAATAACAAAAGCAATAAATAACTTGTTGTTCAGTTATGTCTAACTCTTCGTGACCCCATTGGGGTTTACTCTACAAAGATACCAGAGTGGTTTGCCATTTCCTTCTCCAGCTCATTTTACAGATGTGGAAACTGAGGCAAATGAGGTGAAGTGAATTGCCCAGGGTCACACAGCTAGTAAGTATCTGAAGGCAGATTTGAACTCAGGAAGATGAGTCTTCCTAAATCTAGGCCTGGTACTCTATCCACTGCACCATCTAGCTGTCCCAATTACCTTGTAGGCAGACTTTTATTGTTTATAGGGTAGCTTTCACATCCATTCTATTTCACAGGGCCTCATATCAACCCTGTGAGGAAGGCAGAACTGGGACTATTATCCCCATTACACAGACAAGGCAACTGAGGTACAAAATGGTGAGGTGGGTTGATTCCCATAGTCACACAGTCAGCCTGTAGCCAGGTGGGATATGCCTATGTCAGGATCCAAGAATATAGCTGAGTATAGTGAAGAGAGCACTGGCCTAGGCACCAGGAGGACTAAGTTCTAGTCTTGGCTGGAATTTCCACGTGGTCTTGAGTAAGGCCCTTCTCCACTCTGAGAGGGAGCAGAGAACATCAGACTCATCTAGATATTTTGTCTACTTCTGTGACTACATTTGAGGGGGGCCAGTGTAAGATCAAAAGAGGGTTGACTCTGAAGCCCAAGGGGCTGAGTTCACATCTCAGCTCTATTAGTAAAATGTGAGGGGCTCCTGGCAAGTCACTTCCCCCTCTGAGCCTCAGTTTCCACATCTGTAAATGAGGGAGTTAAACTACAGGTGATCCTAAAGTCTCTTCTTGTTCTAAATCCTGGGATATCCAATATCAAGGAGCTCATGCATTTCTGAAGCAGCAGCTCCACTGTGTGCTACCTCTGATTTTTCAGTCTTTCTATGTGTTGTACTCACATCCAAAAGTACATGCATGTGTACAATACACATTGACAACAATTCCTTTTTCTCTAGCATTACAAAGCACTGGCCTCACCAGAGCTAGAACAAATGTGGGGGCAGAGAGGGCTTTGCCCAAAGGCATTGACAACTAATGGTGGGATGGGCAACATGAGAAGAATGATTCTTCTACCTGGCCTTCTTCAAAGTCTGAGCTACCACTCTTTCCCCAGTCTTGTCACTAAAATGACCCACTTTCTCTCCAACTTCTGCAGAGATGAGGGCTCGCCTCTCTAGGGGATGAGCTGCCCCTGTTGTCAGCATCATTCTTTTTTTTAGTTATTTTTTTCCTCTTTTTTTATTTAATATATTTAGTTTTCAGCACTGATTTTCACAAGAGTTTGAATTAGAAATTTTCTCCCCATTTCTACCCTCCCCACCACTCCAAGATGGTGTATATTCTGGTTGCCCAGTTCCCCAGTCAGCCCTCCCTTCTGTCACCCCACTCCCCTCCCATCCCCTTTTCCCTTCTTTTCTTGTAGGGCAAGATAAATTTCTACTCCCCATTGCCTGTGTATCTTATCTTCTAGTTGCATGCAAAAAACTTTTTTTTTGTTTTTGAACATCTGTTTTTAAAACTTTGAGTTCCAAATTCTCTCCCCTCTTCCCTTCCCGCCCACCCTCCCCGAGAAGTCAAGCAATTCAACATAGGCCACATACGTATTATTATGTATAACCCTTCCACAATACTCATGTTGTGAAAGACTAACTATATTTTGCTCCTTTCTAACCTATCCCC
>CM053622.1:713190636-713206423 GCA_028646595.1 Phalanger gymnotis
TTTTGAGCTCTTCCATGGCCTGAGACCAGTTCATGTTTTTCTTGGAGGCTTTTGTTGTAGGCTCTTTGACTTTATTGACTTTTTCTGGCTGTATGTTTTGGTCTTCTTTGTCACCAAAGAAAGATTCCAAAGTCTGAGACTGAATCTGGGTGCGTTTTTGCTGCCTGGCCATATTCCCAGCCAACTAACTTCCCAGCCCTTGAGTTTTTCAGCAGAGTATGACTGCTTGTAGAGTTAAGAGAACTATGTTCCAAGCTTGGGGGGATGCGCCAGCTCTGTCACACCAGCACTCCTCCTTCCCCAAGAACCCCCAACCTGGACTGGACTTTGATCTACAGCAGGCTTTTCACTCCTGCTCTGATCCTCCACTTAATTCCTCCTACCAGGTGGGCCTGGGGCCAGAGGCAACTGCAGCTGTAGTTCTGTAGCTGCTCCACTTCCGCTGCCCCCCAGGGCAGTGGCCAAACCCACGAACTCCTTCCACTCCCGCAGCTTTTCCTACTAACCTTCTCTGTTGTCTTCGGTATTTGTGGGTTGAGAAGTCTGGTAACTGCTGCAGCTCACTGATTCAGGGTGCTAGGGCCCGCTCTGCCTGGCTCCTGGTCTGGTTGGTCTGCGCTGCGCATACTGGGCTCTACTCCCATCTCTGTGCAGGATAGACCTTACCCAGAGACCATCCAGGCTGTCCTGGGCTACAGCCCTGCTTCCCTCTGCTAATTTATGGGTTCTGCAGTTCTAGAATTGGTTCAGAGACATTTTTATAGGTTTTTGGAAGGACTTGGCAGGGAGCTCACGCTAGTCCCTGCTTTCCAGCCGCCATCTTCTATAGGTATCATTCTTTATGTCACTCCCCTCTCCCATCCCCTATCAATAATAGTCTTTACTCTGGTGTTGTTTTTTTTTCTTTTCATGAGAAACAGAGCCATAGCAAGGAATTGTTACCCTCTAGGACAAATTCAGTTTAGTGGGAGAGAATCAGGGGAAGCTTTTGAATTCAATTTTAGAATATGAGTAGAAGTTTAACAGGTCAAGGAAAGATATTCCAGGTATGAAGAAAGGCTCAGAGGAAGGAGTAGTGTTTGTGTTTGGGGGACATGGAGCCACCCAGTCTGTCTGAAGTTTGTCTCTAAGGAAAGAGCAGGGGAAAATAAAAACTTGGAAGATTGAATGATTATAAATCATAGACGGCTTTGAATGTCAGAACCAGAAGTCTGAACTTTACTCCATAGACTCCAGAGAGTGCCTGAAAATATTGACCAGAGAAGAGGCACTATCAGACAATGTACACAGAAGAAAGTTTGGTCTGGCAGCCTAAGAGAGACAGATTGGAGCAAGGAGGGTAAAAGGCAAGGAGACTCGCAAAGTCACTATCACAAGAGTCTCATTGGTGAAACTGGGGGCCTGAGCTAAGGAGGCAGCTGTGGAAATAGAGAAGAGGAGGTGGAGATGAGAGATTTATGGAGGTGCCATCCACAGGATTCAGTAGCTTAGTGGATATGAGAGGTGAGAGTGGTGGAAGAGTCCAAGATGGGTACAAGTTTACAAATGGAGGATGCTGGCATTAGACTGGGTGACTAGTGCTATCACAGAAATTGTAAATAAGAGTGAAAAGCATGTCCAATTCAATTCAATAAGCGCCTATTAGACATCTACTACGTGCTAGACACTCAAAAAGACATACGGCGCCCTCCCTCAAGGGGTTTACATTCTACTGAGGGAAGGGCATGATATAACACAGACTAAGAGGTAAATGCAGTGTAGTTTGAGGAGGTTTGAAAGAGCATTAACAATATAAGGGTTCAGGAAAGACTTCTTGGAGGAGGTGGCAGCTGTGCTGATTCTAGAAAGAAACTAGAGATTCTAAGAGGCAGTGATGGAGAGGGAGAGGAAGCCTTCAAGGCTAGGGAAAGTTTAGGGGGAGAGACAATAAGCTCAGGTTTAGACATGCTGAGTCTGACTTGCTATTGGAACTAGTGGGTTTTTTAGGCAGATTGAAATAAAGGTTTGGATCTTGTGAGACAGGTTCAGATTAGGATTATATGCATCACACACATATATGATATATCTATCTGTGAGATATATCTATCTGTAAGATAGATATAATCTGTGAGATATACCTATATCTGTGAAATGCATCTATATCTATCTAGAGAGACAGATCTATCTAGATCTATACATCTATATAGTTCTCTCTCTCTATATATATATGTATTTATATAAGTGTGTATGTGTGTGTACATACATATATGTATGTACACACACATATACACATATACTGCTTTAAGGTCTGCAAACCACTTTACAAATATTATTTCATTTGACCCTCACTACAACACTGGAAAGTAAGGTGCTATCATTTACCCCATTCACCAGATTGAGGAACTGAGAGAAAAAGAGGTCAAGTGAATAGCCAAGGGTCACAAATAGCTAGTAAGTATCTGAAGGTGGTTTTGAACTCAGGGCTTCTGACTCCAGGAGCTGCCTTGTTTACATACGAGTGGAAACTCTGACCAGACCAAAAGAGGGCACAAGTGGGGATTCTTAACATTTTTGTGCCATAACCCCTTTGGTTGTCAGGTGAGGCCTATGGACCAGTTCTTATGAAATGAAAAGGCTCAGCCGCATTGCTCACTCTCCATTATTGGTTTACCCTCTGACTTGGTCTGCATTACAAAGAAAACCAAATAAAATAAAAACATCTTTTTAAAAAACCAAAGTTCACAGATCCTCTGAAGTCTATCCACAAATCATTTGGGGGATCTATGAACCTCAGTTTAACAATCCCTGGTATAGAGAAAGAAGGGAAGTTGGCCAAGGACAGAGACTTGAGAACAGATGTAAATACGTACATGTAGACATACATACATGTGTACATATATGTACTTCGGATCACCACTCAATAGGTGATTTGGCACACCCAGAATGCTCTCTCTGTCTCTGTCTCTCTGTCTCTGTCTCTCTGTCTCTCTCTCTTCCTCTCTTGTCCTTTCTCCTAATACAGTGAGATATACCACTTTTCCTGAAAGCACCAATTTTCTAAGGAAAGTTTTAAAGGAAAAAAATGCCACATCCAAGCTCTGAAGTTTCCATCAAAGTGGCTGTCGCGTCTCCTCCCTGCCGTGATGCCTTACGTCTGCACTGGAAAGACTGTCAGTTACATTCTGTCTCTATCTCGTCGTCTTCACCTTTCCCCCGGGTGGCGCGGGGCTCCGACAGACTCACAGGGCTGAAAAAGGAAAGTAGGAAGGAAGGAAGAGAGCCAAGTTAAAAATACCTCTGGTTGAATCTGATTGTCCTTCCAGCCTCTTAAGGGGTGGGCTGGTGGTATGAAGCTGGTACAAAGATATTTGTAAACAGATTTCATAATCAGGACAGAAAGGAAACACTGAAGCCAGACGAATGAACTCTGAGTGTCTTGTCTCAGATGAATGGGCATCTTCACCCATGTTTTCATTATGGACAGTATTATCTTCACTAACAGCAACATCTTATTGCCATCATTGATACATACCACCATTGCAATCTTTCTAAGTCTCAGGTTTAATTTTTCTCCCATGGGCAATATTGTGGGGGGGAGGCAGTGGAAATGCTATGGTCTAAATGATATTACAGTCTGGAACTGATTGAATGATGCAAAGATTGTCACTAACTAGACACTAATAGGTCAAAGTTAACTTGGTGAGGTGTCTCTAGTAACAGCTGCATAATTCTTGCTTTGGCTACATTCCATTCAATATTTCCATTAATGGTTTGGATGAAGGTGTAGTTGAAGCACTTATCAAATTGGTGAATGACATGAAACTGAAAGGGAGAGTTAGCATTGAGTGACAGAACTAGCATCTGAAAAGATCTCAAGAGGCTAGAACAAAGAAGTGACTCTACCACAGTGGAATTTAATAGGGATAAATATAAAGTTCTCCCTTTGGTTCAAAAACTCAATTGTATAAATACAGAATAGGTAGGCATTCTGTATTTGCATAAATATGTCTAACAATAATTTTATGAAAAAGACCTGGGGATTTTAACCAGTCTGCAAGCTCAATATGAGTTAACTGTATGACAAGAAAGACAGGAAAGCTAGTAGGACCTCTAGCTGTATCAAATGAAGTGGAATATCCTCAAAGAAGAAAGCCATAGTCCTAATATTTCTGCCTGTCTAAGCATGGTCATATCCAAGCAAGTGTGTTCAATTCAGCAGCCATAATTTGGGAAGGAAATTGACACACTGAGGCAAAAGATGGCAACCATGATGGTGAAAAGGATGGAGATCATTCCATGTAAGAATCATTTAGAGCAGAGGTGTCAAACATGCAGCCCACAACACTCTTGACTGTGGCCTAAACTAGACTAAAATATAATTGGAAAATATTTAACAACAGAAATAAAAATATGATAAGACATAAATGATGTTAATATGTGGCTTTCTAAGTCAATATGCATCCACAGGAATCCTTATGTACAGTTGAATGGCCCCCACTTCTACTTGAGTTTGACACCACTGATTTAGAGGACCCAGAAATTTTTAATTTAGAAAATAGGCTGATGGGCAGTACAATCCCTCTTCAAGTAGTTGAAGGGCTGCCATGTAGGTAAGGGATCACACTTACTACTCCCCTCTACAGAGGATAAGATAAGAAGAAATAGGCATAAGTTTCAGGGAGACAGATACCAGTTCAATATAAGGACAAATTTTCCTGCAATTAGATCTGTCTCATAATGGAATCTACAGACTACTTTGAAAAGTGGAGAATTCTATATCACTAGCCTTCAAGCAGAGGTGAGTGACTACCTGTCATAGATGTTATAGAGGGACTTAATAATTCTGTGATTGATTTATAAAATGGGGCTAACCATGGACTGTCTTTGTAACTACAATGGAGTATCTCCCTACAAGCTATCATCATCATGCACCTTCACCATTATCACTCTCACTCCTTTCAGAGCCACCTCCATTTTAACCCTGATGTCAAAGAAAGGGCTCTTGACTTTTGGCAGGAGACCTAGTTTCATGCCCTAGATTTGCCACTCTATTCACTAGGCAGCATGGAGAAAGTCACTTCAGCCTCTGTTTCTTCCTCTGCAAAAATGGGCAAATAATTCTAGTATTGCTTATTCATAGCAGGAAGGAGCCTTAGAGATCATCTAGTCCAATCCAAACCTCTCTTCCATTTTACAGATGAGGAAGCTGAGGCCCAGTGTAGTTAAGTGACTTGCCTATAGTCAAAGGGTAGTAAGTGGCAGATCCAGGGCATTTAGGAGGATCAAATGAAAGAAAGAATGTAAAAGAACTTCAGACTCTTCGAAGTGCTAATTACAAGTGAGGGGATATTACAAAGATATTGAGTAAGGCTGTGCCAACACCCACATAGAAATGACTAAAAATAGGACCAGCGCGTGAGCATCACTAGAAGAATGGAGGAGCAGTTAGGTGAATGCCATGACCTCCATATGGGATGTCAGAGTTGGAAGAGACTTTAGGACAAAGAATCTTGGAGCTGGAATGGGCCTTAGAGATCATCTAAAAGCTCCTTGTTTCATAGAGAAGGAAACTCACGCCCAGAGAAAGTAACCCATCCAAGGTCATATGTCTAGCAAGAATAAGAGTTGAGATTCGCTCCCAGTTCTTTTGATTACAGGTCAAGGACTTTGTTTGCCCAAGATCGTAAGCTAAGTAAGTGACAGAGTCCAGCAGGAATCTGTATCTTCTGGTGCCTACTCCAGTGTACTTTTCCATCATTGTATGAACTATTCCCCGGCCACTGCTTTGGGACATTTTTGTAAAATTGTATTAGATTACTAACTTTTATGTTTGGAAATAAAGCTTTCATTTATAATGAACATCAATGTGTAACTCAAGATGAATGATTCATTTCTACATAGCGGTCTAAAAGAAAAAAATACCCTTAGAGTATGATGTAAAGAAACAGAAACATCTAGGCACAGTGTAGTAGCCTTGTTGACTCTTCCCACTCCCCGTTCCCTACCTCTTCTTATCAAGAGCTCGGCTTGCAAACTGACTTTGGTTTCTAGATTCCGAAGCTTTCCCAAGTCTTGACATTTGATGTTCTCATTTTAAGGCTTCAGAGGAGTAGCTGGCTACTTCTACTTGTTCTCCCTGACCTCTCCTTCCCCTGATTGCTTTGACTCTTTCGAGCCTTGACATTTTCTAACTTTAAAAATCCCTGTCTGTCATTACTCCCCTTATCAGAGCTTGGCTGTCACTTTCACCCTCAGCTCTGAGAAGATGCTGGCCCAACCTTCCATACTATATCTTCTTCTGTTCATTTTTTACTAAAAATAGTGGGAAAGTACCCTGGCTTAGGAATAAGAACTAGCCTTTAAATCTGGCTCTGCCACTCATTCACTGAGTAACCCTGGGCAAGTCATCTAGAATCCAACACTTTTATGACTGTGAGTGAGTTATTTTACTTTGCTGAACCTCAGTCTCATCTTCTGTGAAATGGGGATAGTAATACATTATCTACCTCACAGATTTGGTGTCAGCAAAGTGCTCTGTAAAGTGCTATTGAAATGGGAGTTTTTAGGAAGAAAAATGCAATTTTAGAGCTGAGAAAATCATCTTGAATCCAACCTTGTCATTCTTCATGAAGGTAAACTGAGGACTAAGGAGCAGAAATAGCTTGTTCCAGATCACAAAGCAGGTTAGTAACAGAGGCAGAAGTAGAATCCAGGTCTCCTTGTATTCCCAGGACAGCTCCCTTTCCTCCACACCATGCTGACACTCAGACATCATATCATCATCATCATAACTGACATATCTATAGCTCTTTAAGATTTGCAAAGCACTTCACAAATATTACAGCATTTGATCCTTACAACAATCCTGGGAGGTAGGACTGTCATTATCCCCATTTTGCAGGTGAGGAAACTGAGGCAAACAGAAGTTAAGTGACTTGCTCAAGGTCACATAGCTGGTAAATGTTTGAAGCCATTTTTGAACTCAGGTCTTCCTGACCCCAGGCCTAGAGCTCTGTCCACCGCACCACCCACCAACTCTAAAATATCACTCCACATGCCGAAGGAGGCTGGCTTAAGTCACCAGCCCAAGCTAGGGGCTGATCTGCAAGTTTCTTGAGAATCATAGAATCTCAAAGCTGAAAGGGACCCCACTGACCATGTAAGCTTAACCAGACTCAAACAGGAATCTCTTCTATATCACCCCAAACAAGAATTCATTCAGACATTGCTGGAAGCCCCCTAGTCAGCTCACTATCTCTAAATGTAATACATTCCACTTTGAGAGACACAATAAAGGTTCAGAAGTTTCATCAAACTTCAATCAATCTTTCTTTACTTCCCACCAGTTGCTTCTGGTTCTGCCCTCAGGAGCCAAACGGACCAGTCTACTCTCTCTTCCTCAAGCCAACCCTACAAATATTTGATGATAGCTTTCATGTCCCACCTCCTTAAGTTTTCTCTTCACCAGGTTAACATATCTCTCATTCCTTCCATGAATCCTTAGATGACATGGTCTCCAAGCCTCTCAACATTCTGGCTATCCTTCTCTGGACACACTCCAGTTAGCCAATGCCCTTCTGAAAATATGCCTCACATTTTGGGAATTAGACTGCAATGTTGCAGATGTGGTTTGACCAGGGCAAAAGACAGTGAGACAATAACTTTCCTCATACTGGACTCTAGGTGTCTGTTGATGTAGCCCCAAATCAGAGTAACTTTTGGGGTGCCACCTATTTTATTGCTCCTGCCTCCCTCACTCATATATTATTTTTATGCATGTGTCCAGTCTCTCACAAAACTCTGAGTGACCCAAGGGCAGGTACCATGTCTTCTCTAAACTTTTGCCTCTTCCCCTAGAGATCATTCAATAAGTGCTTAACTAATGTTTATTGATTCCACTAGCCCACTATTCCATCTTATCCATGAGGATGTTGCAAGAGAGTTTGTCAAATGTCTCCCTGAAATCCAGATGCACTCTGTCTGCAGCATTACTCTGATCTACTAGACTAATAATGCTATCAAAAGAGGGGATGAGTCATCTTCCTGTATGAAGGACACAGCCTGTTTTCCAGTGAGTTAAGACCAGATTAATAATAGCTGGAATAAACTTTATCTGAGTCTCATAAATAAATCCTACAGAAAGGCAGTGCTTTTCAGCTCCTTCTGATAAGCACCATGGAATTCTCGATGACTTCCATCTTCAAAGCAGTTTCACAGTTCTGATCTCATTCTATTCTCTCAATCCTGTGTGAAATTGGGGAAGAAGGGGCTGGAGGACTTTGTTATGCGAACAAAAACTCAGAGAGAGAGAGAGGGCTGGTGACTTGCCCAAGGTCACACAGAGGGGCTTCTATTCAGGGACTGAGAGGTATAGATTATGATGAGAGGACAATTTCATGTTTCCCCGAAGGGAGGATCAACTATAATGTGAAAGATGTAAGGGAAGAAGTCAATACAAATGTGTTTTATGCCACTGGTGGGTAAAGACAGGACCAGAGGGCATGACTAGATCATATAGTGGTAGGGGTTTATGTCGGATAAGAAGCTGGAAGAGCTTGGAATGGGTGATCCAAGAAGCAGGGTGTTTGTATAATCTTATTACTCCATGGAATCATAGATTTAGTCGGGAAGGGATCTTAGAGGCCATGTAGATACCTAGAATCCTCTGTACAGAGGAAGAAACTGAGGCTCACAGGGGTTAAATGATTTGACCAAAATCACACAAGTAGTAAGTGGAAGATTTAACATTTGAACCCACGTCCTCTCATTCCAGTGCCTTTTTTAAAAAAACTATACTATAGTTCATAGGACTTAGAACTGGAAGGGTCTTTTAAGGCCATTTGGTCCAATGCCCTTCCATCATTTTATAGATAAGCAAACTGTGGCCCCCAAAAGGTGAAATACCAATCAAGGTACTCTGACCATGCCACTCTTTGTGTAGGAAATGTCTCTGCTTTCCCCAGAATAAAATCCAAACTCCCGGGCCTAACATTCAAGAGTCTCTGTAATCGGATTCCCAACGACCTTCTTAGTGTCATCTTAGACTATTCATCTACACAGGCAATGCCCTCCAGTGAAACTGGACGATTCCCTGTGCCCATTTTCATCCCGTCCTCTTCCAATGTCTGTGCTATTGTTTACATACACTATCCCCTTGCCCTAATGCCTGAAACAGATGCCTCCCTTCTTCCTCCAACTCCACCTGGTGGAATTGTCACCTTCATTCAAAGGCCAACTGAGATGCCTTTTCCGTGCTACCTTTCTCCATCTCTTCAAACATGATCTGTTTTTTCTCATATTTCAAATAGTAGTTTGCATGGATAACTCCTTTGTATTTGCTGTTTAATTTGCACTATAATTATTTGCCTACATGACTATCTCCTTATTGGGCTGTGACCTCTTTAAGAGTGTGACCTCTGATTTGAATTTTATGTATATATCTCATGTTTAACACAGTTCCCTACATATGGTACATGCTTAATAAACAGTTATTGACTTAAACAGTGCAATAGAATGAGCCATCAACCTGGAATCAAAAGACCTGGGATCTAATTCAAGCTTTGCCACTAAATCACTGTTTAACATTTCACAAGTTAGTTGTCCCTTCTGGACCTCAATTTCCATATCTATTAAAAGAATGGGTTGGACTAGTACCTCCAAAGTACCTTCCAGTTCCGACATTCCATGTTCTAAGATCTCTCTGAGCTCTGACATTCTATACCCTAAGGAAGCCCCTTTTATCTCTGACATTCCATGCTCTGAGGACCTTTTCTGACTCTGATATTTATGATCTATGTTTTAAGACATTCAAAAGATAGAATATTTCCAGAGGATAGTGCTCCCATGAACTCATGACCTTGTAAAAACTCAATCTGTAAGGATAATATGGAGCATTTTATGTTTTTGCTCTATATTGAGAGGCAGTGGGTATAGCAGATAGAGGACTGAACCTCCACCAGAAAACCTAGGTTGAAATCTTGACACAGCAATTTCAGAGTGATGTGACCATCGGCAAAACAATCAGCCTCTCAAAGACCCAGTTTCCTTATTAGTAAAGTAAGGATAATTATACTGTCTACCTTCTTTTTGGAGTAATTGTAAAGAAAGTATTTTGAAAACCTTCAAGTGTACAGAAATGTGTGTTGTTATTATCAAGGTTCCATCCACTACTGACCCTGTATGACTTCATATATTGAATTTTCTTTTCGCCACTTGGCTACAGAAAAAGAAAATCAGACTGAAGGTGTTCTAGAAGGAAGAATCTGTAGGTGCCACATCATGCCACACCCATCATGGGAAGCATGGGAATCCCATTGGGAAGGGATCTTAGAGGCCATGTAGATACCTAGAATCCTCTGTACAGAGGAAGAAACTGAGGCTCACAGGGGTTAAATGATTTGACCAAAATCACACAAGTAGTAAGTGGAAGAGTTAAGATTTGAACCCAGGTCCTCTCATTCCAGTGCCTTTTTTTAAAAAACTATACTATTGTTCATAGGACTTAGAACTGGAAAGGTCTTTTAAGGCCATTTGGTCCAATGCCCTTCCATCATTTTATAGATAAGCAAACTGTGGCCATCCAAAGCTAAAGCTTCTAAAGCATCTAAAGATAGTTAGGAATACTTTCCTCCCTCACTTCACCTCCCCCACTTTCCTCTGCTAAGCCACACAATAACTCTTTCTTTCCATTAGTTCAATTAATCAAGTCAGTCAACAGGCATTTATTAAGTACTTACTGTGTGCCGAGCCCCATTCTTAAGCACCTACTATATGCCAGGTATTTTGCTAGACACTGGGGATACAAATACAAAGAATAAAAACAGCAAGTTAAAGCTGAGTTTATCCAAAGTGTTATTTTATCATTGCACCTCAGAGCTGTCACATCTAATACTAACAGCAATAACTTACATTTATATACTTCTTTGCAAAAACATTTCCATTGCAACAACTCCAAAAGGTAGTCCGAATTATAATTATTCCCATTTCATAGATGAAGAAACTGAGGCTCAGCGAGAAGTTGTCCAGCTAGGAAGTGTACCAGGGGCACTGGTACATATTTGGAGTGTCTGTCAGTGTCTTCCCACACAGAACAAATAGATTAATAAGCCTAATTCCAAGAGAATTGTGATAACATGCGGTATAAATGCCACGGAATGACTATGGAGCATGTGTAGACATTCTGTAATTGGTTTCCAGTCTGCTAACCATGTATTTAGGAGAAGTCCTTAGAATTGGCTATGTAGCTAGAACTGGGAGTGCCTTCAAAAGGGCTCTAGTAATCAGAGGCTTGGCCATTTTGCATTTTGGCTGCTTCCTCTTGGTTTGACTTCTCTGTTGAATGCATCTGGTGAGAGACAATGCTGGAAAGAGAAAAGCATTGTGCCTTCCTCCCTCCAAGATTGATGTGCCCCCATGAAAAAATGAGGTTGATCTTTTTCGCTTGCTATTTGTTTGTTTGTTTTAAGCAAAAGGGATTGGAGACTTCAGATTTGTAAATTTCAGAAGGTCAGGAGAGTAGCTATCCAGTGTCCCAAAGTTTGAGAGTCAATGATCATACCAAGTTTTGCAGCCTGTTTGGCATCAGTGCCCCAAGGAGCAAGAAATGACCTTCGGGATGATTTTCAGGCACAGCTCAATAGTAGCTAAGATAAGGAGCCGCTTTGCACCTCATCTGAACACAGACTTGGTGGTACCAATGTTACGTAGGAACCGAGTTAAGTTTGAACCCACACTCCTTAGAGATTGAAGTGGAAATAAGGTAGAGCGTGTCCCCAAAGTGTGTGTGGAGAGGATGTTTGTATTTTTATTCTTGCTATATCTTCAAAGATGTTGAATGATTAAATGGGCCTTGAATACTAATAATTGATGCTAACAGACGGGGTAAACACAGTTGATATGGGCTCAAGTCCCTACAATGGCATTAGGGGACCGATACCCCCAACTCCTCAGAGACCTCGAGAAGCCTGAGGGGAGATAAAGCAAGCCTGGCTCTGGGATAGTGAGGCTGGAGCACTTTCGCTGCAGAAGTTTAAGAACCAGGGGCAGCTAGGTGGCACAGCGAGTAGAGCACGGGCCCTGGAGTCAGGAGGGCCTGAGTTCAGATCCAGCCTCAGACATTTGACACACTTACTACCTGTGTGACCTTGGGCAAGTCACTTAACCCCAATTGCCCTGACCCCCCCCCAAAAAAAAAGAAGTTTAAGAACCAGAGATCAAACCTGGGCACTTGGTTTAGCTTAGGTGACAAACTTGTTTCTAGTGACACAGATAGGAAGTATCAGATCTGGGACTTGTCCATCCAGGACTTGAACCTAGGTACGCTGACGCCAGGTTCATAACTCTTCCCAACACATTATGATGCCTTCCATACACCATGGTATTCCTGGTCTCAGAAAGGGCTGCTCAGGCCCTGGAGCTAAAGCCACAGCCTAGGGGGGCCCATTAATTGCTACCTAGAAGTGACTGTGATGCCACCAGGCTACTTTCTAGGTCTATGGAAGGACTTAGTTGTTGAGCTCAGTCTCTGAAAGTGAGCCTGCCTGCTAAAGAGTTCATACTGGATCTCTTCTGCTAAGGAAATCTGTTCTTGCAGGCTTGAGCGGATTCTTCTCAACCCTGTGTTATGTGTGTGTATGAGTGTGTGTGTGTGTGAGAGAGAGTATGTGACTACGTGTGTGTTTGTGTGTGTGTGTGTGTGTGTGTGTATGTGTTATACTGGTCTGCTACATGCTGTCAGGAAAGTAAGACTACGGGACTATGCTGGTTTGTGTGAAAGAAGGAAGGGTTGAGTGGGATTATAGGCTACCAAGGGGCTGCTTCTGCAGAAATGGATATTCCATATCCTTGCATAAACATGCAGAGCTGATTGCTCTCCCAGATTCACATATTTCCCAGACTGCCAGGGACCTTGGAGACTACCTATGCCATTCAGTCATTTGACAAGAGAGAAAATTGAGGCTCATGGAGGTAAGTGATTTGTCCAAGGCCAAAGAGTGAATCAGTGACAGAGACAGAATTATGTTATTATAAAATGCAGAATTCAACACTATTCAGAGACTAATAACTCACAGTTCTACAGTACTTGAGGGTTTACAAAGTGCTGTCCTCATAAGAACTCCATGAGGTAGATAGTACATTACTCTCAATGTGTAGATCAAAAAAAAAAAAACAAAACAGAGAGATGGAGTAACTTGCCAAAAGTAAATGGTAGAGCCAAGATTTGAACCCAAATCTCTGAGTTCCCAAGAATTGCCACTGTACTATTGCCTTCAGCACCCTGGCATTCTATTTCAGGCTAGATCATCTCACCTCTCCTTTTGGCACCTTGCCCATTCCATTCTCCTCGTTAGCTTGTCACACCGCCCCCCACCCCTATACTTTGAGCTGGCTTGTCAACCTTACTCCTGCTCACCTTTGTCCTAAATCTTACTCTGTAGATCAGAATCCATTTCCTCAACAGACTATATCTGTTAACAGTGTATTCAGTTTTTGCCATTTTGGGAATGATGCCGGCAATTTCCCAGGGTCTCCGCTGGTACACTTGCAATGTAAGGGAAAAGTGATAAAGATCTCCAATACATTGAGTGGATGCCCCATAATGAACTTATGGGCAGACATGGACAGAGTATGGTTGAGTGGTGCGCTGCATCATTGGAAGGCAACATTCCAACTGGTGATGTTATTGATATATTCATCTGGAAAAGATGGATTAGTTAGAAGAGGGTGAATGGACTAGAGACCATGCAATATGATGACTGGTTGAAGGAACTGAGGCTGTTGAAAGGAGGAAACTTAGAGGATATATGATAGCAATCTTTGGGACATGAAGTTCTCATTACATAGAAGAGGAATTAAATTTGTTCTGCTTTGCCCTCCAGAAGGCATGACAAGGAGCAATTAGGGTGGGCGCAAAGAAGATTTAAAACCACGTGGTTGGGCAGTAGTCTGCAAAAGTTAGCCTAAAGTTGTTTCTCCTCAAAAGAGTCCTGACTACTGGAACAAGACCAACCAGAAGTTGGCTTATTTTTCAAAACCCAGTTGTGGAACTTTACATTCATGACTATTAAATCTATTTTTTATTAGATTATTGTAGCCAATTGAGATATTTTTGCATCTTGACTCTGTCAACTAATGTGTTAGCTATTCTCTTCCAGTTTTATGTCATCAGAAAACTCAATAATCATGCCATCTAAATCTTTATTTGGCAGTTAGGTGGCACAGTGGAGAGAATGCCAGGCCTGGAATCAGGAAGACTCATCTTCCTGAGTTCAAATCTGGCCTCAGACATTTACCAGCTGTGTGACACTGGTTAGTCACTTAACCCTGGTTTCCTCAGTTTCCTCATCTGTAAAATAAGTGGTGAAGAAAATGTCATACTTTGGGGAGAGGAGCCAAGATGGTGGCTAAAAAACGGGGACTCACTTAAGCTCTTCCCCAAATCCCTCTAAACACCTATAAAAATGACTCTAAACAAATTCTAAAGCTACAGAACCCATAAAACAACAGAGGGAAACAAGTCTCCATCCCAAAACAGCCTGGATGGTCACTGGGAAGGGTCATTCACACCATACAGGGAGGGGAGCACAGCCCAGCATGAGCTGTGCCAGGACAGTCCAGGGAGTATATCGGGCTGAGCAGGCCTCAGGACCCTGAATCACTGAGCTGTGGCAGTTACCAGACTTCTCAACCCACAAACACCAAAGACAACAAAGCAAGTCAGTGGGAAAACTTCTGGATCTGGGTGAGAGAAGTGTGCAGTCCAGTCCCAGCTCCCAAGGTGGCAGGCAGCAGCAGCAGGAAGTTCTGCTACCAGAGGGGGCTGCTACCAGAGCACCAGCAGCAGCTGCTTCCGGACCCCCTGGCCCACATTGTGAGAGGAATGAAGTGGCAGATCAGAGGAGGAGTGTAGAGAGCACTCTGCTGGTGGAGAGGCAGGGTTCTTTTGTTTTGCCCTGCTTGTATCTGGGTCATGGTCCTGGTTTGCGGTTCTTGGGGGAAGGAGGAGCGCTGGTGTGGCAGAGCTTGTGATGACTATGGAGTACAAGTAGCTCTGAAAACTGCAGAACAAAACCCCTGAAGCTTGGGACAAGGCACTCTTCACTCTGAAAGCACCCATGTCCTGACAAAAAGCTCAAATAGTTGGCTGGGAACATGAGCAGGCAGCAAAAAAGGACTCAGACTCAGACTATAGAATCTTTTTTTGGTGACAAAGAAGATCAAAACATACAGCCAGAAGAAGTCAACAAAGTCAAAGAGCCCACATCAAAAGCCTCCAAGAAAAATATGAATTGGTCTCAGGCCATGGAAGAGCTCAAAAAAGATTTGGAAAATCAAGTAAGAGAAGTAGAGGAAAAATTAGGAAGAGAAATGAGAGTGATGCAAGAAAACTATGAAAAACAAGTCAACAACTTGCTAAAGGAGACCCCCCCCAAAAAAAATACTGAAGAAATAACACCTTAAAAAATAGAGTAACTCAAATGGCAAAAGAGCTCCAAAAAGCCAACAAGGAGAAGAATGCCTTGAAAGGCAGAATTAGCTAAATGGAAAAGGAGGTCCAAAAGACCACTGAAGAAAATACTACCTTAAAAATTAGATTGGAGCAAGTGGAAGTTAGTGACTTTATGAGATATCAAGAAATCATAAAACAGAGCCAAAAGAATGAAAAAAATGGGAAGACAATGTGAAATATCTCATTGGAAAAACCACTGACCTGGAAAATAGATCCAGGAGAGATAACTTAAAAATTATTAGACTACCTGAAAGCCATGATCAAAAAAAGAGCCTAGACATCATCTTTCAAGAAATTATC
>CM053622.1:713206523-713216785 GCA_028646595.1 Phalanger gymnotis
CCCTGATATTCTAGAACCAAAGGGTAAAATAGAAATTGAAAGAATCCACCAATCACTTCTTGAAAAAGATCCAAAAAAGAAAACTCCTAGAAATATTGTTGCCAAATTCCAGAGCTCCCAGATCAAGGAGAAAATATTGCAAGCAACCAGAAAGAAACAATTTGAGTATTGTGGAAACACAATCAAGATAACACAAAATCTAGCAGCTTCTACATTAAGGAATCTAAGGGTTTGGAATATGATATTCTGGAGGTCAAAACAGCTAGGATTAAAACCAAGAATCACCTGCACAGCAAAATTGAGTATAATGCTCAAAGGCAAAATATGGATTTTCAATAAAGTAGAAGATTTTCAAGCTTTCTCAATGAAAAGACCAGAGCAGAATAGAAAATTTGACTTTCAAATACAAGAATCAAGACAAGCATGAAAAGGTAAACAGGAAAGAGAAATCATAAAGGAGTTTCTAAAGTTCAACTGTTTTGTTTACATTCCTACATGGAAAGATGATGTGTGTAACTCATGAGACCTTTCTCAGTATTAGGGTAGTTGAATGGAATATCCATATGTATATAGACAAAGGGCACAGGGTTAGTTGAATATGAAGGGATGACACCTTAAAAAATAAATAAATGAATGAAAGAATGGGAGAGAGAGAATGGGGTAAATTATCTCACATAAAAGTGGTAAGAAAAAGCAGTTATAATGGAAAGGAAGAGGGGGCAGGTGAAAGGGAATGAATGAATCTTGCTCTCATTGGATTTGACTTAAGGAGGGAATAACATACACACTCAATTGGGTATCTTACCCGACAGGAAAGTAGGGGGGACAGGGATAAGATGGGAGGGGGTGATAGAAGGGAGGGCAGATTGGGGAAGGAGGTAATCAAAAGCAAACACTTTTGAAAAAGGACAGGGTCAAGGGAGAAAATTGAATAAAGGGGGAGAGGATAGGATGGAGGAAAATATGATTAGTTTTTCACGACATGACTATTATGGAAGTGTTTTGCATAATGATACATGTGTGGCCTATGTTGAATTGCTTGCCTTCTCAAGGAGGGTAGGTGGGGAGGGAAGAAGGAGAAAATTTGGAACTCAAAATTCTAAAAACAAATGCTCAAAAAAAAAGTTGTTTTTACATGCAACTGGGAAATAAGATATACAGGCAAGGGGTACAGAAATCTATCTTGCCCTACAAGAAAGTAAGGGGAAAGTAGATAAAGTGGAAGGGAGTGGGGTGACAGAAGGGAGGGCAGACTGGGGAAAGGGGCAATCAGAATATATGCCATCTTGGGGTGGGGGAGGGTAGAAATGGGGAACTCTAAATCTTGTGGAAATCAATGTTGAAAATTTAAAATATTAAATAATAATAAAAATAAATAATAAAAAAATGGCAAACTTCTCCAGTGTCTTTGCCAAGATAACCCCAAATGCGGTCACGAAGAATCAGACACAACTGAAATGACTGAACAATAACAGCAAAAATCTTTATTCAAGTCATTGGTAAAAATGCTTAAATAGCACAGGGCCAAACACAGATCCCTGAGGCTGGAGACTTCCTTCCAAATTGACATTGACCCATTAATGACCCCTACTGAAGGAATATTGTACCAAATTTGGGATCAGAGGGTCTTGGTTCCAGGTCCAGTTTCCCACTTACTATGTGACCTTGGGTAACTCTCTAACTCTGTGAGCCTTAGTTTTCTTGTCTGTTAAATAAGGGACAACATCAAAGGTCCTTTTCAGCTCTAAATACATGATTCATTGCCTGAATGATCCTACTTTTTGGAACTGGTCATCATCAAGCTACAAATCTACCTAGCTATACCATCATCCTGCCACAACTCTCCAACTTTTTCCTCAAAACAGCATAGGAGAAGTGTCTAAAACAGAGGTAAACTATTATCTACAATCTACAGCATTTCCCTAACTCACCAGTTACATTAGGACCAGCTTTTGATGAAGGCATGCAAGATGTTAGTAACCACTTCTTTTTTGTAGATACTCACAAACAATCCCTTTGTTATCTTCCATGATTAGCCAGGGACTGAAGTAAAGCTTGATGACATCTAGTTGGAAGACTCTATTCTCTTCTCTTTTGAAAAAAACTAATACAACTTCAGCCTGTCCGCTGTCTTAACCCAACCCTCTCATTCTGCCATTTTTCAAAGATCGGTCACATTTGCCAATTGTCTTACTTCGCTGAGATGTACTTCATCTAAATCTCAGCTCTTGACCTTGTTGAAGACCCAAGTGCTCTCTTACCATCACCTCACTTTATCTTGTGTTTCACCTTCCTGCTAATCAAAATTATTTTTGTTCTGTTCTTTCCATCCCAAAGATTATTCTTCTTCATTGAGAAAATGGAAGACAAAATTAGAGCTGTAGACCTCTGCTGCCTCTTCTCATCTTGTCCACTCTGAGAAGCAGATCCATCGAGATTTCTCTAACACCTAACATTGCTTTGGGGGTGGGGAATCATTCTGTTGTCTTTAAGAGTCGCCATCAGTCTTGGTTCAGTCTGAGCTTATAGTGCTCCTGACATGGAATCCTATAATTTGAAACTTGGAAGGGAATTTAATAGCCATCTAGGCCAAGAAGACCACTGGGGCACAGGTTGTGTTTTCCCAATTATTGCCTCTATAAGGCAAAGGAGGTAGAAGAGAAAGATTTATCTGGACGGTGAATATTTGGATAAAAAATGGGATTTAGACTTTAGAACCATGCTTTAAAATACAGAAATGACCAATTACTGGCCAGAGATGAAGAACACCTAACAAAGGCCCCTAAGAATGTATTTGTTGGATATTTCAAAAACTAATCAAAAAAGTTTTAAGCTAAGAAAAGATGAAGGAAGGAATAAGCATTTATCAAGGACCAATTATGTGCGAGATACTAAGTTAAATATTTTACGAATATTCTCAATGGATCCTTACAACAATCCTAATAAATAGGTACTATTATTATTTCTATTTTTACAGTTGAGGAAACTGAAACAGAAAAGGGTTAGGTGACTTACCCAGGATCACATGGCTAGTAAATGTCTGGGGCCACATTTGAACCGGGCTTTTCTTCACTCCAGGCCCAGTGCTCTATTCACTGAACCACCTACCCACTGCTGGCAACAGAGGAAGTAGAAAATATTCTCTCCCTCTCCCTCACTCTCTCTCTGTCTGTCTTTCTCTGTTTACCTGTTTCTTTCCATCTCTCTCTATACAAACACATGTATATATGTATGTGTCTCCAGTCATCCTGGTGAATATCAGGCCACTAGACTCAGATGACTCTGGAGGAGAAAGTGAGGCTGGTGACCTTGCACAGCCCTCCTGCACTCAAAGCAACTGCAAGTCATGTCATTGCTTCCCTGATGTCATGGTCCTCTTCAAGAATGAAAGGACAAAAGCACACCATATATATATATATGTATGTATATATTTGAATATATATACATGGGGGCAGTTGGCATTGTGGATAGAATGCTGAGCCTGGAGTCAGGAAGACCTAAGGTCCAACCCGGTCTCAGTTTTGGGTGCAGTAGTGGGTTGAAGGCAATGAGAATACAAGATTGGAATGGTTCTTAATCTATTTGAGGTCATCTAACGAGAGGATGTGGAGCATCTTCTCAATGATCCCAGATGCAATTCAGCCACTGGAGCCCAGATGAATGCTTATTTAGTTATAATTGGAAAAATAGGCAGAGACCTCTTGAGTTTGTGTAAGGGAATACAGCAGAAGAGAACAATAAGCAATTAAAGCTCCCTAGGTATACAGAATGATAGCCAATGAATATGGCTAGGGAGTTCTGTTTTGAAATTACGTGGTCACTGCCAAGAGGGTGGCCTTGAGTTGTTTTCTCAGGTGAGAAGTAATAAGAACCTAAAGCAGGGTGGTAGCCATGTGAATGAAGAGATGGATATGACTACGTGAGACATTGTGGTGACTTGGTTGGATGTGTCGGGGGAGGGAGACTGAGATGCTGAGAGTGATTCTGAGATGAGGAATCTGGGAGATTGTAAGGATGGGGGTGCCCTCAACAGAAATAGGAAAGTTAGGAAGAAGGGAATAACTCCAAAACATCTACAAGCAAAGCTCTTGAGAAAAATACAGCTTGTTCATAAGATCAATTTGAATTTTCAGAAGAAATTATGCAAGTCAAGTCAAGAAACATTTATTAAGTATCTACTGTGTGTCAAGCACTGTGCTAAGTGCTGGAGGTGGGGGTGAAAGTCCAAGAAAGGCAAAAAATAGTCTCTGATTTTAAGGGGCTGTCCATCTAATGGGGAAGACAACACACAAATAACTGCACAAACAAGATATATTCAAGATACTCTGTCTCTGAAAACTAGCCATTTTCGCTGGCTGTCGCTCATGCTTGGAACTGTCCATCTCATCTCTACCTCCTGGCTTCTCTGCCTTCTTTCAAATCTCAGCTAAAGTCTCACCTTCTAAGACGCATCTCCTGGTTCTCCTAAATCCTAGTATTCAAATTGTTACAGAGTGACCCAACTTATACTAATTAGTTGATTATAATTACTTTATTTGCTATTCTGTTTGATTAAACATCATTTGTTTTGAACAAAGGCAATGTGGTATAGTAAATAGAAAGCCAGCCTCGAAGCTGAGCAAATCTGAGTTTAAGTCCTGCCTCTGACACATACTGATTGTGACTCTGGGCAGATCACTTAATCACTTGGTGCTCTAATCAATTCTCTAATTGTTCTCTAACTCTTCACTATATAGTAAAATCACAGCTCCAGTCCTAATTCATTGTTTTGAACTAATGTATCTTCTGGGTAGCTAGTAAAAGTCAATACTTCAGCTGGGGCTCATGAGCTAGGGGAGTGGCCCACAGAGTACCTTACATCTGGGATAGCTTTTCTGGAGAGACATGTGTAGTTAGTGGGTATGCTCTAGATACAAAGAAAGAAGCATTTCTTCTAAATTTGAACTGATTTGCATGTTACCAAAATGCTTAAATAATTCTGACTTTTGAGACATTGGAGAAAACCTTATGTGATGGTTCTTTCTATCTCCCCCTCAACTTCAATCAGAAAGACAAGAGAAATCTAATAAGCTAAATGCTTATGTAATATTATGGGTGACCTGCCAGACCCTCAGGAAGCTTATAGATTATCTGACTGTATGCATTAGATTGGAAAAATAGACCAGCAAGGTTCATCCAGAGTGCCCAAGGATAAGAATACATAAAAGTATGCCCATTTCTGGGACCAGAAGAAGAATAGATGTCATGGTGTAGGACTCCTAGCACGGAGAGGATCATAGGCAAGAACAGAGGAAACTTTTAGTTAAAAAAGAGTTTAGAAAGCTAAATTCAATGATCATTATTGTTCTTCATATGTCTCCTTCATTTGTTTCTCACCCTCTCTCAGCTTCTTAATGTGGGTG
Source organism: Phalanger gymnotis (assembly GCA_028646595.1). NCBI lineage: Eukaryota > Metazoa > Chordata > Mammalia > Diprotodontia > Phalangeridae > Phalanger > Phalanger gymnotis. The sequence continues at coordinate 713,211,926 of CM053622.1, forward strand.
TTCTCCAAGTTTCCATCCTTGATCTTTAAGTAGACAATTCTTCAATTCCCATCTCAAACTCTGTCCTCTTTAGACCCACGTTTCCATCTGTGTACAGAATGTCCAAGTACTCTCTTTGGCCACCGAAGGTCTACGAGAGTCATCTTTTTAAAAAAATTAGTTAATTTTTAGTTTTCAACATTCACTTTTATAAGATTTGAGCTTCCTCCCCTCTCCCCTCTTCAAGATGTCATGCAATCTGATGTAGGCTGTACATGTACAATTATATTAAACATATTTTCACATTAGTAATGTTGTGAAAAAAGAATGAGAACAAAAGAGGAAAACCATGAGAAAGGAAAAAAAGACAGAAAATAGCATGCTTCAATCTGCTTTCAGATTCCATAATTCTTTCTCTGGATGTGGATAGCATTTTGAAGTTATCTTAGATCATCATATTGCTGAGAAGAGCTGAATTTATCAAAGTTGGCCATTGCACAATGTTGCTGTTACTATGTACAATGTTCTCCTGGTTCTGCTCATGTCACTCAGCATCAGTTCATGTAAGTTTTTCCAGATTTTTCTGAAATCCACTTGCTCATCATTTCTTATGGAACAGTAGTATTCCATCACATTCATAAACCAGAACTTGTTCAACCATTCCCCAATTGATAGGCATTCCCTCACTTTTGAATTCCTGGCCATTGCAAAAAGAGGTACTACAAGTATTTTTGTACATGTGGGTCCTTTTCCCTTTTTGATGATCTCTTTGGGATACAGATCTAGTAGTGGTATTGCTGGATCAAAGGGTATACACAGTTTTAGTAATTAATTAGTTATTAATTAGTAGCCCTTTGGACATAGTTCCAAATTGCTGTCTAGAACAGTTAGATCAGTTCACAATTCCACCATTAATTCATTAGTGCTCCAATTTTCCCACATCATTTTCCTTTTTTTGTCACGTTACCCAATCCGATATGTGTGACACGGTACCTCAAAGTTTTAATTTTTGTTTAATGTGCATTTCTCTAATCAACAGTGACTTAGAGCATTTTTTCACATGACTATAGATAACTTTAATGTCTTCATCTGAAAACTGCCTGTTCATATCCTTTGACTATTTATCATGGGGAGAATGACTTGAATTCTTATAAATTTGACTCACTTCTCTATAAGTTAGAAATGAGGCTTTATCAGAGACATTGGCTGTAAAAATTGTTTCCCAGCTTTTTGTTTCCCTTCTAATCGTGATTGTATTAGCTTTGTTTATGCAAAACCTTTTAAATTTAATGTAATCAAAATTATCCATTTTGCACTTCATAATGTTCTCTATCTCTTGTTTGGTCATAATTTCTTCCTTTCTCCGTAAATTTGACAGGTAAACTAATCTTTTCTCTCTTAATTTGCTTATAGTATTACCCTTTATGTCTAAATCATGTACTCATTTTGACCATATCTTGGCATACAGTGTAAGATGCTGGTTTATGCCTAGTTTTTGCCATACTGTTTTCCAGTTTTCCCAGCAGTTTTTGTGAAATAGTGAGTTCTAATCCCAGAAGCTGGAGTCTTTGGGTTTATCAAACAGTAGGTTACTATAGTCATTGACTACTGTGTCTTGTGTACCTAACCTATTCCAGTGATCCACCACTATTTCTTAGCTAGTACCAAGTAGTTTTGATGATTGCTGCTTTATAATACGGTTTTAGATGTTATGCCTAAGCCACCTTCTCTTTCATTTCTTTTCATTAATTCCCTTAATATTTTGGACCTTTTGTTCTTCCAGATGAATTTTGTTATTATTTTTTCTAGCTCTATAAAATAATTATTGGTAGTTTGATTGGTATGGCACCAAATAAGTAAATTAATTTAGATAGAATTGTTACTTTTATTATATTAGCTCAGCCTACCCATGAACAACTGATATTTTTCCAATTATTAAGATCTAACTTTATTTGTGTGAAAAATGTTTTGTCATTTTGTTCATATGGTTCCTGGGTTTGTCTTGACAGATAAACTCTCAAATATTTAATATTGTCTGCAGTTACTTTAAATGGAATTTCTTTTTCTACCTTTCCATCTCTTGCTGCTGGGCTTTGTTAGTAATATGTAGAATGCCAATGATTTATGTGGGTTTATTTTATATCCTGCAACAGCAGTCATCTTGCCTGAGTCAGCCCAGGAGGGCTTCCTGATCTCCCAGAGCAGCCATTCTATACTTATACATTCAAGTGCCCTTTCTGACCACCTATATCTTCAAAGCAGTTTCCTTCCCCAAATCTGGGCATCTCCCATTCCCCCTTACCCAAACTTTCCAGCTACACACTGTTGCTTGACATCCTAAAACAAATCCACCCCAAGGCTGAACACCTATGGACAGTTATAGCCCGCCTGAACTCATTCCTCAATAATTAATATACTCCTATCCTATCACTCTCCCATCCCAATTATTCTAAAACCCTGGCTGCCATTTCCAAACTCTATTCTCAATCCCCCTTTGACTGCACTTTATTCTTAGCCCCCTCAGCCTATCTCACCAATGTCCTACTCCAAAGCTTCACATCCCTTCTATTGTGCTCTTGGGAATGTCTGGTCAGCAAACTAGATTTCATCTTACACTTTTTTCTTTCTTGCTCCCTCCATCCTCTTGCATTCACTAAAACCTGACTCCTTCCTGACAGTACAGCTTCCCTGGCTACCATTTCCAGAACTGGTTGCCCTTTTCATTCATATCCCCTGACTTAGTGGTCATGGTGGGGAAGTTAGAATCAGTCAGCAAAAATTAACATTAATTAAACACTAACTACATGCCAAGCACTATTCTAAGGGCTGGGAATATAAATAAAAACAGAAAGAATAGTAGTCCCAAACTAACATTCTAATGGAGGAAAACAACACATAAAAGGAAAAATGGAGTGGAGGAAAGAAGGTAGAGATGAAGGTACTCATTATAGGGGCATGGTAGAAAAATTCCTGGACCGGGAGTACAGCCTGGAGAATAATGAAGACATGGCCAACCAGCTTGGGCATCTTCCATAAAATGGAGGTTTTGGGAGGAAATAAGTAATTAATGGAAAGGGTCCCATATGCAAAGTGTACTTCCAGTGTAAGAAATATAGGGGTATGGTGAGCTTCCAGGGTGAAGAATTTTCTATGGAATGATAGAGTCTGGAGAGTTAGGTCTAGAGAAGAATACTTGCTACCCAATACCACTTCCAAGTTCTCCCTCTACCATCATCACTCAGTAAGTAACCTTTCCTCCTCTGAGATTTATTCAATCCATATTTATTGTCAAATTAAGATTCTGATGGCTGTTGTCTACAAATCTCTGGGATTGGTAAGACTCTCTTTACTTCTCAGTGAGTTCAGGACTTGGCTCACAGTCTTTCTCTCCTCCCTATATCTCTCCATACTAGAGTACTTAAATATACATATTGATACTCCCTCAAAATCCCTAACTTCCCAAGTGCTCAATTTATCATTTCACCTGACCTACTCCACCACCCTACCAGAAATGGTTACATCCTTGATGTTACTATCACTAACGAATGCATACTTCCATTTTCAGGAACTCTGAAATTCCTTTATCTGATTGCCATCTGTTATGACTCAACCTCTTTCTCTGCCCTGAATCCCCAAAACTTGATCTTTATCCTCACAATGATCTCCAATTCTTCTACCTCTCAGTTTTTTCACAATCTGAACAGGCTACAATCTCCTCTCTCCCTTTCCCACTAATGCATTCACCCATTGGTAAATCAATTCAACTCTATTCTCTCCCCTCAACTCTGTTGACTCCTAATCTTATCAAAGACCTTTCTTTGCCAAGTTGCAGTCTTGAATTATTCCCAGCACTCCTTTTGTTTCTATTCACGTACTTCTGAATGAAGATGGAGAAAATCACAAAACCTTGGTGACTGAGACCACCACCAATTTATGTTACATAATCTCAGCTGGACTCTCACTGAAGCAAGGCCATCTTCTTCTGCCGCTCTAATTGACTCATTATCCCACTTACCACAACAGCTTTTCCAAACGTTTTCATCCCTCTTCTAGCTTCCCGGGGCTCCCACATGATCTCATATTTCACTGATCAAATTGAGTATGTTCACCATTCACCAAGAGCTCCCTCTTCTACTTTCCTCTTCTCATATCACTCATGCGCTTTCTGCCACTTTCTCTTCCTTCACTTCTGTCTCATATGAAGAGGCCCTTTTCCTTCCCAAAGCAAACTCCTCCACATAAACAAGTGATCTCTTTCTGTCCCATCTTCACCTGCAGATCAGCTCATTCTTTAATCTTCCTCCGCACTGTGTTGGTAAGCAAAACGGCCTTTGTTTTCTTTGAGTAGTTCAGTGTATTTCATTGAGCCTCACTAGGTGTTAAGCCCCAGGCCCAAACTCCTATTAGGTGTGGAACATGTGTGGGTATGGATTGGTGACTGGGGTGGGGCCCAAGGTGGAGCTGGCTAAGGGGAGGTGCTAACTCCAGAGCCATGCCCTATTAGGAGTTAACATAACATAGTGGATGTGAACCTCTCGAGGTCCTAAGGGGAGGGGCTAACTCAAGAACCAATCACCAGAGCCTAAGTTCTGGTCATTCAGATGACGTTTGATGACGTCTGAAGCCCTGTAAGAAGAGAGGACGGGGCCATTTGTGCAGGGCTCTCTCTCATGGTAGTGCTGAGGCAGAGACTCCGGGCAGCTGTAGCTAAGGAGCCCTCCAGCTTGTAAACCCGGATGCTGAGACTTTGTTAAACTCTGGTAACTATATATTGGGATTTGAATTAGACAAGGTCTGTCTGTTGATGTTTGTACTTTGTTTCTATTTGTTCTGAAGTTCAGGGTGCTGGCTTTTTTCCCTGAACTAAGTGAATGATATTTG
>CM053622.1:713217285-713253098 GCA_028646595.1 Phalanger gymnotis
TCTCTCTCTCTCTCTCTCTCTCTCTCTCTCTCTCTCTCTCTCTCTCTCTCTCCTTCTCCCTCTCTCTCTCTCTTTCCTGGCTGTTTCTGTTTCCCTACTGCCTACAAACATGCCCAGGTCTCACCCATCTTCACAAAACCCTTGCTTGATCCATCCATCTCCACTAACTATTGTCCCATATCTTTTTTCCCCTTTTGTGGATAAATTCCTTGAGAAGGACTTCTACAATTAATGCCTTCCCTTCCTTCTCATTCTCTTCTTGTTTCTTTGCAATCTGGCTTCTGATCTCATCATTCAATTTAAACTGCTTACTCTGGAGTTACCAATAATCTATTATTTGCCAAATCTAATGGGTCTTTTCCCGATACTTATCCTTCTTAGCCTCTCCGACGCTGTTGATCTCCCTATTCTCCTTGATACTTTCTTCTCTCTAGATTTTCATGACACTATCTTCTCATAGTTCTCTTCCTACTTGTCTGACCACTCCTTTTCAGCCTCTTTTGCTGGATCTTCTAGGTTTTGACCATTAACTATGAATGTCCCCCAAGGATCCATCCTGGGTACTCTTCTCTTCTCCATCTATACTATTAAATTTGGTGAGCTCATCAGCTCCGAGGATTTCATTATCATTTCTCTGTAGATGATTATCAGATCTGTTCATCCAGCCCTAATTTCTCTCTAGCCATGTATCTTCAGTTGTATATTAGATATCTCAAATTGGTTGGTTTATAGGCATCTTAAACTCAACACATTCAAAACTGAATCCATTATCGCCTCTTCCCTTCTCCAACCCTCCTCTCTTCCTAACTTCCCTATTACTATTGATGGTGCCATTATCCCCCAGTCAGGCTCACAACCTACATCTCATTCTAAACTTCTCACTCTGTCTCATTCATCATATCCAATATGTAGTCATACCTCATCTCTTCTATCTTTAAGACATCTCCTTATAGCCTTTTGATTGTCTCCCTTCCTCAAGTCTCTCCCTATTCCAGTTATTCTCCACTCAGTGTCAAATTTATCTTCCTAAATCTCAAGTTTGACTATATCATCCCCTTCCTCATTCAATCAACTCTAGTGATATCTATTTCCTCTAGGATCAAATATAAAATCTTTTTGGCTTTTAAAAGCCCCCCATAACTTGGCCCTTTCCTACTTTTCCTTTTACCTTCCCATATACTCAGTGTAACTGCCCTCCTTGCCATCCTCCACACACACACACTGTGCTGCATCTCCAGTCTGTGTATTTCCACTGGCTGTCCCCCATGGCTGGAACTCTCTCCGTTATCATTTCTACCTTCTAGAATCTTTGGCTTCCATCAAGTCTCAGTTAAATCCCACCTTCTACAAGAAACGTTTCTCTGTCATCCTTAGTGCTAGTGCCTTGCCTCTGAGATTATCATGTGAGATACACAAATTTGGAGACATCTCCACTCCAAATGTTCATGTGGACTATTTGTGCCTGACCTGTGGTAGAGCCTTCTGAGCTTGTATTGGTCTGATCAGCCACAGTTAGACACAATGTACCTTGACTCCAATATGGTGATGCTGTTTTGGTCCTCTTCAAGGACCTCTTTAAACAAACAACCAACTCATCTCCAACTTGCCCTGTATGTTATCTGACCCATTAGATTGTGAACTCCTTGAGACCAGGGACTATTTTTACCTCTCTTTGTAATCTCTGTGCTTAGCACAGTCTCTGGCACATAGTGGGAATTTAATAAATTGCTAATTTACTGATTGACAAGATATCTATAACTGGATGGCTCATCAGCACCTCAAATTCAATACATCTAAAAGGGAATCTTTTTCTTTGAACTGAACTCCTTTATCTAATTTAACTACTTCTGTCTGTGATGCCACCATTCACCTTGCCTATTCAAAATCTTGAGATTACTTTTGGCTCCTCCTGCTCACTCACCTCCTTTATCCAGGTTGCAGATTGTGTCACTTCTACTTGCGTCACATCTTTTACATCTAATCCCTTCTCTCCAGTTTCCTTGTAACTACTTCAGTCCATGCTGTCATCACCATCCTCCTGGACTTTACAATAATTCCTGAATAGGTCTCCCCTGCTCCACGTCCCCTTCACTCCAATCCCATGTTCATATTACCAGTAGACTAATATTTCATATATATGAACATATGTTCATATGTACACACATACATACACACATAGATGTGTGTATATATACATATGTACACATATACACATATATGCATGCATACACACAGAGACCTTATGTCAAAGATCTTTACATTCTGAAGGATCCAGGCATGCTTTGGAGGTTATCTCACCTCTTTGCATTGTCTCTCCAATCCCAGATAATCTGAGAACATCAGCACATGACCCCATCCGCTGTGTTATCACCAATTTCCCTTGTAAGCACACAGTTCCCGAAATTCAAGGAAGCAAATCTTTCTCTACAGATCAAAGAAGACAAAATGAACTATCAGAACCCATGGGGAGCAGCAGCATCTACCAATGAGCAACCCCTCCCCAGAGACTTAGATAACTTCAGTGGTTTACAGAGATGCACTAGGTTAAGTACTTTTCATAGTTCCCAAGTGGGAAGCTCCTCCTCCTGCATTTTCCTATGGATACCAGTGGGTGGTGCTGTACCTGTAGCTGTCTGCTGCTCCCAGCAAATGTTATAAATGGTTTTTCCTTGCCTAGCTCTTGACCACAGGAAACCCTTTCAGTTCTGGGCCCTACTCCTGTATGTCAGAGGGAATATTCCAGAGTTTCCCTGTCTTGAGAGGAAACACAGTGCCCCCTGAGTGTAACAAATATAGTGCCAAACAATCGGCCTTGCACTCTGAAGTTTCTCCTTTGTGCTAAGGTCCCTGTTGACCTGTGGTCTTGCAGAAGTTCACCTGATGGGGTGCTTGTGCTTGGACCCTAATTCTAACATCACATTTCCCCGTAGCCTCTGCCTGAGTGTCTCTGCCTGAACTCCAGTTCTAAAGTCACATCCCTCCCCAGCTTCAAAGCATTGGCCCAGGCAGCCCCTCTCCAGTTTAATGGCAGCATGCTTTACCAAAACAACTAGCTCTCAAAACATATTCTTTCCCAGGCAGCCTCTCTAGTTAAAGGGCAGTGTGCCCCAAAATTATCTCTGCTTCTTTCTCAGTAAGCAGTTATGCCCAATTATAGATTGATTCAGGATGCTAATAATTGACTACACTGAGTCTAACACGCATCCTAGACATAGTCAAATGTATACTCCCTTACGTTAATTTTGTCTAACAAGACAGTGATGGAATCCACCTGGATATTCCCAGTCAGCCATGAACTTTTGGTGACTTAGTGACATTTCACAGGCAAAACCATATACCTGGGTAGCCCGCCTGTGGGTTATTTCCCAGTGAACTCTGGGTAAGATACCTGGACAGTAGATACAAAAAGTGCATGTTCCTTTAAGGACTGACCACCCCCTAATCATGCCTAAACCACTCCCTAATCCCACCCCAAAACACCTAATTGACAGATTTCATCCCTAAATCTTGTACTTAAACTTTCCCTGTAACCCTGTATGGTTGCAAGTTCCCTAAGAACTCTTGCCCACTTTATTTACATAAAACGTAATAAATCTTTGCCTCCTTGACTTAAAGAATGCTTGGGTCCATGAATTCATTTCAGGTGGCCTTGCTTTGGGAACTTTGGTTTGGGATTTCTACATCCCTGGGTTCATTTCTCCCTCAACACACCCAAGAGTCAAGAATGTACCTCTCTCCTTCTCCCCTCTGGGCATGGCCATGTCACTGACACTAGCTCGCAATATGGTGACTCCCCCACCCAGGGCACCTTGATGTCTCCTCTTCCACCAGAGTGAGTGCAAGCCAAAATATTCCAATTTTCTCTCCAAATTGTCTTTCAAGTAGCTTCAACCCCCTCTGCAAACCACTGGGTGGAATTATGCAAACTCTCTAGGGCTTCTCCCTCCACATTCTTGGGGAGAAGGAGAGGTAAGCATTACCTCATGCCAGGAAAGTGTGGAAAGTTAAAAAAAATTGTATTTATTTCATATAAATCTGAGTGTGCCTTTTCTCAGCTCCAAGATTTTTAGTGGTTCCTTCTTGCTTCCCAAATAAAGTCCAGACTCCTTTACTTGGCATTCAAGGTTGTCCTTAACCTGGCACTAATCTGCATTTCCATTCTTATCTTACATCACTACCATTCCATGCATTCTACATGCCATTCATGCTGGAGAACTCTCTGCCCCTTGAGGATACACCTCCTGCCTCCAAGGTTCTGCTTGGGCAGTTTCCTAGGTCTGGAACACCCTCCCTCCTCTTCTTTACTTGTCAAATTCCTATCCACCATTTTAAGTCCAAATCGAATGGCACCTCACCCAGGAAGCTTGCCTTTATCAATTGGTTATAATTTTCCTCCTCAGACCTCAAATAGCACTCCTCCACCTCTAATGCCTTTGTTGGTAATAAAGTGCTATTATGGTTAGTGGTCTTTTGTGCCCTAGCCATTAATGACCTTTCTTTTCTCCCCTCAGACTTTGCAAACAGCATTTTGTATCTCTCTGGACTTACTCTAATTGCTTAATGCTTTGGGAGTCCATTAGCAAGTACTTATTAAGTGCTTATTATGTGCCAGGCTCATAGTACTAAGTACTGAGAACACAAAGAAAAACTAAAAATAATTCTTGCCCTCAAGGAACTCACATTCTGATGGGGGAGTTGACATATAAGTAACTATACACACACACACACACACACACACACACACACGCACGCACATATGCATATCTCTATAGTTACATGTATAAATATCATTGCAAGTATATGTATGTGTATAAAAATTGTATGCGTGTATATGAAAGGTATTCTCAGAGGATAAGGTATTAGTAGCCAGGGACACCTGAAAAGTCCTCCCATAGATAGTATGCTCTAAGCTCAGTCTTGAAGAAGACCAGGGCACTGAAGAAGTAGAGGGCGGAGCCTTGCTAGCGTGGGAAACAACTAATATAAAAGCACAGAGACAGGTGATGAAATCTCTCATATTGGAGAAACAACAGTAGACCAGTGCACCTGAATCATAATGTATATAGAGAGGAGTGAAAGAGTAATGGATAGAGAAGGGACCAGGTTGTTAAGAGCTTTAAATTCCAAACAGAGATCTTGATATTTAACCCTGAAGATAATAGGGAGCCACTGAAGTTGATTGAGTGAGGGAAGTAGCATGGGTAGATCTATGATTTAGGGAAATCACTTTGACAGCTGAGTAGGGGGTAAACTGGAATGGGGAGAAACTTGGGGCAGGGAGACCAACCAGCAGGCTATTGTAATAGTTCAGATATGAGATGATGAGGACCTACACTGGTCAGTCAGTCAATAAACATTTATCAAGCACCTAGTATGTGGCATGTACTATACTTGACACTGGAGATACAAAAGGAGGCAAAAGATAGTTCCTTGTACTCAAGAAGCTTACAATCTAATGGGGAGAGACAAATAAGCCAATATAAACAAACAAGTTTTATACAGGATGAGTAGGAAATAATCAAGAGAGAGAGAAGGCACTAGAATTAAGAGGGGTTAGGAAAGGCTTCCTGTAGAAGATGAGATCTTAGTCAGGATTTAAAGGAAGTCAGGGAAGCCAATAGGCAAAGATGAGGAGGGGGAACATACCAGGTGTGGGGGACAGCCAGAGAAAATGCCCTGACCCCAAAGATGGAGTGTCTTGTTTATAGAATAGCCAGGAGGCTGGTAACACTGGATTGAAAAGTACATCACAGAGAGTAACGTGAAAAAAGACTGGAAGATGTAGAAGGGGGTGAGGTTATGAAGGTCTTTGAATGCCAAACAGAGGATTTTGTATTTGATTCTGAAGGTAATAAGGAGCCACTTACAATTGGGGCGGGGGGGGGGCGGGGAGAGGAGGGGTAGAATCTGCACTTTAAGAAAATCCCTTTGGCAGAGAATAGAGGATGAATTGGAGATAGGAGAGACTTGTAGCAGGCAGACCCATCCGCAGGCTGCTGAAATATTCTAGTCATGAGGTGATGAGGGCTGCAACAGAGTAGTGACTGTGTCAGAGGAGAAATATTGCAAAAGCGAAATAAACAGGCCTTGGCAACAGCTTGGATATGGGTGATTAGAGATAGGGAGGAGTCAAGGAGGACTCCTAGGTCATGAGCCTGAGGGACTGGAAGGGTGGGGTTGCCCTCTATAGTAATAGGAAAGGTAGGAGAGGGAGAGGGTTTGGAGAAAAGATAATGAGTTGAAGATATCTACCCAACCGTTGACCATTTTGCGTTCCTCTTTCTTCATCCATAAACTGAGGCATCTGGACTCCCACTGGGAGAAAGCAAGGGCAGATAAGGAACCCCATTCCTCCCGGTAGGAACCTGAACTCACAGTTGAGTCATAATAGAAAACTATCTTGACGCCAAGTACAACATTCTGACCATTATGTAAGGCTATCATCTTCCTCTATAGCCTGTTAGCTTCTTTAGCAAATGGATTATGGTTTATCCAAACCTGGTATTTCCCCCTGTGACTCTCACAGTGAAGTGCACAAGGCAGGTGCTTAATTGTGTGTGTGCATGTGTGTGTGTGTGTGTGTGTGTGTGCGTGTGTGTGTGTGTGCTTGTGTGTGCGCGTGTGTGCGCACGTGTGTGTGCATGTGCGTGTGCGTGTGCAGACACAGTTGTTGAATAGAATTGCTGACCTGTGTGCTTTAGTCCAGTTCATGGAATCTGCTCTTTGTACCAAAGTTCGGCCACACCAGAACGCTGCGTCCAAATCCAGTATTTGGCTATAGTCAGTCGACCCAGCAGAGAACGTCTAGAGCAATCAAGCCTGAAGACAGGCTAAAAAAGATGAAGACGTTCCAGGCTGGATGGATGATGAGGCTTTATTCTCAAGGCTGCATGGGGATTCAATTGACCAAACCCAGGAACACTAGAACTAGGAGATGCTCCTCTTATACACCCCTTCTTCCACCCCTACCTCCATTCCTTACCCTACCCTGGGGCAGTTGGTGGGGCTGTGTATACAATGCTGGACTGGGAGCCAGGTAGACCTGAGTTCAAATTCAGCCTCAGACATTTATTAACTGTGTGATCCTGGCCAAGTCACTTAACCTCTGTCTGCCTCAGTTTTCTCAACTTATAGTATGGAGAAAATAGTAGCACTTACCTTATAGCGGCATTGTGAGGGTCGAATGAGATAACGGTTGTAAAGACTTAGCACAGTGCCTGGTAAATAGGAGGTGGTACATAAATGTTTATTCCCTTCTTCTTCCTCACCTTATCTCTTTGAATCTTAAAAGAGTTAAATTTAGAAGAAAACAAAAGGAGTGCACAGGCAACAATCCCACCTCCAGGTAAATTCAAGAATTCTGTTCAACCAATGTGAGTACACACACACACACACACACACACACACACACGCGCGCGCGCGCGTGCGCACTATTAAGCACCTGCCCTGTGCACTTCCCATGAGAGTCACAAGGCAAAATTCCTTGGGTTTGGATAAGTCCATTTTACAACCAGCAGTAAATTCCTAGAACAGACCTATTCAAGCAAGTCTCTAATGTGTGCTGGACAATAGGCAGGGGCCAGGCCAGTTCTGTATCTCTTGTTCAGCTCTGGGCACCACATTTAAGAAGGACATTGACAAATAGGAATACATTTGAGAAAATAGTGACCATGATGGAGAGGGAACTCGAATCCTGATGCATGGTGATAGTTTGAGGAAATGGAAAAAAAGACTTAGGGGACACTTTTTTTTAAGAATCTGGGCAAAGGCGTGCTTATCAAGGTTGTAGTTGACACAAATCTGGGAGGGATTGATAACACTCTGGGTGACAGAGCCCAGAGCCAAAAAGATCTTGACAGCCTAGAACATTGGAGCAAATCCAGTAAAAGGGAATTCAATTGGGATACTGCAATATCTATCAAACTACCAAAGGAGGTACTTTATAGAACAGGACAAAATCATAACAAAATTCATTTGGAGAAACAAAATATTTAGAATTTCAGGAAAAGTAATAAGGGAAAAAGGAATGAATGAGATATAGCACTTCCAGACCTTAAATTATATTGTAAATCATTACTCATCAAAAACCATTTGGTACTGTTTAAATAATAGAAAAATAGATTGGCAAAAATTAAAAGTACTGAAGTATTTTTTGGGGGGTTTTAATGCACAGATGAGGACAGAAGGAAACCACAGAGTCACAGACAAGTAATAATAATAGCTAGCATTTATATAGTGCTTTAAGGTTTGCAAAGTATTTTAAATATATTAACTCAGTTGATCCTCACAACAACCCCAGGAAAGACGTGCTATTATTATCCCCAATTTGTGGATGGGAAAATTCCTGTATAAATTAGGCTCAAAAAGGTTACATTAGCCACAGTCTGAGGCAGAATTCAAACCCAGGTCTCCCTGACCTCAATTCCCAGCATTTGAACTATTGTACCAACTAGATGCCTCTCAGAAGCTTTTAAAGTTTCCTGAATTTATTATATAATTAATATTAAGTTAAATTAATTAAATTAATATATTTAAAAGAAAAGCAACCTGTACATAGTAAATCCCCACAATTGAATTCAATAACCCAATATTTAATAAACCCAAGAGCATTAACCACTTAAGAAATGAATGACCTGTTTGACAAAAAAACTTCTGGGAATTGGAAAACAGTTTGGCAGAAACTACATTAAGAGCAACATCTTACACCAAATGCCATAATAAGCTCAAATAAGAGCAATCTGAATATGAATGTATAAAAACACAAAATTTAAAAATATTAGCACAGAAGGATATAGATACTTTTCACAAGTATGTCTAGGGAGATAATTTTTAATTAGCCAACAGATAAAGGAGATTTAGAAAAATAGAAAATTGGATATTTTTTTTCTAGAAACTGTGAAGCTTTTCCAAGAATAAAATCAATGTAGACAGATAAGAAGAGAAGTTACTGATTGGCAAAACAATCTTTGCGGTAAATATCTCTGATAAGGATCTGATACTCGTGACATGTAGGGAATTAATAAATACATAAGTACAACAGCTCTTCCACAATGAATAAATGGCCAAAGGATATGAACAAATACTTCTCCAAAGAATAATCATATGAAAGATCATTCTAAATAATAAGAAAGATGGAAATCAAAAGAATTCTGAGATTCTATCTCAAACCCAGCAAATTGGTAAAGATGGCAAAATAGTCAATGAAGTAGGTCTATACTATACAGGCATACTAGTATACTGTTGGTAGAGCTGTGAAATGATATGACGATTCTGGAAAGGAATTTGGAATTATGTGAAGAAAGTGATTAAAATGCTCAGACTTTTTGGCCCAGAGCTTCCACTACTAGATATGTAGCCCATGGGGGTGAAAGACAGAAGGAAATATTCATAACAGTACTTTAAATGGTAGCAAAAGCTGAAAATATCAATTAAGGAATGGCTAAACAAGTTGTGACACAAAAAAGAATATTATTGCAATGTAAAAAACAATTAATATGAAGAATTCAGGAAAGTTACAGAGCTAAATAAAGAAAACCAGGAAAACAACACGTGTGATACTATAATAGAAATAATATAAATAGAAAGAACTCAAAAAATGACACTGATCACTATGCAAGGGATGTGTTGGTAGATGTTTAACAACTGACTCTGAAAAAAACTGTACCCACAACACACTTTGTAGTTTAATCAGCATTATTAACTTTTTCTTCATCACTTTCTTATGCAAGGACAATCAACAGAACAATAAATCAAGCCCTGATTGTAGTATTTGCTGATTTATGAGGTATAAATCCTTATACTGAAAGTTTAACAATCACCTCTCACTAACCTGTTTAAAATGGCACCAGTACATCTTTGATTGTAATTATAATAGCAAGTTTAGCTTTAGAGAAAGGTTGAGAAAATGCACCTCTTTCCCTCCACTGTAGAAGTGGGAGACTATGGGTGTGCTGCATTATAGAAACTCTTTGGCATGGACTTTATACTGGTTAATCTTGTTTAACTGTTTTCCTCTCTCTCTTTATTTTAAATCTTTGTTATAATGGGGAATTCCTCTTTGAAAATGTGAAGTAAATGTCTTCATGCACCTGTCAGTTGTTCCCGGCTTTGCCCCATTGGAGGAGGGGGGCACCTCATTAGCATCATTTCCCATGATCGTAGATCTCAAACAATAGTGGATCATGTCTCCTGTTTTTCTACATGAGGCCCTGAGGCCTTAGGCTATGGAGCCTTTGTGATCCACAGCAGCTCTGTTAGAATAAAACCCAGTCATCTGTGAGGGAAAAAAAAAAAAAGAAGAAGAAAGGGATATATTTAGAAATGAATGTAATAGAAAAACAAAAGGCAATTCCCCCAATAGATAAATTGTCAAATGCTGTGAACAGGCAGTTTTCAAGGGAAGAAATCTAAGCTATCAATAGCCCTATGAAAAAAAGCTGCAAACTGCTAATAATTAGAGAAAGGCAAATTAAAGCAACTATGAGGTTTCACATTGCATCTATCAGATAGGCAAAGATGACCGACCAAAAAAAGAAAAAGAAAGAAAATGACAATTGTTGGGGAAGATTATGGGAAATTAAGTACATTGAGTGGGATTGTCAAAGCAGCATAGAACCATGCCCCGCAAAGTCACTAAGCTGGGCATACTCTGACTCCATGATGCCTGTAACCCCAAAGAGGTAAAAGAAAGAGGGGAAATCCACATGGACAAAATATTTATAGCAGCTCTTTTGTGGTGGTTAAGAATGGAAAGCTAAGGGGGTGCTCATCGATTGGTGAAAGGCTAAACAAATTGTGGTATACAAATGCAATATTGTATTGTAAGAAATGATGGGATGGAAGATTTCAGAAAATGCGATGACTTGTATAAAGTGATGCAGAGTGAATTGAGTGGAACCAGGACAACGATTTATGCGACAACAGCAACATTTCAAGAAAAACAACTTTGAAACACTTACTAACTCTGATCAAAGTGATGACTAACCACAATTCCAAAGTATTCATTATAAAATGTGCTACCCCCTACTGATAAGGAGGTAATAGAGCCAAGATGCATAATAACACATACTTTTCTGAACACAACCAATATAGAAATTTGTTTTGTTTGACTATGCATATTTTTTACAAGAATTATCCCTGCCCCCAATTGGGGGTAGGAGTGGAAGAAAAAATTGGAGATAAGGATAGGGTAGAAAAAAAGAAAAGAGGATTATTGAAGCATCTTTTTTTAATATATATATATTATATATATAATAAATATAAGATAGTCAAGAGAAAAATTATAGGCAAGTAAGATAGCTTTGAAAGTTTATCGAATTCATTATATATTTAAAAGAAAAGCAAGCTTTTCATAAAATAGAGATCCACAGTTTCATGTTCAATGCTCTTCTATTAAACTATGTATATGAAAATACACATTTTATTCAACATTAAGTTCAGAATTTTACATTTTCCAAGAAACCACCCCCAAAATCAATAAACTGAGATAAAATTAAATTTAGCAGGAATAGTTGTAAAATCCTAGCAAGGGTTCAAAATTAAACTTCAGAAGCAAAAAAAAAAAGGGAGACGGGGACATGTCTATTCACCTGAAAAAGATCTGAGAGATTTCTTATGTTGACAAGGCTAAAGTTCAATTAAGAGCCTGGCTCTAATCAAAATCTAATAAAAAACACAGCCATAAATCCTACCTTAGGTCCAGCTTTTACCACAACCCAAACTCACCTCTTATTCCTAAAATTAACCTCCATTCTTCATCCCAATATGAGCATTAAGTCCAATGTCAATGGCAAATAATTATAGTAATAATGGTAGTCATTACTATAATAATAGTGGGCAGCTAGATGGTACAGGGGATGGAGTGCTGGGTCTAGAGCCAAGAAGACCTGAATTCATATCTGACTTCAGATACTTATCAGCTATGTGATCCTGGGCAAGTCACTTAAGCCTGTTTGCCTCAGTTTCTTCATCTGTGAAATGAGTTAGAGAAGGAAATGGAAAACTACTGCAGTATCTTTGCCAAGAAAACCCCTAAAGGGGTCATGAAGAGTCAGACGCAACTGAAAAATGACTTAAACAACAATAATAATAGTTAGGTTTTATTTGACATTTTACAATATGCAACATGCTTTACAAGTATTATCTCATTTTGTCCTCACAACAACTCTGGGAGGTGGGCTCTATTATTTATCCCCTTTTTACATATAAGGAAACTGAGGTAAACAGAAATAAAGTGACTTGCCCAGGGTCATGCAACTAAATGTCTAAGGCTAGATTTGAACTCAGTTCTTCTTGACTCCAGGCTTAGTACCCTAACCCCTGTGTTACCTAGATACACAAAGCAAAATGATCTTAGGATTAAAAGAGTTATAATTTTCAGAAACAGGAAGATAATAGCCTTACCATACTCTGCCCTCTGCATATATGGAATATTTTGTTCAGTTCTTGGTAACACATTTTAGGAAGGACTTGACTAGGTTGTAAAATATCCAAAAGAAAGAAACCAAGATGGTGAAAAATCTTGGATTCATGCCATATAAAAATAACTGGCATTCATGTAAAACTTTAAGGTTTTAAAGCATTTCCAATTCAGATTTCCTGTGATTCCATAATTAGAGTTATCCAAAAATTGAATGGGCTTCTTTGAGAGGTATTGGATGCCCTCTGCTTGAACCAGGAAGGAATTCTTGGTATTCTTCATGTCAGTGGAATCCTTTGGCAATCAGTCTAGCCAGCCCCTTTCTCATAATAATGTTTTCTTAAAATTCATAATTTTAGGAAATACTAGGGGCAGCTAGGTGGCACAGTGAGTAGAGCACCGGCCCTGGAGTCAGGAGGACCTGAGTTCAAATCCAAACTCAAAAATTTGACACACTTACTAGCTGTGTGACCTTGGGAAAGTCACTTAACGCTAATTGCCCTGCCTTCCCCCCTCCAAAAAAAAAAAATACTAAATTTTATTAGGATAGCCAAGATAAAGGTACATTTTCCATTATCCAAGTTCATGGACCTTCCAAAATCTATCTGTGGGCCTCAGATTAAAAACTCCTAGGGTCCTTCAAGTCTATCCAAGGAAGGATGGATGACTAATCCTTGGGGATATTGTGGAGAGAATGCTTGGTGAAGTATGAGGGCCTTTCTAAATCTGAGTTTCTGTGATTCTCACCCCCTTTCTAGACTATTAGCAACATTCTTTTCTTCTTCTTTATATTTTCCCTAGTGACTGACATAGTTAGTGCTTAATTAATATTTATTGAAGGAAAGTATATGGAAGGCCCAGTGTGGGACTATGTGGTTTTCTTTTACCTGAACTACTAACTACTACCCCAGTGTGTTAATTCTGAATCCATGTATTTATTTCTCCTTTGTGAAGAGACCCCCATCACATTCTGGGTGTGATGGTGTTGGAGATGGGATGGAAAAGGGAATGGAATTTAGATAAGGCAGTAAGTTAAAGAAGAGGCAAAGAAATCAGGGATCACTTAACATGGGTCTTTGAACCCCAGTAGGTAAACAGACTCTGTGACAAAATTCAGACATTCAATGCCTTTTGGAGGGTTCAAAGATCAAGACAGAGAAGATTAGAAAGAACTTAGAAGCCAGCCTCTTTGACTGGAAGGCAAAGGCTTCCCCCTAAATTTATAAGATCATTCATTAATCAGCAAGTATTTACTAAGCAGGGGATGAGGGATGCAGTGTCCCCACAATCTGGAAGATCAGCATAAAATTCTTATTTTATGATATTAAATGATAAATATTAGCTTATATATAATTAATTATAATAATATTATACAATACTATTCACATATTTTATGCATTTCTGAGTTTCTAAACTTTTTCTGTGTCATCTGCTGGCCTTCATTGTGTTGTCTGTGGCTTCCACAAAACTCCCCCCAAATTCCTATTTAATTTCTTATGCCGACCTCCGATATATCACAACTACAACAGAGAAAGCTGCAATGTTGAAGAGATAACTATGTTAAGCCGAGCACAGCTGGCACTGTGCTAGGCACTGGGGATACAAGTACAAAGAATGAAACAATCTCTACTCTAAAAAGAATTTGCATGGGGGAGACAATAAGAGCATATAAAAATATAAACAGCACACATAGAAAATGAATAAATGCAAAGTGGTTAAATACAGAATAGTTGTAGAGGGAGCCCACCAGCAGTTGGGAGGATCAGGAAACGCTTCATGCAGGACAGGGGGGTGAAGTTGTGCCTTAAAGGAAGTAAGGGGTGGTACAGTCCAGGCACGAGGACTTTGTCACTGCAAAGGTGTGGAGGTGAGAGATGAAGTATTCTATGTTAGAAGCAGAAAGATCGTAAATTTAGAGCTGGAAGAGACCTTAGAGATCATTTCATCCAAACTCCCATTTTACAGGTGAGGAAACTAAGGCCTGGAACCTAACATTACTCAAGTACAAACAAGTGGCAGAGACTGGATTCGAAGCCAGATCCTCTTGCTCCAAAGCCTATGCTTCTTTCCTCATACCACGTTATCTTGTCAATAAGGAATAAAATCCCGGGCTAAATAAAATCCTTCACAACCCCTGAGTAATTCTCTAGGCATCAATTTGCTCACCTAGAATCCTAATTTGTTGTTAAGTAGCTTTGGTAGTGTCCGACTCTTCATGACCCCATTTAGGGTTTTCTTGCCAAAGATACTGAAGTGGTTTGTCATTTCTTTTTCCAGCTCATTTTACAGATGAGGAAACTGAGGCAAACAAGGGTTAAGTGACTTGGTCAGGGTCACACAGCTAGGAAATGTCTGGGGCTAGATTTGAACTCAAGAAGATGAATCTTCCTAACTCCAGGTAAGGCATTCTATCCACTGATCTGCCTACCTCCCAGGATCCTAATAGATGACAGATATCTCAAGTTAACATTCATACCCTTCCTGGCTCAGTTCCCTTCAGTGATTATCCCTTGTGATCTTCTGGGCAATAATTAGCCAAAGTCCATCTTGCACTTTTATAACAGGACCTGCAATTGAACAGCAATAACCAGACAATATTGACCTACAATAAGAGGAGGCTGATTTGATTACAATTGTGTTACCTAAGGAGAAGAATATTAACTATGTTCTGGCTTATCAGGGAGGATGAAGTTTCCAGGAAAGATATAAAATGCGGTATCCTGGAAGAAGCACCAGGTCTGGATTTAGGAGGCCTAGGGTTGGCATAAGAAGCATGGGATAGGGTAAAGAGTACACCACTGAGGGCAGAAGACCTGGGTTCATATCAAGACTCTGCTGTTGTCTATCTTTGTGTCCTTGGGGAAATCATTTAACAGCTCCGTGCCTCAGTTTCCTCATCCATAAAACAAGAAGGTTGGACTAGATAACCTCTAAAGTTCCTTTCAATTCTGAATCTGTGATCCTATGTATCCTATGGTCTGACAAAAAGAGTATCTCATGGTTGCTTTGATTATGTAACAGGAGACTGGCCAATGAGAGGTCATCCCTTATGAACATGTGTGCATGTTCATCTGATGCAATCCTGTGCATGGGCTTTGGAGCATGTGCAGATGATCTGTGACTATTTCTAGTCTGCTTACTTCTTGGGGAGGAGAAGCTTTTTTTAATGGCTTCTAAGCTGGAAATGAACATGCAGACAAAAAGCCCAAATAATTAGTACTTGTTCTCTTGCTGGAATGAGGAGGATGAGCTGATGTGAGCTTCCAGGTTGGGGAGAACCCTCTAGCCCTCTCTCACCTGGAGCCAGAATGAAGCTTTCTTTTTTTCCTGGAAGACATAGCATCAGCAGTCTGCTTTCCCTGCCATGGTCCACCTGAAGCCTGCCCTTGTTTTTGTCTTCATTGTACTCATTCTTTGCTGCTTAGGTAAAAGAGTATTGGAGGTGGAACAGGCTAGGCTATGACCTTGAGAACTTAACACAGTTAGGAAAGCCACCAGAGACTCAAGGGCCAGGGCACGTACCAGAGCTTTTGGGCAATTGAGCCTGTTCCTCCAGAAAAACCCAGAGGAATGACTGGGATGCAGCCCAGCAGTGGGTTGATCCCACAGCCAAGATGCTGGGTCTTCCAAGAAAGGGACCAATTCTGATTAACTGTTGTGCCATATTTGGAAGTGAACTTGGTGGAGGTGAATGCTTTGTAGCAACTGTGCTAAGTTTGAGCCCACTCTTTCCAGAGACTGAGGTAGCTCAGGAGAAGATGAGTGCCTAAGTGTTAAAAATGTTTTTTTTTAATTGATTTTACTTCTTTTTAAAAAAAAAAATTAAAATTTTTATTTAAAGTTTTCAGTTCCAAAATTTTTCCTTCTCTCCCTCCCTCCCCTTACCGCTCCCTGAGATGATAAGCAATCAGATATACAGGGTGTTCCTAAAGTCTGGACACATAGGCAAAAATGAGTATTTTCAAAAAATAAAATGATTGAAATTTTCAACAACATTTTATTTAATTGGAATATTGACAAATAACATCTTCAACATGATTTCCATCATTTGTGAGGCAAAGGTTGATGTGCTTTGCAAGATTCACGTGAACTTGCTGTAATGACTCAATAACTCCACATCCTTATCAATTTTAGCACATTCACTCTTGGAATATGAATATGAAATCATATGATGTTATTTGAGGTTGAAGATGTCCCCAGGATTCAAGATACTTAGGGCAACAAGGAGCATATGGGCAGCTGTTTGTACTCATCACTATTGGAAGAGTGCTAACTTCTATATATGTATCTCCATAAATAAAACCTATGCAAGAAAACCAACCACAAATATGCTACATTTGTCAGACCATGACAATTCTCTGAACCCAGCAGTGGTTCCTACCAAGACAGGCACAATAGAAGGCAAGGGCAGAGCTGGATAGGAACTGGGAAGGAGTAAGACTAGAGGAGATGGGGAAGAGGGAAGAAATGGTTGGTTAAGAAGAAACAATGGGAACCATGGCATAAAGTAACCCTGTAGTCTTGGAGTTCATGTGATGAGGAGGTGAGAGCAAAGCATAATATGATACGTGTCCTAGACTTTAGGAAAATGAATTTCGAAGAGTTAGTCCAAGGTTGGGTAGAATCCCATCACCTTTTATTCTGAAGGGGAAATTGACTCAATGGGGTTGGAGCACTCTCAAGACCAGAATTCCAATGGTCAAAAGCAGTTCTAACAAGAAAGAAACCCTCCATGATCTGACTCCAACCTACTTTTCCAACCTCAACTTGCCTTCCCAGCCTTATTTCCCATTATTCCCCTCCGTGAACACCAAATCCATATTGGATTAACAGCTATTCATTCAATCTCCCACTTCTGTGCATTTGATTGCTCATACCTGGACTATACTACTTTCTCATCACCACTTTTCTGAATTTTTTATTCCCTTAATACTTACAACAGGTGCCACCTCCTTCATGAAGCTTTCCCAGATCCTTCCAGTTGCTGGCACTCTCTTCCTTCTTAAAACGCCTTGTGTTTATTGTAATAAAGGTTTGAGAACTGACTAGCATCCTAGAATTTGTAGTTTGGAGAGACGAGCATTTTCCTCTCAACCCTGAGGACCTTTTTGAGCCATAAGATGAAGCTGAATCATGCCCTAGAGTTCTTAAAGGAACAAACATAGTCTGTAAGAGACATACTCAGAGGAAGAAGCAAGGATCTCAAGAGTTCAGGAGCAGTAGCAGTAGCAGTGGGGGAAAGTGTCCCCAGCCCTGCTCAGGACTTAAGCCAGAAAGAATCAGAGGTACAAGGATAACAGTCAAAAGGAAAAAGGGAAAGGGAAGCCATAGGCTTTCTCCTACAGCCATCAAAGAACAAAAGATGATTGGGATGAAGTTTCATGGTTAGACCCACCTCTTCAAAGACTAAGGACAGTTTCTTTAAGGTTTGGCTTTTCTCTGACTTCCCCTCTCTCTGCCTATCCAGTAAAAGATACTCTAATATACTCTGTTTGCTTCCTCCACCTTCCTCCTGTATCCTGATTTGCCTCAGATATAAAGTGACCAAAGGTTATCTAGAAAAAAATATAAAATTAAATTAAGGAGAAGAGCTAAAACTCCACCCGAATGTTGGGATTTTCCTAGATGGGAGCTGTTGTGATTGTGTTATTAACTTTTCATTTGATATAAATGGTAAAATGGCAGAGAAGAAGACCATATGGACCTGAGGGGCCATTATATTGCTCCTAGATTTAAAAAAAAAAAAAAGGAGCTAGTTGTTGAAACAGAGTGTGACTGATTAAGTATCCAAAGACTAAGGGGAAAAGGAAAATGATAAGTGTCAGCTGGCCAGCTATGCC
This sequence comes from Phalanger gymnotis, assembly GCA_028646595.1. Classification (NCBI taxonomy): domain Eukaryota; kingdom Metazoa; phylum Chordata; class Mammalia; order Diprotodontia; family Phalangeridae; genus Phalanger; species Phalanger gymnotis. The sequence continues at coordinate 713,235,544 of CM053622.1, forward strand.
CTCCACAGTCCCATCCCCAGCTACTGGTACTACATTATATTTATGTGTGATCAGGTCATATACTCCCAGTAGAATGTAATATCAATAAGGGAAACACTGCATCACTGAATGGGTGTTGCCTCAAATTAACTGAAACCTGGGAAAGACTGTAGCTTAAAAAGGCCAAAGCTTCCCCACTGTATCTGGGGTCACCTCCAGTCATCCTGATCTATATCTTGCCACTGGACACAGATGACTCCAGAGGAGAAAGTGAGGCTGGTGACTTTGCATAGTCCTCCCTCACCTAAATCCAATTCACTTGCATGTCATGGCATCACTTTCCTGATGTCATGGTCCTCTTTGAGAATGGAGGACAAATAACAACTTGTGAGCAGCATGAACTGCCCTGCTGGGGACCCAACTGGCCAGTTCCAGTTGGATCACACCGCTTCTTCCTCACCTTTTCTCTGCTCTCCTCTCCTTCCTTTCTCTGTCCGTATAAGGTATCATATCCTTACCTATAGGTGCTCTGCCCAGGGGAATGAAAATTTTGATCACTGAAACCTCACAAGATATCTTGGGGTTTATGGATTAGATTTTTTTTCTTAAGGACCATGTCTTAAACCCAAATCACTCTGGCTCTCCTTGATTGGTCAACAGTAGGTCTCAGCCCAAGCCCATGGGGTCACTATTTGGGTCCTAATTGCTCAGAGTGAATGTAAATAGCAGTTGTTTCTGTTCTGGCCAGAAATCCTGAGGGTCTTCCCTTCCCAGATTGGTGGGTTTTTTGGCTAGGTAAAAGAGGCCATTCTTTGCCTCCTTTCTTACCTAGTCTTAATCACTGAATAGGTTTTACCTCAGTCAAATAGACTTGGGAAAGATCTTAGCTTAAAAAGGCCAAGGTCCCCCAATGTACTCAGGGCCATCTCCAGTTCCTGTAGGAGAGAGAGTGAGGCTGGTGACCTTGCACAGCCCTCCCTCACTTAAATCCAATTCATTTGCAAGTCAAGACCTCCCCATCCTGATGTCATGGATAAGTGTAATATCACTTCTTTCATCTTTGTCTTTGTATATGTGTCTAGCATAGTCTCAGTTAAATCTTCTGTTAGACTCATTTGTTAGTCCCATTCAGAATTTAAAAGCACATGCACAAAAACTGAAAGCAAAAGCAAATGACCTCATTTCTTAAAAACAGTGCAAAGAAGGGCAAAGTCCAGTATAAGCTTAGGCTTGATAAATTCTAGAAAAAGCTTGTGTTTTGTGTGATCAAAGTTTACCCTAACGCCTTAAAAGATGGATGTGATTGCAACAGCATGAGGCAGGCACTCACTGTCTACAACAAAACAGAGAGCAGTTTCTCTTTGCCTTAATACTCATTCCCTTATGACCAGTCACCTTTGCTAGGCTGGTCCTAGTCCAACAGACACATAGCACATTTCTGGATCCATTTCATAACCTTTCAGCTTGGTATGACTATTGTAACTTGTACTTAATTGGAATAAGATTTGAAAATACAGGCTCACCTCCGTTCTATGAAAATAGATCAGGAGAAAATGATTAAGAACATCAAAAAGGCACTCTTTTTTTAAAAAAAAATTTAATAAGTTTATTTATTTTTAGTTTTCAACATTCACTTCCATGTTTTAAATTTTCTGCCTCTCCCTCCCCTTCCCCTCCCCAAGATGGCATGCAATCAGATGCAGGCTCCACATATACATTCCTACTAAACATATTTTCATGTTAGTCATGTTGCACAGAATAATCAGAACAAATAGGAGTAATCATGAGAAAGAAAAATATAAAACAAAACACAACAAAAAAAGAAAATAGTCTGCTTCAATTTGCATTCAGACTCCATAATCTCTCTTTCTGGATGTGGATGGCATTTTCCACCATGAGTCTTTTGGAATTGTTTTAGGTCCTTGCGTTGCTGAGAAGAGCCAAGTCTGCCAAAGCCAGTCATTGCACACAGTGGCTGCCACTGTGCACAATGCTCTGGCCACCTCACTAAGCATCAGCTTGATGTGGATACAAACAGTGCCCTAAGGGTTGAGTTGCCTTTTCCCTGGTTTGTCCTCTAACTTGGAGATGCCTTAAAGTCTCTTGACACAAAGGTGCCCTAAGGGATGAGTTTCTCTTTCCCTGGAGCCCTAAAGTCTCCTCCCCTTATCTTGAAATACCACCAAACTTCCCCTTACTTTGGGCCATGGAATTCTTTGTCTCCCCCATCCAGGGTCATAAAATTTCAAGTCTCTCTTATCTTGTGTCATTTAACCTTGTTGTCCTCAACCAGTGTCCTTATCTTGTAAAACTTATCCTATCCCTAAACCTCCAACCCCCATAAGAAACCCTAAAATCACCCTACAAGCTATATAGCTTTTTTTCTATGTAAGTCTGGTTCTTTCCTTACATCAGGACCTTTTATTTAGCTCCTCGCTAAATCTCAGGTCGGTGTGCTTTTGCGTCAATAAAGTTCCCCTTGGCTACAGAGAAGGTCTAAGTGCATTCTTTCACATTTGAGGCAAGCTCTCCCAACTCTGACCTCGTCAAGCTCATATAAGTCTTTCCAGGTTTTTCCAAAGTCTGCCCACTCACCATCTCCTACAGCATGACAGCATTCCATTACATTCATATACCACAACTCGTTCAGCCATTCCCCAATTGATGGGCATCCCCCCAGCCTCCAACTCTTGGCCACCACAAAAAGAGCTGCTATAAATATTTTTGTGCATGTGAGTCCCCTTCCCATTTCCATGATCTCTTTGGATCAGCCCCAGAAATGGCACGGCTTGCCCAAAGGGCATGTACATCTCCATAGCCACCTGGGCATAATTCCAAATTGCTCTCCAGAATGGTTGGAGTAAAAGGCATTCTTAAGCTATTGTTAAAGTGATATTTTATTTTCCCTGAGTTACATGTAAAAACAATTTTAACCTTTTTTTTTAAGTTTTGAGCTTGGTGTTTAGTTCCTTCATCATCCCGGTTACATTCCTTTGGACACATCCTGATAGTGCCCCTCTATCCCTCCCTCCCTACCCCCTTCCTTGAAATAGTAAGCAATCTGATATAGGTTATACATTTGCCATCATGTAAAACATATTTCCAGATTAGTCTTTTTGTGCAAGGAAAAAGATGGATGGAACAAGGAAGGAAGGAAGGAAGGAAGGAAGGAAGGAAGGAAGGAAAGAAAGAAGGAAGAAAGAAAGGAAGTAGAGAGAGAGAGAAAGAATAGTAGGCTTCTGTCTATATTTGGACAACATAAGTTCTTTCTCTGGAGGTGGATAGCGCTTTTCATCACAAGTCCTTTGGGATTGTCTTGGATCATTGCATTGCTGAGAATAGCTGAATCATTCACAGTTATTCATCATACAGTATTGCTGTTTCTGTGTACAATGTTCTCCTGGTTCTGCTCACTTCACTGTGCATCCGTTTATGCAAGTTTTTCCAGGTTTTCTGAAATCATCCTGCTCCTCATTTTTTTATAGCACAATAGTATTCCATTACCTTCATAGACCACAACTTGTTCAGCCATTCCGCAGTTGATGGGCATCTCTTTGATTTCCAGTTCTTAGCCACCACATAAAAAGCTGCTATACATATTTTTGTACAGGTAGGTCCTTTTCCCCTCTTTAATTCTTGAGCTATTTCAAGGAAATGTTAGGATAAGACTTTTGCTCAGGATAAATGGAACAATGGTAATGAATGAGAGAAGGCAGAACTTCTTAGCATTTAACTTCTGTTTTCTCTGTCGTGGAGAATGACTTTTGTACTGGGAAATGTGATGCAAAACCCCAAGATGCGGGGGAAGGTAAGAGAGTACCTTGCTGTCCTCAGTGAGTTCCAGTCACTAGGATTAAATGAACCATATTCCGGGGTACCAAAATATCTGGGAGATGTAGTTATTGAAACCTATCTGTGATCGCTGAAGAATTATGGAGAATGGAAGAGAGGCTGAAGGACTGACTCTTCAGCACATTTGGAGATTGGCACATGTGCTCATTTTCAAAAACACAGAGAAAGTACATTTAGAAACTATAGGCCAGTGAGGTTGATGCGGCTCCTGGCAAACTTCTTAAAACCTCTGAATCTTTACAACACATATCTTGAATACGGCAGCTAGAGTTGGAATTGGGAAGACCTGAGTTCAAATCCTTTCATTGACACTAGCTATGTGATCCTTGGTCAGCCTTGGTTTCTCCATCTGTAAAATGCAGATAATAAAAACCCCTATCTCACAGGCTTGCTGTGAAAACCAAATGAGTTAACAGATATGAAGTGCTTTGCAGACCTTAAAATACCAAATAACTGCTAGCTGTTAGTATTATTGCCATTATTTAGAAGAATGCTTTGTAGGCACTTAGAAAAGGAAGTAGTGATCACTAGGAGGAAGTATGGTTTTATGAAGAATAGGTCATGCCGGACTTGTTCCTTTTTTTAATAGGGTAAGTAGGCTGGTGAATCTGAGGAATGCTAGTAACATAGTACACCCTGATTTCAGCAAGGCATTGGATGAAGTCTCCTAATATTCTTGTTTACAAGATTGAGAAATGTAGACAGGAGGATAGCAATAAAGTAGATACCTACCTGACCTGGTTGGACAATCAGACTGAATGGTAATTAATGGATTGATGTCAATGTGGGGAGAGGTCTCTAGGGGAAGATCCTGAGGCTCTGTCCTTAACCTTGTTTTGTTCAACATTTTTGTCAATAACTTGTATAAAGGCACTGGGTTAACGCTTATCAAAATCATTGATGACACAAAACTGAGTGAGACAGCTAACATTGGGGCAGAATCAAGTTCCTGAAACGTCTTGAAGGACTAGAACCAATTGACCAAGTCTAATGAGATTAAATTTAATAGAGATAAATGAAAAGTCTTATATGTGGGTTAAGAAAAACATTACCTGCACAAATGCAGGATTGGAGAAATGTGGCCAGACAAATATTCACACAAAAAGAGCCGGGGGGTGGGGCAGGGGTTGACATGGTAGTCTCAGTACTTTAGGTGATTTTAGTTGGCACAAAGAGAATGATTCTCCAGAAGAAAAGTGTGATGATCCTCCTGTCTTCTGTTTTCCAGACCCCATCTGAAGTACTGTATCAGGTTCTGGAGCCACAACGTTAGAGGGGCACTATCAGGATGTGTCCAAAGGAATGTAACCAGGACGATGAAGGGACTAAACACCAAGCTACATGCTGGAGGAACCAAGGATGTTACCTTGAAAAAAAAGATGACAGTTTCCCCAGCTGCTAAATGGTCTTTAAATTCCCTTCTCACTTCTGTTCTCCAAGGATCTGTCTTTTGATACATATGTATAGCCTGTCTACAAATGCAGGTTGCAGCCCCTGTATGCCTTAATATATGTCCTTACAAAGGTGTGTTAGCTAACCAACCTATTACTGAGTCTCTCAATGATTAGCTGGGCTGCTCCTCAGAGAACAGACACTCAATTCATCTCTCTCAAACCCTTTCCCCTTGGGCAGAACTTCCATCTTATCATGCCACATCTTGCCCTGGAGCAGAGCTGACCTTGGACTCTCAAAGGCTATTTCAGAGGAGACCAAGCTCTGGCAAGTTCCCTTTAAATGCAAATACATGACAGCTTGCCCTAGGGAAAAGATATTAGAGCTATTATTATCTCCATATTATAAATGAGCAAAATGTTTGAGAGAGGTGAAGTGACTTGTCTATGGTCACATAGTAAGTGTCTGAGGCAAAATCCAAACCCAGGTATTCCTGACTCTGGGTTCCACAGACCTATGGTACTAATGTGAGGGTGAAATCTCCTTTTTGTTATGCTAGAAGACTAGGCCTGGCACCATAGAAGGGGGGAGTGGGCAGGTAAGTATTCAATAAATCAATAAGCATTTATTAAGCACCTGTTGTGCGCAAAGATACAAAGAGAAAAATGAAACTGTCTTTATTCTTGAGGACTGTACATTCTATAGGGAGAAACAACACATCTACAGGTAAGTAAATACAAAATAAATACAAAGTCATTGTGAGCAAGGGAAGGAAATAGCAGCTGGGGGATCAGGAAAGGTCTCACATAGGAAATGGCATTTAAGCTAATCTTTAAAGGAAGCTAAGGACTCTAAAAGGCAGAGGTGAGGAGACAGTGCATTCCAGGCAAGGGGACAGCTTGTAAAAAGGCAGAAGTTAGATCACCTTTGGATGAGGTCACTGGGCCTCTAGATTCTATCCACCAAAAAGCTGATGAGTTCTCCTTGTATACTATAGGAAAAGAATCTGCCAAACTGGAGGGAGTATTGAAGTGATAGACAATGTTAGAGGTAGAAGGGAGCTGAGACCATGGAATGTCAGAGCCTGGAGGAAGCTTAGAATAGGGAATGTTAGAGCCTGGAGAGACCTTAGAACAGAGAATTTTAGAGCTGGGGGGGGGGCGCGGGGGGACACAGAATGCCATAAGTGGACAGAATCTTAGAATGTAGAGTATCAGAGCTGGAAAGGACCTGAGAATATAGACTATCTGACCAAAGAACATAGAATAGAAAATTTCAAAGATGGAAAGGTCCTTAGAATTCATTTATATCCAAATCTTTCCTTTCACAGAGGAAGAAAAGGAGGCCCAGAAGGGAAGTGGTTTAGACACTGTCAGTGGTAAACAACAAAACTGGAATTTGAATATATATCAGTTCACAGCTGTGAAGGATCATTTAGCCATTTCTTGCCCTTTTTCCTCTTTCAGAGAAATTTGACCAGTTTTCAGCTAATGTGAAAAGCAGCAGCAACTGTAACAATGACTATAGCAATTTTTAAGAGTATTTGAAACACTTTTCAAATTCATTTTCACATTCAGTCCTCCCAAAAGCACTGAGAGGGAGGCAGGGAAAGAAAGGGTCATTAACCCCATTTCACAGATGAGGAGGCTGAGGCCCCTAGAGGTTCAGTGGCTTGCCCAAGGTCACACAGTGGTAGAGCAAGGATGGATGGATATGCAGGGTCCTCTCTGGAGACTTCCCCAAGGGTAGGCAGACTTCCAGCCGCTGGCTCAATGGATCTCCCTAAGGACAATTTGCACAGTGCTTGACAATTTCACTCTTGAGTTCCTTCAAAACTCTCAAATTGACATCCTGGCAATTTATGCCTATTCAGTACTTCTAGAACAGCCTGTACATTCAGTCTGATTCCTCTGAGCTCCCTATTTCAAAAGACAATGGAGGAGTACAGATATTTAAGATGTCTTTTCCATAAAAAACAGTGTTGGATCTGGAGTCAAGAATATCTGGGTTCAAGCCACTGATATATGCTAATTGTGGGACTATGGGCAAACCACTGAAATTCTTTGTTTTTGAGGCTATTCTCTAAAACCATAGGTTAGGATGAGTTGCTTTCCTGTATTGACGGAGGAAGTTTCCACACTGGGAATTCTACACAATAAAAAAAAATCACAAGTTAAGACCCATGCCATCCCTCTGCCAATAACCCAGTTAAGTCATAAAACCATGGAATATCAGAACTTCAAGCAGAGAATGTTAGAGCCAGAGCTTAAAAAATAGAAAATAGAATGCTAGTATTAAAATATAGAAAAAAGTGCCTCAGACCTAAAAGGGGCCCTTAGCCTAACCTCTTCCTTTTATGTTGTTGGTTTTTTTGTTTTTTGTTTTTTTTTGAGGAGAGAAGGGAAGGCAATTGGGGTTAAGTGACTCACCCGAGGTCACACAGCTAGTAAATGTATCAAGTGTCTGAGGCCTGTTTGAAGTCAGGTCCTCCTGACTCCAGGGCCAGTACTCTACTCACTGTGCCACCTAGCTGCCCCCAAACCTCTTCCCTTTATGGAGGAAAAAATGGTACTCCAAAGGGGGAAGAACCAATCTGTCCTTGGTTACAGTAATGTCACTGTCTTCTGGTTCCAAATCTTCCCCCCATATTACACTTCTGCCTTTTTGTATCTGCTTTTTGATTTTCAAGTATTTTCCCATTTAATTCAATAGATACTTACTGAGTTCTTACCTTGGACAGAGTCTGTGATTGGGAGTTGTGGGAAAGACAGAAATAAACAAGGCAAGAACCCTAGCCTTGAAGAATTCCCAGTTTGTTGGGGAATAGGAGCAATGGGGGGACCTTATAATACAGACACAGAGAATCCTGACACATTTCACAAATGCAATCAGGGCAATAAAAAGAATTAGACAGAGGGCTGTGGGATTTCAAAGAAGAAAAAGATAACTTCTGACGGAGAGGGTGTTGAAGAAGGAAAGAGGAGAAGGTGTTTGGGCCCCATCCTTTATCTTATGTTTTATTTGAATAAAAGCCATGTCTAATGCTCCTCTTCCAAATTATCATGATTTGTGTTGGAACATGCAGTACAGTGTGAAAAAGAATCCTTAGCTGAGAATCAGGAGATCTTGATTCTAGTTCTTTCTCTGCCCTTGACTCAATTAATCAGTCAGTATTTGTTCCCTCTATGACCTTGAACAAATTATTTTGCCTCCTGATCTCTAAGCATTTTTCCTGGTTTCTAAAGTTCTTTCCATATTCTACGCTTTAAGGTCTCTTTAATCTCTGGCATTCTATATTCCAAGGTCCCTCTCATTCTTGACATTCTTTGATCTGCGTTCCCTTCCAGCTCTGACATCCTCTGTTCAAAGCTTCCTTCTGGGCCTGACGTTCTTTGTTCTAAGGTCTCTCCCATTTCTGTATTTCCATAAATATTTATTAACTATGTGCTGAGGAAGATACAAACACAACAAGAAATTACCCCTGCCCAATGATTAATTTTTTCTATAGGTGGCAACATTACAAAGAGACAAATTTAAGCAAGAGGTCATGAAAACATTACAATTAGACATGTCCTAAAGTGGAGTGGGCTGCCTCAGAAATGGTAGTTTCTTCTTCTCTTTGGTTGGCTTCAAGCAGAGGCTAGATGGACACATGCCAGATATATAGTGAGTCTGAGTTGGACTAGGTGGATTTTGAGATTCCTTTGTGGTTCTGTGATCATTGTATGTAACGGGAGTTGGGTGGTAGAAGGCAGAGATACCACTGCCCCAGCTCCCAATTACATGTAAAAACAATTTTTAACATTTGGGTTTTTTTTTTTTATTTTAAGTTCCAAATTCTATCCCTCTCTCCCTCCCCTCCTCCCTCCCTCAGATGGTAGGCAATCTGTTATAGGTTATACATGTGCAATCAAGTAAAACATTTCCATATTAGTCATTTTGTGGAAGAAAACAAAAGGAAAGAAGGAAGGAAGGAAGGAAGGAAGGAAGGAAGGAAGGAAGGAAGGAAAGAAAGAAGAGAAAAATAATGTGCTTCAGTTTGTATTCAGATGCTATCAGTTCTTTCTCTGGAGGTGGACAGCATTTTTCATCATGAGCCCTTTGAAATTGTCTTAGATCATTGTATTGCTGAGAAAAGTTAAGTCATTCACAATTCTTCATTATACAATATTGCTGTTACTATGTACAATGTTCTCCTGGTTCTGCTCACTTCACTATGCATCAGTTCATGGAAGTCTTTCCAGGTTTTTCTGAAATCATCCTGCTTGTCATTTCTTATAGCACAATAATATTCTGTTGTAATCATATACCACAATTTGTTCAGCCATTCTCTAGATGATAGGTATCCCCTCAATTGCTGATTCTTAGCTACCACAAAAAGAGCGGCTATAAATATTTTTGTACAAATAGGTCCTTTTCCCTTTTTAAAAAAAATCTCTTTGGGATACAGATCTATTAGTGGTATTGCTGGATCAAAGAGTATGCACAGCTTTCCAACACTTTGGGCATAGTTCCACGTTGCTCTCCAGAATGGTTGGATCAATTCACAACTCCACCAACAGTTCATTAGTGTTCCATTTTTCCCAACATTTAATATTTTCTTTTTCTGTCATGTTAGCCAATCTTATAGGTGTGATGTGGCACCTCAGAGTTGTTTTAATTTGCATTTCTATAATCAATAATGATTTAGAGCATTTTTTCGTATGACTGTAGATAGCTTTGATTTCTTTGTCTGAAAACTGACTGTGCATATCCTTTGACCATTTATCAATTGGGGAATGACTTGAATTCTTATAACTTGTAACTTATATTATTATTTTATATTGTAACTTATAATGACTCAATCCTATCACTCTCTTTATAAAAAAAAAATATTTGGTGATTCCTATTATCTTTGGGATAAAAGGCCAACTCCTTAGCCTGGAATTCAAGGTTATACATATTATGACCCCCAGCTACCTTTCTAATCTTATTTCATATTATGCTCCTCCAACCCCAAACCCTGTGATTTTGTCAAATTGGATTCATTTCTAAACTCATTCTGCTCTTTCCTGCCTCTCCTTAGCTCTTTCCACAATCCCTCTCTTTCTCTTGAAGTCCCACCCACTCTTCAAGACAGCTAGGTGGTTTAGAGGACAGAGGGCTGGGCGAAGTTAGAAACACCTGGGCTCAAATCCACCTTTTCCTGTGACACAGGAAAGTCATTTAACCTCTGCCTACCTCAGTTTTCTTGACTACGAAATGGAGATTATAATAGCACCTACCTCCCAGGACTGATCAAATGAGATAATATTTATAAATTCAATTCAATTCTTAAGTGCCTACAAGGGTAAATGTTAATGGGCTTGGAGTTGTAGACTACACTAGAAAAAGCCCAGGACCTAAAGATGGAAGAGACAGGTTCAAGTTCCAGCTTTGAAACTTCCTAGCTTTGTGACAGTGGGCAAGTCACTTAATCTCTAAGACTCTTTGTTTAATCATCTGTAAAATGAGCTAGGTGGTGCCCTGAGTTCAATTCCTGCCTCAGACACTTACTAGTTACGTGACCCTTGGCAAGTCATTTAACCCTGTTTCCCTCAATTTCCCTACCTGTAAAATGAGCTAAAGAAGGAAACGGCAAACCACCCCAGGATCTTTACTAAGAAAACCCAAAACGGATCGCAAAGAATCAGACATGAATGAAACAAGTAAATAGCAATGAAAATAACTAACACTCCATGTTCCCTGTAAGAGTTTAACTGATTTTATGCTATGTTAGTTTTATAACTGAGTCAGTTTTTCTTCCGAGTTAAAGTTATAAGTTAACTTGTTATCATCCCCAAAAGGTATATTGTCCATCCTTGCCTGTCCTTGGGGGTCTTATTTCCCTAACAGACTCTCTTAAGCTCAAGGGAGTCTGCTAATTCAGGTCTACAAACAAGGTCTGCAAGATGCTGATGAGTCTCATAAAGTAATTAATATTTCTTAATTGTCAGAGAGAGGTGGTCACTCACCCCACATGGTGTGCTAGCCTGCTTTCTTTAAAATAATCAATCATGTTCCCCACCCCACCCCAACCCCCATGATGCTGTCTAACCTGTAACCACTTGTATTGTTTTCTCCGCCTACCCAACTCTGTACTCCCCAAAACTACAATAAGTCTACTTCAGGGTCTTTGGTCGTTGAGAGAGGCCATTGACCCAATTTATTGGTTATGACTAGTCTAACTAATAAATTGATTATCTCTCAGTTTTCCTTAATTTTCAAATGCAACAGCATCAATCTCAAGTTCTGGTGTTGAGTTCAAAAAGATCAACTTCTCAAGTACAGACTAGGGGAGGTGTGCTTGGACACAATTTCTATAGATAAAGGTCTGGTGATCTTAGTGGACTACAAGCTCAATATGCACCAACTATATGATGTGACAACCCCAAAATATTAGGTTACCTTAGGTTATATTGAGAAGCATAATGTCCAGGACCAGGAAGTTAACAGTAAAACTGTATTCTCTCTTCTGCTCAGACTATATCTGGAATTTTGAGTTAAGTTCTGGGTACTACATTTTACAGAAAGCTGTTAGTGATCCCCCTAATTCAGTCATTCTCAAAGTGTGGTCCAGGAAACTTTGGGTCATGGAGTCTTCAAGGTCAAAATTATTTTTCCTAATAATACTAAGATGTTATAATTTCATATATGGCTAATATCAATAGATATAACTAATATGGAAACTCTTTGAGAGGTCCACAATAATTTTAAGAGGATAAAGGGATTCCAAGAACAAAAAAGTTTGAGAACCACTGCCCTGTTGTTTAATCTTTCCAAAAATTATTTTATATTCACTTATCTGACTCTAGTCCATACTATTTCCCAGCAGAATGGCAGTTCAAAAGGAGCTATTTTTTTTTACTTCTGTTACCTAGCATATTGACATAGTCACTATATCACCTAGTACATAGTAGGTGCTTAATAAATGCTTGTTGAATGGAAAAATCCAGGCCTAGTGACTTAAAAATCACTAAGGATAATTAGTTGTTTACTTCCCATTTGCTCATTTATCGTACAAGTCAACTCTCTTAAATATTTTACTCTATTTTTCCTAATCTGAAAATCATCCTCTTTGGAAGAGAAAATAGTGGCAAAAAAAATAGCACTGGATAATTTAAAACTCAAAAATTTTTTAAATGAATGTTAAAAATGTTTAATGTAATTGGAAAATATTTAATGAAATAAAAATATGTTTTTAAAAGAATTGGATAGTTCTACCTTATCTTCATTATCTGGTATCATCATCCTATCAACCTCAAGCAAGAATCTCATCCCTTCTTTCATTTTCCTTTTTCCATAAATATGACTAACAAAGCTTTGCATAGACCTTAGCACGATGTTTACAAAAATTAGTTTTCCTTGTACATTGTGTGACCTTGGACTTTTAAAGGAAAAGATCAAAACCCATATCAACCTGCAAGAAAAAAAAAATTGGAAGGGAATATGGAATACAATTGAGGCAATTCCAATCTGACATCTTTAAATATGTTGTTGATGCTGAAAAATGAGAAATCAGTTCACTAAATATCTACTATGTGCCAAGTACTGTGCTAAGCCCTGAGGACACAAAGACACAAGTGATACAATCCATGCTCAAGGAACTTACCTTCTTATAGGAGAGACGAGAAGTACCTGAACTAGTATAGGAAGAATATATACCACCGCAACGTGAGATAATTTTGGGGAGGCACTAGAAGGATCAGGAAAGACAATGTAGATGGTAGCACTTTAGCTGAGCCTTTAAGGAACAATTGAGAGCTAGAGGTGAAGAGGGAGGCATTCTAAGCATGAAGGCCAGCTAATGCAAAGGAATGGTGGTGGGAAGGTCATGTGATTAACACCATATAATCCAGTTTGGCTGCTCTGGAGAGCACATAGAAGGGAGTCATACTAAGAATTATGGAAATGTAAGAAGAGCTCAGTTTGTGAAGAGCTATAAATGTCAAACACTGGCATTTATGTTGGAACCTGGAAGTAATAGGGAGTCATTCTGATTTATTGAGTCAAGGTGGGGTAAGAGATGGGATATGGCTAACCTGCACTTTAGGAAAATCACTTTGGTGGCTGTGTGAAGGATGGGTTAGAGTAGGAAAAGACTTGCCGCAAGGAAACTAAAGGAAGTCTATTGCAATAGTCTGGGTGAGAAGTGATGGGTGCCTGAACTAAGGTGTGGTGGTGATGAGAATAGAGAGAAGGGGACATATGTGAGAGATGTCATGGGGCTATAAACAACTAGATCTGGTAATTAACTGGATACTTAGGGTGGGTAAAAGAGAGTGAGTTATCCAGGATAACTATGAGGTTGTGAAACTGGGAAACTAAAAGGATGATGATGACTTTGACAATCATAGAGAAGTTCTGAAGAAGGATGTGTTTAAGATACCTGTGGGGCATCTAGTATAAAATGTCAAATGATGGAGCAGCTAGGTGGTGCAGTGAGTAGAGCACCGGCCCTGGAGTCAGGAGGGCCTGAGTTCAAATCTGGCCTCAGACACTTGACACACTTTACTAGCTGTGTGACTTTGGGCAAGTCACTTAACCTCAATTGCCCGGTCTTCCTCCCTGCAAAAAACAAACAAACAAAAATAAAATGTCAAATGAGCAGTTAGGAATGTGGGTGTCTATGTCTATATATCTCTAGGAACCATTTGCATAGAGATGACATTTAAACGTGAGTACTGATGACATCACAAAATGACAATATAGAGAGAAAAGAGCCTAGAAGTCTAGGGAATGGTCAGCCAGACAGGAAGAGAGGCAGGAGAGAGCAATGCCATGAATACTCAGAGAGGAGAGAATAGCCAGGAGGAAAAGGTGATCATTTATGTCAAATATTACAGAGAGGTCAAGAAGAATGAAGTCTGAGAAGAGGCCATTAGATCTGGCAACTGAGATCATTGTTAACTTTGGAGAGAGCAGCTGCAACTGTGCGATAAGGATGGAAACCAAATTGCAGAGCATCTAGTAGTGAATGAGAGGACAAGAAATGGAATTTGGAGTAGAGACAGAATTTTCAAGGAGCTCAGCTAAGAAGGGGAGGCTATATATAGAACACTAGCTAGTGGGGATGGTTGTATATAGTGAAGGCCTTTTAAGGATGGGAGAGACTTATATTACCAACAAAGTCCGGCGACAAGAAATAGAAAGAGAAATCCCATTTGAAATAACTGTAGACAATATGGAATATTGGGAGTCTGCCTTCCAAGACATATCCAGGAACTCCCTGAGCACAATTACAAAATATTTTTTGCACAAATAAAGTCAGATCTAAAAAATAGGAAAAATATTAATTGCTCACATGTAGGCCAAGCCATATATTAAAATGACAATTCTACCTAAATTAATCTATCTATTCAGTGTCATACTAATCAAACTATCAAAAATTAATTTTATAGAGCTAGAAAAAAAAGTAATAACAAAATTCATCTGGAAGAACAAAAGGTCAAGGATATCAAGGGAGTCAATGAAAAAAAATATGAAGGAAAGCTGTTTAGCCGTACCTGATCTCAAACTCTATTATTAACTGGTAATTATCGGTGACGTCATTGGTCCTCTACAAAACAAAGGACAAACAACAGGCAGTAAAGAAGGAACCAATTGATAGGAAGAGAAAGAGAAGGTGGTGGGGGAGAGAGAGAGAGAAGGAGAGAGAGAGAGAGAGAGAGAGAGAGAGAGAGAGAGAGAGAGAGAGAGAGAGAGAGAAGACGACAGAAGGGATGTTTCAAAGGCACAAATACAGGAATTGTACTGGGTAAGGAGAAGGGCTACCTTTTCATTAGACTGTAATAAAGGAGGAAATAGGGATTTTATCAAGGAGTTGTGGGATGAGGAGGAGGGGAGAAAAGAGGTAACTCGTGGTGAATTACCTAGATTTTCTTCATAAAATGAGAGGCAAGAACCTTACTTGAAAGAATGTAGGGAGGGGGACGCCATGGGAGACTTGAGAGAGAGTTTTATAATAGCTATCACGGAGAGTGAAATAGAAAATTAATTATGGAGGAGTGAAAAGATTGCTTTAGCCACACATGGTGGCATATATCTATAGTTCCTGCTATTAGGGAGGCTGAGATAAGTAGATCTTGGGGTTGATTGGCTCTCAGAATATATGAAATTGAAGAGGATACCAAATGCTTGCACAGGGGGAGGAGGGATTCAGTTTTTATTGTTACCAAAAAAAAAAAAAGTAACCCAGAGCTAAAGCCACATTTGACTGTCTCTACACAATTTTTATGAGTGCTCTACAAATGCATTGAGTATATTCTTGATGAAGACAAGAGAAGGGAAGAGTAGACTTGCTCAAATGACATTCTACAACAGACCACATCTTTATAGTCAATCATTTAATCAATAAGCATTTATTAAGCACTTACTATGTACCAGGCAGAAGGCTAAGCATTGGGGACACAAAGACAAAAGTTAAATAGTCTCACCCTTTGAGAAACTTATATTTTAATGGGAGTGACACCGTATAAATAGATGGATATATACAAATAAAATGCAAAGTAACCTTAGAAGGAAGGAAGACAACTTTCTTAAAGGTAGATGCATAGAATCACACCCACTGGTTGTTTTGTGGCTATAAAAAAAGCATTCTGTAGAGCAAACTGCAGGCTTTATAACTCTCCTCCAACAAGCTGGGTCCCTTATCTATGTCAAAACTATGTAAGATTCTTAGAAAGACAACAGATACAATTCTATTAAGTGACGATCTGATCATTAATATCAAGTGAGACATGGATAAAGAATGAATGAATTCATTCATTAATAAGCATTTAGTAAATGTTTACTATGTGCAAGCACTATAAACACTTTGGCTACAGAAACCAATGCAAAGACAGTCTTTGTCCTCAAGGAGCTCACATTCTAATCATGGGAACGATACATGGAAGGAAGGAGTATTTTGGTTCAGAAAATGAGAATGAAAGTGAGTAGAGTCAGAGTGGAAGTAGATTGACACATCTTTTCCAGTAGCAGTGGCAATGTGGCTTTGATCATGGTTCTGGAACTAGAAAAGGGATGAATGAGGGGAAAGGGGCAGGTGACACCTATCAGATTGGTAATATGACAGAAAAGGAAAATGATAAATGTTGGAGAAGATGTGGGAAAATTGGGACACTAATGCAATCAGTTGTGAACTGATCCAACAATTCTGGAGAGCAATTTGGAACTATGCCCAAAGGACAACCAAACTGTGCATTTAATCCTTTGATCCAGCAATAACTCGATTAGGTCTGTATCCCAAAGAGATCATAAAAAAGGGGGAAAGACCCACATAAACAAAAATATTCATAGCAGCTCTTTTTGTGTTGGCCAAGAACTGAAAATTGAGGGGATGCCCACCAATTGGGGAATGGCTGAATAAGCTGTTGCATATAAATGTAAGGGAATATACTATTGTGCTATAAGAAATGATGAGCAGGCAGATTTCAGAAAAACCTGGAAAGACTTGCATGAACTGATGCTGAGTGAAGTAAGCAGAACCAGGACAGCATTGTACACAGCAACAGCAGCATTATGCAATGATTAACTATGAGAGACTTAGTGCTCAGCAACATAAAGATCCAAGACAACTCCAAAAGACTCCTGATGGAAAATGCTAACCACACCTAGAGAAAGAACTATGAAGTCTGAATGCAGATAGAAGCATACACTTTTCACTTTTTTTTGTTTTTTTCTTTCTCAAGGTTTTCCCCTTTTGCTCTAATTCTTTATTCACAACATAACTAATGTGGAAATGTGTTTAACATGATTGTATATGTATAACCTATATCAGATTTCTTGCTGTCTTGGGGAGGCGGAGGGGAGGGAGAAAAATTTGGAACTCAAAATTTTACAAAAATGAATGTTGAGACATGTGTGAAGATGGTGGCTGGAAAGCAGGGACTAGCATGAGTTCCCCACCAAGTCCCTCCAAAAACCTATAAAAAATGGCTCTGAACCAATTCTAGAACTGCAGAACCCACAAAATAGCATAGAAGCAGGGCTCCAGCCCAGGACAGCCTGGATGGTCTCTGGGTAAGGTCTATCCTGCATGGAGCTGGGAGCATAGGGGAGCAGAGCTGAGTGGAGCAGAGCCCAGCGTGGGCGGTGCAGACCAACCAGACCAGGAGCCGGGCAGAGCGGGCTCTAGTGCCCTGAATCAGTGAGCTGCGGCAATTACCAGACTTCTCAACCCACAAACACCAAGGACAACAGAGTAGGTTAGTGGGAGAAGCTGCTGGGGACTGGGATAGAGTTTGCGGTTTGGCCACCTTGAAAATTAGATTGGAGCAAGTGGAAGCTAGTGACTTGATAAGAAATCAAGATAT
>CM053622.1:713253598-713285394 GCA_028646595.1 Phalanger gymnotis
AGGGAGGGCTGACTGGGGAACAGGACAACCAGAATATATACCATCTTGGAGTGGGAGGGAGGGTAGAAATGAGGAGAAAATTTGCAATTCAAACTCCTGTGAAAATCAATGCTGAAAACTAAATATATTAAATAATAAAAAAATTTAAAAAAAAGAAGATATATGTGTATCCATAAAAAAATAACAAAAAAAAACCCAAAAATGTATGTTGAAAACTATCTTTACATGTAATTGGAAAAAAAAATACTATTAAAAGAAAGAAATGAGATGTGAATGGAGCAGCTAGCCAAGTATAGTAGGCTTCACCAATTAGCACCTGGGAGTAGGAATAGTGAGACAGGAGGAACAAGAGTTTTGAAGCTAAAATTCCCAGCCATCTCTGCACCACACCTCAGCCATCAGCCTCATCCCCCTCCCACCAGAACCTTGACCTCTCTGCCTTGGGTGCTAGAGGAACTTCCACTTTATCTTGCCTGGAATCAGTCTTCCAAAAACACTTTCTGGAATGGCCTTCCATTTGTTGTCTTTCCTCATTAGGATGTAAATTCCTGGAAGGCAGAGACTGTCTGACTTACTTGCAGGCTCAGCACAGTGGCTGACGCTTCTTAAATATTAGAGCTGTCCTAAAGTGGAATGGACTGTTTTAGGAAATAGTAGACCTCCCTGTTCCTGGAGCAAAGGCTGAAGAACCACTTGCTGAGTATGTGGCAGAGAAAATTTCTGTTCAGGTAGGGGTCAGACTAGAATAGTTACTGAGATCTCTTCCAATTCTGAGGTTCTGTGATTCTGTGAAAACAATTAACTTAAAAAAAATCGATTCATCCCAGGGTATTCATTTCCTTGTTCTTTTGTTCTTTTCCATGTTCGTTTCCATTCTTTTGACAACTAAAAACACGTTCATTTCAACTGAGGTACCCAAAGTCCATGTGTTTTTCAGTAAGAGGTGGAGTGTTCAAATTTCACAAGTATGTGAGAATGGCTGACACAAAGTAAGTACTTAATAAATACTATCTATTTATCTGAAAAGTTTAAGTCCTCCAAGGCATCATCTCTGGTGCGGGCTGTCCAGTGGTGGGAGAGGAGATAGGGTGGGGTGGAACAGGAGGATTTGCAACACGAAGTTCAACAGAAGGATTCCCTAGAAAGAAAGGTTTTTCACATGCCACTGCTTGCAACATAACTTTATTTTGATTTCATCAAGCCATGAGACGCTTTAGAATATCTTGAATGACATCCATTATGGCTCATAAGAGTTCAGGTAGATGAAGAAAGTTTATTGTCCTAAATATGATATGAAATTGGATGGACCATCTATAAAGCTGATAGATACTACATAAAGGCTATACCTAGGTGGTACAGTAGGTAGAGCCACAGATTTGGAGTCAGGAAGACTCATCTTCCTGAGTTCAAATCTGACCTCAGATACTTACTAGCTGTGTGACTCTGGGCAAGTCACTTAACCCTGTTTGCCTCTGTTGCCTCTTCTGTAAAATGATCTGGAGAAGGAAATGGGAAACCACTCCAGTATCTTTGCCGAGAAAACTCCAAATGGGTACCAAAAGAATTGTATATCACTGAAAAATGACTGAGACCAAAACTGAAAAGGAAGAAAACATGTTGTATTGCCTTTGAGAAATCATGTACTGCTTTTAAGACTCCAAACGTCTCCCTAAAACCAAGGAACAATCCACTCTTTTGTATTCATCCTTTTATCTGCCCTTGCTTCTGTATGTGTCTTTAAGAAATCCAGGTTATTTCAGGAGTTCTCCCTGCATCCATCCGCATGGGTCTCTTTAGACAACATTATACTGTCTTTTCTCCATAGGAATAATGCTTTCTTGGGGACTGGGATTTGAAGGGGATGTTGTTTTTGTATGTAATTTTTTTCTTGAGAGCCTCTCATCCCTTTTGGGACAACCTCCACTATAGTATTTTAAGTCTTTCTCTGAATTCTTTGAAGTCTCCTTTTCCTTAATCTAAGTAGCCTGTTCAATTATATTCTCCTTTTCCTGTCCACTGTGAATTCCAAGGCAAAGCCGTCACTTCCTCCCAAGATCCCCATCACTTACACTTTAATAACCAGTTTCCTGTCATTCATCAGAATCAGGTCCAGAATACTTATTCCTCTGTTCACTTCCTCTACTTTTTGAAGAATGATGTTATAAGTGAAGTAAGTTAAAAGATATATGTATCAGTTACTCTGCTTTTGTGAAAAAGAGAGCTCCAGTACATGACTGACCATTATATTGTGCCTCTAGGCTTATAATCTGCTTCACAAACTCCTCATCTATTCAGTATAGTCCCCCCATATTATTGCTTCTGTTTCTCACTCCATCGACTTTCAACTGTAAACATTCTTCACCATGCTTCCACCATGATTTCAGAATTTCTTCACATAACCATATCTTCTTAATGTACAATGCTATCCTATCCCCGCTTTTTATCTATTCTGTGCCTTCTGAATCCAGAACCATAGCTCAGTCATAGTCATAGTAGGTACTATATAAACCAATGAGTTCTTGGGGTTAAGATCTTCAGTTCATCATATTTATTTCTTACATTAAATATATTTGTGCACAGACATTGAAGATCGAGGGTATTATTGTTGGCTCTCTCTTCAGTTACCAGTCCTCCCTACTATTATTCCTTTTTATAAATGGTATGTGCCACAATAGGATATGGTTTGGCAAATATGTGGGCAGTTTTCTTCCTACTCCTGTTCTTATAATTAAGTGAACCTTGATATAATTCACAAAACTCCAGGGAGATACATTTTTCTTTGTCTTCAATAGGTGCATACCATCTCTGGTCAGGAGTCCATTATTTGTATACATTTAAGTAATGGTCCTGAAATTCAAATCCCATCCCCAGACATTGTTTTTAACCAGATATACATTTCCCAAAGCTTCCTTTCTCTTCAGAAGCTCCTACCTTCAGTTAGCAGTGGAGATAAAAAAATCAAGTGCTTCTCTGAGTCTTCAGTTTCTTGCTCTGGGCTTTATCATCTCTAACAATGCTTTCTGATGATATCCTTTATCCCCAGGTGAATCTCTAATGGTAGGCAGTGCTCATTAGTCTCTCACATCCTGACTCTGTATGTTGGGAAGAAAAGGGCTATCTATTGTTCATGTCACATTGATATGGCTATCTCAGGACCTCTTAGTAGAAAGTTCCCAACTATGAGTACTTCTCTCTTCTCTCTTTGACCACTAATGAATCATATCTCCTGATGGTTCCTATAGGTCCTTATCATCATTCCTGGGAATACAACAACTTGCTTCCTAAGTAGCCAGGTGGTACAATAGTTAGATCATTGAACCTAGAGCCAGGAAGACATGAGTTCAAATCCTCTCTTAGGTGCGTACTAACTTTATGGCACTGAGTTTTTGAACCTTTTTCAGCCTTAATTTTCTTATCTATAAAATGAAGATAATAATAGCACCTACCTCCTCAGGTGGTTGTGAGGATCAGATGAGATAATATATGTAATGGGTTTTAAAGACCCTAAAGTATTACATAAGTGCTAACTACCACTACCACAACCACCACCACTGCCACTGCCACTACCACTACTACTACTACTACTGCTACTGCTACTGCTACTGCTACTGCTACTGCTACTGCTGCTACTACTACTACTACTACTACTACTACTACTACTACTATTTCTTCTTAAGAATATCCAGCTCTCTCATCTATGATAAATGACATATACTGCCATGGGGCTTAGCTTTCTCAATTAATGAGTGACCAAACAAAACCAAACCAGCCCACTATATCTAGCTGGTCCCAAATCAGCTCATGTTTCTTACTCCATCCAGCCATGTACGCTGGCCATTTTACCTTCCACTCTGTCTCCAAATGTTACCTTCCCTAGCCTTCCACCTCTTGCTCTGAGCACAGAAATCAAATCAGTACTGTTATTGTTCCTAGAAAGGGCATGGCATTTGGTTGTCCTATGGTGAGTTGATTCCTTCTGTGGTCCCCACTGCCCTCTATGTGTTGGCTTCCCCATTAGAATGTAAGCCCCTTACAGGAGAGCAAGGCTTCTCTTGGTGTTGTATTTGTCTTCCCTGTATCCAGATACATAGAAAGTGCTTAATGCATACTTTTTTATCTATCTGTCCATTCAATCATGCATTGATAAACTTCAAAGGTACAAAAAGTACATTGTGTTACATTCTTCCCCTTTCCTGTAATAGGCTGTCTCTTCGGATTCTTTTTTTCCCCTGGTTTCTTTCCTTGACACATTGTTCCCATTCTTTCTAGGAACATTCCAATCTCCCCAATTCACTGGAGAGTAGAGATTTATTCCTATAGCCTTTTCATCTCCTCTTGCATGGAAATGGACCAACCTCCACTGTGTTCATTTCCAGGAACGGCAGGAAGCTGGTCTTCACACTAACCAGCCGGAGGTGGGGTTAGGGGAACATGGAGAGAAATGAAAAGAGGAAGGGCTAAGGTGAAGGGATGTCATTGTTGTAAGGATCAAATGAGATAACATTCATAAAAATTCACTTATCATAGTGCCTGGAACATAGTAGATACTATGTAAATGCTTATTCTCCCTCCTACTATGTGCTAGGCACAGTGCTAAGTGCTGGTGATACAAAAGAAAAAAAACAATAAAAGATATTCTCTTTCAAGAAGCTCACAATCTAAGGGGAGAGACAACATGCAAACAACTATATACAAACAAGCTATAGGTAGGATAAATTGAAAATAATCCACAGAGGGAAGACATTAGCATTAAGGGAGATCAGGGAAGGTGGAAGATAGTCTGTTAAGTGGGACTTGGAAGCCAGGAGGTGGGGATGAGGAGGGAAAGCCTCCTTTATGCCAGGTTCCCCACCCCTATTCTAGACAATATTGGGGCAAGGGTGGGGGGTGAAGAGGAGGAAGCTGGGAGGACTGGTATGGCAGGGCGGAGGCCTTGGTGGACCTGATGTGGGGGTGAATCTTGGAGGCTCTGGGCTTTGCAATCACATGTTTTCTGTGTATCAGTTTTGAGTTGGGTTTCTTTTGGGTTTCTCTTCCTCCTTACCAGAAGCAGAACGGAGAATAAAGGTGCTGATGGTGTTGTTTAGAACTGGAAGCAATAAAAGAGTCTCTGGAGCTTCGTCTCTTTGTCTTCCCCTTGCTCCTTATCTCTCTGTTCCCACCACCACATCCAAGTTGCTTTCACTGTCCTTACATAGGGAGGACTAGCTCCCAGATAACCAGGGAGTGTCTCATTGGCTCCTGGCTCAGACTCTTAGCTCAGACGCTGTGGGCAAGTTTTGTTCCTGTAGCAAAAAGAATACAGGATTTTCATCCATGGACCTGGGTTTGAATCCTGGCTCTGCCTTTTTCTACCTGGGTCATCTTGGGAAAGTCACTTAGTCACAAACCAAAGCCTCAGTTGTTTTGGCTTTTCTTCTCCCATCTGCAAAATCAGGGGATTGGACAAAAGATCTCTTGAGATCTTTCTGATTTGGAATCCTGCGATCACTCTCTGAGCTTCCATTCTCTCATCTGTAATATGAGATAATATATAAATAAAGTAGGATAGCTAGATGGTGCCATAGTGCACAGAGTGCTGGGCCTGGAGTCAGGAGGACTCCTCTTCCTAAGTTCAAATCTGGCCTCAGACATTTACTAGCTATGTGACTGAGCATGTCACTTAACCCTGTTTGCCTCAGTTTCCTCATCTGTAAAATGAGCTGGAGAAGGAAATGGCAAACCACTCCAGTATTTTTGCCAAGAAAACCCCCAATGGGGTCACATTCACTCTTCTCCATAGTGACCAGGTAATGTTCTTATCCTTGCAGGAGATTTCTGTAAAATGAGAAGGTTGTAGTCAATTTTCTTCCAGTTCTAAGATTCCCCAGATACATCATTTAGTACAACTGTCTTGTTTTACAGGAGATAAAAGTGAGGCCCAGAGAGAGACTGACTTGCTCCAGGTCACACATGATACAGACGAATCTGAAACTGAAAGCTAGGACTCAGTCCAAGACCTTTGCCACTTCAGGTTTGCTTCTGGCTCCTACCTGGGCGTATAATCTTGAGACAGTTGTTCAGCCGGGCAATAAACATTTATTGTGTCTGTTATGTTTCAGGCGCTATGCTAAGTAAGTCCTTCTGTTGAGGTTAGGGGACCATAAGTTGAGGTTTAGGGGTACTCAGGACCTCAAAATACCGATATGCCAGGTCCTGCTTGAATGAATTCGACTCAAGCCTTCTTTCAGCCAAAGAGAAAAACGAAGTTTACTAAAGATTCTCCATATTGGGTAGATTCTAAAGAGTCTGAGCTTTTGTGATGCCTGTATTTACAAGTGGGCCGAATTGAATCTGAGTGTCTTTATGGAGGCAAGATGGATCTTATATACAGAAAGACTGTGGGAGGGATCTAGGGGTGGTTCTGGGGTGATGGGAGGGAGAGTTTAGAGAGGGTCTTGAGGAGGAGTCTAAGGAGGATCTTGATAGGACTGGGGTGACTAGAGTTCAAAATCCAGGGTTCAAGAAAATGGGATTTTGATAGGATCAAGGGTGGGAAGTTCCTAGACTATGGAAGGGTAGGCTTGGTCAAGAGTAACAAGAGATTTGGACCTAGAGATAATGAAAGACTTATGGCCTCAGACAAATGCCTCATCAAGTGGAAAGGTTCAAAGAGAGTTCAAGGGGGTTTCTGGAGCCTATACTCCACTTCTTCCTCAATGGAACAGTTTATTGATAAGTCAAATCAATGCGGGCTTAGTATGGGGACTCAGTAAAGGGAATAGGTTTCATTAAGGGGAATGGGGACTCAATGATGGAATGTGGGATGAGTAAAGGGAATGGAGCCCCATTGAAAGAACAGGGGTTCGATGAAGGGAATACTTCTCAATAAAGGACTCAGTTATGGGATATGGACTTGGAAAAGGAGATGATAGTTCAGCAAGTGGGAAGGAGCTTTGGGAGAAGATGGGAGCCCTGTGAAAGGATTGAGTCTCAATAAGGGGAATGAGCTCAGTGAAGAGGATTGGAACTCATCCAAGGGATCAGGGCTCTATGAGAGGATGGGAACTTAGTGGAGGACTGAGGTCTCACAAAGAGAAATGGAGGCTTAGTGAAGGCACAAATGCTCATGGAGCTTACTGTGGCTGAGTGAAGGAATGCCTTTCAGAAAGCTAGGGACTCAGAGAGAGCAAACATGGAGGGGATGGAAACTTAGTGAAGGGAATGAGGGTTGGCTGAGTGATGTGATAAAATAACCAGTGAGAAGGGTGATTCAGGGATAGAACTGGAGCTCAGCCAAATGGATTTGTGAGGATTTGGGGGTTCACCGAGAGGAATGGCACTCAAAGAGGAGAACCATGGCTAAGCGGTATGATGGAGGGCCAGTGAAAAGAATAGCGGCTCAGTGACGAGATGGGAGTCCATGGGGAGTTAGTGAAGAGAGGGAGACTCACTGAGAGGAAGAGGTCTCAGGGGAACGGTCCACACGGAGTAGGCTGATGGTTCAGTGGTGGGAATGGAGCCTCAGTGAGGAGGTTAGGGCTCAGTGAAAAGATGGGGCTAGCAGATAAGAAGGGGTCCTAGTACAGAGAATGAGGGCTAAAGAAGGGGGATGAAGGGAGGAGAGTTTATTAAGAGAATGAGAGCTGGGAGAATGGATGGAATCTCAGGAAGAGGGGTAATATCTCAATAAGGAACAAAAGGGCTCTTGGGAGGGGGTTAAGGATTGGTAAATCCCATTAGGTCTCAGTGATGGGATGTGGGCTAAGTGACTGGATAAGCTTTGAGTAAAGGGGTTGAAATTCAGGGATATACATGAGGTTTTTGGGAAGGGATGAGAAGTGAGTGAGAGACAGGAATGGTCCCATAGAAAAGGGGGATTAATATTAAATTAATAATAAGGGGAATGGGACTCAGATTTATGTTGAAGGCTTAGTAAGGGGTTTGAGGGTTCAATGTGAGAATGATGGTGGGTCCTCAGTGATATCTATGAGGGTTCATTGTTCATTATTGGGGTTTCCATAAGGGATGGGAGCTAAGAGGGATGGAACGTCAGTGAGAGCAATGATGGAGGTCTCAGTAGGCAGGATGATGGCCAAGCAGCACAATGGGAGATGGATGAGAATAGTGTCTCAGATGTGGAAATGGGAATGGCGTGTTGGGGTAGGGTTCAGTGATTTAATGAGTGTTCAATATGGATAGAAGAGCTTAGTGAGAAAGACGACGGCTCAGTGAGTAGGACATGGAGGTACCTTGTTAGGGCTAAAAAGAACCTGATATCCAGAAAAGAGACTTAGACACCTCCTGTTTACCAGGAGAGAGCAGTGCCTCTGTCTGCTGACCTCACCTGGCCTCACACTGAAGGCATTTCACGGCTCCCTCAGATCTGATCAGACCTCCCTGGGTCATCCTTTCCATTGCCTGCCTCGAAGAAGAGAGCACCAGCTCAAGTGCAGGGGCAGAGAGCTGGACAGGGAGCCTAAGGGAGCTGGAGTCGAGAGGGCCGGCCCCTAGGGGTGTGGCCGCCGCTCAGTGGGACCATCCCAACCGCAAGCCCGCCTTCTCCACTGGGCTGCCTGAGGTTTGTCCCAGACTGAGAGGGAGGGGCATGAGAGAAGAAGCACAAACTTGGGGAGGCAGAGGGAGTTTGAGAAACAGAGAAAGGGAGAGGGAGAGAGAGAAGGAAGGAGAGAGATACAGAAACTGGAGTCAAACAGAAAGATACAGGCAAAGAAAGAAAGACAGAAGCACAAGGAGAGGGAGATACAGTGACGGCCAAAAGTGGAGGCTAAGGGGGCAGAAAACGAGAGTGAGATTGAGTAAGGCTGCTCTTACTAATGGGAGGGGGGCACCTAGATGCGCTGCCTTTGTGAGATTCGACAGACACTTGTCTCCCTGCCTGAAATCCCACCATTAGAGTTTCATTATCCTTCACACAGGTTTTGACTTTAAAAAGGCAGTAAGGTAAATGTGAAGCCCTTTCCACTAGAGATAACCCCAGAGCAGCCTAACAGGTTCAGATCGACGCCAACAGCATAAGACTTCGAAGCTCTGGTAAGTGTTGAAAGAGCGGGGAGGATGCAGGACCTGAGTGGCTGGAGGTGGGGCACGGGGATCTCAGAGACGGAAGGCACAGGGATGGGAGAGGGAGGACTAGCGTGTGCAGGGAGGTGGGAAGGCAGCTGATCCCTGCTTCACTATTGAGTTGCCCTCGTGCACAGAAAAGACAACCTGAGAGGAGATACAGAGAGATAGAAACAAGCAGAGAGACACAGGAAAGACAGAGATGGGCTAAAAACAGGAAAGTGACAGGCAGGAGAGACAGTTTAAAAAAGGAGACAATTCTATAGCTACAGATCGCTTTGGGCAAAAGCTAGCCAAGTGGTTAGTGCATTTTGACAGAAGAAGGAAACTGAGACTTAGAAAGAAGGGGGAGTGATTTAACGACCTGTCGATTTTCCAAGTTCAGTGCTATTTCCCCTATAGCATAAGAGATAGAGATACAGACAAAAACAGAGACAGAGATATAGAGAGAGTGAGAGACAGGGACTGGGGTGGGGTTGGGACGTCGGGGAGGGGAACAGAGTGAACCACATGGCATAAAGAGAAAAACTGATGTGATGTTGCGACTGAAATGTATAAGAGGACCGAGAATTCAGAGATAGTGCCAGAGTTCACTGGCTTGGACTCATGGGAAAAGAGGAGGAGAAGGGAGAATCTGGGTGGAGCTGGACCTGGGGAGGGTGGATGGTGGAGGGAACAAAGGCTTCTCAGAAAGAGAAAAGGATCAGAGGCCAAGGTAACCAAGCAGGCACCTTTGAGGTTATACTGATGAACTTACACCTTGGCTGGGAGTCATCCTCCAACAGGAAGCTTGTAACCGATTTAGCAAGGGCAGGGCCCAGCTTGCCTCCCAGAGCTAGAGGGGAAGGCTTCCTGCCTGGAATTTGTAGAGCGTGGCAAGGCCAGGGAAAAAGAAACTGAGGAGAACAAGGGGTTTGAAAATTCTGCCTTTAAACCGCAGCGAGAGAAACTCGAGCAAGACTCAAGGACAGCCTTTGCCGATGTGGGAGGGCAGGGTTGTTGGGGTGCAGAGACTGTGGACAGAGATTGGTGCAACTCTCCTGTCCAAAGCTCTTTAGGAATCTCCGTATTAACGATAGGAGTAGCCATATTAAGCTTGCGCAAATGTGGAGATTATTCCCATTTTACAAATGAGTAAACTGAGGCTAGGGGAGGAGAAAATGACTAGTCCAAAGATACACAGCTAGTAAGTAACAGAGATAGAATCTGAATTTCTCATTTGACCCGCTGACCCAAGGGCGTGGGATTCAGAGCCAGAGGAACCTTAGAAATCATCTACTTTTTCCAAATGAGGCCCAGATGGAGCAAATGACTTGCCTAAGGTCACCAAGCAAGGGGTGGAATCAGGATGTCTCCCTAATGATTCCAGGTGAGCAGAGGTTCACCTTTCCTTGCTTCATCAGTGGACGGAACTGGAGCCATTTGAACCTAGAGAATAAAAGGCAGACCCTGGACACGGTAGCTGTCTTCAGATGTAGGAAGGCTGTGTCAGCCTGGGCAAGTCAGGGATCCTCTGGGAGACCCGCACTTTGTGCCTCTGTGAAAGGAGGGTCATTATCCCTGTATATGATAATGTGTATCCTTGTATACATGAGGAGGTTCGTTATCCTCGTATATCATAATACCTACTCACAAGTGTGTCGTGAGCATCAGATGAGATAATGAATGGAACCTTCGGAGTGATATATAATTGTCAGGTTGTCACCATCACTATCATTACTGTTACTTTTGAGGCAAAAGAAACAGGTTTGTTCTGCCTGGCCCCAGAAGGCTAGGCAACAAAGTTGCAGTTATGAATTCCACTCTATGTAAAGAAACACTTCCTCCTGTTGTTGCTTGTTCAGTCGGGTCAGACTCTTCATGCCCCCATTTGGAGTTTTACTGGCAAAGATACCAGAGTGGTTTAGCCATTTCCTTCTCCAGCTTGTTTTACAGATGAGGAAACTGAGGCAAACAGGGTGAAGTGAGTTGCCCAGGGTCACACAGCTAGTAAGAGTCTGAGGGCAGATTTGAACTCAGGTCTTCCTGACTTCAGACCCAGAGCTCTTTCCATTTCACCATCAGAACGGAGCTCTCTAAAACTGGAATTATCTGCCTAGGAGGAGAGGGGAGGTAGGTAGGTGGTGGAGAAGCAAGATGATAGTGAGGTCCCCATCACTGCAGGTCTGCAGGCAGGGCTAGATGACTGCTTTGAGAGGACACCAACAGGGGATCCATGTTCAAGTATGGGATGGTCTCTGGGATGCAGTTAAATAGCATAATAACGAGAGCATTGGGCTGGAGACCAGCAAGACCTGAGTTCAAATCTTGCCTCAGTTGTTAGCTGTGTGACCTTGGGCAAGTCACCTGACCTCTTTGCCTCAGTTTCCTCATCTGTAAAATAGGGATTATAATAGCATCAGCACCCCAGGGTTGTTGTGAGATATTTTTAAAACATTTTACAAACCATAAAGCTCTATGTAAATTCCAGTTTTGAGATCCCTTCATTCCCTAACTTTCCTCATCCCTGAGTCTATCTCTCTCTTATGATACACACTCTGCCTGGTATTGCGACTTTGTGTGTTGTGTGTCATCTCCAGGTGAGCAGCTCCTGAGGTCAAGGTTTTGGGTGTTCTCCATTTCTCCTCCCTGCCCCACCCCCAGCCTCCCCAAATCCCAACCCTAGATGTGGTTGGGACTCAGGAAATGCTTGGTCAATGAGGTTTTTTTTTCCCCTTCTCTTCCTGGAAGGCTCCCCCTTTCCTCCAGTTCAGACACCTGGTGTTTCCCTCTTCCCAAAACCCTGGACAGGGGTCAGGCTTTCCTCTCAGACAATGAGAGCCGCTGGCCCAGCAGAAATGTCCCCCCTTGGGAGAAGTACTTCCTCTCAGCCTTGGCCCTTTCTGATGCAGGCTCCAATGCTTCCCTGAAGCCATCACACCAGGGAGCATATCACAAGTCTCTCACACTTACAGGCAGTTTGCTGTAAACTGGAAAGAGCCTTGACCTCCTTAGGAGTTAGGTGACCCAGGGTTCACAACACATCTCTGTTGCTAATGAGCTGACGAGTGCTATACTGATGGGAAGGGTTCTTACAGCTGTTGTTGGTATGGCTTCTGGCCCCAACTCTGTCACTTAGTCAACGCATGACCTGGTGTTCCCTTGCAGTGAGGTCCCCTGCAAGCCTCAGGTTCCTCCTCTGTGAAATGGGTATAATAACTCCTGCTCTGCCTCCTTCCCTGGGACATTAATGATAATTTTAGCGAGCATTGTAAAGATTGTAAATCCCTTTACCTATGTTATCTCATTTGATCTAGCCCTCTGAGGTAGGTGCTCTTAGTATCCCCAGTTCTGGAGGAAAAAATCGAGATTTAGGCTCTCTGAGTTGCCCAGATTCACATAGCCAATGGGTGGTGCAGTGGAGAGAGGGCCAGACCTGCAGTCAGGAAGATTTCTCTTTATGAGTTCAAATCTGGCCTTAGACACTCACTAGCTGTGTGACCCTGGGCAAGTCATTTAACCGTTTGCCTCAGTTTCCTCATCTATAAAATGAACTGGAGAAGGGAACGGCAAACCATTCCAGTGTCTCTGCCAAGAAAACCTCAAATGGGAGTATGAGGAGTCAGACACAACTGAAAATGACCGAACCGCAATAATAACATCTAAGGCAGGATTTGAACTCAGACCTTGCTGACTTCAAGTCCAGCACTCTATCCCCTGTACTACCCAGCTACCTTTGTATAAGGAAGACACTTTAAACTGTGAAGAGCTATACTCGCATTTATAATATCCAGGGCACTTTACAGTTTGCAAAGTGACCTTCTCGCAAGAGTCTTGTGAACATCATGGGTGTAGAAGTGCTTGGTAAACGGAGCTAGGGTTCTTTTCAATCTCTCAGTGGCCTTCATGCTGTGTGACACAGTAGGAGTCCCTGCCACTCTCTGTTCTTTCTCTCTGCCACTGACAAGAGGGTGGATGATTGGACAGATCAGCTGGTACAAACCATTACCCTTTCTTTCCCTGCAGTGTGGCTAGGAGTCTGGGAGAATCTGGTCCAACACTATAGAGACAAAGCAAGAGAGGGATGCTTTCACACTTTCTGTTAGAATAGAGCAAGGATAGTTGCAAAGAAGTGAGAAAAGAGCTGGCCCAAAGTTAGGAAACAGGTCTTTTCAGTCCCTACTGCTTCTAACCCAGGGGCATCTGAGGGTGCAGGCTGGTTGGTGCCTCAGTTTTACCTTCTCTCAAATTAAGCTGTCGAACTAGATGACTTTTAGGGTTCCTTCCCATTAGGATCTTCTCTGCTCTAAGGCATTGGTGTCAAACCCCAAAGAAAGGGATCCCTTTGGGTTGCAAGTATGACGTAGAAAACCACAAATTAACATTTTCTGTGTTGTACTGAGGGCAGCTAGGTGGCACGGTGACTAGAGTGCTGGGACTGGAGTCAGGAAGACCTGAGTTCAAATATAACTTTAGACACATAATAGCTGTGTGACCTTGGATAAGTCACCTAACCTTGTTTGCCTCAGTTTCCTCATCTTTAAATTGAGCTGGAGAAGGAAATGGCAAACATTTCAGTATCTTTGCCAAGAAAACCCCCACTGGGGTCACAAAAAGTTGGACACGACTGAACAACAACAGATGTATTATATTTTTATTTGTTTTGTTAAACATTTCCCAATTACATTTTAATCTGGTTGGATGCACCCAGGAGTGTTGGGGGCCACTGTGAGTTTAACACTTCTAACCTTCCACCTCTGACATTTGTGGTTCAGAGGAAAGATTCAGACAACCTGGATTCAAATCCTAACTTCCACTTACTACTTTGGACCAGTCAGTCAGTTAGTCAGTCAATAAACATTTGTTAAGTACCTACTATGTGTCAAGCATAATGCTATACAAATCCAAAAAAAGAAAGCTGGTCCTTTCCCTCAGGGAGCTTACAATTGGAATAGGGGAAGACTACACACAAAAGGAAGCTTAGAGTGGTGGGGGAGACCGAGAAGGAACTTTGTTACTGGGAGAGCGATGGAAAACCCCAAAGTGACTTCACCTCTCTTGGGCTTCAATTTCCTCACCTGTAAAATGATGTGAGTTGGACTAAATGAATTCTAAGGCTCCTTCCCTCTCGACATCTAGAGGATCCCCTCATACTTAGGTCTCTTCCAAATCTAATATTCTGAAATTCTGTGGAAGGAGACTCATTGCAAAATTATGAGCGAGGGTAAGATCCAGTTTGGATTCAGTCAAAGGGCCACACTTGAGGACCTAGAGGGCCATATGTGGCTTCTAGGCCACAGGTTCCCCACCCCTGGTCTAGATGATCTCTAAGTTCCCTCCTAACCCTATCTTTTCATGACTCCATAGCTGAGTGGTTCAGTGAATAGAGCCTTGGACCTAGAGTCAGGAAGACCTGAATTCAAATCCGACTTCAAATACTAGCTCTCTCACCCTGGGTAAGCCACTTAACCTCTGTCTGCCTCAGTTTCTGCATCTGTAAAATGGGGTTAATAACAGCACCTCACGGAGTTGTGGAGACCAACTGAATTAATATGAATAAAGTGCTTATGCAGTGCCTGGCACATAGTAGGTGCTTAATAAACATTTATTTCCTTCCTTCCTGACTTCTTGGATTTGAGCTGAGCTGTCCCTTAAAGGAAGAATAGAATTTAGAGTTGAGGGAAGAAAGGGGAGGACATTGTGGGAGAGCCGTGGCATTGGGGCCAACATGTACAGAGGCATGGATGTGGATGCTGGGATATTGTGTGTAAGAAATAGCAAAGAGCCCAGTTTGACTGGATTGTAGAGTGAGAGAAGAGGAATAATGTATAATAAGCCTAGGAGCCAGATGATAAAAAGCTTTCAATGGTAAACAGAAGAGTTTGTAGAGGGAGAGGTGGGAGCCACTGAAAATTTTGAGTGAGAGAGTGACACGGTCAGATTTATGTTTTAAGAGTTTCACTTTGCCGGTTTGTCATAGGATGGATTGAGGAAGGGAAAGGCTTAAGGCAGACAGACCACCTAGGAGCGCATTTCAATAGCACAGATGAGAGGTGATGGGGGCCTTAACCAAGATGGTAGCTGTGTGAGTAGAGGGAAGGTAGCAGAATCAAGAGATGTTGTGGAGGCAGACTCAATAAGCCCTAGAAAGAAAGGCGGTTTCTTGATCTCCCCCAAAAGGGAAAAAGCAATTAGCCAATGTTTTCATTTATAGGGTCCTTCAGAAGATAAGTCTTGTAAGGAGTGAGGATGCATTGGGGGGGCCGTGTGTGAAACTATGATCAGTTCCCTGGGGTAAGCCCCAAATGGATCCCTTCAAAAATAAAGGCAGATAATCCAAAAGATAAAATAATCTAAAATTTCAACGTTAGAGGCCGGAATGCTTTTCTCTACCCTCCCTCACTCCTCATGTGTCTTGTGTTTTGTGGATGGAAAGATGCGTCAGGAAGGAGGTGGCTGAGTTTGGGATAGTAAAAGTATTGAGAAGTAAAAATCCCCTCCTTCCCCAAGGGATCTCAGCTCCATGACCTTCCCTGGAAACTACCAAAAAATGCGTGATTTCTCTGCAGACCCCACAATCTGCCAAGGCCACTTCAGGCCAAGTAGCAACAGCTGGAAACAGCAGGACTGCGGGACTTCAATGAGGTCGTTGCTCTTCCTGTGGGACCACCCAGTGGGTCTACTGAAAAGAAATTTCCGTAATGTCCCCAGCCCCTCCCTCCTTTCCCCTAACAGCTGCTGCAGAACAGACAAGTTTCCAGGCCTCCTCTTTATCCCTACTTCTACCCCGTACCAAGGCCTTTTGTATACCAAAGGGAGTAAGCACATGAGCTTTGGCCTTGCTCCAGACCTGTGTGTTCCTCTTAGTGGAAAGGGATGGGCTTGCATTCAGGAGAGTCCTAATGTGGCTTCGTGCAGATCACTTCCTCTCTCAATGCTCATGAAACAATAATAAATCTGTAAAAAAAAAAAAAAACAAAAGCGAAAAAACTTGTCATACCTACTACATAGGGTCAGTGTTCAGGAAATGCTTTCTAAATTGTGAAACATTATAGAAGTATGAGATGTTATGCAAGAAAGTAATCCACACCTACTGTGTGCCTGCCCCATGTTGGGGATATAAAAACAAGAGTGAAAATTCCTGCCCTCAAGGAACTTGTATTGGAGAGTTGAAAGAAGGAAGGAAGGAAGGAAGGAAGGAAGGAAGGAAGGAAGGAAGGAAGGAAGGAAGGAAGGAAAGAAAGGATTAGGAAGGAAGGAAGGCAGAAGGGAAGAAAAGAAGGAAGGAAGGAGGGAAGGAAAGATGGAAGGAAGGAAGGAAGGAAGGAAGGAAGGAAGGAAGGAAGGAAGGAAGGAAGGAAGGAAGGAAGGAAGGAAGGAAGGAAGGAAGGAAGGAAGGAAGGAAGAGGGAGGAAAGAAGGAAGGAAGGGAAGGAAGAAAGAAGGGAAAGGGAGGAAGGAAGGAAGGAAAAGGGAGGAAGGAAGGAAAAGAAGAAGGAGGGAAGGAAGAAAAGAAGGAAGGAAGGAAAGAAGGAAGAAAGGAAAGAAGGAAGGAAGAAAAAAGGAAAGAAAAGGAAGGAAGGAAAGAAAGAAGAAAGGAAAGGAAGGAAGGAAAGAAGTATTTAAGCATTTATTAAATGCCTACTGTGTGCTAGGCACCATGCAAAGCACTTTATATATGCTATCTCATTTGATCCTCACCACAACCCAGCGAGGTAGCCGCTATTATTATCTCCATTTTACAATTGAGGAAACTGAGGCAAATAGAGGTTAAGTGATTTGCTTAGGATCACACAGCTAATAAGTGTCTGAGGTCAAATTTGAACTCAGGTCTTCCTGACTTCAGGCCCAGGGCTCTGTGCACTATGGTACCAGCTAGCTGCCTCTGAGAAGATGTGTGCATACATATAGACAGAATGAATACAAAGTGATGGGGAGAAAGCAGAAATAACAAATCAGGGTGATCAGCAAAGGGTTCCTGTAGAAGTTGGTGCTTAGCTTGAGTCTTGGAGGAAAATGAGGCTTTAGAGAGATGGAGAGAGAGGAGGTGGTGAATTCCAGACAAGGGGAACATCTGGTCCCAAGGGTTGGGTAGAAGGACAGAATATGAATAAGGTTTGAGAGTTTGGCTAGAACCAGATCATGAAGTGCTTTAAAGGCACAACAGTTTATATTCGATCCTGCAGGCAATTTGAGAGCCACTGGACTTTGTGGAGTTAGGTAGGTGACAAGGTCAGTTCTTTGGTTTAAGAAAATCACTATAGCAGGAGTGTGGAAGATGGATTAGAATGAGGATAGCCCTGGGGCAGGGAGCCCAACCAGAAAACTTTTGGACAGTCCAGGTGAGCAGTAATGAAACCTTGAAGAGGGACTGTGGAAAAGAGATTCTGTGGAGGTATAAATGGTTGGATCTGTGGTCTGAGGGAAGCTAAACTGTCCACTCCCAGCAATACTACTATGGGGCATATACCACAAGGAGGTCAAAGACAGAGGGAAAGGTCTTGTATGCACAAAAATGTTTTTAGCAGTGTTTTTGTGGCAGTTAAAAAAACAACCTGGAAACAAAATGAGTGCCCATCAATTGGGGAGCAGCTGGATAAATTGTGGTATTTGAATGTAATGGAATATTAATTCCTGAACTAGGGCAGTGGCTGTGTGAGTGGAGAGAAGAGACTGTATGAGAGATGTTGTGCAGATAGAAATGAATAGATGGGAAACTAACTAATGGAGGGGTGGGGTGAAGGAAAGTGAGTTGTCAAGGATGAGGTTATGAAACTAGGTGACTGGGATAATGATGGTGCCCTCAAGAGAATTAGGAAAGTTTGGAAGGGGCATGGGTTTGAAGGAAAGATACTGTTTTGGGTTACGTTTGAGACATGTATCAGAGCTATCTCTTTATCCACTTAACTATCATTTGTCTATCCATTCATCTATCAATCTATCATCTATTTGTCTATTTATCTGTCAATCTATTTATCTCTCTAATCCTGAGGCAAGTTCTCTTTAGAGGTATGAGAACCTAAAGTGTCAGAGCTGGAGCTGGGATTGACCTTAAAAAAATTTAAATAAAGTCAGAATTAGATAAGATCTTTAATATTCTTTAATATTCTTTAAAGGTTCCTAACCCAGGGTTTGTGGTCAGGCATCCATGAACTTGAACTGGAAGAAAAGTCGTATCTTTATCTTCAGTAATCTTTACCTGATATTTTACACTTCCTTCAATTATGAATTTTTAAGAGAACACAATCTGAGATATTCATAGGCTTCTCTACATTGCCAAAGGTCTCCATGACACAAAAAAGAGCAAGAACCTCTAGCCTAGATAGAGGGGCAGCAGGGTGGCATGGCACAGTGGATACCAGGCCCGGAGTCAGAAAGACTGCTCTTTGTGAGTTCAAATCTGGCCTCAGACATTTACTAGCTATGTGACCCTGGGCAAGTCACTTAAACCATTTGCCTCAGTTTCCACATATATACAATTGAATTGGAGAAGGAAATGGCAAACCAGTCCAGTATCTTTGCCAAGAAATCCCCAAATGGGGTCACAAAGAGTTGGACATGACTGAAAACAACTGAACAATGGTAATAAAGTCTAGATAGACGATCCCTTTTTTCTAAGTTCCCTTTCAACTCTGACATTATGTTCAAAGGTCTCTTCTATCTCTAACCTGCTGGGTGTCTATAAAAGAGTTAAGTAGGGGCAGGGCCTGACTTTTGGATGTCTGCTGGAGGAGTTTAAATTGTAAATTAATCCCTACCAAGCAGCCAATTTAGCATTTAAATTAACTTCCCCCAAGGTATGTATGAGTTATGAAAGGGGAAATTTCAGACTTAATGAGTTGAATTGGAACCTCAGTGATTAAATGCACAGGAGAATCTAATAAAATGAAACTTACTAGAAATGAACATAAAGTCATGCTTAGGTTCAAACAATCATCTTTGCAGTACGAGATGGGGAAGTGTGACTAGATAGCCATTCATCTTTAAAAAGATCTGGGAATTTTAGTGAATTGTAAATGCAATTTAAATCAGAGGTCCGCAGTGATAGCCAAGAAATCTAAAGCAATGATAAGTTGTATTATGAATGACAGGATGTGTAGGACTTGAGGGTGATAACTCTGTCCTCTGCCCTGGTCAGATCACACATGGAGTACTATGTTCAGTTCTTGGTGCCACAGTTTAGGAAGCAGGAGAGTGTCCGGAGAAGGGCAACCGGGATGGTGAAGGAACCAGAAACCATGCCATATGGTGGCACTGACACTGTTTGGGTTGCTGAGAACCCTGAAATGTCAGGGTCCTGGGCAGCTTCAGCCTGGAATGCATTCATACACTCCAACCATCTTGCAGTCTGTGGCAAAGTTTATTGTAATGCCAACAGGAGCAGGCTGGGTTCCTAATGAACCTGTTAATTAACGGGGGTAAGACTGGTGATTATACATGAAAAGGACAGTGGAAGGATCTGGATAAGATTAAGGAATGATTAGTAGTCTGAGGTGGGACTGTGCCACTGTGGTGCCATAGTGAAAGGAATATCTGGTAGGCTAAATCTGGTGATGTGGATGGGATTAAGGAGTGGTCTGTATATGCAAGTAGTCTGGGGTGGGCCAAGAGTGACTGTAAAAGGAATGCCTAGTAAACTAATTAGGTGATCTAGTCGGGCTAGGGTGGGCCAGTTGCCTTGGGCTGAGATACCAGTGATCTGAGCTGCTGGAATGTAAGGGAAAATTCAGGAATTGGGTTGTTTCTAGAGATACGCGTCTTTTCCTTTCCAGAGACATTGTCCAGGTCCCATAACCCCATCAGCACCACCTGAGAAAGACACTAAAGGTGAAGAAAAAACTCCAGGAGATTTAAAACACCAATCATGTGCTTCATAGAATGAGACAAAAATGACAAAATTATTTTCATGGAAGAACAGATTTTTGGTTAAGAAGTTGACTGCAAAACAAAACTAGAAAGAGGATTTGTACTGTCAAGCCCACTGGCCTATGGCTCATACAGGCTCCACTTTCTTCCCCTTTTGAAAATCAAAACGACACTTGCCCTTCTTTGGTTTTGTAAGGCCTCTGTTCTCCACCATCCGATGGTGAGCCATTCTTAGTGGCTCAGCAAGCAAACTCATTTGTTTTTCCAGGGATCTAATTTGTCAGGGTCCAATGACTTTAATTTACCAGCAGAAGCTAGGTTCTTTCTTATTACCTCCTTGAATTT
This sequence comes from Phalanger gymnotis, assembly GCA_028646595.1. Classification (NCBI taxonomy): domain Eukaryota; kingdom Metazoa; phylum Chordata; class Mammalia; order Diprotodontia; family Phalangeridae; genus Phalanger; species Phalanger gymnotis. The sequence goes on from CM053622.1 coordinate 713,273,851, forward strand.
TAACTCAATGGTAGCCATATTTTGTCTCCTCTTTTCAACTCCAAAGAATATTTTTTCTTGGCCGTACAGAGGAGTGCTAGATTTGGAGTCACAGGGCCTGAATTCAAATCTTGGCTCTGCCATTTATTCCCTGTGTGACTTTGTTAATGTTACTGAACCTCTCCTGCCTTGTAAAATGAAGGGGTTGGTTTAGATGATTTTGAAGGTGCTCCCCGGCTCTAAATCAATTATTATGCTGTGAGCCTTGGACGTGATGGCCCTCTTCGTATATTTGAAGGGCTGTCCCACAGAAGAGGAATTAGGCCTGTTCAGTTTAGTCCCAGAGGGTGGAATAAGGAGAAAACAGTAGAAGATGCAAATAGGCCAATTTGAGCTTGATAGGAGAGGAAGCTGCCTGATCACTGGGACCTCACAAAAGTGGAGTGAGCAGCCTCAGGAGGTAATGAATTCCTTCTTACTGGAGGTCTTTGAGCAGAGCCGAAATGACCATTTGTCGGCTGTATTTTCATAGGCATTCCTTTCACGTGTGGGTTGGACCATGCAGCCACTGAGGTCCCTCCAGCTCTGAGATTCTGTGGTCCCAAGCTATCACAGAATGGCCTGACACATTTGGGGAGGGAGCTGTAACTTCTAACTGGGGAGATCAGAAATTCCACAGTATAGGGGGACATAAGCTGAGGCTTAGAAAGAGAAAAAAAATTAGAATGAGGAAGCAAATGGAGTTAGGGATGAGATTAGAGTAGGTTCTAGGCTCCAAGATGGAAAATGCAAATATATGGAAATAGGAGAAGGCTGGAAGATGAATGGTTTGTTTCAGGGAGGAGTTTTCAGTCATTTAAGGTGTAGAATTTCCCAAAGACAGTCACAGAGGCATGGGTACTGAGCAAAAAGAGACCTCACAGGCCATTTTGTCTAACTCTTTCATTTTACAAACGAGGAAACTGAGGGAAGTTAGGTAACTGGCATCTGTGGAAGGTAAATCAGAAAGAAGATATTGGAGGCAAGGGAATGAGTTGAGGGAAGTCATCTGGCCAAGAGGTGATGAGATCTTGCATTAGGGTGATATTAATAGGAGTGGTGGAGGAGGGGCTGGATATGAAGGGCATCATGGAGGTAGAATGGACAAGATTTTGCAGCTGTTTGGATGTTGGGGCTGAGAAAGAGGGAAGAGGAAAAGAGGACTCTGAAATCTCTAGTCTATGGAACTTGGAAGAGGCTAATGCCATTAACAGAAATAGCAGCATTGGGAGGAGGGGAAGATTTGGTGAGAAAGATGAGTTTGGTTTTGGACATGTGGAGTTTGAGATGGTTTTGGGACATCCAGATGTCTGGCAGGCAAATGGTGACATGGGGAACTCAAACTCAGGGGAGGGAGAGGGACTGGAAAAGGATTAGTAGAGAGGCAATAATTAAAGCCATGGGAGTGAATGAGATCTTTCTTAAAGTATTCAAGTAGCCTGTGGCATCTGCCCCTGAGTGCCTGTACTATGAGGGTAGATGAGATATGTACGCTTTGCCCAAGATGCTAGGGGCCTTCCTCTAGTTCTCCTCATATTGTATACAGACTAATGGCACACACAGGCTCCCCATGAGTTATCCTTTGCTCTGGAGACATTACCCCCACCAATCACCCCCCTTTCCCTTCTGGTCATCTGACATCCTTTACATCCCTTCTCTTATGCAATTCTTAGCTGTTAATGTGGTTTGCTGTTTATGCCCACCATGTGGACACACACACACACACACACACACACACACACACACACACACACACACACACTATTGCCTTTTGATTGACCCTCAGCTTCAATTCTTGGGAGGCCTACCTCAGTATTCCATGAATTGAAGTCCTGTAATGTCACCATAAGATTATTGTTGTTAGAGATGGGCTTTTGATGCAGGAAGAAGCTTGGAGTCATTAAAATTACAGTGTAATTTCCTAATGATAATCATAAAAGGACCTTGGAGGTGATCTAATACAATCCCTCCATTTACTAAATGAAGAAATCTTGAGGCCATGGAGATTCAGTGACTTGTCCAAGGTCATAAAGGTATTCAGCTTCAGATGTGGGATTTGAACTCAAGTTCTCAGACTCCAGACCCAATCACAGATGACTAATATCCAGTATCACAGGATGACATTAAAGAGGTGTGAATAAAGTCTTTCTGAGGGTCTAGGGGGAAAGTCTGTTGCTTTCCAGGGGATATAATGGAAGGCTTCTCAAAGGTTTTTCAATTGGGTCTTCAACAAAGAAGAAGGATCCAACAGGTGAAGAGGAAGAGAGAGAGGATCTTCCATGGCCCAAGGAGCTGAATGAACAAATGCAGGTGCAGAGGTTGGAGCATGGTCCATTTCAGCCTGTTAAGCTTGTGGAGGAGACTTCTATCAGACAGGTTTGCAAAGGTAGGATGATACCAACCGTAGAGAGCCTTGAATGCCAGACAAAGTAGTCTGAACTTTATTTGCTGGGTGACAGAGAGCTACGGAAGGCTTTTGAGAAGTGTGATGTAATGGAATCTCTGCATCAGCATTTTCTTTTGCCATAGGGATCAAAGCTAGAGTGGAGGTGGGAGCCAGTGGAGGCAGGAAGCTCTCTCTAGAGGAAGGCTATTTCAAGAGTCTAGGCAGGTGATAATGAGAATCTGTAAGATCAGGGAGAGAAGGGAGGAGGCTGGTGCAAGGGACGTTGCTCAGGAGGAATTGATGGAAGGTCCTCTTGGGAAGAGAGCAACCTATGCTTTTAGAGAAGAGGAAACTGGGGCTCAGTAGGGAAGGGAAGGGAAAATCTTGTCCAAGATCACATTAGCTGTTAGGTTCATGGACATCAGACCTAGAAAGGATCTCAGAGACCGTCTAGTCCAATATTTATTGTTTAGTCATTCAGTTGCATCTGACTCATGACCCTGTGAACCATAGCACACCAATAGTGTTCATGGGGTTTTCTTGGCAAAAGTACTGAAGTAGTTTTCTATTACCTTCTCCAGCTCATTTTACAGATGAGGAAACTGAGACAAACAGTGTTAAGTGACTTGTCCAGGGTCACACAGCTCATGTCTGAGGCCAGAATTGAACTCAGATCTTACTGACTCCAGGCCCAGTGCTCATCCACTGAGTCATCTAGCTATGTCAAAAAAGTGTTTGTTTAGTCATTTTCAGTCATGTCTACCTCTTCATGACCCCATTTAGGGTTTTCTTGGCAAAGATACTGGAATCATTTGCTGTTTATAAATGAAGAAACCAAGGCAAAAAAGGTTAAGTGAATTGCCTTAAGTTAAACAGGAATGGGAACTGGAAGGAAGAAGAGGAAAGAGGTGAGACAAAAAGGGGAAAGGGAAGAGCACGGAAGAGGACGGAGTAGAAGAGGAGAGGAGATAAGATACAGGAGAAGAGGAGGAGGAAGAGATTAAAAACACATTAAGTTAGTGACAGATCTAGAAAGAGCCCAAGTCTGAGTCCAGGCCTAGGACTTTTTCCATTGTAGGATTCAGATGGGCTTCATTAGATGAGAGGTCACTGGATCAGGACTCGCATCACCTCCATCCTCTAGTCAGACCCATTTCTTAGATGCTTCCCGCCCCCTCCTCAGTAGTCAGCTGCTGACTCAGAACCAGAGAAACCTGCATCTGTGCTAAGGAGCACTGAATGAGTAAATGCTAAGGTGAGGATAAGGAGCAAGAAATAAATGGCTTTATACCACACACACACACACACACACACACACACACACACACACACACAAGAAGGAGAAGCCAAGTCCTCTTTCCACCCTTGTACCTGAAATTTGAGGTAAATACTAGGGTAAGGAGGCTGAAGATGTGGAAGAGAGACAGAGGCATGACTTAACTGAAGTTGGCCCTATGTGACTGGAAGGATCCAGACGGTATCTGCATTTGACGCCAAGGAGACATCAGCTTCTCTTAAAAGTTCCCTAATTCCCAGTTCCCGAAGCCCAGGCCATAAATCTCCCTTTATCCTTCTCCTCCCCCTGGCCCAACTCGATCTTATTCTTGAGAAGTAGTTGGCACGGAAAGGGAGGGCAGGCGGAAGGAGAAGACTTGTTTTGTTTTTAACAGTCCTTACAATCACTTATGATGATTTCAAGCCCTAGAGCTTGTGGAATCAGCCCAGGGCCAAGAATAAAGAGACTTGCGCTGAGACCCTCTCTGGGCCTCAGCTTTGTTCTCATAGAACATCGACACCGGAGGAGACCAAGTCCATCCAGCCTTTTAATTTTCACAGATGAGACAAATATTCAGGATTACATAGGTAGTAAGTAGGGGTGGCAGGATTCAAACTCAGGTCCTCTGCCTCCAATTTCAAGGCTATTTCCACTGTACCTCACTGTAATATGTGTAATAAAAATAGTAATGATGATAGCTAGCATTCACATAGCACTTTAAGGTTGGCAAAGTATTTTATATTGATTCTCACAACAATGCTGTGAGTTAGGTAATATTATTATCCCTACTTTTACAAATGAGGAAACCAAGGCATAGAGAGGTTAAGTGAGTTGCTCAGGGTCACATCACTTTTAAGTATCTGAGACAGAATTTCAATGCAGATCTTCCTAACACCGAGTTCCAAGCTCTGTCTGCTATGCCACCTAGCTGGGAAAAGGGACATTTCTGCTTATTGGGGGTAAAGCCAGTCATGAGGTTCCCATTATCTGATTACCAAGCTACCCAGCTCTTCTTGATCCCTGGCATAAGGCAGACTCTGCCCTATTGAATCCCCAATGCCAACCCCACCAACCCAACCCAGACCAACCCCAAGACATTTCACCATTTGCTCATTCCCAGTTTCAAGAATTTTCCCTTTCTTTTTGCCATACTGTTAATGACACCCTCTTCTCATATGGAGTGGAAAAAGATCTTAAAGTCTCTCTTCACTCTACTCCATTCTCTACTCAGTTGTCAAAGTAATCTTCCTGAATCCCAGGTCTGAGCATGTCACCTCCCCTATTCAATAAACTCCAATGTCTCCCTACTACCTCCAGGATCAAATAGAAAATCCTACATTTAGCTTTCAAAGCTCTTTACAATCTGGCCTCTTTCTACCTTTCCAATCTTCTTACATCCTATGCTGTCTGCCACGTATTATTTGATAAAGAGACATTGGCCTCCTTGCTGGTCCTTGAACCAGATGCTCTGTCTCCCACCTCCATTCCTTTCCTCTGCCTGTCCCCCCATACCTGGAATGCTCTCCCTCTTCATCTCTCCTGGCTTCCCTGGCTTTCAGGTCACAGATAAATTCCCATTTTCTACAAGCCTTTCGTTATGCCCCTAATGCTAGTGTCCCTCTGTTGATTATCTCTAATCTATCTTTTATCTAACTTAATTATACCTGATAGTTTCCTCATTATCTTCCCCACTAGACTGTGAGCTCCTGGAAAGCTTGCCTTTCTTTGTGTCCCCAGGGACTGGCACAGTGCCCTTCGGCATATGGCAAGCCCTTAATAAAGGTTTGTTGACTTATGATTGACTGAGAGACTGAAAGAATGGCTATCTGGTGGCTTGCTGGGATGCATAGGGTTGCCTTCCTTTGGAAGTTGCTTAGTGCATGAGGCCTCAGAGGTCGTTTTGCTGAGAAGCTGTAAAAGCCACATCAAATACACTTGGCAAAGAGTCTGGGGCTTTCCAGATGGATAAGCAAGTTAGGGAGCAGGGCACTAACTCCTTGCCCAGAGATGCTCCCTCCTAGGAACCCTGGGTCAGATGATTCCGGGCCCAGGAGGCCAGAGCTGGGAGGCTTTTGAGTGTTCTGGCTTTCTTGGCAGCCAACTCTTACCCAAGATTCCTCCTTCTCCATGATAGAGGATTCAGCACACTGAAAGTACTAGGGACAAGCTGCTAGGTGGACCAGCTAACTGACGATTGATGACTGATTTATTGATTGACTGGATGAATCAATGACTGACTGACTTTTCAACTGATCAAACTGTGCGCTAACTAGTTGACAGCTCTTGTGGCCCAGAGGAAAATTCTACCTCTTCCCTTTTGTCCTCCTGTACTCTCAGACCCTGGAATCTATCCCCCAGGAAGAGACCATATAAGTGATCTATTAGATTAGCTCCAAGTCACAATGGAAATTTTTAATTAAGTCAAGCCTTTGACTGAGGACAGCAGTGGAAGACATTAGCCAATGATTAGGGGGCCGGGGCGGGGGGGGGGGGTTGGAGTGGATGAGAGCTGGGAAAATGGGAAAGTGATGGGCAGATGTTGGGGAGGGGATCCTTCCCCTCTGTCCAGCCTCAGGAGGGCAGGCAGTGGATTTTTGGCTGAGAGGTCAGCTTTGCTACTTTCAGCCTTGAGGGCTTGCTGGGGTCCAGCTCTTATTGCCCCCACCCCCACTCTGGGGCATGGGGTCTTTCTGAGCCATGGGAATTTCCCATTAGCTAAAAGCTCCATCCTCCCATTTCCATTCAGGCTCATTCTTCCCTCCATCCCTGATGACTGGCTTGTGCTCTAGGCCCAGGAACCCCAAGATCAGAGTCCCATGACTTCCATGGATTTGGCTCCACTTTCTGCCCTCATACCCTGTGTCAGATTGACCCAAGGCAACGAGTGGGCAGGTGCTGCCAGCTCAAAGCCAGTTTGATTGTGTTTTAATGATAATAATTAATGAGAAATGTCACGGCAGAGTAGGTAGAGCACCCGCCTCAAAGTCAGGAAGCCTGATGTCCAGGTGCTGCCGCTCATTCACTGGTAGGGTGGTCATGTAAGTCATGTAACCCCCAGACAATCTCTGAGCACGAAGAGTAGCAGATGAGGTCATCTGCATTGGTGGAGGGCAGTTTCACATTGGAAGTGGCCCACATGGGTGAACTCATCAATCCTGACAATAATAATAACAGAAACAGCTCATTTTGAGAGCACTTTAAGATACATGCAGCATTGTCCCTACAACAGCCCCGTGAGATTGGTTATTCAGAGATCACCTTTTCTATTTCATGAAAGGAAGGAAGAAAGGTGGGGGGGAAGGAGGGAGAAAAGAAGGAAGGAAGGAAAGAAGGGTGAAATCTGAAATAACCGAGGAAACAAAGGTTCGCACTTCCAAGAGTACAGATTTATTAAGTAATGCATGCCAATTGCATAACAAAGTGGGACCAGGCCTCGGCTTGGCATTGAACCCCCAATACAGGGGGAGACAGATTTGTATGCATTAAAAGAAAACAATTAACAGGATATAAACTAGGATACAGCAGCTAGGCGGTGCAGCAGATAGAGCACTGGGCTTGGAATCAGGAAGACCTGAGTTCAAATATAGTCTTAGACACTTTTTAGCTATGTAACTTTGGGCAAGTGACTTCAGGTCCTCATCTGTAAAATGGGAACACACTGGAGAAGGAAATGGCACACCGTTCCAGGATCTTTGCCAAGAAAACCCCATGGGGTCACACAGAGCCAAACAGGACTGAACAACAACAAAAACCAAGACACGAGATTAAGTAATCTGGTTTCTAATTGGAGAAAAGATTAGGGGCTTTCTGAGTCAGGAGGGGGAGAGCAGACAGGTGCAATTCCCTGAAATCAGGAAAAAAGGATCAAGTTTTCATCAGGGCTTCCCCTGAGTGTCTGTACTTAGTTAAAGGAACATGGAAACAGTAACTGATTGACCAGTACGGGGCCAGTTTTCAGACAAGACATATGGGCTGCTTGAGATGTACAATGATGAGAAAATTCCTTCCATCAGTCTTTGGCTCTGACCAGATTTCTGGTCAGCATAACCTAGGTCTAAGTTGAGGCTCTCTATGCAACAGTTAGAGGTGGTTCAGCTTCCCAGTCATGCAGGGGTAGGTTCAAACAATACAATAAGGCTTTCTCCAAATTCTCACAGTTAAATATAGTTGTTTTTTTCACACACAAGTTGGACTTTTGAATAGAAAGTGAATTAAGTTAGATCCAGAATTCAGTTACAAGATGGAGTCAATTTGGTTCACACAATTACAAGGAAGGAAGGATGGGTGGAAAAAAGAAAGGAAGGAAGGAAGGAAGAAAGGAGGAAAGAAAGAAAGAAAGAAAGAAAGAAAGAAAGAAAGAAAGAAAGAAAGAAAGAAAGAAAGAAAGAAAGAAAGAAAGAAAGAAAGGAAGGAAGGAAAGGAGGGAGGGAGGGAAGGAGGAAAGGAAGAAAGAAAGAAAGAAAGAAAGAAAGAAAGAAAGAGAGAAAGAAAGAAAAAGAAAGAGAAAAGATGGGAAGGAAGGAAGAAAAGAGGGAGGAAATAAGCATTAAGAGCCTACCATTTGCCATTCACTGTGTTAAGCACTAAAATACCTCTTGATACTCCTCACAATCCAATAAGATAGGTGCTATTATTGTCTCCACTTACAATTGAGGAAACCAAGGCAGAGAAATGTCAAGCAACTTGCCGAGGGTTACACAGCTAGTAAGTGGCAGATCCAGGATTCGAACTCAGTTCTTCAGACCCCCTACTTTAGTATTCTTTCCACTACATCCTTTTTCTTAAAGCAGCAGGACTCAGTTATGTTCTCTAGGTTAGCTGGTTCCTGCCTTGTTGCTCAGTCTCTTATCTCCAGTTTCAGTTCATGGCCCCATCCCTTTCTAATACACAGTCTCCTCTTATTTCAGTACAGGACAATTACAAGAAGGTTAATGCTCCATGGTTTCCAAGTGCCTCCCACCCATAATCCTTCATTTTTCACCTTTCTCCCCACCCCTCCCCTATAGCATGTTACTATATAACAGAGTTATCTATGTTTGTATTGCATCCTCCCATACTCTGTGGACAAAGACCTCATCTTATTTATCTAAACTTTGCCTCTCCTGGTTCAAGCATGATGGTCTGCATGTAGAAGGCGCTTAAAAAGCAGAGGAAGCAGAGGTTGAACTTTACAAGGGTGAAAAACTGAGTCCCAGAAAAGGAAGTTGATTTACCCAAGGTCACATAACTAGGAAAAGTCAGGGGCAGGCTTTGAACCCCTGTTGCCTAGCGCTGGGTCAAATGTTCTTCCTCTTACCCCATGCTGCCTCTCTAAAGACTGAGCTAAGGGCTGAATTTGAGTACCAGCTCTATAATGCGCTGGCTGTGTGTCCCTAGGGAAGTCTCCTCTCCTCTCTGAGCTTCAGGTTCCTCATCTACAAAAATCAAGATAAGAAGCCTTCTTTCTACCTTTCTCATGGGGATGTGGTAGCATGATTCAACACCAATTATTGGTAAATGTTACAAAGTTATAGCAAAAATAGTGATAAATAGAACTATTTTTGTTGCTGTTCAGTCATTTTCCAGTTTGTCTGACTCATTATGACCCCATTTCTTGGCAGAGAAAGTGAAGTAGTTTGCCATTTCCTTATGCAGCTCATTGTACAGATGAGGAAACTGAGGCAAAGTTAAGTGATTTGCCCAGGGTCACACAGATAGTAAGCATATTTTTAAATAAATATATGGAAATCAGGGATGAATATTCAGAAAACAGAGAAGCAGGCTGGTGTGTTGGGAAGAATGCTAGATCTAGGAAAGTAGGATTTAAATCTTGACACTGCTAGCTGAGTGAACCTAGACAAGTAACTTCACCTCTCTGACCCTCCTCTGTAAAATGGGAATAATACACTACCTACTTCACAGAGTTATGAGGAAAGTACTGATGAAAACTTAAATGCTGTAGAAATGACAGTTATTAGGGAGATAATCTACTCTAATCTCTTCATTTTACAGAGGCTAAAACTGGAATCCAGAAAGGGGGAGGGATGCTAAAGTAGTATGGCAAGTTAGTGGCAGAGCCTGACTCAATCCCAGGCCTACTGCAGCCTCACAGACCAGGCTCTTCATTATGTTACAGGTGGGAATAGTCTAGGTGGGTACTATGGGCTGTGGAGGGAGGAAAACGGATGATATGCCTAGAGAAGGTGTTTCCCCGCCCTATGAATTTCTTATGTGAGTTTAAAGAGAACTAAATGAGGGGGAACACTGGGAGGAGAGAGAGAGAGAGAATGTCCAGGAGGTGAGAGGAGAGGAAGGGGGACAATCAATGCAAGAAACTTCCTTATGGAAAGTACGAGAAAGGAGGCAACCAGAGGGGGTCTCCAGGTAGAGCCTGGAAGAAGTCTTTGCTAGCCTATTCACTGGGCTCCCCAGGAAGACAAGGAGAGTAGTATTCCCAGCAGGTACCATCACTCTGACCTCAGTGAGCCTCCCCATCCAAGCCTGGGGTCCTGGGATCATCTTGTACAACATTACACCCCTCACCTCCAGACAGGCTGGCCTCAGCTGACTCAGTCCAGGCTGGTTCAGGACTTTAAGGGGAAAAAAAATAAAGTTACTAGGGATGTCTCCTTAGTTACAGGTTTGCATCAGTTTCCCCAAATTCCTGGGAATAGCCCCAAAGGCACTAGATTTGAATTTTGGACACCTGCTACTTCTTCCTACCTATGTCACCTTAGAGTAATCCCTTCCCCCACTTGAGCTGAGTTTCCTCTCCTGTAAAATGAAAGGATAAAATTAAATGATCTCTTAAAGTCGCTTCCAGTTTTAAAAATCTTGAGCTCTTTCAGGGAACTGCTCTGGGGTCTTCCAACTCATTCCCTCAGGAAGTTCTAGGAAAGCATGTGGAAACAGACTCTAGGATGATGCCAGCAGAGCTCAACGAGTCCTCCCCAGCTGCCAAGCCAGAGGCTTCAAGCTAGAGATAACAGTTTAAGAGGAGATGCTGTTCATTCTCAGCATGAAGTGGGGAGGGGGAGGGGGATAGTGGGGAAGGGCAAGGGGACAGAGTGGGAGAGGCTTTGGAAGATAGCTACAAACTTCGAATCACAGAATGTTGGAGCTAGAAAAAACTTCAGAGTTTATACAAAATACATACGAAGCAGTTTGGTGGAAGGAGAGAGCCCTTACAAACTGGCTGGGAGAGCCCAGGGACGGGAAGGACCTTGCGTGGAGGAAGTAGGCAGAGTATACCAACGTGGAATGTCCACTGTGGAGAAAGGCAGGAAGGCTGGCTTGGTTGGAACACAGCAGGCAACAAAGGGAGAAAATCTAACTGGAAACAGTATGTAAGAGAGACTGGCCACTTCATAAGCAAGCCTCTTTCTTTTGCCATTGGAATATTAAGCATAGAATTGGAAAAAAAAAAAAAGGTAGGTCAGAAACTCAGGTCCTTGAGTCCTTCATAGTCTCTGGTTTTATGCTTTAACACTTCTGCAAACCTGACCTGGGAGTCCAGGCCCCTGGAACAGTTCTGCCCATGCCCAGGGCAATTCTGCATGTTCAAGTGCCTACCATGGACAGGGTTCTGGAAGATACAAAGTACTAGAAGTGCAAAGTATTGATTTTAGAGTCAGAGGATCACGGTTGGAATCCTGCCTATGCTACTGACCAGCTGAATGATCTTGGGCAAATGATTTGAACTCTGTTGGCCTCAGTGATCTCATCTGTAAAATGAGGAGGGGCGGGGGCAGAGCCAAGATGGCAGCTGGGAAGCAGTGACTGGCGTGAGCTCCCCACCAAATCCCTCCAAAAACCTATAAAACAATGGCTCTGAACCAATTCTAGAGCTGCAGAACCCACAAAGTGGCAGAGGGAAGCAGGGCCC
>CM053622.1:713285894-713384670 GCA_028646595.1 Phalanger gymnotis
GGGGGGAGGAAATGGGGAGAAAATTGGTAATTCGAACGCCTGTGAAAATCAATGCTGAAAACCAAACATGTCAAAAATAAATTTAAAAAAAAATGAGGAGGGGCTGGGCTAAATTGCCTCTAAGATTCCTTCTGGCTCTTAAATCTGTGATGAAAAGCACAAGGTGCTTCTAGTCTCCTAGGGGAATATGATGGATAGATGGATAGATGGATGGAGGGAGGGAGGGAGGGATGGAGGGATAGATAGAGGGAGAGGGCCAGGGACTAGACCTGGGATTTCATTGATTAAAGGGAACTCCCAGGTGAGGAAAATTCCTCTACCAGTACAGATCACCACCTTTTCTGCAACTTAGACTCTTATTGAGTTGCCTTTCAGTTGCCTGAATGGTTAAGGGACATGCCCAGGGCCAAACAGCCAGGATGTGAACCCAGCTTTTCTTGGCTTTGAGGCCAGCTCTCTATCCACTAATCAATATTGCCTCTCACTAGAAATGACTAGATTAGAAAATTTAAAAATCAAGTGTTTTCTCTCTCTTCTAGTTTTCCTAAGGTACTTGCATCCTCTAGATCTCTCCTTTGCCCCTATCCCATTTAACCTTTCATTATTCGTACTGATATGTGTGTGTGTATATGTATGTGTGTATATGTACATACATATATACACATATACACTTATATAGTATATATAAATATATTGTATGTATATACGGGTGTGTGTACATAAATGAGATAGACAGATAGAAAGGACTAAGAGTGTCTTAATGGCCATCTAACGGTGACCAGTTCTCTGGGGGAAAGGAAAAGATTAGCCAGATCTCACCTATGTGCTAATTAACTGGACAGGTTTCCAGGAGAGGAGACTAAACTCCTGAAAGACCTATGACCTGATCTCTTTCCACCCCATGGTGGGACACATCTCTTTATAGGACATGCCCAAGCAGAGGATCGAAATGTCAGATCCCAAAACTGAGGTCAAGATGAGCAGTAAGCCTGCATCTAAAAGCCAAGCCGAGCCAGTCCAGAAGAGGTTCTGTTCCAATCTATTTCTCAGCGTCAAGGTACCAAATCTGCCACCAGGGGACCCTGGGGAGGAAAGGCTGATAGAGTTGGGCAGTGGCTGCTCCTGGAGAAGAAGCGTTCAGGGAAATCCTTATCCTCAAATTTAATTCAATGAGAATGAGAATGAGTGCATGGCCCTGGGGACAGGATAGGAGAGAGAAATGGGAGGAGGATAGGAGTGATTGTGTTGGGTCAATCCTGGAAGCCTTCCTGGGTGAAAAGGCCTGTAACTGAGACATAAGGGACAGAACAAGGTGAGTGGAATGAGGAAAGACATTCCTAATCCAACTCCAGAAAGGGCTCCCCTAGTCCCACTCACCCCCACTCCCTCTTCCAGGAGCTCCCTTACCCTTTCCAACCACAGCAACCCAGTGATATAACTCATCTCTAACTTTGAGGTGGGCATCAGCTCCTGGACAGGTGGAGGGGGTGGAGGTGGGGACCTAGGAAGCAAGAATTCAAAGCCCACAAACTTTTGCCACCAACAGTGTTTTGGAGTTCTGCACTTCTAGTTCTGTTGGCCCCACCAGCTCCCCAAGAGACTTCCCCATGATCTTTGTCTCTCTCTCCCCATTCCTTCCCACCTCCTGGAGGTCCTGCTTCAGAAGCTTAAGAGGAATTAATAAATATCTCCTCCCTCTCTGCCCACATGTTCCTTCTCAAATAAATCATACCTCCTTTCTCCCTCTCTTTTGTCTTTCTCTTCCTCTACTCTCTTTCCCTCTCCCTTTCTTCTGTCTTTCCTTCTCTCCTTTTCTTCTGTTTCCCTCCCTCTTCTGTCTCTCCCTCCCCTTCTCCCTCTTCTCTATCTGTTCTTCCCTCTCCTCTGTCTCTTCCTCTCTCTCCTCTGTCTCTCCCTCCTTCTCTTTTTTGTCTCTCCCTCCCTCTCTTTTGTCTCTCCCTCTCTTTTGTCTCTCTCTCTCTCTCTTCTGTCTCCATCTCTCCCCTCTCTGTTATGCCTCACTCTCCTCCCTTCCCCTTCTGTGTCTCTGCAGTTCTTCGTACTCTGCCACAGCCTGCTGCAACTGGCCCAGCTCATGATTTCAGGCTACCTGAAGAGCTCCATCTCCACCATAGAGAAACGCTTTGGCCTGTCCAGTCAGACCTCAGGGCTTCTGGCTGCTTTCAATGAGGTATGTCCACTCCCCCAGCCTGCTGTGCTCTGGCTATCCTGGCACACTGGGGGAGCAAGTGAAGATATCTTCTTTCTCTCTCCCATTTCCTGACTTGTCTCAGTTCTCTCTGCTGACTGTGCCCAGGACTCTACCCTTAGCTGTGGTTGGTCTCCCCAGTGATACTCGTCTGTACCCTGGCCTTCAGCGTCTCACCTTGTGTCTTCAAAAGTAACAGTCCATCAAAATATACAGGCAGTGGGGTATAGAAATCTATCTTGCCCTGCAAGAAAGTAAGGGGAAAGGGAGGGAATAAGAGGGGTGGAGTAGGGTGATAGAGGGGAGGGCAGACTAGGGGAAGGGGTAATGCATGCCATCTTGAGTGAGGGGGAGGGGAGAGATGGGGAGAAAATTTGGAAGTCAAAATCTTGTGGAAACTAAATATAAACTAAACTAAAACTAAATAAATTAAAGTAACAGTTCACTCTCCAAGAGGCAACACCATGTAGTGAGAAGACTCCTGGACGTTCCCTAACACCCTGTGACCCTCAAAAAGTCACAGCTCTTCTGTGGGGGAATATGCCTCTATAGAAAGAAAGGATTAGATTATATGATCTCTCCAGTCCTTCCCAGTTCTAACATTCTACATTCTAAAGGTTCCTTTCAGTTCTAATGCTCTATGTTCTAAGGTCTCTCCCAGTTCAAACATTTGCTGTTATAAGGTCCATTCAGGTCTAATATTCTATGTTCTAAGGTACCTCATAGACCCTGAGTTCTATGTTCTAGGATACCTTTCCTTCCCCCTCAAATATTCTAGGACCTAGCTGTCTGCATTCTATATTCTATGCTAAGGTCCTTTCCAACTCTGACATTCTGTTAGTTTACGAACAATTAGTAAGCTCCTACTCTGGAGGCTGGAACTGGCCAGACAGACTCCTTTAAGGAGGACTGGGGTTGCCTTTCATCCCCACCACACAGTGCGGTTGTTCAAAGTCGCCAAATGTTTACTCTACCCCCACCACTCCTCCTGGCCTCTGGAGCCTAAAAATGGAAAGTGGAGATTTTTCAATTGCATGGGACCTTAGGCAAGCGGCCCCCTTTCTCAGCCTATTTCCTCTTCTATAAAATGAGAGTATTAGAATAGCTTAGCTTGAAAGGGCTAATTGTGGAATTCTGGAGCTGGGGAGCACCCAGTCGTCTCACATAGGAGACAACGAAGGCTCGGGCAGGGGAAATCAATCACCCCAGGTCACATGGCAAGTTGAAGCAGCCCTGGACCCATGAATTCATAGATGTTAGGGTCAGAAAGGACTTCAAAGATCATTTAGTTTAACCTTTTCATCCCCCAGAGGAAGCAAATGAAGCCATAAGGATTAAGTGATTTACTCAAGATCACATAGCAATGTGGTTAAGGAGAAAAAGTTATATCCAAGGTCTCATGACTCCTAGGCCAGGGCTCTTAGGTCCCTTCCAGCTTTTGAATTCTGAGATTCTACCCAGAATCCCCCATATCTATAGCAGCGGGTACATCCCCCTCCATGCCCTGGCTTGATGAGGGTCTAGAGTTGGAAGCCTCTCCCATGTTCTTATTCTCTTTTTGAGGACAGCTAGGTGGGCGTGAAGGCAGCTAGGTGGCCCAGTGGATAGAGCACCAGGCCTGGAATCAGGAAGACTCGTCTTCCTGAGTTCAAATATGGTCTCAAACACTTCATAGCTATGTGACCCTGGGCAAGTCACTTAATCTGTTTTCCTCAGTTTCCTTATCTGTAAAAAATGAACTGGAAAAGGAAATGGCAAACCACTCCAGTCTCTTTACCAAAAAAAAACAACAACCACCCCAAATAGAGTCACAAAGATCAGATGCAATCAAACAACAACATAAGTATAAGGCATGAGTATAAGAGTGTGATCTGTGGGGATGGGGGTCTCTTGGAACAAGCTACTTAGAGACGGGTGCATGGATGAGGTGACCCCAATCTGTAGAGATGAGTTCTAACAGATGATATCCATTCTCAATATCAAGTTAGCTTGGGGTCTAGGGGAAAGGGAGGGATGCCAAAGCTTTGGGGGCTAGAGTAGGAAAGAATTTTAGAGCTCATCTAGCCTAACCTCTGTATTTTACAGGGGAACAAACTGCAGCCCAGAGAGGTTCACCCACTTTCCTGAAGTCACACTTAGAGTTAATGGCAGAGCCAGGAATCAAAGCAAGGTCTTCATATCCAGTGTACTTTTCTTCATTCCTAGATTCTCATGAGTCTGATAATAAGCAAGTGGAGTCTTGGATTTTTAGTCTTAAGTCTTGTAAATTTCCGTAACATCGGACCTTCACCCCACTGCCATGTTGCTGGGTAGGAACCAAAGACAAGAAAGATTTGGTTTTCAGATAGACTGCGGGAGTTTGAGGCTTCTCAGTGCTACAGCCCTCTCTTTGATAGTACAGAAGCACAAACATTCCAACATCAGTCCATGCTCTTTCTCAAGGGTTTGTCCAGGCCAGCTCTCCACTGACTATTCCATGCTGTCTCATAAGGAAGATAGTACAAGGATTATTGTCCCCATTTTTCAGAGGAGTAAACTAAGATTCGGAGGAGTAAAGGAACTTGTGGGTGGCCATACACAGCTGGTGAGTATTGGAGCTAGGATTCAATCTCAGGTTTCTTACCCCAGGTCCAGGGCTGTTCCCAGATCATCGCACAGTGGCTCATGGAGAGGAAGTCAGCCTGTCAGCCTTTTATCCCTTCCTGACTCTTCTCCCTTGCAGGTGGGGAACACAGCCCTCATCGTATTTGTGAGCTACTTTGGGAGCCAGGTCCACCGGCCCCGTCTGATTGGCCTTGGAGCTCTTCTAGTCGCGGTGGCAGGCGTCCTGATGAGCCTTCCCCACTTCATCGCTGAGCCCTATCGTTATGACCACGTTGACATTGGTGAGGGAGCCTGGAACCAGACCATTGGGAGTCTATGGGGAGATGTCACCCAGTTGATGAAACATAAAGTTCTTATGAGGAGTAGTGAGAAAGAAGCCTGGAAAAATGGAGAAATATTAAATTCTAGTGAGCCTTGAATCCCAAGCTAATGAATTCTCTAGGTAATGGGGTGGGAGGGTACTAAATATTCTGGACAGGCTAGTAACAAGGGCAGACTTATCCTTTTAGAAGATTTATTTTGGCAAGTCTTTGAAGGATGGATTAGAGAGGAAAGAGATTGAAGGAAGGCAGAGACTAGCTAGGAGGCCAGACAAGAAGTTATGAGATCCTGAATTAGGCTGAATTGTCAGCATGAGTGGAGTTGTTGACTCGATGACAAGATGAGAGATGTTTTGGAGGTAGAATCAACAAGATTTGGAAAGTGACGGGGTGAAGAAGGGGAGGGGAGGGAAAGGAAAGAATCAAAGACAATTCTAAGAGTTGGAGTCTGGGTGTCTAGGAGGACAGTGGTTTGCCATGCAAACATAAGCAAGTTGGAAGGAGGAGAAGGTTTAGAGGGAAAGATAAGTTCCAGGAACCGGTTAAGAGCGAGTGGCCATTGGAGCACCTGGGTGAAGGGGTGCAACAGGCAATTGACGTGTGGAAGGGGAGCTATAGAGTTAGTGGTCCTTAACAAACCAAGGACGTTCTGTTTGATCTCAAAGGTGATAAGAGTTTATCGAGTAGGAGATGTGATATGGTCAGACCCGGGATTTAGGAGGATCGGTTTGATAGCGGAGGCCCGAGGCCCAGAGACAGCAGCAAACAGTACGAGCAGTATAACAACCGGTCTTATCCCCGTATCTTCCTTAGGGAGAGGATGGATCTGAGTGGGAAAGACTTTAGAAAGAGAAACCAACCAACAGGCTACTGTGATAGTCCAGAAAGCATACGATGCTTCAGGGAACTCACATGAGGATAAGGACTGCTCATAGGTATTGCATTTGATATTTAGGGGTTCATCGTTGACCTCTGATCAGGCTGTTTCTGTAGAGTGGTGCAGTCTAACACCAGAGTGCAGGGGACTGAGGAGTGAGGAGGGCATGAGGAAATGGAGTCAACAAATGTAGATGATGCTTTCTACAACTTTGATGGGGAAAGGAAGGAGAA
The DNA here is from genome assembly GCA_028646595.1 of Phalanger gymnotis. Lineage (NCBI taxonomy): Eukaryota > Metazoa > Chordata > Mammalia > Diprotodontia > Phalangeridae > Phalanger > Phalanger gymnotis. Next base: position 713,292,138 of record CM053622.1, read on the forward strand.
GGAGGTGTTGGTACCTTGGTGGTAGTAGCAGAAGGGGTATCTGAAGTACTGAAGAAAGGGTATTTTTAATGCAATGAGAAGATGCTTGCAGGCAAAGGGAAAGGATCCAGTAATAAGAGAGAGAGAGAGAGAGAAAGAGAGAGAGAGAGAGAGAGAGAGAGAGAGAGAGAGAGAGGGAGAGAAAGAGAAAAAGAAAGAGAGAAAGAGAGAGAGAAAGAGAGAGAGAAAGAGAAAGAGATCAATGATTCATGAGAAAGAGGAGATGGTCATTGGAGCATGGTCCTAAAGGAGATGAGATCAAAAATTTGAGGAATTTTTAAAAATTTAAAGGCAGAAGAGCCATCTAGTCCAATATCTTGTTATTTTTTCATATGAGAAAACTGAGATCCAAAGACAAGTGACTTATTCAAAGTCACATTGTAAATTAGAAGCAGAGCCAAGGACCAGCGTCTTCAGATCTATTGATAACTGCATTGGAGGAATGGCCCTTCGTCCTGTGAGACTGGAGGACAGATAGAGAAACGGATGAGGACGCAGAGAAGTTTTGAGGCATAGAAAAGGGGAGCTGAGAAAGTTTCTATGGCTTGGATCTTCTCAGTAAGGGTCTATTGTGCAAAGTCTTGGACTTCAGCTCTAAATATTACCATTGTAAAGAAAGTCAAGTCAACAGGCATGTAACAAGCACCTAGTATGTGTCAGATGCCATGCTAAGTGCTGGGGATAGAAAGAACAATAAAGATAGGTGGGTGGGTGGGTGGATGGATGTATGGGTGATTACATGAATGAACAGATGGATAAATGAATGGATAAATAAATAAATGACCCTTCCTGTCAAGGAAGGATCAGTAATAGAAGAGATAACATGTGAACAACTATGTATATACAACATATGGACAGGTTAGATGGGAAGTAATCTAAGAAGGAAGGCACTAAGATTAAGGAAGACTGAAAAAAACTTTTTGCAGAAGATGAGATTTTAGCTGAGACTTGAAGGAAGCCAGGGAAGCCTGGAAGGGGAGCTGAAGAGGAAGAATATTCCAGAAATGGGGAACAGGCAATGAAAATGCCCAGAGTTGAGAGGTGGAATGTCTAGTTGAAGGAAAAACAAAGAGACCATCGACACTGGATTACCAAGAACATGGAAGGGAGAGAGTGTAAGGTGCAAGAAGATTGGAAAGGTAGGAAGGGGCTAGGTTACGGAGCGCTTTAAAAGACTTCTTATTAGATCCTGGAAGTAATAAGGAGCCACTGGAGTCTATCGAATAGGGGGTGCGACATGGTCAGCCTTGAGCTTCAGGAAGATCGGTTTGAGAGCTGATTGGAAGATGTTCTAGAGTTGATACGGGAAGGCCAATTAGAAGGCTATTGCAGTAGTCCAGGCGTGAGGTGATGAGGACCTGCACCAGGTGGCAGGGTCAGGAAAGAAGGAAGTGTATATAAAAATGTTTCCAAGGTAGAATAGACAGAGATACAGTAGAGTGAGAGAGTGAGAGGTTAATGATGCTGCCTAGGTTGTGAGGCTGGGTGACTGGAAGGATGGTTGTACCCTCAACAGTAGTAATGAAGTTAGTAAGAGGGGAAGGTTTGAGGGAAAAGAGAATAAGTTCGGTTTTGGACATACTGAGTTTAAGAAACCTGCTAGAAATCCAGTTCAAGTTGCCCAATGAGCACTGGAGATGCAAGACTAGGAGTCAGGAAAGACTCCTTGGACATGGGCTGGGCATGTGGATTTGACAATCATCTGCAGAGAGATGGGAGATGATGAGATAGCCAAAGGAAACAGTATAAAAGAAGAGAGGAGGGGCAGCTAGGGGGCGCAGTGAGTAGAGCATCAGCCGTGGAGTCAGGAGGACCTGAGTTCAAATCCGACCTCAGACGCATGACACACTTACTAGCTGTGTCACCTTGGGCAAGTCACTTAACCCCAATTGCCCTGCCTTTCCCCTGCAAAAGGAAAGCAAAAGAAGAGAGCATGGCCTAGGATAGAGCCTTGGAAAGGTTATGAATCTACAGGGTAAACAAAAATACATAAATACAATTGTAGTGCAGGAAAGACCCTAGAATGTAGAAGGTCGGAGCTGGGAGGGACCTTAGAGGTCATCTAGTCCAATGCTCTCATTGTGTAGCCCAAAGAAACTTGGGCCCACAGACATTAAGGGGCTTACCCAAAGTCATGGGGAAGTGAATAACAGGGTCAGGATTTGAATATTGGTCCTCTGGCTTCCAATCCAGCTCTCTTTTCCACTCTTCCCCAGTGCATCCTGGCAAGGGCATGGAACAATACAGCACATGGTGTGTCAGAACTGGAAGGGAGCTTGGAGCAGAGGCTGAAGAATTTCAGAGCTGGAAGGAGCTCTGAATCTAAGTCCAGGGTTTTTAGAGGAGGAAACTAAAGTCCCAGGAGATAAAGGAAAGGCATACACAAGTAATAACAGAGCTGGGATTTGAACCCAAATCGAGTCATTGAAATTCAATATTTTTATTATCAACACAGTCTCCCTGAAATAAATGGCGTGTGTGTGTGTGTGTGTGTGTGTGTGTGTGTGTGTGTGTGTGTATAAACAAGTTTTAAAAAGTTTGTTTGCCAAATATTTGCAGCCTGTATAAGGTGAGCAAATATTATTGACTATCTTCGTTGAGGGTGTGCTTTTATTACACAGGGAAGATGTGTCCTGGAATAAACTCTAAATAAACCCCAAAATGAAGGTAAAAGGTATAAATTTGAACTCGAGAGGGAAAAGGCAATCTAATCCAGTGGTCTAGGAATTATTAAAGTTTAGAAGGGACCTCAGACACTGTCTAGTCAAACTCTGCCTTTTTATAGAGAAGAAACTGAAGCCCAGGAAGTTAGTGACCGATTTGGTCAGGACTAGAAGGACCTTAGAGACCATCTAGTCCAGGAGTTCTTAACCTTTTTTTATGCTATGGATCTGTCTTCCAGGAGTCTGAGGAAGCCTCTGAACCCATTCTCCAGAATAATGTTTTTAAATGCATAAAACAAAAATACACAGGCTTTATAATATTAAAATAGTCACGAATATTTTTTAAATGTAAGTTCATGGCCCTCAGGTAAAGAATTCCTGATTCTAGTCCAGCTCCCTGCATTTGAAGGCCCAGAGAGGGGAGATAATTTGTCTAAGGTCACACAGGCAGTAAATAGCAGAAGCGTCTCACTTCACCCAGATGCTCTTGTTCTTAATTCAGTGCTATGATTGTTTAGGTCAATGTTCTTTCCTCTCTAAACCATGAGGTAGGAAGGAGGTGGAGGCAGACGCCAGAATACAGCAGAGGGACTGACCTAGGGGTAATAAGTGAGCTGAGTATGACTGTTCTCTATGGTGACTTTCCCTACATCACCATTTACCTCTTCCTCATGTTTCCATAGACCTGCCTCAGGATTCTGCTTCTTCTTTATGCTTGCTGCCGCAGGCCCCGGCACTGGCCCTGGCCTCTGCCTCAGTATCAACCCCAAATAATAGCAGCTGTGCCTTCCACTCAGAGGCCCCACAAATGGTGGTGGTGGGGCTCATGTTCCTGGCACAGACCCTGCTTGGTGTGGCTGCCGTGCCCATCCAGCCCTTTGGAATCTCCTACATCGATGACTTTGCCCACCCCAGCAACTCTCCCCTCTACTTAGGTAAGAGTCAAACCTGGTATCCTTAGCCAGGACCCTGGGGAGCTGGGAGATGGAATTAGGGATTGGGGCTAGTGTGAGGTTTGCAAATAAGATTGTGGATGACATTGGCGTTAGAGTTAGTTTCGGGATTAAAGGTTAAGGGTGAGAATGAGTTTGAAATTGCATTTGGTAGGACTGGATTAGGACTCGGATACGATATTCAGATAGGGTTTCAACTTGGAGGTAGAGTTAAAGGTACATTTAGATTTGGGGCTAGGTTAAAGGATTTGGATTGAGGTCAGGGTTTCAGTTCAATTTTGACTTGGGGCTGGCTTAGAGTTAGGGTTAGCATTAGTAGAGCAGTTGGGTTTAAGGGTTAGGATTAGGGCAAAAGGGAGATAATAATGTTAGAACTGGGTTGGATTCATTTTGATTAATTTTTTGGTTTTGTTTTTTTGGCAGGGCAATTGGGGTTAAGTGACTTGCCTAAGGTCACACAGCTAGTAAGTGTGTCAAGTGTCTGAGGCTGGATTTGAACTCAGGTCCTCCTGACTCCAGGGCCGGTGCTGTACTCACTGCGCCCTCTAGCTGCCCTGATTCATTCTGGAATTAGGTTCATGGTGGTTCTTAGGTATGGCTGCAGTGGTATTGGGATGAGAGTTAGGTGTTAAGACTGGATTTTCAATTGGGGAAGCAGCTAGGTTACACAGGGGATAGATGCCTGGACATGGAAGGGGAAAAGAATTGAGTACGAATCCTGCCTGAGACAATTACTAGCTGTGTGAGGCCAAGCAAGTCACTTAACCTCTATCTGCCTCAATTTTCTCATCTGTAAAATGGAGATAATATTGTCAGTTGTTATGAGAATAAAATTAAATATTTGCACACTTTAAAAAACTATATAAATGCTAGCTATAGCTGTTGCTATTTACCATTGAGGTTGAGATGTGCAGGGATTGGAACTAAGATTGGAGGTAAGTTTTGGGTTGGGGTTAGGGTTGGACTAAGGGTAGGGTTTGTGGTTGTGTTTGGATTGCAATTAGGACAGGGCTCAAAATTGAGATTTCCATTAGTCTTATCACTGGCTAAAGGATAGCCTTCAGCTTAGAGCTAAGAAAGCATCTAGGAGCTTTCCTTGTCCAGACAATAGATGTGGAGGGAGGAGAACCTTAGCTTTTGTCTGATCAAAACAAGAAGCTTTTCTAGAGGTGGTAGGGGCATGTTCTGACACTGAATCATTGGAAAGAAGTGACTTGATCGCACCGCCTGATAACAAAGTGATGGAATTAAGATGCAGAATGTGAAATAGATATTTTTTGGCGTGGCCAGTGTAGGAATTTCTTTTGCTTGACTCCACATACTTGTTACAGGCAATTTATTTTCCTTGTTTTTTTTTTCTCAGTGAGGGAAGTGGTAGGGAGATTTCATTGAAAATAATATTTTTTTTGTAATGAAAGAAATGGCTTAGTAGGAAGTCTGGAAGAGCATTTGGGTTGCTTGGCTTGGATTTGAGTATTGGGCTATCTGAAGATAGATTAGGCTGACTCAGGAAATTGTGAATTCCCCTTTACTGGAGGTCTTCAAGGAGAGAATGGGTGGTTACTCATGAAGAACATTTATAGAAGGAATTCCTGTTTGGGTACAGGCTAGAACAAGGGTCATCTGAGATCTCTTCCAACTCAGAGATTCTGTGAGGCTTTGGAAGAATGAGAAGTATGTGTCACAGCTCTGGCTGAGAAGTCCTGGTCTATGCCTTAACCCAAGATTTCATGCCATTAACAGGGATCCTGTTTGCTGTGACTCTCATTGGACCAGGGTTGGCCTATGGGCTTGGAGGCCTCATGCTAAGGTTTTACGTGGATATTGATCGGATGCCTGAAGGTGAGTTCCCCCTTCTCTAATTCTCCCCTTCCTCAACATCCTTTGACCACTGGAAATGGAGGGGAGGAGGGAAGAGAAGGGAGAGCACGATAATCCCAGAGATCCAGAAATAACCTGGAACGAGATTAGTGGGGCATTACAACCGATTTTATTGCAGCATCCAGTTGATTTTGTCTACTCTGAAGGCCCAGCTCTGTGCTGGGAACCATGGGGGAAGACAAAAGGAAACATAATCCTTATTCTGAAGTTTCATTTTTTTGTTCTTGTACCCTTAATGCCTAGCGCACTACCGAGAACACAATAGGTGCTTAATAAATGCTTGTTGATTGATTTAGGAAAATTTGAGGGGAGAGAGAGAGAGAGAGAGAGAGAGAGAGAGAGAGAGAGAGAGAGAGAGAGAGAGAGAGAGAGAGAGATATTTCAGTGGGGAAGTGGAGGCAGGGAGGGAGGGAAGGGAGGGTTGGCTCTCTGGCAATGACTTAGTCTTATGGAAAGAGTGGTTTATACATCTTAAAACAATGTAGAAAAGGGGCCCTGCTGTTACTATTCTTTTAGTTCAAAGAAGAAGCTGAAGCCTCGAGAAAATGGTTCTGTATCTTTCAAAGGGGGAAACAGGATACTCAGACACTAAGTCCCTAGGCTCTCCTGGAGTCAGGAAAGGAATGGGTGGAGCCATGAGGTGCAGTACAGAGAAGCCTCACTCAGTTTTTGAGCTGCCCAGACGTGTCTTTGTCCTGTGATGGCAACTTCCTAAAACCAGAGGCTTAGCACTTCAGTGAGTCTTGGCTTCTGGGAAGCCACTGAAGGGGCCACCCCCACCCCAGGATACACAAGGAACCTCAGGGAAAGGAAGGGGCAATGAGGGCTGCAGTCTTCCCTACTGGCTCATTTTTTTTTTTAACTTTTGTTGTTTAGTTGACAGGTATTTATTTTCTCTCCCTCCTACCTTCCCCTTTCATTTTGAAAAAGAAAAAGGAAAACAAAATTCTTATGACAAAACCACAATGAAACCAAACAAATTCCCACATTGTCCAGGCCCAAAAATATGTCTCATTCTGCATCCTGAGTCTATCAGCTGCCTCTCTGTCAGGAGATGAGAAGCTTGCTTTGTCATCAGTCCTCTCGGGCCTCGGCCTGATTTCACATCACTTCCCTTCATATATTCTGTCACTGGCAAATGATTTTACTCTACGTTCCCCAACCTGGTCCTGCGCCTTCCTCAGTCCCATTTTTGCAAACAGTCCCCTAGGGCAGGGCCGCAGTCTCTCCTCATTTCTCCCTGTCAGGCGTGCTGGGCTCCCTGCAAGGCCCAGCTCAGGTGCTCTGATTTCCAGGAAGTCTTCCCTGAGTTTCCACCTCTCTCTTTCCTCATATTTCCTTTGGGCTCCTTTCCTGGATCTCTTCTTTCCCCTTTTCACAGTCCACCTTGTATCCTAGTTACTTACATAATTATTGTATCACTCTCCAAACTCACACTCCAATCTGGCCTCAATACATTCCCTGTTAGATTGTAAAACATGAGGTCAGGGACCATGTCATACTTACCATTGTCTTGCCCTTTCCTCAGTGCCTCCCCAAAACTTTAGGCCCCAGGGCCAAATCTCTCAGCGTTGCTTGATCTCTTCCTAAAGCCTAACTTCAAACTCCTAGGGATGACTTTCCTAGCCCTTTAATTTGCTGTGCTCCTTGGGTTCAGAGACCCACTACCCTCTATCCCTAATTACCTTCCTTCCTTCCCCTGCTGCCACCTCAAGACCTGGGTTCAAGCGTCTGCTTACTTCAGAAAGTGTCTACTATGTCAGAGGGACAATGGTAGCTTCTGGGGTTGCAAAGGTATACGACTGAAACAGCGTCTGCCCTCAAGTAGATTTTACTCTGGCTGCACTCCCCACTCCCACTCTGGACCACAAGCTCATATTTTCAAGGTTTGTGTTTCCCCTTACAAAGGAGAAAAAAAAAAAGAATGTGCACATTCAGAGACAATGGCTCCTATCTCTGTATTGCTTGAAATTTTCAAAGCCTTTTCAGGGAGGGAGGTGGTCTGACTGCCCTTTTACAGATGAGACAATGGAGACTCAGAGCAGTTCCTAAGATTCATTGATTGCATAGGATTTAGGCCTGGGAAAGGGCCATGGCTCTCGATTAGTCCAAACCCTTTATTTTGCAGAGCACAATGAGCCCTTTGGGGGAGAAAAAGCGATTGAACTGAGATCCTACAGTTGCAAGTAGGAATCTGTCCATCAACCAGACTTTATTGGTGTTTACTATGTGCCAGGCACTGTATGAAGCAGGAAGTGGGGCAGGGAAGAGAAGATGCGATGGAAAACGGGAAAACAGTCCCTGCCCTTGAGGACCTTATAGTCTAATGAGCAGAGGTGATTTTTAAACCCACGCCTACTGGCTCTGAACCCAGTGCCTTCTTTGCTTTTTCCAGAAATCACACACACACACACACACAATATATTGATACAAAGCAATCACATACATATATGTACATATATCCTTGTGTATATATACACACCCAGACACATAATATATACATGTGTGCATTGTATGTGTTATATATGTATATGTGTATGCACATGTATAAACATACAACTTCCTGGCCTGCTGCCTTGAGTTTTATTTAAACTCTTATGTTTATTTCTTATGATAAGATACCTCGCCTAACTTCTCTGCAGATTTGGGGAGGAGGTCTATGTGTGTGGAATGCTGAATATAGTGTCAGATTGTTTTTTTAGTTTTTGACATTCACTTCCATAAATTTTAAATTTTCTCCCCCTCCTTCCCCCCTCCCTCCCCAAGACAGCCTGCAATCTTATATAGGCTCTGCATATACATTCCTATTAAACACATTTTCACATTAGTCATGTTGTATAGAGGAATTATAATGAATGGGAGAAATCATGAGAAAGGAAACACAAAAAGAAAACAATCTGCTCCACTCTGCATTCAGGCTCCATAGTTCTTTCTTTGGATGTGGATGGCATTTTCCATTATGAGTCTTTCGGAATTATTTTAGGTCCTTGCATTGCTGAGAAGGGCTAAGTCTATCAAAATCAGTCATTGTACACTGTGGCTGTTACTGTGTATTTTTTTTAATATACTGATTTGTTGATTTCTTTCTCATCTTCTTCCATATATTTGTGTAAGTCACTTTAAGTTTGCAAAATACACATCCATTCCCAAGAAACTTCTGATCATGGGATCATAGCTTTAGAACTGGAGGGGACCCCAGAAGCCTTCCAACATGACCCCAATTTTACAGATGAGGAAAGAGGTTCAGAGAATAGAAGAGACTTACTTAAGGTCACATTGCTATTATGTGGCAGAGCAAGGTCTGAAGGCCTGATTCTAAGCCCAACTGCCAGCATATAAACTTCATAATTTATTCTTTAACTTAGGTTGCTTATGCTTAGTTAAGTGCTCTAACCTGGAAACTCCTCACTACAAAGATCTGCCTGCTCCCCTTCCTGGCCCAGAGAAGTGTTCTTGTATCCCAGAACAATTAATTGTCATTAGGCCGTTTTGTTTCTCTAGGCCAAACTCATTGGGCCATTTTATAACGCCAGGCTCACTCTGAACCGGGAAGCAAGTGTCTTTGTCAATGTCATTCTCTGGTTGTTTGTTTCACCTTCATTTTTTCCTAACTCCTGGCTATCTAACTTTCTTTCCCTCCCTCCAAGGGAGACAGTATAGTATTAATAGAAAAAATACTGGATTTAAAGGTGGAGGAAGTGGCTTTGCTACCTACTACCGATATGAGCTAGGGATAATCATTCCCCCCCAGCCTCCCCACCTCAGTTTTCCCATTTGTGACATATTGGGGTTAACGGTCTCTAAAGTTCTTTCCTGTCCTAAATCCTGTAAAGCCTTCTATCTTGAGCTCCAAGGTACTGTGATCCAGGCAGAAAAGAATGGGCTTTGTGGGCCTGAATCTGAAAGTCATAGACACTCATAGGAGGAAGAGATTGGCTGGTGTATCTAGGATAAGCCATTGCCTACAGAAGATGAGTGCCTATGCCCTACATGGTGTGGGGGGTGATTCCCACCTTCCCCATGAAACAGCTTCCCAGCTCGCTCCCTTGTTTGAACTAATATGATTATCTCTTAGGAGTAGACACCTCCCCCAACTCCTCGGCAGATTTCGAGAAGGGAGGAAGGTCTTTGTGTGTAGAACATTGAATATGTGTTATCAGATTTTATTTTTTGACATACTGATTGGTTTTGCTGATTTCTTTCTCATTTCCTCTTTTTAAAACTTTTGTTTTAAGAGATGACTCTTTGAGAGAGGTAAGGGAATAAATTAATGAATAAAATATTTATTAAGCATTTACTATGTGCAAAGCACTGTGGGGACACACATAGAAAAATAGGACGGTCCCTACTACTCTCAAGGAACTCATGGTCTAATAGGGGAGATAGTACATATGCACAGTTTCAGCTGCAAGTGAGATGGAAAAGTCCCATGTTCCTTAGGGTGCAGGAACAAAACAAATGGCAATGCATCTTCTTTAATATCAATTCCACTGATAAAAATCACTTCCTTTTCTGATGTGGAGCCATCTGATGGTGCCAAGGCCTCTGCTGGCAAGAACTTTACTTTCTGGGTCTTCAGAAGCTGGAGATGGTAGCCTCTGCAGGAGTGGTTGCCAGGCTGCATCTCCAGGATGATGGCTAAGGGTGCTGGGCTAGAAACACTGCCATTCCAAAGGCTCTTGGGATGTATACAAGTGGAAGTTTAGGTGATTTAAAAAGACATTGATAATAAAATTTTTTTGGAGGGGTTAAGTGACTTGCCCAAGGTCGTATAATTAGTAAGTGTCAAATGTCTGAGGTCAGATTTGAACTCAGGTCCTCCTGACTCCAGAGCTGGTGCTCTATTCACTGTGCCACCTAGATGCCCCGCCCCTGCCAATTTTTTTTTAACTCTATCTCTCTGCATCAGTTGGAACAGGGATAAAACTAGAAAGTGGATTTAAACGGAGTCTCTGAGTTGGAAGTTAGAGGCCATCTATTCCAACCCCTCCCTGAACACAAGTGGGAGGTTGGCATTGACAAGGAAGCTTCCTTATTGGTTGAGAGTGAGATGGGGCTAGAACAGGAGTCAGCAAATGCCACTGCCTTCTGCTTGTTTTTCTCTTTCCCCCCCCCCACCCCATGAGTAGATTTTGGGGGAAAAAAAAGCCAGCCCTGAGAACTGCTCATCCAGCCTTGCTGGGGGATCATGTGCCCTCCTGCCCATTCTGTTTTTAGAGACCTCCAATTACTAGGAAATGCTTATAGAGACTGGAAGGGAAGAGGGTTACATAGTATCCAACCCTGGGCTTTAAGCTTTGCTGAACTGCGTCAGCTTCCCGAGGATTCTAGCTTTCCCTACCTACTGGTCCAAACTCTTTATATTTGTCCCCAGTGCTTCCTCCCTTATTCCTTTCTGAAGCCCTAGTTGAGCCTCACTAACATCCTGACCTCCCCGGTCCCTGGGTTCAGCTGGCTCGTCTCAGGATGAGTAGCCCCTGGTCTGGCATGACAATGACTTTCCCCCTTCTGCTCCTTTCACCAGCACAACAGAATACCAATGCCTGGCACCTCCCCCCCCCCCCCCCCCCGCCTTCCCTTACCACATCCTAGGGATCTTATTTACAAAGGAAAGGAGAATATATAAATTTAGAAATAATACGCCAGGGGAAGGGAAGGAGACACCAGTATAGCATCATAGGCTTTTGGAACTGCAAGGAACTTCAGACAACATATGGTCCTACCCTCTCGTTTTACAGATAGGAAAACTGAGGTTCAGAGAGATTGAGATCTAATGCCTAAGGTCACACAGCTGGAATTGGTGGATTCAGAACTTGAGCCCAGGCCTTCTGACTCTAAATTCAGAGCTTTTTTCTGCTATATACCACGTGCACAAAAGATTTCTGCCCAGCTCAGCTATGCAGTTTATTAGTTTGTCCTAACAGAGGGGGTAATCAGAGTATAAGATTTGCTATCAGAAGTCCTGAGTTCAAGTGCTGGCTTTGCCAATGACTGGCTGTGTGACCTTTAGCAAGGCTCTTTAATACTCTCTTCTTCCCTCATCTATAAAATGGGGCTAATGATACTTTCATTGCTCCCTTAAGGTAGCTGGGTGTTGCAGTGGATAGAGTGCCAGACCTGGGGTCAGGAGGACCTAAGTTCAAATCTGGTCTCAGACACTTTAGCCACGTGACCCTGGGCAAGTCACTTAACCCTGTTTGCTTCAGTTTCCTCATTTGTAAAATGAGCTGGAGAAGGAAATGGCAAACCACTCCAGTGTCTTTGCCAAGAAAACTCCAAATGGGGTCACAAAGAGTCAGACACGACCGAACAACAACAAACTCTCTACAAAGACATGATTTGGTACAAGGCTAGTTTTTCTGGATCCCATATTGAGAGGTCCAGAATAGTGACGCCTATAAAAAGGAATCAGGGGATAGTAGAAAGAGCTCTGGATTTGGCAGATATTTCTTAGCTGTGTGACCTTGGACAGCCAATTCACTTTATCTCTGTAGGATTTAGTTTCCTCATCTCTGAAAAAACCTTGTAAAACCCTTTCCAAATGCCCTGTATGTTATAGAAGGTTCTTGAAGCCTCCTTGTGGTATGGTATGAAGACTACCACAAAATTATCCCTTCTAAGTTGAAACAGATATCAATGGAGCTCCCTGTCCTCTGCCCAGGTCAGACCTCACCGGGAGCACTATGTTCAGTTCTGATGCCACAAGAGAGGAAAGACAGGGACAAGCTGGCATGAGCCCAGAGAAGGGTGACCAGGCTAGGAAGGGGAATGGAAACTTTGCCATATGAGCATCAGTTGAACAAACTGGTGATATTTTATCCAGACAAGAGAAGACTTAGGAGGAAAGTGATAGCTGTCTTCAAGTGTTTGAAAGATCATCTTGGAGAAAGAGGTTAGGATTGTTCTGCTTGGCCCCTCAAGGGCAGAACCAGGAAGAATGGGAAGGGAGTTACAAGGCAACAAGTTTCAGTTGAGTACAAGAAAGGACTTTCTAATAATAGGATCTTAGTTTTAGAGCAGGAAGAGATTTCAGGCCATCTTGGAAAATTGCTTCATTTTCCAGATAAGGAAATTCCCACAGGTGGTGAAAGAGGCAATATTTGGACTCAGGCCCTCTAGCCCCAAACCCAGCACTCTTCATAGGCTGTCCCCTGATCCCAGGCTGGAAAGGGCTCTCTCAGGTTACAGCAGGCTCCTTGATATTGGAAGTCTTAAAGCAAAGCCTAGATAGTTACTTCTTAGGGAATCTGCAATTGGACTTGGTGTGGATTATGGGTGGAACTAGATGCCATCTGAGGTCCCTGCCAACTCAGAGACTCTTGGACACTATCAAAGAATGAATGTCAGAGCTAGAAAAAACCTTAGAATCATAGAATCATGGGAAGATCTTTCTTGGATCAACTCAAAACTTTCATCTTTGCAACTTCCACCCTACGTTCTTAGTCCTGGTACAGCAAAGACTGTCTCACTTTTGTATTCCTATGGTGGGAGCTTAGTAAATATTTGTTAATCAATTGATTCTGCTTTCAGTCTAATCCCTCTTTCATGTGATAGCCTTTAAATAGTTGAATACCTCTCATTTTTTCCCGCAAAGTCATATGTTTTGTGCAGTTGCTTCCGTCATGTCTGGCTCTTCATGACCCCATTTGGAGTTTTCTTGGCAAAGATACTGGAATGGTTTGTCATTTCCTTCTCCAGCTCATTTTACAAATGAGGAAACTGAGGCAAACAGGGTGAAGTGACTTGACCAAAGTCATACAGGTAGTAAGTGTCTAAGGGCAGATTTGAATTCAGGTCTTCCTGATTCCAGGCCTGGTGCTATATCCACTGTGCCACATCACTGCCCCAAAGCCTTGTGTACTCCAGATTAAATATCTCTGGTTCCTTTAATAGACTTCCATATGATATCCAGTCCTCTTACCATCCTGAGTGCCATCTCCTGAATTCACACCGGTGTCTCAATGCCCTTCCTAACATATGATGCCCAGAACAGAATAAAATACTCCAGATGTGTTCTGACCAAGAAGGAAAACAGCAAGATGATTACCTCTCTCTTTCTGAACCCTATGCTTGTGTTAATGGGACCTAAATTGGAGCTACTTTCCTTGACCACTTGACTTTCATACAATGAACTCATATTGCATTGGCAAGTCTTCCAAAAGCCCCACATCTTTCATTGGATGAACTGTTCGCTGTCTTACTGTGAGAAAGCATTCATTTGGACCGCCCCCCCCGCCCCCCCCATCTATTCCAATCAGTGTTAATCAGTTTGAAATGGTTTCAAAGGGGGTAGTGATTCGAAGTTCTGTATATCAGGCCCCAGAACTACTACAGATTCTAAATTCATTTGCTTAATCATAGGAAGCTAACTAGAGGCCCTCCGCTCTTGTTTTTCCTTGTCATGGTGACCAAGCCCAGTATGGCAGAGTTGACTCAATTACATGGAAAGTCCTCCAATTTATTTTTGTACCTCTGGACCATTCTCTCTTGCCCAACACAAGCAGGTAACCATCTTATGACCACTTAGTCAGTGGAGATGCCTGATACTTCACCCAACCTGTGACACCCCTCACCCCCTGCTAATGTATCATTTTTGGCCCTCAGAAGCAAGGTCTGGCAACCAATGAAATTCTGTATTTTACCATGCTTCTTTTGCATATTTGGGTATCAAACCCTATGAAAACAAGGTCCCAGGAGAAGGAGGCATAGAAGATCATGAGGAAGATCTGAGGTCCACTTCATTAGAGGGGACCATGGACCCTTTAATGAAGTGCCATTACCTCAGAGCTCTGACTCAGTTTCTTTTATTGTAGATTGGACAATTTTAATCCCCACATAACCATCCCCTCCTCTATTTTGGGGTTGACTTTTTTGTGGTTTTTTTTTTTTTGGAGACGGGAAAGCAGGGCAATTGGGGTTAAGTGACTTGACCAAGGTCACACAGCTAGTAAGTGTGTTAAGTGTATGAGGCCACATTTGAACTCAGGTCCTCCTGACTCCAGGGCCAGTGCTCTACTCACTGTGCCACCAAGCTGCCCCGGGGTTGATTTTTTTAAAAAAATCTAAACCCTAGACTTTACATTCATCACTATTATATGTCACATTGAATTCAGTACTGAAAAAAACAAAGCGTATCCTAAGTGCTTTAAGAATTGTAAAGCACTGGCCTTATGATAGCCCTATACAGTAGGTAGTGAAAGCACTAGTGCCTCCATTTTACAGATGAGAAAACTGAGGCTCAGAAAGACTAACTGATCTGTCCAAGGTCCAGCGGCTGACAAGCAGCAGAGCGGGAACTCAAAACCAAGTATTCCGTCCAAACCCAAATCTTTTTCCACTGTGCCACACGAAGGGACGTTGAAGAGTCAGTCCATTGTTCCAAGCTGTTCAGAACTTCTGAGGTCCCAATTCTGTCACCTCATATATCATTTGTCCCTCCCAGCTTTTGTGTCATCCCCAAGCCCCAACACCATCTCTGCATCCATCCAGATCATTGATAAAAATGCTGAATAGAACAGAGTCAAGGACAGAGCCTTGTGATGTTCCCCTGGAGGTTTATTGCCTCCGGAATAGTTTTAATAGTTCTTTTTGTTGTCATTGGCCCTCCTCCCAAGCCCGGGATCCTTCTGGATACTTACATTCCTAGCCTGATTCTTCTAGAACTGTGCCCTTTCCTATCCATCCTTGGGTTACTTACTTACATCTTCCCCGAATGACTTTTAAAAATCTAAGTGGGTCATGGGATTTGGAGCTTGGAGGAACTCTAGCGATGATCAATTCCAGCCCCCTCATCTTTTATAAATGAGGAGACGGCTGCTCAGAGAGCTCAAATTACTTGCCCAAGGTCACACAGCCAGGAAGCAGCAGAGCGAAGATTCCAACCCAGGCCCTTCAACTCCAAAACCGAGGCACCACCCCACTCCCTCTCTATCAGTTTTCTATGTATTCACATCTTAGGGTAACCCCTTCCTTCTTCATTAATATAATTTATGCTTACCCCTGTTAAATTTTACTCTTGAGAAGTTCCCATCCTTCAGAGACCAACTTCCCCTGTAAGTCATTAAGCCAGGGGTCCTGAGCCTACCTGTCTTTTCTCTGAACACTCTAATCTGCTCTCAAAAGCTTTAGGCCGTGTGTCAGGGTATGCCACGCTTCCCCTTCTCTATCTGTCTCCGTCATGGAGTGGTCACTGTCTCCCAGGGTTCCCTCTAATTTCTACCTCAGTAGCCACTTCCTCCTTGTTGGTCAGGCTCAGGTTAAGAATAGCACTTCCCCCTCCCTGCTCCATCTTCCTTCTGAAGGAAGAAATCATAATTGAGGCAAATCAAGAATTTATCAGTTGGTCTGCTGTCAGCATAGAGCTCTGGTGCATGGTGCCTGGATAACCGAAGGCCCCTCTCACTACTATATACCATCTTCTGGCCGGTTGTTATGGGCTTCTGGAAATCATCAAACTGCACCCTCCCCCTCTCCCAGCCCTCCCCAATCAGGTTTTCTGTAGTACACAGTGCCACAGTGATTTTCATGTATCGCTTCTGTTTCGCCATTTTTATTTTCCCCTTCCATAATAGAACATAGATTCTTCTAATAGACTATGTGGGCAGCTAGGTGGAGCAGTGGCTAGAGCCCTGGAGTCAGGAAGACCTGAGCTCCAATCTGGGCTCAGACATTTACTAGCTATGTGACTCTGGACAAGTCACTTAACCCTGTTTGCCTCAGTTTCCTCATCTGCAAAATGATCTGGAGAAGGAAATGACAAATCACTGCATTATCTGTGCTGAGAAAACCCCAGATGGAGTCACAAAGAGTTGGATACAACTGAACGATGACAATAAACTTTAGAATATAGAAAGTCCAAGTTGACAGGGACCATTAGAAATAATAAAAAATAATAAATAGCAGCAATTAGTATTCATATAATGCTTTAAATTTTTCAGAGCTGAGAGGGACCTTACTTGGAACAGAGAATGTAAGAACTGGAAAGGGAGCCTAGAGCACAGAATGGCAGAGCTGGCAGGAAGCTTGGAACATAGGACATCACACAATCATAAATTTAAATCTAGAAGCGACATCAGAGGATATCTAAGCCAAACCCCTCAGTATATAGATGAGGAAACTGAGGCATACACAGGTTAAGTCATTGGTCCAAGGTTTCACAGTTACTTACATCGGTGGCAGAGCCAAGATGGCAGCCCCAAAGATCTTAGCACACAGAAAGTTAGAGTGGGAAGTGGCCTTGAAAGCTCATAGTCCAGCCTGGTCATTTAAAGATGAAGAAGTAACATTGACCCCGGGGGAAGTGATTTCTGTAAGGATGTAGAGCTAGTAAGAGTGAAGTTAGCCTTTTAACTTGTGTCTTCTGGTTGTTGGTCTAGGGCTCTTTTCACACACATTTTCCTTCCATACTCTCATTGGCCCCACACCCCCAGCCTGAAGCAGGTGAGGTGGTTATCCCTAATTTAAAGAAAAGGAGATTGAGCCTAATTTAGTGAGTGGATTTGCCCAAGGTCATGCAGTCAGCAAAAGTGAAAGCAGGAAAGTATTCATGGGATTAAAGGATCCGGAGTAGAAGAGACTGATTTGTTTAGTCCAATCTCATTATTTTCAGAGGAGAAAAATTAGGCCCAGAGAAAGGGAATGACTTGAACGTGACCTATGCAAACAAGAATGAGGCTCCTCTGGTTCCAAATGGATTCTGTCTCCCTTCGCTGTGGCACCTCCCTGTACTCAGTTGGCTCTGGTTTCTTTTCCAGGAGGCATCTCCCTGACTCCAAAGGACCCACGCTGGGTGGGTGCCTGGTGGCTGGGCTTCTTGGTCTCTGCTGGTGCTGTGACCTTGACTGCTCTCCCTTATTTCTTCTTTCCCCGGGAGATGCCAAAGGAGGAGCAGGAGCTTGGTTTCCGGAAACGGATCTTACCTTCGCTGGATGACAAAGTAAGGGCCCCTGATACTAGAGGTAGTACCCCCTACATCTCTTCTGCTCCTATGTGTAAGGTCCTCCTTCAAGGCCAAAAGCAGGGTCAAGGATGGAGTTCTGTGGCACTTCACTAGAGATATCTTGCTCCCAAACAAAGCTAAAAGGAAAAAAAAGTCAGTTTTGAAGTTTTGAAATTCTGGCTGGGAAGGGAGAGGAAAGAAAACAGAGGCCTGGAGGAGACAGCTCAGGGCCTGCTCTTCATCACCTCCCATTTCCAATTAATTATACTTCCCTGGGGTCCCACCATGCTTGAGAACTTACTTCTATTGGGCTTTTGGTATATGTGGCATGCTGTTATTTGGAGCTGGGGGCAGGGTTATATTTAATGAAGACTCTAAGCTCTAATATTCAGAGCCCTTTCCTATCCTTTTAGGCCTGTGTCAGATGTCACAGGCCCCTGACAAATTGCAGAGGGATCATAGGGTCATAGGATTAGAATTTATGGGAACCTTTGAGATCATCTAGACCAGAGATGTCCAACTCCTGGCTCATGCATGCCTCAAGACTCTGGAGGGGGCCTGAACCAGATTGAAAAGGAAAAGTATTTAACAAAACAAATGTAAATACAATGCAAAATAGATAGCATTAGTTTGTGGTTTTCTAAGTCAATATGCAGAATCCATTTCTATTTCAGTTTGATGCCACTGAGAACCCCTTGCCCTTATTTTATGTGGGGTTAGGGTGGGACTGAAGACCAGGGATAGTAAGTGTCCTGACTATGGTCACACAAGGAAAAGACTGGAGAAAAGGGAGACCAGTGATTGTAGAACTAGAGAATTGCAATGGTCTGCACAAGAGGGCTTGAATTAGGGTGAGCAAAGAGAAAGCAGATAAATCCAAGACATCTGATAGAGATTGCCAGAAGTAATGAGAAATAGGAAATAGGAAGACAGGAGAGGAGCTCTTTTTGTGAGGGAAGAGCTTGATTTGAGGGGTGGGAGGCAAGTCAGATGCAACGGATTCTTCTGCGTGTCTCTGTTTCTAGTCAGTGGGGAGAGGGGCCCTGAGGGTAGGGTAGGCTTGAGGGAGGTGGATCCCTCAGATAGATCCTAATTCAGACTGCCATCCTTCTGGCCTACCCCACAAGAGATGGAGGAGAAAAATCAAAAAGAATAACACCGAATTCCCATTTTTTGAGTTCTTTGATGTGTTGGCACAGCCCTGAACCCAGCAGTTGAGTGGTCGGTGTGTCTGTTGTGGGACAAGCCCAGCCTGGGATCCGTTATACTTCAGTAGCACAGCTAGCCTTCAGTAAAGCATGTCAAATTCCTGGGGCTCCAGCTCCTTCTTGGAACTGGCCATGGGGCGCTTGCCCTTCTCTACTATATATTTCTAAACTTCCACTTGGATCTCTAAACTCCCTGCTTCTCTTCCTGAGTTTGGAGGCCTGCCAGATTCATTTGCACATCCTACAATCCCAGGCCCACCATTGGCCAACTAAAAAGCCTGATGGTATGATGGCAGAGTGGACTGAGGGGGAGGACAAGTGTTCTACCCACATCATAATGTAATTGACAGCAAGCTAATATTTCCTTCTCCCTCCCACCCCAGCTATGCCCCTTACTCAGCACTTCTCAGTGACGATCAGGTTTATAGCTAGAAGGGATTGTAGAGACCATTGAGTTCAACCATCTCCCATTTCACAGATGAGGCAAAGAAAAATGAAGCGACTTGCCCAGGGTCACACACAGCTTAAGTGTCTGACGCAGAATCTGGACCAAAGACTCCACATCTAATACCCAAGTACATTATGGAGCTGAGGGACAGCAGAAAAACCACTGACCTGGAGATTCAGAGTCCTAGTGTTAAGTCCTAGCTCTATTACAAACTAGCCATGTAACCTTGGGCATGGCTTAGGCCACTCTGGGCTTCTGTTTCCCCATCTGTAAAATGTGGAGATTGGAGTGGGTGATCTCCAATGTCTCTTCTAGCTTTGCTCTTTTAATACTCGTCTTTTTGTTGTTGTTTGGTCATTTTCCATTGTGTCCAACCTTTTGTGCCCCCATTTGGGGTTTTCTTGGCAAATATACTGGAGTGATTTGCCATTTCCTTCTGCAGCTCATTTTACAGATGAGGAAACTGAGGCAAACAGAGTGAAGTGATTTGTCCAGGGTCACAAAGCTAGTAAGTTTCTGAGGCTGGATGTGAATTCACGAAAATGAGTCTTCTTGACTTAGGAGTCCTCAAACCAGCTACCAGTCCCAGTTTCTATAACACTTGCTGTCTATGTGACTTCAGACAAGTCACTTGACCCTCTCTGGGCTTCAGTAAAATGGGTATAATAACATTTGAAAACACCACTGCTAACCGTACCTCCAGCTGGCATGCTAAGCATTGCCTCGTTGTTTATGTTGTTACTCTGTTATACGACTCTAAGTTTCTATGGCAATTCCTCTCAAATGCTGTGACTCAGCATATCTAAACCTCTGAGTCAAAGATTCTTTGAACAGTATAGTTTGTCTGCTGCCAACCCTTCCCAGTTCCTGGCTTCATCCTGTTAACAGTTTGAAAACCCCAGAATGACTGTAGAGAACATGGAGCTCTGCTTCCCTCTCCCTCCTGCAATAAATATTGATGTGGGTGGAATTGTTCCTTAGCCTCGCCTGAGTGCTGACTTGGCTGGCTATGTTTTCATTATCTCCTGCCTGCCCTGGCCCTACCTCCTTCCCTCCCTTCTCCAGCTGCTGATCGTGAATCAGATGGATGGCCCTGGGCAGAGCGAGAGAAGGGGACCTGATAGAAGCAGGCTCTGGAAATCAGGGAGGTCCCTGGGAATGAAATCTTCACCTTGAGGGAGCAGAGGGGAGCAGCCTAACCCAGAGAAAGATGAGGGCTGAGGAAGGGGTATAGTATATGGAGAATCATAAAATGCTAAATCACAGAATTTTCAGACTTCAGATTCATAGAAAATAGAACCTGAGAAAGGGGCAGCTAGGTGGTGCTAGGCCTGGAGTCAGGAAGACTCATCTTCCTGAGTTCACATGTGGCCTCAGACACTTACTAGCTGTATGACCCCGGGCAAGTCACATAACCCCATTTGCCTCAGTTTCCCTATCTGTAAAATGAGCTAGAGAAGGAAATGACAAACCACTCTAGTATCTTTGCCAAGAAAATCCCAGATGGAGTCAAGAGTCAGATACAGCTGACTAAAAGAAACCAAAACAAACAAACAAAAACCTAAACAACAAAGAACCTGAGAATCAAAAAAGAAAATCAAAGAATCATACAATCAGTCAGTCAGCTAGCATTTATTAAGTGCCTACTATGTGTCAGGCACTATTCTAAGCACTGGGCGTACAGAAAAAGGGCAAAAACCCCATACTCTCTGAAGCTAACAGTCTAATGGGACAGATAACGTACATGCAACTATGTACAAATACATAAACAAGATCTAGACAGGATAAATTGAGGGTGGTGTCCAAGGGAAGGCACAAAGATTAAGGGGGACTGGTGGGGTTTTAGCTGAGACTCGCAGAATGCTAGGAGACAGAAAGGAGAAAAGAGAATGTTGCAGGAATAGAGACAGCCAGTGCAAACACTCAAGAGTTGAGATAGGGGATGTCTCGTTCCAGGAATAGCAAGGAAGTCAGTGAGGGGTCAGGGAAGGGATGGGGGGAGAGTAAAGTACAAGAAGTCTAGGAAAGTAGGGAGGGGCCAGGCCGTGAAGGGCTTTAGAAGTCAAATCGAGAATTTCATATTCGATCCTAGAGGTAATAGGGAGCCAATTATTGACTTATGGAGGCGGGGAGGTGATATGCTTAGAATCAGCTAAAGTTGGCAAAACCAAGGCTTAACTGCTCCTTTTGTTCCTATCATTGGGGTATATTATTCAGTTTAATTTAATCTAATAAACATTTACTAAATGCCAATTGTATGCCATGTACATAGGGGCATCTAGGTGGTACAGTGGATAGAGTGCCAGGGCTAAAGTCAGGAAGACTCATCTTAGCTATGTGACCCTGGGCAAGTTACTTAACCCTCTTTGCCTCAGTTTCCTCACCTGTAAAATGAGTTCAATAAGGAAATGGGAAACCATTCCAGTATTTTTGCTGAGAAACCCCCAAATGGGGTGATGAGGAGTCAGACATGACTGATATGACTCAACAACAAAACTGTTTGCCAGGCTCTATGTTGGGCAGTGGGAATACGAAGACAAAAATGAAAGCAGTCCCTGCCTTCCAGGAGTTTATGTTCTACTTGGAGGGGAAATAATTTGAGCAAAGAAAATAAATACAATAGCTGTCTAGGAAGAATGAACTGACAATTGAGTAGGTGCCGATGAGGGCTGGGACCTACCTACCTACCCCTAAAGCAGAGAATCAGGGAACCTCTGAGCGGGAAGGAGATTCAGTGACCATTTAACCCAGCTTGTTCCTGAATAGGGATCCCTTCCACAATATCCTCAAAAAGTACTCATTCAGACTCTGCTTGAAGATCATGCAAATTTAAATGTATATATATATATATATGCACTAAAAAGAATGGGGCTAGGGACAGACCACTGAGATACTCCATTGAAGACAAATGGAGTATCTCTCTCCCAGTAGCATCTATTTCATCAATGGCTCTTATTTGGGTGTTGTCACTCACCTAATTCTGTGTCCCTTCTTATGGTTGATTAATAGACAAACAGATAGACAGACAGACATATAGATAGATAGATAGATAGATAGATAGATAGATAGATAGATAGATAGATAGATAGACGGATAGACAAACAGACAGACAGATGGATGGACTGACAGACAGACAGACAGACAGGTAGATAGATAGATAGACAGACAGACAGATAGGTAGATGAATAGATAGATAGAAAGATAGATAGATAGATAGATAGATAGATAGATAGATAGATAGAGATAGATAGATAGACAGATGGACAGACAAATGAACGGACAGATGGACTGACAGGCAGGCAGGCAGTCAGGTAGATAGATAGACAGACAGACAGACAGATAGATAGGTAGATGGATAGATAGATAGATAGATGGATGGATGGATAGATGGACAGACAGATGAATGGACTGACAAACAGACAAATAGATGGATGGATGAACGGACAGACAGACAGAGTGACAGATGGATGGACTGACAGACAGACAGACAGACAGATAGATAGATGATAAAGCATTTATTAAGTACTTAAGCACTGTGATACATTGTGCTTATCACTAAAGATACAAAAACAACCAAGAAAGGCCCAACCCCTCAAAGATCTTACATTTCTTAGGGAAAGACCACACATACAGGGGATCTGGAAAGAAGGAAAATGGGAAAAGAGGAGGACAATATCTCCCTGGGGGGTGCAGGGTGAAGAAATGGGCCAGGAAGTGTCACAGAGGCCTAGGCTGAGGTGAGATAAGGGGAAAATTCACCCATCTAAGTGTGGGAACGAGGGATGGAGTCCAAGTTTGCAATGAGATGGAGATGATTGGAGAGTAAGGCCATATTAAGGAAATGACCAGGAAGCAATATGGAGGCCTGGGCTTTAGCAAGTGTGAGGCTAGTGTATGAAACTTTACTCAATGCCTTGTTGAAATATCCAGTTCTTCTCTTCTCCTGGCTGAACATCCTCAATTCTAAACGTCATGTGACTGAATGAATAAAGCTTTTATTAAGTGCTTACTTTGTTGAAAGCCTCGTGCTGAGTACTGGAGATGTAGAAATGATGTTCTCCAGGAGCTCGCATTCTATTGGGGAAGACAACATGTATAGAAGGTTTCAGCTGCAAGTCGAATAGAATGATCTTGTAGTCCTTAGGGCAGTAATGCCTCCTCTTTAATGGCATCTCTAAGGATACAATCTTCTGCCTCTGATGTTGAACTATCTGACAGTGCTAAGAATGTCGGTGACAAGAACTCCCTTTTCTGGCTCTTCAGCTGATGCAACTGTAGCTCCCGAAGGAGCAGTTGCCAGGCTGCGTCTCCATCGGGTTCGCCTCCCCGGATGATGACTGTGAGAGTGAGGCTAGAAGCTGGACAGGTGGCCCGAGGAGGACAGCCTCTCCCTGGGCTCGGATGGTTTCTTGCCTATTGGTGGCAGCTGATCAGCAGTTGTTCCTAGCAGTGATAAGGAAGGAGGGCCCGTCCTCCACAATGATTTCCCTCCTCAGCGATGTCAGAGGAGGCTGGACTGGAAGCAGGTCCAGCGGTTTGGGGGACGCTGTTATTCCCAAGACTCTTGGGCTCAGCGAGCAATGCTGTGTCTTAAGGTCTTTGGGGAGGTGGTGGCTAAGGTACTGGTGATTGTTTGACATGCCTGGCATGTACTGCCTCCTGCATCACCCTCGGGGTGCTCCTATAACATAGGATCTTAGTCTTAGAAGTGGATAGGACCTTAGAGGTCATACAGTGAAACTCTCTCATTTTACAGGGGAAGAGCTGGGGCTCAGAGAGGTGAGATGAAGTGTCAGTAGTTACACAGATGATTGCCTTCATCTGGTTAAACTCTAGCTTTTCATTATTCTTCCTCTGGATAAACCTCAGCTTTTTATTATTCTTCCTAAAATGTTCCCAAGCTAAACACAGAATTCCAGATTGGGTTGAATGAGGGTGGAGGACAGTGAGACAGTCATCTTCCCTATGAACTCTAGACTTCTGAAATTCATGCAGCCTAGGATTACATGGGGGGTTTGGCTACCACGTCAGATGGTTAACTTATCAGGATCCTGGAGGAGACAAAGCAGGGGTTGGAACCTGATTGGGGATTCCTAGAATATTAAAGACAGGTCTACCTGTCTTTACTGAGTCACCTTGGGTATGACATTTTCCCATACTGGGCCTTGGTTTTCTCATCTGTAACAAAAGATGTCTTCCAACGCCGATGCTCTATGTTCTGTGATCCTACTAGCTCCATGTTCTCCCCCTCCCTCCCAAGTCCAACATTCTATGCTTTAAAGTACTTCTTAAGTCTAACGTTTTGTATTCTACATTCCATGGGCCTTTTGGGCCTTAATATTCAATGTTCTAAGGATCCATTCACCTCAGACAGTCTATATTCTAGGATTCTTCACTTTCTTCCTTCTTAAGTCTAGCCTTTGAAATGAGGAAGTATACAAGAAAACATGGTTTCCCCACCCCTGACTCAGTCCTACATCTGTCAGCATCATGTCTCTGGAGAGGAAGCTCTAATTAACTTCCCTAGCCCTGCTGACCTAGGCATACTGGACCCAGATGGGGATCCTGGAAGCCTGGTAGGAGCGATGGTGCAATCTTTCCTGTTTCGAGTTCTATTAACCAGAAGCCTCAGAAATAGAATGGAGAGACAACAAAGTTCATCGCACATTAGATAATCATGAAGTGGCAAGGATAGAAAGGACCCCAAAGTTGAATTCAATCCATTTCAATGAGCATTTATTTCATGCCTTCTAGGTGCAAGGCATTGGAGATACAAAGGTTAAAAAAAATGACACAGTCCTGATCTCAAGGAGCTTATAGTCTGCTGAGGGCACAAGGTAGAAGACATTTACAAGGATAAGTACGATACAAAGGAGAGAGAGTCAAGCAAAGTGGGGCACAAAGTCACCTGCTGAGATATGGGTCGGGGGAGGTGAAGGTGGGAGCTTGGGGATGAGGTTTGAAATAGAAACTGGGGAGTGCGACATAGAGTTAACCAGGAATAAATAAAAAGCCTGCTGAGGAGTGCTGACGGCCCAGTTGAAATTAGATGATTTGAATTTGTAGTGGTTCAAGCCTAAAAGATTTCATGTCCTCCTCTGGCAGTGTTTGTGTCTAGGGGAATAGCAGCAGAGAAAGCAAATGGTGCCAGTGATCCAGAACTGAGGGCATGAGCAGCAGGAGAATAAGGACATGAGGGATGCAGAACAGAGACAAGAATGTCAGAGCTGAAATCACTAAATCTGAGTTGGGAGCAGCCTCAGAGGCAGCCCAACCCATACCTAGACCAGGATCCTTTCTGCAGCACACCTGATTCTGCACTGCCATGATCCCTTCATCCAGATGCTCTTGGCAACACTTCCTCCCCCTTTCCCTGCTCCTCTACTTTGGTTCCTGGAATTCCTCACCATTTTAATATATAAAGTTACTCTGCCATCTGCACATCCTCTCCAGCCTTTTACTTATCTTATACCTTTTGAATAAGGTATATTCATCCAGTTTCATATTCCCATCTTGGGTCTCATCTCACAATGTACTGAATAGATATTTTGACCTCTGAGGTCATATTTTCTGCTTGAAGTAGGATTTCTAGTTCATCCGTACTTTGTGCATTTTTGTATAGACGCCTAAGGCCATGTTTTTATTATTGGCTCCTTTTTTGAATTTCGTCTTTTTTTAATTTCTGGGTATCCTTACTGCTATCTTTCCACATTGAGGCTTCCTTTTATTCTACCTAACTTCGTGGTACTGCATAGGTTGTCTTCTCCCTCTGCCCAACTACACTACCTGCACTTCTTTTCCCCTTCCTCATCAATCACCTTAGAGGAACTCATTATAATGCACACTCCTTGAAGTCAGAAACTTGCTCACTTGTTACTTCCATTTGTAACCCTGGCACTTAGCACAGTGCCTGGCACATAGTAAAGGCTGAACAAATATTCTACTTCTCTCGCTCCTTCTCCCTTCCTCCCTCTCCCCGCTTCTCCCTCCCTCTCTTCCTCCATCTTCATTGTAATGACCCATTTATTAGTTTTCTCTAGGCAAACTCATTTTTGCCAGCTCTCATTACGTGCACTCAATCCCTGGCCAACAGCCTGTCATGCCTATATTTTAGGCTATTGTCCAGAAATACAAATCTCATTCTCAGACTGTTTTCTTAACCAATTGTTCATCCCCTAAGTTTTCCTTCCTCTTCTGAAGCCCTTGCCTTTCATCCAGAGCAGGGATGAAAATGTTGCCTGTGTCCCTGAGGTTTTGAGTTGCTTCTCCAAGACAACATAATCTTTAGCAATATTGAATAGTTTCACCGAATCAGAGCTAGAAGAGATCTTAGGGACCATCTAATTCAACTCCTTCATTTTTCAAATGAGGATGCTAAGGCTCGGACAGGTTCAGCGCTTTGCTCATGGTCATACATTATAAATGGCAGAGCTAGGATTCAAATTTTGATTTTCCTACTCCAAATTCAGCATTGGCATTATTATTTGTACCCCCATGAGCCCCTAGAAGTGCATAGTAATCATCCAGATGGTCAAGTCCTTCATGGTTCTATCATACCCAGGATACATGCCATGGGAAGCAGTGTGATATGACAGCTAGGTGGTGCAGTGGATAATAAAGTGCT
Organism: Phalanger gymnotis; assembly: GCA_028646595.1. NCBI lineage: Eukaryota > Metazoa > Chordata > Mammalia > Diprotodontia > Phalangeridae > Phalanger > Phalanger gymnotis. The sequence continues at coordinate 713,318,892 of CM053622.1, forward strand.
AAACCTGAAGTTAGGAAGACTCACCTTCCCAAGTTCAAATCTGGCCTCAGATACTTAATAACTGTGTGACCCTGGGCAAGTCATTTAACCTTGTTTGCCTCAGTTTCCTCATCTGTAAAATGAGCTGGAGAAGTAAAAGGCAAACCATTCCAGTATCTTTGCCAAGAAAACACAAACGGGATCACAAAAAGTTGGACACAACAGAACAAAAATTCATTTTTAGTGGTTTATCTTTGCTTCCATGTTCTATACATCTTCAGTACACATTAAAAATATGAATTTGTCATAAGGTCCCTTTGCATTCAAGTTAGTTTCTTTAGGCAGTTCCCTTCTTTCCTCCTTATCTGAATTGTTTCTGCTTAAGAACTTCCCACCCTTCTTGGTCTAATTTCTGTAAAATAAGAAACCGCTGGCCCCTACCTATCCTTTCTCTGAGCCCTCTGATATCTCCTTTCCAAAAATCTATGGTGCATGTCAGAGTAGGCACCACTTTCATTTTCTTGATAATGAACTCTATAATGGAAAAATCACTTGCCCCTGAGGGTTCCTGTCTTTCCCACTTCAGCATTTAGTTCGTCCTTATTGTTCAGGACCAGGTCTAGGACAGCAGCTCTTCTGGTCTCTTCTTTAACATTTTGAATGATAAAATCATCATTGAAGCAAATTATAAATTTATCAACTCTTTAAATTTTAACAAAGAAAATGCCAGCTAGGTGGCACAGCCTAGAGTCACGAAGACCTGAGTTAAAATCAGCCTCAAACACTTACTAGCTGTGTGACCCTGGGTAAGTCACTTAACCCTATTTGCCTCACTTTCCTCATCTGTCATATGAGCTGGTGAAGGATATGGCAAACCGCTCCAGTACTTCTGTCAAGAAAACCCCAAATGGGGCCACAAAGAGTCAGACACAATTGAAAAAATAGCTGAAGAACAATAACTGATATGATATACAAAAAAATAATGCTTCAGGGCCTCGCGTTTCATTCTCCTTTTAATCTTAGACAGCACCTTGGCAGCTTCACACATCCTCCTTCCTCTTCTGTTACTAACCTTGTCTTACCAATTTGTCTTATGACCTACCTTTTCCTCCTCTTTTGGGTTAAATCTTTCTCCTTGTCCTTCAGCTTCTCAGTCCTTCCAAATTTCCCCTCTTCAAACATAAACAGTGGGATCCTTCACAGCTCCCAAGTCCTCTGATTCACATTCTCAATGCCTTCCTCTGATTCTTCAACTCAAAACCTTCTCCTGTTCCATCTTACATACAACCTTATCCTACAGAAGCCAGAAGTAGACTCAGGCCAAAACCAGGTCAAAAGAATTGCACAGTTTGACCACGATTTAATCTTTAGAAGGTTCCCTTACTTTTCCAAGCTTTTGTGAAATTGAGGTAGCAACCCCTGAAGCCTCTGATAAAAGGAAAGAGGTCATTGATTGTTGTCATTCCATTGTTTCAGTCATGTTTGACTTTTCATGACCCCATTGGGGGTTTTCTTGACAAAAATACAAGGGTGGTTTGCTTCCTTCTCCAGCTCATTTTACAGATGAGGCAAAGAGGGTTAAGTGACTTATTCAGGGTCACACAAATAGCATCTGAGGCTTGATTTGAACTTGGGAAGATGAGTCTTCCTCACTTCAAGCCCAGTACTCTTATCTACTGTGCCACCTAGCTGCCATAAGTAGCCTATTCCAGGTTGAATTATTTTGGTTTTTAAGATGCTGGATACCAATTTGAATTTCCTCATCTTGGTGCTGGTTTGGGTGAGGGGGTAGATGAACACCTGCCCCTCTATTAGGAGGCTCTCTGATTGGCCGAGAATGGATCTGGATGATAATCCTTCTTCAGTAGACTCGGGTCATTGAATCCCAAATGAACAGGGTAGTATTCTGAGACAGATCCAAGGGTGCGCTCGGGATTAATTAGCTTGGGAGAGCCAATTGTTAAATTTCCAGTCATGACTTGATTTATCATTTTATTGATTCTCTAAACTTAAGAAAGTACTACTGATGAAGATTAAACTTGAAAGTTTGCGTGCGTATTTCCCCATCATCCCAGCCCCAGTCACTAAACATTTGCCAACACGCTTGTATTTCTCTTTAGATACTGCTTGAGCTTAGCAGAAGGGTGCTAGAAGACTCGGGGAATGGAGTAATCACCAGACCGGAGGCCTGGTGACTGATGATAATAATATTCACTGCCATTTATATAGCACTTTATAGCTTCAAGGTGCTTTCATTATTGTCTCATTTGAGTCTCATAACACCCCTGTATAGGACCATTCTCTGGTGGGAGCCGCATGGTCCTGGCTTGCTGAAAGTAGTGATGGAACAATCAAGGCCTTCACTATGGTGGCGGCAGTGGTGGTGGTGGTGGTGGTGGTGAATGCACTATAACTATCTTAGAATGAAAGCAGTGCCACCGGAGATGATAAAAAGTTTGCTGCCCGTCCTTGTTGTTACCATCCCATCTGCACCATCCTCTTCATTCCCTCATGCTCCATCCCCTTGGAACACTTGGCCAACCCCAGATGGAGACGGCCAAAGGAAAATCACCTAGCACTCCCCGTGACAATCCTTTTGTACTTCTTCATAGGGAGAGAGCTCTCTCATCCAGCAGGGAGCAGGTAATTCCCCAGACAAAGAGAAGGATGGAGAAGCCCAGATTGCCCCAGACCTCACTGTGATACAGTTCATCAAAAGTAAGTGTCCCTTTTGCCCATTGGGGATCAATCAGATGTGGGCACCAGCTCTAGCAAATGGAAGGGGAGGTGACTGATCAACGTACAGTGGCAGGATGGGGAAAGGTGGGGAACATAGTCACAAAAACAAAGAACAAATAGGCAATAGCCAGTGAAACCACTGATCCTAAAATCTGTTTGAGCAGTGGCTCCCAACCTTTTCCAATATGAGACGCGATTCTGAAAGACAAAACATTTGGCAGAGCTCCATATGGTAAGGATGGCACTATTGGTACATCCAGTGATCACAAAAATTCATGATGATATAAAGTCATGCTTTGGAAAGAACTGTCCTTTTATCTTCCTCACGAGAACATCTAGATATCTTTTAAAAAGAGTAATACACAAAAGTAACATGTTGAATTTATTGCATACTTTTTTTTTTGTAAAGTAGCCTATATATAAAGGAGATTCATGATTTCACATATAACCTTTTCCTATTCTACTTGGTAAATGGAAATGTTTCTTCCTCTCTTTCTGCCTCTGTCTCTGTCTGTCTTGTGAGATTCATCATGTTGTCCACTGTATAATGCTGCCTCTATACTGGAAGAATCATTTGTACCATGAATCACCAGGAGTAAGTAGTGATAATTCAGCTGGACAAGTCTTTTGTGGTCCAATAATAATAGTAATGATAACTAAGATTAATATATTGCCTATAATGTGCCAGACACTGTGCTAAGCTCATTCTACAATTATTTTCTCACCTGATTCTCACAATGACCCTGGGAGGTAGACGCTATTATTACCTCCATTTTACAGATGAAGAAACTAAGGCATGCAGAGATTGGCTTGCCCAGGGTCCTTTATATCAAATCTGAATATAGAGTCATGCAACTAGTAAGTGTCTGAGGTTGGATTTGAACTCAGAACCTCTTGACTCCAGGCCCAGCACTCTATCCCCTGCACCCTGGGAGAATAAGAAAGAAAACTTTTAAAAGATGATAAACATGTACGTAAGACACAATAATGTTTGTTTATTTATGTTTTCATCCACGTCCTACATCTTTGGCTCTTTCCTCTCCCTGACCCTCCATATGCAGTGCATTGCAGAGTCCTGTCTATTTGACATCCACAACATCTCTCCAATCTCTGTTCTCATTTTCTCCCCTGCTGTTGCCAACCACTTCATGTGGACTGCTGTGAAAACTCCCCCACTAGTCCCTCTGCCTCCAACCCCTCCTTCAAACTGCTGCCAAAATAATCTTTCTGGGGCACGGGTCTAAACAATCCCACCGTCCTGCTCAAAAACCTTCACTGGCTCCTCACGGCCCCAAGGGTGAGATCCAAACTGTTGATAACCTGTTGCTTCACTGAACAGAGAGATCGCTACGCATGGCCTCGTGCTAGGCTTTGAATGATAGAGAGGAAAGGTAAGGCACAGAAGTTTAATGAAAAGAAATAGAAGACTGAGGTTCCAGCTCTTCCTTAGCCAAAACCTTGCCCTGTGGACTTGGACAACTCATTTTCCTTTTTGTACATCAGTTTCCTTCCTTGTAAGTGAGAGAGTTGGGTTAGAAAGTTACTATTAGGGCCCTTCCAGCTCTGATGTTCTTTGTTCTATAGTCTAACTTTCAAATTCCCAAGATCCTCCTAGCTTTGACATTCCGTGGTTTGTGTTGGTTATAAGGCCTCCTTGAGTACTGACATTCTGTGTTCTTTTTTTTTTTTTTGTGAGGCAATTGGGGTTAAGTGACTTGCTCAAGGTCTCACAGCTAGTGTCATGTGTCTGGAGCCGGATTTGAACTCAGGTCCTCCTGAATCTAGGAAGTGCTTTATCCACTGTGCTGGCCTAGATAGATTCCCCAACAATGGGGCACATGCACTTATGTTCTAAGGCCACACGCAGCTCAGACATTGTGTTATTTATTCTGTTTTCTCCCAGCTCTTATATCATATATACCATGTTCTGAGTCCCATTCTGGCTCTGACGTGTCTATATTCCAGAGTTTCTTACTTCAGGTGGCTCCCAGTTTGGGAGTAGTCAGAACTTAGACACGAACAACCATCAGAGGCTAGTAGAAACCAATGCCATGCTGTGTATGCTGTAATCTGTGGATGTTGTTATGTAGGTGGTGTGGTAGTGTTGACCTTTGACTCAGGAAGACCTGAATTCAAATGTGACCTCAGACACTTCCTACTTGTAAGACCCTGGGCAAGACACTTCACCTCTTTCAGGCTCAGTTTCCTCATCCATAAAATAGGAATAAGAACAGCACCTATGTCACGAGATTGTTGTGAGGGTCGTATGAAATAACCCTTGTAAAACGCTCCACCAGCCTTAAAGTGCAATGTGAATGCTATCAGATGGATGGCTGTGAGGCTACCGATGGGATGATGCCTGCAAACAAAAGGGTACTTTGCCTGACCTTGGAGACCAGAGGAATCTTGATGACCAAAAGAAATGATTACTTCGAACCAATAACATGCTTATTAATCTCAACAAGGGCCAGGAGCCAGAGAGAAGCAAGGGTCACCCGCTGAAATTGGCTCTTTGAGCCAGCGCCCTCAGCCAAATCGTGTTTTGTGGTTTCTCTTTCCGCATGCAAGTCATGGAGGCCAAAGTATCCCTGACCACAAGGTCTTTCCATCCAGTGGACTAGTCTTAGCCCTGACTCCAGGCTTCAGCTGAGTCTCAGGGGCCTTGAGCGCCTCATTCTATGGACTAGGGAGATAAATGGAGGCGGAAGACCTGACCCCTGCCCTCAGACAGCCTCTAGTGTGAGGAAATCATATGACTGCGATCATTAAAAACTCCTGGTCTGAGGGTGAGGCCCTGCTCCTGACCTCAGTGAGCCCCCAGTCTCAGGTGGGGGTGAACATATAATCCCTGACCTCAGATATGCCCTAGTCTGTGGAGGAAATACAGCCCCTGAAGCCAGATAACTTGCAGTCTACTTGGGATCTGCCATACACACACATTTTGTAAGACTGCTTACAAAACAATTGCAATTAAGTAGAGATGCAAATGTCATAGGGAAGACTGAGTCTACAGTGAAAAGAAGAGATCTGAAGAAGGTAGGGTTAATCCAAGAAGGCTTCTTGGAGAAGGTGACTTTGGAAAACTAAGCCAGTTGCTTTGCAGGATCCTGTGTGCAGGGAAAGGACTCAGTCCTGAGTGTCAGGAGCCCCTGGTCTAGGCTCAGCTCTGTCACAAGGTCTCTCTGTTACTTGAAGCCTTTCTAGGCAGCTTGCCTCATGACCTTGGTTAGGTCATTTCCCTGCTCTGCCTTTTAGTTTCCTTCCCTGCGAATGAGGGAGTTAGAGTGACTGATACTGTATAGAAGGCCCCATCCAGCTTATGTTCTATGTGCTAACATTTTATTGCTAAGATTTCTTCTTGCTCTGACATTTTGTGCCACCCCTCCCCCTCAACTGCTCCATCTGTGAAACAAGGGTGTTACAGATGATCTCTAAGTTCCCTCCCAGTTCCAACTATTTATGACTGTGCTCTATGTTTGTACAGCTGAGGGTGTAGATCCAGGAAGGGACAGAGTATTTGGGATAGAGAACATCGAGAAGGGGAATTCCATACTCATCCATCTATCCTGTAATAAGGCACTGTTTGTATTTATTTTCTTGGCTCCATGGGAGACAACTCCCTGGCCTGACTTCCTGGCTGGTCACTTAGAGGCAGGCCATATGGTCTTCCAGTTAGAGTAGGATTCTCTTCTGATGATGGTAATTCATGGTGGAGGCAGTGGGAGACTAGGTCAGACTCACTTAGAAGACATCACATATCCTTGGCTGTGGGAGGAAGGTAGCCTTCCCTCTTCTACCAAGGGCCTATCGATGGTCACAGTCCATAATCCTGCCTTCACTTGGCATCAGCCTCAGACCATCCCAGCTGATTCAACCTTACACAGTTTCCCTGGAAAATACTATTTCCCAGCATAACTCAGTCACTCTTTTGAGCTGAACAACCAGAATTGACACACATAAAGTAAACCTTGCTGCAGACAGAGCCAAGTACTTCGTGTTCTGCCTTAATGGAACCATGTAATGCCAGGGCTGTAAGGGACCTCAGATCATAGAGTAGAGGATGTCAGACAGAACTAGGAGGAACCTTAGAAAATAGGACATGGAATTTTAGCACTGAGAAAGAAATCAGCAACATAGAACAGATTCATCAAATACGGGAAATGTTTTGGAAATAATATATCCCAAATTCAACGAAGCAGTTAACAAAGGTTCTCATATTGTCCTTCTGGACAAGATGAGGTGTGGGCTAGCGCTAGACAACAGCACAGTTAAATTTATTTGTAACTGACTGAATAACTAGACCCTAGAAGTAGGCAGAGGACCAAAGCTTTAGAGCCAGAAAGTACCTCTGAATTCATTTCATCCATCCTGCCCCTCATTTTACAGATGAGGTTCCTAAGGTCAGGAGAAGTTAAAGGATTTGCTTAAGGTCACACAGGTAGGAAGTGCCAAGGTGCCCTCACTTCTAAATATAGTGTTCTTTCTAGCCTCTAATGAGTCAGAATGGTTAGAGGAAGAGAAAGCAACAGAGACAGAGAATGAAAGAGAGTGAGAGAAAAAGAGGAGAGGAGAGGGAAGGGGAGGAGAGGAAAGGAGAAGGGAGAGGAGAGGGGAGGGGAGGGGAGGAGAGGAAAGGAGAAGGGAGAGGAGGGGGCAGGAGAGAAGAAGAGAGGGCAAGGGAGGGGAGGGGAGGAGAGGAGAAGTCAGGAGAGAAGAGGAGAAGAGAGGGCAGGAGAGGAGAAGAGAGGGCAGGAGTAGAAGGGAAGGGAAGAAGAAGAGAGGAGAGGAGAGAAAATGAGAGGGTAGGAGAGGAGAAGAGAAGGGAAAGGAGGGAAGGAGAAGAGAGGGGAGGGGAGGAAAAGACAGGACAAGACAGGACAGGAAAAGAAGACGAGAGGAAAGAGGAGAGGAGAGGAAAGGAGAGGGGAGAGAGAGATTTCCTCTAGTCTTTTCTCAAACCTACAGCCCTGAACATCCAACATTTTGATAGAGGCATAGATAATATGCTTATATGATTTGCAGGTGACACAAAGCTTTGAGGGATAGTTTATACATAGGCTAAAAGAGTCAGCATCTGATGAGATATAGATAGGCTAGAATTGTGGCGTAAATCTTGAAAGGATTAAAGTTGTTCTGCTCGACTCGAGAGAGAAGAACTAGAAGAAACGAGGTTCTGCCTAAGGAGAAACTAACACTTAGGGCTACCAGGGAAATGAGCTGCCTTGGCAGCCCGGCATGCCTCTTTACTCTTACAACCTGTATGACCTAAACAAGCGAGTTTATGTACAGGAGCATGTGGGACTAGGTGACCTCTGGGGCCCCATGCAGCCCTGAGATTTTGCTGTTCTCAACCAAAGAATGTAAAATATCAGATCTCAAAGGCACAACAGAACAAAGAATATTAACATATTGCCTCCTCCATTAGACTCCTTTTGCCTTTGTTTGTATCCTTAGTACTTTGCACACTGCTTGGCGCACACTAGGTGCTCAACAAGTGCATATTGCCTGACTGAGAGTTGGAAGGGACCTTGGAACACAGAATTCTATCCAAACTGGGTATCCCCAGTTTCTATTATAATAGGTACTTAATATATATTTGCTTAGCGAATGAATGTCTATTCCAAAGTCCCTTCCACCCCTACCATTTTAAGGAGAAGAGATCTCCCCCAGTCCTGACATCTATTTTTCTTCCTTATCCTCTGATTCGTCTATAAGGATCACATCCAATCTCAACTTTGTATCTCTTCAAGTGCCCAGTATGGTACTTTAGGCCCTACTGTTTAACAGTGTTTGTCAAAGGAATGGATGAATCCTAAATTCTAAAGGCCTTTTTATTAATATTTTTTTTCCTTCTAGCAGTGACATCTTATGTTCCGTATTCCAAGGCTCCTTCCGGCTGTAAGATTATTTGTTCTTAGGTCCCTTCTAAAACAGCTAATCTGTTTTCTGAGGTCCCTTCCAGCTCTGACAATCTATGTTCTGTCTTCTAAATAACACTAGTGAATAGTTGTCCTTCATACTCAAAGAGGACCAAAATGATATCTCTAGGGCGGGGTCGATGTACAGTGTGTCTGACTGTCTGATCAGACTCGTACAAGCTCTGAAGGCTCTACTGCCGGTCTGGAACAAATATCCATGTGAATATTTGGAGTGGAAATGTCTCTAAATTTGTGCATCTCATGTTCCTTTTGGTCTACTGCTCTGTGGTTCTGCTTCTCTCATAGAGCACGCAGTACCTTCTCTGATGTGGGCACTCCATGCTGGGTGGTCCTGTGCCAGCATCTCCCATGTCTCACAATCAATTCCAAAGTTCTTCAGAAAGACCTTGAGAGTGGCCTTGTAGGAACTAGACAATAGTTCATGGTAGACACCAAATGATAAGCCCAAGCAATAAGGGATAGAGGAGGTAGGAATGAAGGTAGGCTGGAGCCAGTGAAGTCTTCTTAGTGGATAGGAGGCTGGAGCTAGGCCTTGAAGGATGGGTAGAATTAGAGGAAGCAAATCAGAAGAAAAGGAGAAGGTATTTGGCTCCAGCTGACCCTTCTAGACATTTCAATTTATTCCCCTTCGTGCGACACTCTAGCACAACCGGCAGATTTGCTGTTCTTTGAGCTTGACATTCTACTTCCTGTCTTAGTAGCCTGGAATACACTCACTTCTCACCTCTTCCACTTAGAACCCTTGGCTTCTTCCAAGGCTCCCCTCAGGTATCATCTGCTGCGAGCAGATGTTCCTGATTCCTCTCCCCAGTTTTGTTTTATTGCTCCCTCCCTTCTCAGTTTCTCTTATATTTATCTATGTAGATATCACTACATTATCTACATCTTCTCTATTTTGTTTCTGTGCCCCTCCCCATAAAGTGTAAGATCCATGAGGGTAAGAATCACCTTTCATTTTGTCTTTGGGTTCCCAGTGCTGGTACGTTGCCTTACACTTAGAAGGGGCTCAATGAATATTGATTGAATTTAATTTAATGTATAAGCCAGAGGGAATAGCATGAGCAAAAAAAAATGATTCTGGCAGGTGGTGAGGGGTGGGGAGAAGACAGCAGTGGACCAGCCAGGCTGGAGCAGAGGGCGAACATTGGGATAAAGGAATAGGACAGAATAGAGTGAAGTGGGATGGAACAATGATGGAATAGGATAGGATGGGATAGGAAGGGAGGGAAAGAGAGGGAAAGAAATGAAAGAGGAGGGAAAGAGAAGGAATAGGATGGGAAGGGATGGAAGGGGAAGAGGAAGGAGGGGAGGAAATGGGAAGGGATCAGAGGGGAGAGGAGGGCATGGGAAGCAGCATGGTACAGGCTTTGACAGAAGCGGACTTGGGTTCAAATTTCATCCCAAATGCTTACAACCTGTATGACCTAAACAAGTCACTTAGCCTCCCTTGGATGAGACTCCCCTTCTGTAAAATGAGGATTTGGGACTACATAGGTTCTGATGTCTCTTCCAGCTCTATATCTATGACCCTATATAAAGAAAAAGAAAAGAAAAACCCTAAGACTTGGTGCTATTGGTATCTATCATACTTACCTCAAAGAATAGATAGAGGGGATTCTGGAACTGGGAAAGAGGCAAAGGGGGTCTTTGAGGTCCCTTTTGGATTCTAGGAGTGATTGAATTTGCTATAAAGGAAGAAATTCAGTTCTACTTAAGGAAAAACCAGCAATTAGAGCTAACGATGAAATGGGCTGTCTCAGGACTCAAGGCATTCCTCTTTGCTGTGGTTATAATTAATTGAGCTTTCTAAGCTGTCCCACTAATCTGCTTCAACAGTGAGATCCTCATCACCACTGGAGGTGCTCACACCTCCTTTTGGGGAGGCCATAGGGGAGAGTCTTGCCACAGTTAGAAGGTGAACACAAGTGCTTGCTAAGCTTCTTCTCAACCCTGGGCATTCATATAGGAATGACTCCAATCTGATCTTCTCTTTCTCTCCCTGACAGTTTTCCCCCAAGTGCTGCTACGGAATCTGCGCCACCCCATCTTCCTCCTGGTGGTCCTGGCCCAGGTCAGCATGTGCTCCATGGCAGCTGGGATGGCCACCTTTCTGCCCAAATTCCTGGAGCGCCAGTTCTCTGTCACCGCCTCCTTTGCCAACCTGCTCATCGGTAGTATCAGCATCCCTGCAGCCATAGTGGGCATCGTGACTGGGGGAGTCCTGGTTAAGCGCCTCCACTTGGGCCCCAAACACTGTGCGACTGTTGGTATCCTAGGGGCCCTCACCTGTCTGTTGTTTGGTCTGCCGCTCTTCTTCATGGGCTGTCCCACCCACCCTATTGCCAATGTCTATGGCTCCAGGTGAGTAAGAGAAGAGACCTTTGGCATAGGCCAAGGTGGTAGTTATCCATGAAGTAGGAAATGAGGAGCCCCACAAGATGCTACCTGCCCCCCAAATCTCTCCATTAGTCCTAGCCTTCTACTAGATCTGAAATTTCTCCAGTTCAAGAATCCCTTTTGTCGTTCACTCATTTCAGTTGTGTCCTACTCTTCGTGACCCCATCTTGGGGTTTTCTTGGCAAAGATATTGGAGTAGTTTGCCATTTCCTTCTCCAAGAGAATCCCTAGTTTAGGCCATAAAAAAAGGGATATTATCTCTAGAAGGTACCTATAAAAATGTACACGAAAGGACAGCAAATGTTTGTCAATACCTCTATAGCATTATGGTAGAGACAAGTTAAAATTAGCTACAACCAGATAGGTAAATACTATTTTCCTAATGTCAGATTCTTGCTAGACTGGGAGCTTTGAGGGAACGTATAGGGGGTTATAAGGGTTCCTTACCTGAGAAAGGAAGGAGAGCCTTGGTGATGGTGGTGGTGGCATTTCCTCTATCCCTCTCTCATGCAAACACTAGCAGGGATCACTGTCATCCATGTCACTGAATGATCACTTTGTAAAATCCAGAGAACATGCCCTGAAAGTACATAAAACAGTACTAGGGGGAGAAAGGACCATAATGTTCAACTACCGTTTATTAAGTGCCTACTGTGTGCAGAGCCCTGTGCCAGGTGTTAGGAAGATACAAAGTTTAGTCCATTACTGGCCAAGTGATCATGGCAAGCCTCCACAGGGAGGTAACATGTGAGCTATATTTTTAAGAGATGGATGGTACATAGTGGGAGGGTGTTCTAAGACCATATGAGTGAAGGCACTGAAGCCAGAACTCCCACAAGGTGATGGGGATGGAGCAGGGGAAGATGACAGGGGTAGACAGGAGTCAAAGAGAATCATCCAATGGGGCAGCTAGGTGGCGCAGTGAGGAGAGCACCAGCCCTGGAGTCAGGAGGACCTAAGTTCAAATGCGGCCTCAGACACTTGACACATTTACTAGCTGTGTGACCTTGGGCAAGTCACTTAACCCCAATTGCCCTCAAAAAAAAAATCAAAGAAAGTCATCCAGTTTGACAAGCACAGAGCACGTAGAAGTAAGATTGGAAAAGTAGCTAAAGTGTGGAGACCCTAAATCCCACGCCTCCATCCATAGGTGTTTGAGTGAATACTAGATTTCATCACTAGAACTGGATTTGAATTCTGGTCCTGCCACCCATGTGGTATAAGTTTAACCTCTTCGTGTCTCAATTTCCTCACCTTTAAAATGAGGGCATTGGACTAAATAGCCTCCAAGCTCCCTCTCAGCTCCAAATTTATTATCCTGTCAAAAGTTGGATCTTGTGAATGTAACTTGGTACACAGCAGGGAGCCATTTAAGGGCTTAGAGCAGAGGAGTGACTGTAACCACACCTCTGCATAAAGATGAGTCTGGTTGTATGTATACCATGAAAGGGGGAGAAGGAGAGTGGATGTTCAAAGAGGAGCTTAGAGGCTGTTGCATTAGTCCAGGGGCTGATAAGGGCCAAGAACAGGGCTGGGGGCAGAGCAGTGGGAATAAAAGGAAGAGGGCAAATGGAAAAGTAAGTGCTAGCATGCAATTAATGGGACTTGATAACTGAGAGATAGCGGCAAGTGAGGAAAAAACAACCAACCCCAAGATTTCCTACACGAGAGATCTGTGAATGGTGATGCCACAGGCAGAAATGAGAGAAGGAAGATAGACCATTAGAGCACAGAATGTCACGGGCAGAAGGGGCGTTAGGTATCTCTGCCTCCTGGCTTCATTCAAATCTCAGCTAAAATCTTACCTTCTATGAGAAGTCTTTCCTGATGCCCCTTAATTCTAGCACCTTCCCTCTGAGAGTGTTTCCAATTTGTCCCGAGTCTATCTCGCTTGTACATAACTGTTTCCATGTGGTTCCTATGCCTGCCCCCCATTAGCTGAGCCCTCTTGAGAGTGGGAAGTTTTTTGGCATTTTTCTTATCCCCAGCACTTAGCACAGGGCCTATAACATAGTAGGAGACATCCCCAGCTTCAGCTCCACTTGGGGCTATAAGATCTCTACTGCAACTTCCCACTTAGGGAAGGAGAAAAGCTTTCGTGTCACAGAACCAGGTGTAGGGCCTAGTATGCTACATTTGGAGATAGTGTCAGGATCCTGGTCTCAACCCTTCCCTCTGATCATATCAGAGTGAGAACCAGGAGTTTAAAGCCCTTGGACCTGATCCTGCTGAGGGGCTCTTGTTCCTGGGGGATTAGCCAGAGATCAGCCCCCTCCCTGTCTTCTGTTGTCCCTTCTCTCTCACCATTTCCAGTTAACTTGGTCCTCAGCAACGTCCCTCCACCCTTCGCCCCCTTCCCCTCCCACTACCTTGTCTCCAGTCTGTCCTCAGGCACTTGGAAGTCATTGAGACAGCTGGGGAAGTTAACATTTCTGTCTTCTCCAGAAAGATTCCATATCCCTTGGGGGCCCCCTTTGTTGGCTCAGATTTGGCTCTGACATCAGAACAGAATTTCCCAAACATCCCTGACCCTGGCCTTAGACTCAAGGAATGCCAAAACTTCAAAGATCCTTGGAACCTAGAACATGAGAGGCCTTAGAATGTAGAATATAGAATATTAGAGCTAAGAGGGACCTTGGAAAACAGAACATAAAATGACAGAGTTGAAAGAACCCCTAGAACATAGATTATCAGTGCTAAGAGTTATAGAAGAGTGTGGAATATTAGAACATATAAAGCAGGCTACTAGAACTAGTGATAATCTCAGGGATCATCTCATCCAATTACGTCATTTTACAAAATGGAGGGCAAGCAACTGACCCAAGGTCATATATTTGGCCTTTACAATTCTCTGACTGCTTTTTGGGCTCGGTTTCCACCCATTGCTGTCTTTTCTTCCTTCAGTGTTTGTTCCCCAAGAGTTTGGAACCCTCATAAAAACAGAAGTACTGTTGTTGTTCATTTTTAGTCATATCTGACTCTTCGTGACTCCATTTGGGCAAAAGCACTGGAGTGGTTTGCCATTTACTTCTTTAGCTTATTTTACAGATGAGGAAACTGAGGCAAACAGTATTAAGTAATTTGCCCAAAGTCACACAGCTAATAAGTGTCTGAGGCTGAATTTGAACTCAGGTTTCCTGACTCCAGGTCCAGCAGTCTATCTACTGCACCACATAGTTATCCAAAGTACTGTACATAAAATATAAGCCCCGGCCTTCAGGAACTCCCATCCTGGCTCCTTCCCCTTAGGATCTTCATTCTGCTGCTTTTCCCTTCTACCCTGACCAGTCAAGTATTTGGACTAATTGTGGATTTACTGTGTGTTAAGCCCAATTCTCAACACTGGGTCTAGTGAGAGGTGCCCATGTCTGAGGGGAGGGGGGAAGATAGCACCCTTGCCCCCCAGGATGCTCTAGTCTCAGATAACTAAGATGAATAAGACTTAGATGACTAAACGTGGTCCCTGAATTCAAGGATCCCCCCCCATTGCTTTCCCCAGTCCCAGGGGAAGACACAGGATATAACATCACTTTAAGGGTTAAGCATTTTGTCTTCCCTTGTTTTATATGTTTTAGCCTTCATATTTGTTCAACATCCCCTTCTGGAACCTTCCAAGAAGCTCTTCTCTCTCTATTGGCCACTTCTGGGCTTCCCCCTTCCCTTTCTTTCAAAGAAAATGTCCTTCCTGCAGAAAAAGATATTGTTCCTTAGGCATCCTCCCTGTATGCAGTGGTGCCAAAGCTGGGAACATAAATCCACATGTGTTGACTGACTGACTGTGACACCTATCACCAACCTCCTCCAGGGATGTGTCAGATTCCTCCCAGGCTTTAGGGATGTCCTGGACTCTATACATCCCTAGGGACTATCACAACTCCTAAGGATGATGTGTATGATCATGGATCAGAGGATTTAAAATTTTAAAATGCTTTAGCGATCATTTATTCTAAGCCCCTCATTTTTCAGAGGAAGAAACTCAGGGAAAAGATGCAATTTACTTGCCTAAGTTCGCAGGGAGCATTACCAAGATAAAACCCTCATTCCTCCAGCCCCAAAGCCAGGTTTCCCCCCATTTCATTGCACTGACTCTCTCATTAGAAGCCTGATTCTCAAGGCTTTGGCTGTGCTTTTGGAAGCCCTGGCAAAGATTGCTCTGGAAAACTCCCCTTCCTTGGGCAGCATCCCCTTGTCCAGTGCCACCTGGCTCTGGTCCCACCACACAGAAAGAGGCAGCCAAGTTTTTCCAGCCTCTGCCCCCACCCCTTGTGTCAGACATGCCAAGACAGTTTTAGACACATCAACAGTTTTTTGTTTTGTTTTTTTCTCAAGGGAAAGGAGGTTGTGTGCTAGGATTTTTGGTCTCTACCCTTCCTACTCCCTCCCCTATATGAATGTCGTAACAACAGGATGGCGGCAGTTCACCTCCACTTTGACCCCCAGCACCTGGCTTGCCCCCACCTGCCCTCCCAGGAGACCTGTCACTTGGGGAGGCAAAAGACACTGAATTTGGAGACCAGGGCCAGGGTTTAATCTTTGGATTTCCTGCTTCTTATCTGTGTGGCTTTGAACAAACTTCTCTAAACCTCTGTTTTCTTATCTGGAAAATGGGGCATACTGATTTGAATGACATTCTTCAAAGAATTTCTGTACTTTGTGAATGCTGAAGTTCTATAAGAATCAGAGGTATGATCAGAACTGAGGCTAACAGAAGGCGACCAGGGCTTGCTCCAGGTGTTGGATATCTAGGGCAGAGCCATTGCCCATTCAACAGGCCTGCTCCTTCATGCCATCCCTGGGCCACCCCCACCCCAAGGTCCCATGACCATTGTGCTCTTCCCCTTCCCTGCCTGGCCTGGGGACCGATAACCTCCATCAGCATGGAACTGAAGAGAGGACAGGATCGAAGGCAGCCTTCAACAGCTGCCCTCCTCAGTCTCTTTCTCTTCCTCTCCTCTCCCTTTCCACTGTGCCTTCTGGAGCTCTCATCTATTGTTAACAAATTCCCCTTCATCCACCATCCCTTCATCTCATACGCCTTCTATCTTCTGCTCACTGAAGCCTTCTTCTGAAGCCCCCACATTCCTGGCACCCTCTGCAAAGCTAGCTGCTCTTTCATTTTCAAACTCCTGACACCAGGCCAGGAGGAGGAGTTGGCATAAGCCTCACTTGCCATTCCAAAGTCTCCCACTGCCATCAATAGTCAACAATCCCTCTAAATCTTTCCTCCTTTAAAGCTCTCTCTATCATGCCTGGGACCTTGTGGCCATCACCTATGACCTTCATGTCACCCATTCTCTTCTCCCACAAGTTCAGCACCTGGTTCAGCCCCTACCTTCTTCAGATGCCCTGGCCTCCCGGGTTCCTCAGCCTTCCCAAGTCCCATACCCTCTGTCTCCATTCTACCTTAATCTAAGAATGGCATCTTTAGCCCCAATCTTCCAATTTGGCTTAGCTGAATTTGCCCCAGGTGCCAGAAGTCCTAGTCAGAATTATCATCATCATCAGTCATTGCCCATCGTCTTATTACCCTCATCATTGTCTCAACTTCCCATACTTGATGCTTGGCCCCCTCCCTCTTTTATCCCACAGATCACTGGAGATCATGGAGAATCTGGGTTTCCCAAACTGGCCTCCACCTAACCTTCTTCCCAAACTCTTTGAGTGCCTCAGAGTCTCTCTGAGGAACCTGTCTAACTCCTACCTCAAGCATGACTCTCCTTTACAACGTCCCAAGCAATAGTCAGTTACCTGGCCAGTGCTTGAGCGCTTCCATTGATGGGGAGCTCACCTGCCTCATGAGATAGCCTGTTGTGGTTTGGACTGCTCTGCTTGTTAGGAAGTTTTTCCTTCTCTCGAGCTAGAATCTGCTTCCCTGTGGCTTCTACTCACTGTTCTCAGTTCTACTCTGTGGGACAAAGAAGAACAAGAACAGTCACTCTTTAAATCATGGCAGATCTTGAATACCAGTCCTTGAGCCCCTTTGAAACAGATTGTATCTCGTCTTCCACATCCTCCTCTCCCTCCATTTCTTGTCCTTCTTTGTCTCTTCCTCTCCTTCCTCCTTCCTTCCCTACAAGCCTGAGCATAGGGGCCTGCCTATAACAGGGTCTTCACCATGTATTTAAATAATTCCCATGACAGGAAGTTCAAAACTTTATGAGGGAGTTTGTCCCACTGGAAGACAACTCCAAATGTCAGGAAGTTCTTCCTTATTTGGAGCAGAAATCTGCCACCTTATACTTCTGTCCCTATGATAGATGTATTGCTTACCTGCCTTCCCTCCAACCCCACCCTCTTTGCCATCCAAATTCCCTACTGACATACCTGATCCTCCTTTCTCTTCTGCCTTCTAAATCACCTCCTCCAGGAAGCTTTCCCTGATCAACCTCACTAGCTTTACTCATTTCTTCGCCGGGCATTCCTTCAGAGCTTACAGATTATGTTGTATTCTCTCTTTAATTTTTTCTATTTTATGTCCATGTCCTGTCTAATCTCTCCTTCAGACTCTGGACTCAATCTAAAACTTCCCTGAGGACAGGGATTGTTTCTCAACAATTCTCAGACTCAGAGCTTCTTCACGGCAGGATCCTGTCATCTCTGACTAGGGACTCTCTGAGAACAGACAAACCAGGGGCTCCCTGATTTGGGCTATGCCTTATGCTTCAGCCCAGAGATCCTCTGAAGGCAGAAGCTTGCCTCCTCCCTCCATTGCTCCCCCACAAAGGGCTCATCAGGCCTTCTGGTACACAGTCTGTAATCAAGCCTCATGATGGATCCCTTTGTGAGTTTCAGAGAGCCTCAGGGAGTCAGGAGACCTGAGTACTAGCCAAAGCTGAACTCAATTCAACAAGTATTAAGCATCTCTTATATGTCAGGTATTATGCTAGCCACACACAAAGACCCACCCCCAAGATTTCCAAATCAGTCATTTACTTCAAAAGACTTAAATTCTACCTCCTCCTTGACATTGCCTCTCAGTCACTAACTTGCTATGAAATGAGGGGCTTGTACTAGACCATCTGTAAGAGATAATGGGGTGGGGTGTAGTGGAAGGAGTGCTTGACTTGGAGTCAGGAGAGATTGGGGTTCAGTTCCTGTGTTTAACACTAACAAGGCTGTATGACTCTTGGCAAGTCACTTAACCTCTTCTAGTCTCAGTTTCCTTACCTGTAAAATAGAGATAATATATGAAGTATTTAACCTCACAAAACTGCTGGGATGATCCATTGAGATCATGTATGTAAAGTGCTTTGCAAATCTTAAAGCCCCTTATAAATGTCACTTGTTTAATTGTTATCATCTAAGGTCCCTTCTAGCGCCAACATTCTATGACCCAGGGCAAAGGCATTTAACCTCTCAGGGCCTCGATTACTTCATCTGGAAAAACCCTAGAGAAATTTGTATCTGAGAAGGTTGCTGTAGCTATGGCAATTCGAGCTGCAGAGAAACTGACTCCAGCTCAGTACATACCTTCTCAACAAAGAGTAGCTTTCATATGGAGTGAAGCAAAGAGTTATTTAATGGTGGACATTCAAAAAGATCCAATGGAGCCTCCAGGATTCAAAATTATTAAAAAATGATGATACTTTCCCCAAGTAGGGGCTACTCTGGGTGATTGCTAAAGGAGAAGGCTGAATCTTAGCTAAATGTTCTATCTCTCTTGGCTCCTAGCATAGGACTCTATAACTATTAGTAGCCTGACAGAATACAATACCAATGCCAATAATACTCTTCTCTGTGTTAATTGAATACCAAATCCACATTTTTACAGTGGGGTCTAGAAAAGGTGTCTCAAGTCAGAGGTTACTGAACTTTGGGAAACATCACGATTGATGTAGGAAAGATAGAAAGAAGTTGGGGATGGGGAGGAGGGAGCAGTGTCATGGGGGAAGATCTGATTGTGTGACATTGGTTTTTTTCACAGTGCTTTTCCTGAAAATGGAGACTTCCTAAACTGTACCCAGCTGTGTTCCTGCTCCGAGAGTGACTTCAACCCTGTGTGTGACACCAGGAGCCACACTGAGTATCTCACCCCCTGTCAGGCCGGCTGCACAGGGCTGCAGGATGATCCAGGTCCAGGTCAAGGCTCAGTGAGTCCCCTTTAGTGATCTTTCCTTCTTCTCTCTCCTTCAATGGTAACAGCTGGGGAGGGGGGAGGGAGGGAGGCACGAGGATGGAAAGGGAGGCAGATATAGGGTTAGTTCACAGAATCTTAGAGTTGTGAGAGACCTCAGAGTTCACCCAGTCCAGCGCACAGCTGAACAGAATAAGAAGCACTCAGCCATCCTTTTCTTGAAGACCTCCAACCTACCACCTGTGGTGGCCAGTCCACTTTGGGATAGCTCTCCTTTTTCATACTATTCCTAACACCAAGGCTGATGCTACTTCCACTATTTGCAGCAACCACCGCACCCAGATCTGCCTTCTAGAGCAAGGCAGAACAAACCTAATTCCTCTTCCATATCTGAGATCTTCAAATACCTGCAGACAGTTGTCACGTCCCCCTAAGTCTTCCCTTCTGCAGGTTAACTATCCTTAGTTCTTTCAGTTGAGCCACGTATGATGATCAGAACTGGTACGAGCAGAGGGCTTGCTGACACGTGCTCTGAAGGTCCCATGCCATCCTTGCTGCCCCCCTCTGGATGCTTATCTACAGTTTATAAATGTCCTTCCTAAAATGTGGCCCCCAGAACTGAACATAGCACTGCAGGTCTGGCCAGCCAGGGCAGAGGACAACAGGGCCATCCCCTCCCTCCACTGCATCCAGAGCCATCTCCAGTTGTCTTGATCTATATCTGACCACTAGATCCAGATGGTTCCAGAGGAGAAAGTGAGGCTGGTGGCTTTGCACAGCCCTCCCCGACTTAAATCCAAGTCACTTTCATGTCATGGCATTGCCTCCCTGATGTCATGGTTCTCTTCGAGAACAAAGGACAAACAGCAGCAGCATTTGTTGACTATGAATCCAGCTTGAATCCACAGTGTGACATAGCTATCCGCGAAGCTAATGCAGTTAAGATGTTAAATGACAAAGTCAGTAAGCATTTAATAAGCTCCAACTGTGCCAGGCACTGTGCTAAGTCGTGGGGATACAAAGAATGGAAAAGACAGTCCCTGACCTCAAAGAGCTCACAGTCTAATAGTTAAGCAATGTGTCCAGAATTATACAGCGAGTAAATCTGGGAGCGGAATTCGGACCCAGATCTCTGGGACCCAAGTGCAAGAATCTTCACATTCTACCACAGCTATTTGAAAAATATTCCAATTGCTAACTTTGGAGAAACCTCCAGGGAGACACTGTAGTTAACATAGGGCACTGCCTTGGTGGTTTTTAGCTACATATGATGGAAAAACTATAGGCGTTAGCATCAGAAGACTGGTCCAATTCCAGCCTCTGACACTTATTGTCTGTATTACTTTGAGCAAGTCATGTGACCTCTCTGACCTCAGCTTCCTCAACTGTAACATGAAGGAGATTGGACTAGTTATGCTCAAGACTGATTGGACTAGATTGGACCAGATGGGGCCCTCTGGCTTAAGACTCTAGAATCTTCTCATGTTGTGGCGGCTACATTGTAGCTAAGCAATGCAGGATTGAAATATGTTGTTTGAGAACAATAAAAGGTTTCTGTGTTTACAGAGAGACAGAGTTTGCTGAGGACGGTTCAGAATGGTCAGGAATTGACTTTGATTGGTTCGCATACTGCCCAACCCAGGAAGGATCATTCCTGATTTGTCGCTAAGATCCAAGAGTCGTGGGACTTAGAGCAGGGAGAGCCTGGAGACATCATCCAGTTCAGGGATTATTTAGCTCTCTCCCTCTCTCTCTCTCTCTCTCTCTCTCTCTCTCTCTCTCTCTCTGTGTGTGTGAGTGTGTGCGTGTGTGTGTGTGTGTGTGTGTGTGTATCAACCCCTTAAGCAGCCTGGTGGAGCCCAGGGACCCTTTCTCACAATCATTTTTTTCCTAATGCATAAAATAAAATATATAAGATTACAGAGAAAACCAATTACATTGAAACATGGCTATCAATGTATTTTAAAAACAAGCCCATAAACCCTTGAACTCATCCAATTTCTTCATTTTACAGACTTATTTAAAGCCACACGGAAATTAAGGGACAAAGCCAGGGCAAAAACTAACTCCCAGCTCAGGGATAGAGGTTATTGCTGTTGTGTTGCAATATCTGTTGTAATGTTAAATAGGCCTATAAAATGACAGGATTGCACTTTATAAGATTTATAAGGACTTTTTCAGCTACAATGTTCTAAGTTCCATCTAGCTCAGACATTCTACATTGTAAGGTACGTTGCAGTTCTAACATCCTAGGATTCTGTGCATTTGGTAGGGGGCGGTGTTGCTATTTACCTCTTTCAGGGAATTACCCACTCTGGGTCTCGAGTTTCTCCATATGTCAAAACTCTCTTCTTAAAGAAAGTCTCCATCTGATATACACGTATGTGTATGTATGTGTGTGCATGATACATACATGTGTGTACATATATATTTTAAAGAGAAAAAGGGGAGAGAGAGATAAGAAAGAAGGGAGGAAAGAAAAAAAGGAGAAAGGGAGAGTGGGAGGGAAGGAGTGAGGGAGGTAGAGAGACAGACAGATAGAGGCAGACGGAGACGGAGATGGGGCGGGGGGAGAGACAGAGAGAGAGAGAATTCTAATAATTCTTTAGCCACTCTTGTTTCTCCCTTTATTGGGATCATGCTTTCCAACATTTTTTGCTTTTCTCCCCTATGCCTAGCTTCCCATTGAAGTCACTAAGCATATTAAAATAGAAATTGATTTAATAAGGAGGACCTTATTGAGTTCTTAGAACTTCTCTACTTCCATCATCCCCTACAACAGACGCTGGCACAGAAGCTGCCATTATCTCCATGGCGGCATTTTTACAAACATTTGACAAGGCCACTGCAATACAAGATGACCAAGTATTCTTGACAATGTTTTTCTTCTTGCCCTTGGATAAACAATAAAACTAGCTTGGCCAATCCCTTTATTTGCGTCTCTGATCCATCCTTCCTTGTAGCTGACTTCCTGTGGCCTTCTGGCTTAATCATAGGTTAATCATAGAGGTCAAATTGATAGGCCTCAGTTTCTGTAGTGTAGTACATTTGTTCATATATATAGTATTTTAAGGTTTATAGAGTGTTCTACCTATATTAACAAAGGCTGTGCCACTGGAGTATAAGCCCAGGCTATTTCTACCATATTAAAAAGGTTTCAAGAAGTATAGTTCTGAGTTTCTCACAACAATCCTGGGAGGTAGATGTTATTATTCTCATTTTACAGATGTGGAAACTGAGGCTGAGAGAGATCAAATGACTCCATGAAGATCATCTCTATCTCCCTGATTTCAAGCCCTGCCCTCTCTCTTCTGTGCCATCTAGCAGTCCTTTTCTGTTCTGCCATTGCCACTGCAGAAAGAAGGCACCCACAAAGCACTGTGGACCATTTTGTATTTTTCTTTGTTTTATCGATTTATGTGAACACAGAATTCACCGCCAAGTGGGCCGGGCTTCTGGTGATGAACCTCTCTATACATACTGTAGAGGCAGAATGGAAGAGTGGACAGAGAGCTAGACCTGGAATCAGGAAGTCCTGGGTTCAAATCCCACCTCAGATACTTACTAGTTATGTGAGCTTGGGCAAATCACTTAACCTCTATATCTCAGTTTCTTCGCCTGTAAAATAAGAAGGTTGGAGTTGGGGGCCTCTAAGTTCCCTTCCAACTCTAAATCTATGCTCTGATGACACAAAGATAAGCTGACCATCAGTAAGTGATAATCTATTGGCAGAACTTATACGTCTTAAAACCTTTCTAGCACAGTAGAACCTGTCTGAGCTTATACTTCAGTGATCTGCCCTTTGTTAACCAAAGAGTGTGTGGAGTCCTAGCATCTGATTCTCAAAGTGTAGCTATAGACTGACAGAAGTTTGGAGGCAGAAGAAACCAGTTTGGGTAAGAGTAGCCAGTAAAGCCTTCCAGGAGAAGCTGGAGCTTAAGCTAGGCCTTGAAGAATGGAGAAGATTGTAGAAAAGGAGAGAGCATGGTAAGGAAGAAAGCCAGCCTAGCTGGTATGGAAGATGCATACCAAGTAGCTAGGAGGGGCCACGGCAGAGTGAGTCTCTTCAAGTACTTTAATTTGAAGACAAAATACTGTCTTCAAGTATCTGTCAGGTAGAAAAGTGATTAGCTTTTATTCTGCCTGACCCCAGAGGGATTGAAAATAGTAGAGAGGCAGATTTGGGCTCAATGGAATTAAAAATTACTTGCTGTATCAATCAGAACCATTCAAAAGAATGAGCTACTTTGAAAGGTAATGAACTCCCCATTCCTGGAAACATTCGAGAAGAGGCTTGGTGATGATTTGACAGGTACAACTTTGATGAGAGAGAGAGAGAGGAGGAGGAAGAGGAGGAGGAGGAGGAGGAAGAGAAGAAGAAGAAGAAGAAGAAGAAGGAGAAGAAGAAGAAGGAGGAGAAGAAGAAGAAGAAGAAGAAGAAGGAGAAGAAGAAGAAGAAAGATGATGATGATGATATTAGAGGGCTTTGGATGACGTGATTAGCAATGAAATGTTTGTCTTGAGCCTCTGTGGGGAGGAGTGGTATCAAATTAATTTGAAATTTGGAGACAAGAAAACACGAAACAGTTCTTTTTATCTTTCTCGCACTTTGGTTGGAGGAGATAGCTCATTAGTTAAGTGCTTATGTAACAATATGAGTGGGGTACCACAAACCTGCTTTACAATCAGGTGAACTTCCAGTTGTCTTGACGTGGAGAAGATGTAGCCTGGGATGGTAGAACAGATCACTGAGTTAATTTTTGAACTAGGACTTTAAATTAGACCAGGGTTGGGGAACCTGCAGCCTTGAGGTCACATGTGGCCCTCTAGGTCCTCAAGTGCAGCCCTTTAACTGAATCCAAACTTCACAGAACAAATCCCCTTAATAAAAGGATTTGTTCCATAAAACCTGGACTCAGTCAAAAGATTGCACTCTAGGAAATAGAAGAGCACGTGTGGCCTCAAGGCCACAGATTGCCACCCCTGGGTTAGACTAATGAGTTAAATCTAGAGAATCCAAGTAGGTAAATGCAACTTGCATTTGGGCATGTCTTGAAAGAAAGATGCTATTCTTGTCTTGGGCTGTGCAGAGGGAGCTGAATGTGGACCAACAAGTATGCAAAGGGTATCACATGAAAAGGGGATTGGGCCTGATGCAAGAGGAAACTTTGTAGCAATTAGATCTAGGCAAAAGTAGAATGAGCTGCCTCAGAAGTGGGGTCCCCATCGCTGGAGGTCTCCAAGTAGAGATTAGATGACAACTTGTCTCCTATTGTAGAGGATTCTTGTTCAGGTTACAGTGGATGCCCCCTGACGTCCCTCGGATAGTCTGTGATTCTGTGACCTCCTAGCCTGGAAAGGATCATGCATCAGGCTATTCCATAGGAACAAGTTAAGGATTAGGTTAGAAAATATGAGCACGATTTAGTCTGAAAGTGGCTCGTTTCCTTTTATCCACACATCCTCTCCTTGGTATGTTATTTCCAAATTGAATATTCCTTTGTCTCTTGTGAATGAACCCTGAAAAATCCACTCTTGAGACTTAGCACATGTGGAGACAGTGAGGAGGAAAAGAAAGAAATGGGACCTGGAACCAGTCATCAATTACAGTAGCAGTGACAAAGGAAGAAATAAGGTAATGGGCGGTGGAAAGAAGCATATCTCCAGCAGTATTAGGGACAAAAAAATGACCAGAAGGTTCTGAGAGTCATGATTGGGTGAGATTCATAGGTTGGGGATGTTCAGTAAGGAGTACAAGGGACCAAGGAAAAGATCCAAGGGGTCAGCTCCAAGGAAGACCTAGTACCCTGTGAAGCTGATGTAGCACAGGAAAGCATAAGGGTCAATTCAGAATCCTTCATCCAGGTGTACCAGGGCTCCCCAACGCCTTTCTCTCTCTCACCCCCAGAACCCTTCTTTTCTAGGTTATCTATACCAACTGCAGCTGCCTCCTTTCAGGAATTAAGGACAGTTCAGTCACCTCTGGTTCCTGCGAATCGTCTTGTAGTCATCTAGTGCTTCCCTTCGTCCTCCTCATCAGTCTCGGAGGGGCTGTGGCCAGTGTTACTCACACACCCTCCTTCATGCTTATCCTGAGGTAATGGCACACGTGCCTGGTTAGCCTGTGGCATGCCTCGGGCTGGGGGGGGACATGGCACTGTGTGATGGGACAGTTACATACATTATACAACAAAGGTAACATTGAATGTGAGGGCTGGCTTATCGAGTGGAAGCAACCCCGCATTTTGAGATCATTAGCTAAGGTAACAGAAACGTCTATTGGAAGAGAATGTGATGGACCACATGGTATAGTGGGAAGAGACCTGAATCTGGAGGTAAAAGATCTGAGTTCAAGTCCTCCCTTTGACACTTCCTAGCCATTTGAGCTTGGATGAGTCACTTCACTTCTCAAAGCCTCAGTTTCCTTATCTATAAAGTGAGAATAATGATCCTTTCATTTGCCACCTCCTTTTCCTTTGAGGAAAGTACTTCATAAACCCTAGAGTTTTCTAGAAATGGAAACTGATGTTGTTACATTAGATAAGAAAATGGGCTGTCAGTTAACGGAGACATCATTTCTTTCTTGATTACCACCCAGCAATGGGAGGCCACAGTAAGTACTCAGATCACAAATCACATGAATGAGTCAATCAGATGGATTAATTGAAGAATCAATGAATGACTCTCTAAATGAACAAATTGATAAATGAGTTAATGAATGAACTGATGAACAAATTAAATTTCCGTAGAACCTTGGCCAAGTCATTTCACCTCCATGGGGGCCTCATTTATAAAATAAGGGGGTTGGGCTAAACGTTCTCTGACCTTCCTTCCAGCTCTAGATGTATGATTTTACAACCACAGGTTCCTTAGTTCCTAAGTTTTTCATAGCTGTGCATAGGGAGAGGGTAACCCAATGATCAAGACTGAGAAGAGGGTCAGACTCTTGCATAGAATCTCAGAATTAGAGGGCATCTAGCCCAAGCCCGTCCTGAAACAAGCACCTCCTTTAAACTATTCCGTGCTAGCAAACATCCAACTTTTGCTCATCTGGTGAGGACAAACCCACTACCTCCCATTAATGGAAGGCTCTAATTGTGATGGAAGTTGTTTTCATACAGGAAGCTAAAAACTGCCTCACTGCAACTTCCACAAATTACCCGTACTCTTCCTCCCCACCCCCGCCAAGACCAAGCAGAATAGGCTTCGTCTCTCTTCTTTGTGACAGCCCTTCAGAAAACTGAAAGTATTTATCATGCTCCCCCTAAGTTCTTTCTTCTGCAAGATAAACCTTCCCAGTCCCTTTGACTCATCTGAGGCTTTTGTTTTGCAGGGGGGTGAAGAATGAAGATAAGTCTTTGGCTGTTGGAATCCAGTTCATGTTGCTGAGAGTTTTAGGTAAAAACAAAAACTGGGATGGGTTGAGACGGGTTATGGAGTCGGAAGGGAAGGAAGAAGAAGTGAGAAAAGAAAGGGAAGGAGGGAACAATGTGGAGGGGAGATAAATACATAGTATTCTAATCAGTATTTGTGGGGTGGCCCAAGGTGTCCTGGATTCCTAGACTTCTCAGAATCCCAAGAATTCATCTAATCAAGAAAGGTAGTGATATGTAACAATAGCCAGAGAGCGTCAGGAGACCCATATCCTTGTCTTGGCCCTGCCACTCACTCATTACAAGACCTGAACTATTTCGCTTCTCTCTTCTGGGCCTCAGTTTCCCTATCTATAAAATAAGTTTAGTTACTAGTTGTTCTAGCTACCTCTCAGAGATATCTTAGAAATAAGAGCGACCCAAATTCAACAAACCTTTGGTAAGCACCCATTCATGACAATGAGGTTGCAAACCAGAAAAACGATGCAAACTCTGCCCTCAAAGAGCTTATATTTTATACATCATGGGCACAACTATGTATGATATACATTGCAATGTTATGAGGGGACCCTACAGTATTGGGGTTGGGGGAGGGGAGATGATGAAGGCTCCACGGCGGAAGTGGCTGAGACTTGAAGGAAAAAGAGGCAGGAAGTCTGGCGTCACGGAAAGAAGCCTGGATTTGGAATCAGCCTAGATTCAGATCTCTACTCTGCTACTTGCTTGCTGTGTGACCCTAGGCAAATCACAAACAGCTTGGGACAACAGAAAGGAAACTAAAGACTAAGGACCCGGGTTCAGATTCTGGCTCTGCCATTTACCACCTGGGTGACCTTGAACAAATTGCTTCACTTCTCAGGGGCTCAGGTTTCTCATCTGTAAAATGAGGACATTGGACTCTGTGATCTCAGAAATTCCAACACTCAATCCATGATGTTTCCCTGATGGTGAAACCACAAATAAAGGGGTTAGACAAGGTAGTCTCTAACCTTCCAGCCCGAGCTTCTATAAATATGAATGGGGCAGGCGGAAGTGTTAAATGCTTACAAAGTATCAGGCTCTATGCTGAATGCTGGAAATACAAAAAGAAAAACAAGGCAATCCTTGGTGTCAATGGATTCTAAGTAGGGAAAACACCACATGTAGCAGTCCAGCTGAAGGCAGATGGAAGGGCCTGGGGGTCCTTGGTATGTCAGATGGACATGGCTGAGGCTTTGGAGAGCACAGTGGCCAGATGGCAAGGACTTTTTGCCCTCTTGGCTGGATGCTGATGTGCCCCCCCACCCCCACCCCAATCCTTTTTCCTGTGAGATAACCCAAAGTCTCTGAATTGGCTGCAAGTCCAAATAGGAGCACAGCCCCTCGGTTCCTACTTCACTCTGGGCTCTCCTAATGGAGATCAGCTTCCAGCAGGGACAGGACAAGGGCAGGATTCAGAGCTTCCTTCTTGCTAGGTCTAATACATAGAGAACTGGGCAGGATAGGCCCCCAGTATGTATTCAGGTATTTTGGATATCTGTGATCACAGGCAGAAGTGAATAGCTATGATTATTAAATACCCTCTGCCTCAGACAGGGTGACTTCTATTCCCAAAGATGCTTTTGTTAATATATTCCGGGGAAGGTGTCTATACTATGTCTATTGATAAAATGTCTAATGTCTCCCAACACTTGCTGGAATAATATCTAACTTAAATTCTTCCCACTGTCTTGCATTTACTGAAGAGAATAGATGCTCATTACTGCTTGTAGGCCTACACCTAGAGTGAAGCCCAGACCTCAAACAGCCTCTTAGTCTTAGAGGAAGACATAGCCCTTGCCCTCACAGAGCCTCTGGTCTGAGGGGGAGACAGTCTCTGTACTCAAGGAGCCCCTGGATCCAGGGAGGAACGAAGCCCCTGCCTTCAGTGAGCCCTCCAAATCTGAGAAAGCCTTCCCTCAGTGTAATCATCCCCTAGAAACCTCACTCCTGTCCTCTCTGATCAGTGGCTTGGAATGTATGCCCTTTGGCCCCCATCAGCCCTGAGGAGGAGCATCAGATCCCCATAGGTCTGAATTGGGCAATCCTGCTTATATAATCCACGTTTTCTCCCACAGCCTGGATGCCCAGCCCTGTGCTCCATGGCAGTGCCATTGACACTGCCTGTGTCTTCTGGGCTGATACCTGTGGGATGCAGTCCCTCTGTCGATACTATGACCATGATCTTCTCAGGCATCGGTGAGTCCCACAGGCTATGTGTGGTCAGGGAGGGAGGGAAGGAGAATGAAAGCCTCCACAGAATAAGCCCTACTTGGGCTGTCCAGAAACAGGGAGTTTAATCTCAAATTCTGGCCCAGGGTGGATTATATAGACAAATGCTGGGTTTTGAGAAGAAGGGGAACAAGGAACTTGTTATCAAAAAGATAGTTCTTGTTACCATATGCAGGATGGATCATTTAAAAGCATGGCATCACAGGAAGTCTAGAAATTCTCTGAAACGGTCAATGACTTAGGAGAGAAGAATTGTACAAGGCAGGGAGTCCAGTTTGGGAAACTGAGATCTTTCCTGAAGGAGTCAGTCATCCAGAATATGGCTACAACGTTCTATGTTCTAAGACCTCTGCCAGCTCTCAAATTTTATGCTTTGTGTTCTAAGGCCGTTTAACCTTCCATGGTTGATGTTCTAAGGCCTCTTCCTGTTCTAACATCAAGATGCTGGACTGTCTCTGAATCCAAAGAGAGACTCAAGTAAGCCTTAATCCTACCAAGATCAAACTGATTGATATCAGTCTACTTAATCTCAAACCTTGCCTTGGAATTCCAGTCCCAGACCTGGAACACTTTTGAGTGTTTTGATGGGAATCTAAAATCAGAACATATGATCTGACAAATGATTATTTTCTGAATTTGTGAGTGGGACAGAGTACCTGAAATAAAGGTTTAGTGGAAACAATACTGGCCAAAGATTAAGAAGACATGAGTTTCATGATCAAATCTGTCCTTTAATAACCGTGTAGCCTTAGACAAGTTACTTCTACTTCCTAGGCCCCATTTTCCTCCTCTATAAAGTGATTGGTTTGAAATTGCCTAACATCCATCTAGTCTAGTAATGCTAACTTCAAGTTTAATAGCTTTGGAGAAGGGAAAGATTAGTGTAAACTGGAGTGGCCAAAGAAAACCTCCTATAGGAAATGGGGATGGAGCTGATCTTGAAGTGCGGCTAAGATTGGGAGAAAAGATGAGGATGACAGAGGGCTCATGAGAACTTGGAGATATGGGGTTGGCTATGGAAAGCATAATCCTTGCCTGCAGAGACAGGGCCACTGGCCTTGATGAAGAGTGCCTTTCCCAGACTCTTCCCTCATTAGGGATGCATTGAGGGAGACCTCAGTGGAGTTCATGACCATAGCCCAATGGCCTTTCCCATTCCTTCTTCCTCCAGGTTCATCGGACTTCAGTTCTTCTTCAAGCTGGGCACACTGGTCTGCTTCATCCTGGTGTTCATCATCCTACGACAGCAGGAGAAGGAGGCTGCTAACTCTAGGTCCCATCATGGCCCTGTTTCCCAGGAGGAGAAGTTGGTCCTCAGCTCAGAGAAGAGATCTGGGGAATCCAAAGTGTGAGCCAGCTGCCCCAGGCCTGGCCTGCCTCCCTCCTCCATTCTGGAATGGGCAAATGACCCTTCTGATGATGAGGAAAAGGAGTAACATCTGCAACAAATATAGCCTTCATTACAGTCCTCTGCCAGGGGATGGTGTGGAGGCTATGTCTAAGTGAAACGGACAAATGAAGACTGGTCACCTGGGATTTTGTCCCCAAAGAGCCATTTGGGGACTGGAAGACACTGTCAGATGCTCTCAGTACTCTCATTTTCTTGTAGTGAGAAAGACTCAGATAGACAGCCTTAGTCAGTACAGAGCCAGAGGTCATCAAAAGGCAATCCCCATTATTATCTGACCATCCTACTTGCTTTCAATGTTGGCTCATCTCTACTGCTCACAGACAGAGACCAAATGGGTTCTTTCTCCAGTGATCTCAGCTCTCCTAGAAACAAAGAGACAAGAGGACCCACCCCCAGAGTCACCACACAAATTCGCACATGGGGAAATGGAGGGACAGGATTCCAAGCTCACCATGAGTATGGGAGCTTCCCTGTTCCTGAACCTCATCCCAACCCGTTACCTAGGAAATACATGTCAAGGATGCTGTGCAATCATCCCCAGGAATGAATTGGCTGGTCTTTGACAATACTAACATCAGGGATTGACTGTCTCTTGTGTACTCTGACTCCACTTTTTATACCCTTCCTTTAATCATTCTTAGAGCAGAGACTGAGCACAACTAGCCTCAGATTCCTTTGCCTAAGCTCCTGGCAGGTTTGTCTATTTGCCTGGGGGCAGTGATATTTCATTATACTGTTGCATTTATCCAGAGGTATGGTTTCCCCTGCTTTCACACGCCTTTGTTTACACAAACTATAGTCACCTCCTTCTCCTCGGCCAGGCATTCATCCAGGGGATTCCTCCTTTTCCCTAACAAAACAAATGTTTCTTCTTGACAAATTCCTGACATAAAGCAGAGATTCTCCCCAACCTTTGGATGAGAAAAGGTTGCTTTTAGTCTCTACAAAATCTTTAGAATCACTTTGAGTAAGTCATTTTCTTATCCTGAGCCACAAGGAGGTAGTGGTACGGCAGAGGGGTGGGATGTGTCACAGTGGAAAGAATGCTGACTTTGGCATCAGAGGATCTGGGCTCAAATCTCATTGCTGATGCTTACCGTCTTTGTGATGGTAGGCAAGTCACTTAACCTCCCTAGGCTTCAGTGTCCTCATCTGTGAAAGGAAGAGGTTATACCCAGTGGCCTCTGGACTCCCATCTACCTCTGGATCTATGAATCCATGATGGTCTGTCAGGTCTCTTGGCTAATCAAGAAGCCTCCTGTTTTCACAGAGGTTTTCATGGAGGCCAACATTCCCCCTAGAGCATAAAATAATAATTTAGCTAATGCACTCCTCCTCTCAAAACATGGGCTATTTCCCTCCAAAGTTCGTAAGAGACATTCTTTGCTTTTGAGGGGTTGGACTATATTCAGTTTGCTTTAATCCAGCAACTGTGTTAAGCACCTGCATGGTACAACAGAGCATTGAATTCTAAGCATTAGAATAATGGGTTTCAAATTCCATTTTGGATATTTACCCCATGCAACCCTGGGTAAATCCTAGTCCTTTACTGAGCCTCAATTACCTCATCTGTAAAATGGGGTGATAATCCGCACACTACCTACCTCTTCGTACTGTGAGGGTGGGGAAAAGTGTTTTAGGAACCCTAACCTGCTAGAGAAAAGGTAGTTATGATTATCATAATCAGGACCCTATGTTCAGTGTTATGAGGTTGGGCTGTCACAGGGAGACACAAAGATACATCAGACGTGGTTCTCAGGGAACTTACAACCTAATAGGGGAAATTAGACAAATACACAATTAGCCATGATGCAGATAGGATATAATTATAGCAAAACAGAAAACTAAACAAAAACATGGGGAAATACAGGAGAAAGGGAAAAATACAGGGAAGGCTAAGTCTCACCTGCATTCTGGGACCAAGGTCTCCCCTGCCTGGACACTGAGAGTCAGTGAAGAATCGGTTGGTCAATCAGTTAGCATTGGTCAGGAACAACCAGGGGCCATTCTTGTGCTTTGAGGAGAAATGGCAAGAGGAGGAGGATCATTCCCTTTTCTTAGGGACCCCTCTCTCTGAGGGTCCAGACATATCCTCTGACCTGAGGGGAAAACATGTCTTTTCCTTTTCCTCAGGGAGCCCCGAGTGTGAGGGATAAGATGCCAACCCTGCTCACAGTGAGTCCGCATTCTCATGAAAAGACATGGCCTTTGCTTTTAGGAAGACCCCAGTCTGAAAGGACAAGACATGGCCTCTGCCCTTCTCAGTGGGGAGGGGGAAAAAGCTCTTCCTCAAGACCTTTGAGAACACGTAGCCAAGCAACATAAAAAAAAAAAATGTGTGGAGCTGGGGGTTGACTGTATACTGTGTGCAAAATGTATGATTAGCTAAAAAACAAACAGTAACTTACCAATTTCTACTGACTGTCTCGTTTCACTGTCTACTATCTCATTTCCTAATGAAGTCTCTCTCGGGGTTCCCAAGTAGTCCAGGATCTGGATATCCCATGTTGCTAATACTGAAGAAAGTCTTTCTTTAATCACTCACCTCCTACCTCAGGAAAATCTCCACTCCTTTTTGCTCCCCCCCCCCATTTAAAATGTGTACTTGGTAGGTTTGGCAGAAATCATTTTAAATAGCCATATTACTTTAAAAGCAATTTCAAATATGAGTGAAAAAAGCTTTTAAAGAACTAGTCTTCCTCTTGCAGATCATAATGACTACATAATGACTTAACCCTCTGAAGGAAAATATGAAGTAA
Source organism: Phalanger gymnotis (assembly GCA_028646595.1). Taxonomy (NCBI): domain Eukaryota; kingdom Metazoa; phylum Chordata; class Mammalia; order Diprotodontia; family Phalangeridae; genus Phalanger; species Phalanger gymnotis. The sequence goes on from CM053622.1 coordinate 713,351,813, forward strand.
AGGGATAGGACGGGGAAAGGAGCTGGACAATCTACTTAGGTGGTGCTCCAAAGGAAATGGGGCAGAGGGAATGGTCTGTGGAGTAGATTCTGATAGTCACATCAACCCTGGTGTGCTGTCCCATAATGCCTCTTCCCTACCTTCCTGGATGATCCGTGGGTCTATGAAGTATCGAATCTACTTGTTTTCTATAATTATTGTCACAGGGATAATAAGCACTCTCACTCCCACCCCTATGCTCTGCCAGCACACCTGGAGAACCATAAGGGACTGGCACAACCGAAAGCCCACCCTCTCTTCCATCTCAGCCACATGGTTTTTCTGTATCTTCGTGCATGAGTCCTTGGCAAAAGGAAATCCCTTCCAAGTCAAAAATCTCTGTCAACTTGCGGAAGTCTAAATAGACTGCACACATCCCAGGAACGGGCTCTACCTCCAGTTCTTCCAATGTCTCTCACTGGACAAGGGAAAAAAAGGGGGGCGGGGTGGGTGCGAAGGGTTACATTCTCAAATGACCACATTGAAAAAATCCTATTTTCAGTGTCACATCTAGACCTGAGTTACTTGTTCTTGTCTCCCACCCTTTTCCATAAAATGCCCAGTTTGTAACATTGCCAGTTCTGTCTCATACCAGATCCTGTGTAGTGCCTGGTATTTGTCAGTCTTGTCATGCCAGATCCCTGAGAAAGCAGGTATAGAACTTCTCTACTAGGGCTCTGGTAAAGAACTAACTAGACTATTAAACTAGAGGATCCCTTGAAATATCGCCGGATTGATTTCAGTCAGTGATGTGATTCAGTATGTAGAATCAGTGATTTCAGAGGTTTATGTGGTGGAAAGAGGGTAGAAATGGTGACTTAGGAGACAGTTGGGTCATGGGCACCCAGGAAACTATGCGGTAGAGAGAATGGGCTGGGCAAGATGAAAGAAATCCTAACCCTGACTTTCCTCTCATCCTATTTTGGGGAGTGACCAGTCTCTTTAAGGAGACAAAACTTACATAGGGAAATAAAAAAAACAACACAGGACAGGCAGCAGCCCAGTGCAATGGAAAGTGTCTTGGTTTGGGATTCAGACCTGAGTCCTTAACAACTAGGTCTCACCATTGACTGGTTTGTGACTTTGGAAAACTCATTTCCCTATTCTGGGCTTTCATTCCCACTATAAAATGTATCTCTAAGGGCCTTGACAGTTCTAATATTCTTCGATTTTGAGTTGGTGACTTTTCTTGGCCCGCTGCCTGATTTCTGTTCAGCCACCTGATTTCCTTGAGGCCTTGAGGGCAGAGCTTCTTTCCTGGCTGACTGACCCCATCTGTCTATGTAAACAAATCTAGAACTGAGCCCACTAGAAAGAAAATTCTTTCCTTTCTTCCTTCCTCCCTCTGAAGCCTGTACATTCCTGCCAGTCCCTCAGGGGCAGGACCTGGCAGGCTAGAAGGAGGATTGAGAAAGAAAAGGAGAGAGGAAAGAAGGGGTGCAAAGCGAAGGGGAGATGGGAAGAGTAGGTACAACAAAGTCAAATTAGCCAGAGCTCCTGAAGACAGAAGAGAAAAGGAAGGGACAGAGAGTGAAGAACATAACGAATAAGACGGGGAAACAAATGAAGACAAGGACAGACAAAAAAAATTCAATTTAACAAGCTTTTAAGTTCCCACTATTTTAAAAGAAGCATTTACTTGTGGGGATTATAATTACCCAATTGGCAAGAAAAACCACTGAAGTAGAGCTCTGAGCCAATGGCACTTTATTAAAGGGTCCATGGCCCCTTCTAATGAAGTGGATCTCAGATTGTCCTTAGGATCCAAGATACCCCTGGTCCCCAAAATCTTGTTTTTTGTAGCATTTGATACTCAAATATACAAAAGAGGCATGGTAAAATACAAGATCTCATTGGTTGACAAATCTTGCTTTTGAGGGACAAAAATGAAATATCAACAGAGGAGTCCCCGGTTGGGTGAATCACAGGCCCCTCCACTGACTAAGTGGTCATAAGGTAGTCATCTGCTCATATTGGACATGAGACAGCAGTCTGCAGGTACAAAAATAAGTTGGGGGACTTTGCAAAGAATCAAGGCATCCCACCCACGCTAGGTTTGGACATGGAATTTGAGCAAAACAAGATGGACATATCTTTATCAGCGTTCTTGTGGTTTCACAAGTGAGCTTCATAACTTAGTAAACAAGCAGTGAACATTCCATTAAAGTTTGAGGCCTATGTATGTGTATATGTGTATATATATATATATATATAGGATTACTATAAGAACTTATCTAATTATCCCTATATGATGTATGTAAAATATCAAAATGATAAATACTAATGTAGGGGTCTGAATGAATTGTTTCTCACCTATGAAGCATCTACTATATTGCAAGCACAGATGCTACTTTCATATCTAAAAGGGTGAGGAGTCGGAGAACCCACACACACCATGTGTATCAAATTGTCAGACTATTTCAATGTACCTTCATCCACTGAAAGACAAAACTTACAAGTGTGCTTACTTTTAGCAGTCAGCCAGAGAGAAAAGTTCACTCAAAGCAGTGAAATGATATAATTAAAGAAATAAGATAATTTAAAAGTACCAAAAAAACCTTTTCCCCCATAAACTTGAATCACAGTGTTCCATCAAACAGACATACCACCAGTAGGAAGACGAAGTACACTAATTAACGTGTATAAGGAACACATATGGCCGGGGAGCAGGGAACACACAGGAAGAGTCATACATGAAGGAAACATGTAGCCTGAGGGCATATATGGGTAACACCTCCCAGTCTGATGCCAAAGAGTTAGTCTTCTGATCATATCATCACACTGCTTCCACTCGGCCTGCCCCTGGTGGTCTTGCACGTCATGTCATCTCTGGGGGGCATTGCTTCTTGTTGGCCTTTCTTCAGAGATAATGATGGAAAGCATGTGCAATAGATATCATTTCTGCTCCTTGCCAGGCATAACTCCACTAGGCTTGGGCTAATATTGCTTCCCTCTGCTTCCAGCTTCAGGCTTCAGCTAGAGTCACGGGCTGAAGCATTACATCTTCCACAATAGCGGTGCACTGGCCTCTATCATTTCTTCATATAAAAGTTCAAAGACTTAAGTAATAACTTTCAGTAAGACAAGGCCCTCACACAACCAGCCATCAGGCTAGGATGAACAAAGGCTATTCTGTTTTTCTCCTCCATAAAAGGAGGTTATCAGATTACAGAAAAAGCTGTGATAGACTCTATCTCTCCAATCAATAAATAAGAATTTAATAAGCACCAAGAACCATGTGGGATACAAAGGCAAAAGAGAAAACTAACTGCCCTCAAGAAGTCTGCAATCTATCCAGGGGAAACAGCATGCACACATGGAAGTATATGAAATTTAAATTTCTTTCCAGAAGCCAAGTTGTTTTGAACATAGAACTGCCATAAAGTTAAGTAGTGCTCACAAACATTAAGTCAACCTTAACTTGTTTGCCTCTGTTTCCTCAGCTGTAAAATGAGAATGACAATAGCACCTAGCTCACAGGGTTATTGTGAGGATTAAATGAAATATATGTAAAGTGCTTAGTTTGATGCCTGGCAAATAGTAGGCAAATGGTAATAAATGCTTGTTTCCTTCCTACTTAATGTCTAATTGTCAACCTACTTATTGAGTAGAATTTTAGAGGCTGCCCTTTCCAACAAATTCTTAGGAGTCCCCTAGGTATTCCTAACTTCATGATCTTTTTTTATGTTATTTTCAGATTAATGAGAGAATGAAAAACAGAAGGATGAAAATCCCTAAATCTAGTCACTTGCAAACATTTTTCTTTCCCTCAATCAATATTTCCAAATTGCTCAGCTTTATGGTGTGTATGTTGGCTTTCCAAACCCCAGCACTGAGCCTGATTCTACAAACAATCCCATGGATCCGTGATATGGATATGGATAGATCTCAGCCTTCCATCTCTTTCCCCTCTGTGCAGTAGGCATCCATGCTCTTCCATAGGTCCTCTACATGTGCTAGAGGCCTTCCTCTGTCCTTTTTGAAAATAACACATCAAGAGTATCAATGAAGCCCTCAGGCTGTCCATCTCCTTCCTCACTCAGTTATGTCATCTACCCACCCCGTTTTCTAATCATGTTTCCTCAGTGATTCCTTCATGCCACTGGGTCATACCTGGAAACATGCTACAGCTTATTTGTATGCAACTTGTAAGTCTCTATTGCCCTTTGAGCCACCTACAGCTTTAACTACTTAGAGATTATGGTGTTCCAGGACCTGTAAACGTAGAGTTTCCCTGGGAAAACATTTGCATTAAACATTTAAAAAAAGCTAAGCCTTTGCACAAGGGAGAAGTGTGGGGAGGTTAAAAACACTGTACAATTCTCCTATTGGGATCCAACTTACTCTGTCCTGCTTTGTTTTGGGCTCAACTCGCTGTATAGCAGAAGTTTTCATCCCAAATATATACAGCGCTAGGTCAGTGGCCTGGCCATCCAGCTTCATTGTCATAGTCTGAGCAACAGGTATTATTGTATCCATGAGGTTCTTTTTTTCTTTATTAATTTCTTAGACTGATTTCTTTCTCATACTCGTTTATTTCACTGAGGAGCCCCTGTAATATTTGGGAGCTTGACCGAATCAACAAAATATTGTTCAGAAACTGGAGCATCTGGGCGATCTCAACTTTGATAGGAATCCCTCTTGCTTTTAGACCTTGCACAAAACATCCTCTATGGAAGTGGCAAATGCCTTAAGTGAGCTCATCTCTGTTTTATGTCTTCTTGGTATGCATAGTCACCAAAGAGAGTTTTCTCTATGGTTTTATTTATTGAGGAAGCTTGTGTTGTTTTTAAACTATGTATGAGAGAATCCTCATTGGGACCATGCTTGCCTCTGCTGCATCAAATGCTTTTTTGTAATCAACAAGCAAAAAACATCAATAAGAGGCATTTTCTCCACCTTTTTGGTAGTTGTGTGGCTGAAAAGATGTGATATGATAGAGAATCGTTTGTTTAAAGGGTTTTTTTCCTTTTCATAGAAGATATCCTTTATCTGTATTCTCATATAGAGATGAAAAATAGGCATATGAGATCATGTGAATGACTCTCTACATTCAAGAAACTTAAATTCTACTTAGGAGAAGGGGGAGATACAAGATATTCACAGGTAAGTAAATTGAGGAGTGGGCACTAACCATAAAGGGAATCATGGAATACATCCATTAGTGAATCCTGAAGGAAGATGAGAATTCAAAGAGACTGGGGTGGGGCAGGAGTACATTCCAGGCATAAAAGGTAGAGTCTGTGAGTAAAGGAAAAATGAGAGAGAAGGTCAAGCGCAAGGCACCAATAGTAGTCCAGTTTGGCTAGACTGTAGAATGTATGACGAGGAATAATGTGAAATAAAGACCAAAAGGTTGTGTGAAGCCAGGTTGTAGTGAGTGTATATTTTATCATTCAGGCAATGAGGAGTCACTGGAGGTTCTGGAGTAGAGGAAGGCCACGATTCAATCATAATGTGCTTTAGAAAGATTATGTTAGCAGCTATATGGAGGATGGTTCAGAGAAGGGAGAGACTGGAGGCCAGGAAAATAAGTAGCCCAGGCAAAAGGACACAAGAGACTCAATTTAGGGTGGTGGCAATGGGGATAGAAAGTAGGGGCAGGTGTGGCAGATGTGACAGAAGAGTTGACAAAACCTAGAGATTGATTTAGTGGCAGGGGAAGGAAAACAGGCAGTGGGGGAGAGGGAGAAGTCCAAGATTTCAAGTTTACCCACTTGGATGACTAGAAGAATGGTGGTGCCCTTTGAGAGAAAGAGGGAAGTTAGAGGAGGATCCAGTTTTCCTGGAAATACGATCAGTGATGTTTTTGACATAATAAGTTTGCGATATTGATGAGACAGTTAAGATATGTTCAGTACACAACAGTGTGGGACTGAGGGTCAGAAATATGATTAGGACTAGCAATATAAATCGAAAAGACAGAAAGAGATGGAGATAGTGGAAGAGAGAGAGAATGAGTAAGACAGAAACAGGGAAAAATTATCCTTTACTTTCTTTATGTGAATCCCATCTTCCCAGCAAGATTAAGAGTGTGCGAAGGGCAGCATCCAAAATGTCCTCCTCTTGCACATTAACATGGCTGGGCACACAAAAGGGGCACAGTAAGATTAGCTAATGGAGTGGTTGCCTTCAGCTTTTCAGGACCTCTGCTCAATGCCTACAGCTAGTTTTTTGGCTTTCAGGGCCAAGATCCCTTTTAGTCAGTCAGGGCCTTCTCTGAATACTTGCCAGCTTCTGGTACCCGACTTGCATTATAACTTCAACCATTTAATTAGGAGTGGGATTGATTGATTAACTCAACTGAATCACTCTACTCCCACTTAAAGTAAGGGACAAGATGTCCTGCTACTTAAGGAAGTGACAATAAATTTCAATCAATTAATAGGCTTTAGACTAAGTGTGATAAGTACTTGGAACTGGGGTAAATTTACTCAGGAAGAGTGTTCCCATAGGCTGAAGAAACTTGGTCATGCTCTAGAGGTTTTCTACAAATATCAAGAAGAAACCTCTTCCCTCCCCTGCCTCCCACCAAGCATGGGTTTAGTTGGAATGGGACACCTGCTCCAACTTCTAGAATAACTGCAGTTCTCAAATGGCTTGATACTTAGAGATCACCCTTAGGACCAACCAAGTTTCCTTGGCCTAGGAGAATACTCCTCCTGTGCAAGAATTCTAAGTACTTTTCACTCTTAGCCTGAAGCCTGGGACCTATTCTTACCCTAGGGTATAGGGTCTTCTTGTTGTGCAGTTGTTTTTCAGTTGTATTTGACTCTTCGTGACCCCAGCTGGAGTTTTCTTGACAAAGATAAATAAATAAATACATAACCTCTATCTTTTCCTGAGCCAATTAGTAATCTCTTATCGCCGTCTCAAGGGAAGACAGTAATAAAGAGATCTATCACATATCATTGAGGCAGCTGTATAGCTCAGTGGATAGAGCACTGGGCCTGGAATCAGGAAGACCTGAGTTTAAATCCAGCCTCAAAGACTCACTAGCTGTGGAATCCTGAATAACTCACTCAACATCTGTCTAATCCACTGGAGAAGGAAATGGCAAATCATTCCAGTGACCTTGCCAAGAAAACCCTGTATGGGGTCACAAAGAATTGTACATGCTGAACAACAGTCACATAACATTGAAATGTCTCCCATCACCCAGAAAAAGGATAATTCAAAAGAAGACCATGAAGAACAACACAAAGAAGAAACTATCTTCATCTCACCTTGTTAAACTTAATGGCCTGATCTCACGATTGTAAGGGAGTTCAGAAATTACCTGGTTTGGTCCCTACTTCAAATAGGAAACACTTCTAAATAATGTACATTTCTTACCTTTTTTCAGCACGGGATTTGGTGCGGAAGAACCTGAATGGTAAATCATTAGAGAGGATCCTCCATATTACAGCCGAAGCCCAGCACGTATGTGTCAAGCTCTCTGCCCCCTTTAACAAACCTTCGGACTCTCCCACTTGGAGACCACTAGGCCCTGAACAAAGAACAGGAAACTCCTAAGACAAAGGATAGGAAACAGCTCCTCTCCTGCTGAAAAGACATTCCTGAAGACGTTAACCCAGCCAGTTCTTAGGAATGAGGGGGTTGGGAGTGGCTCCCCTCTCTGGCGGGGAAAAAACTTTCTTTGTTCGTGGTCATATAAAAATCACCGCGTGGGTGAATCACATTGGATCTCAGCCATGCAGAGGACGCTTTGCCTGGGACTACCTTCCCTTTCGGGGCCTTGATCGAGCTGTGTAAACCCGGGTCCCCTCAGCTTTGAAAGGATTAAGTGCCGGCGTTCCCCCGAGAGGTGATGCATCTATGTCGTCTGTGTCTTTGTCTCTGTCGCCGTTTGTGTTAGGAATTGTTGATTAATGTGGTTGTGGGTTCGATGTAGCATTTCCCTGTCTTTCAATAAAAACTTTATTCTGTTGGGAGTGTGTCTTATTGCCAATGCGAGTACAAATCTGAACCTAACCTAGCTTAATCGAACAGAACCTTTCACATTTTTGCAATTAGACAGGAGGAAGTTGGTAACGTTGTCCCTTGGGCTTAGTTTGTTGTGTCTTTCCCCCTTCCACTCATTTTTACAGGAGAGGAAAATAATTTGGAGACCTGAAATCTTGAGAGCTGTTGACTATTTTAGAAGAGAGGGTAATTTCTAATATGGATGATATATAGTTTAGCCATCATAAATTAAACAGGGAGTGACGTGAACTTTTGGACTCTAAATCAGAGAGAAACACCTCTATGCCCCTTCCAGCCCCTTCTCTCATTGGTAAGTTGTTCAAGGGCCCTCCGTTTTGGGGAATGGCCCAGGATGACCAACCTTCATTCCTTTTCTGGCTGTGCTTTTAACTTTCTGGATTTCAACACCATAGCTCTGCACACAGTACCTTCATTTGTTCTTCCCCGACTCTTTCCTGAGCTCCTTTCTGTGTGATATTTTCCACAATCCCAACATAAATCTCCTTGAGGGAGCTTCCTTTTTGCTTGTATCTATATCCCCATTGCTTAGCACAGGGACTGGAATATAGTAAGTGCTTCTAAAGTGTTTTTTGCTTTGTGTTGTCTGCCTTTAGTGAGCAGGAAATAGTGGTGATAAAATGAGTTTAAGCCTGAAGACAATAGTTTTCTAGGGGTAGTTGTTCTAGAATCCACCAAGTTTGGTATCTAGAGCAAGGACTCTCCTTCTGGAAAGAAAGATCCATTCTAGCCAAAATTCTGAGACAGAAAAGTCCCTCCTTACAGGAAAAAAACTGGGAAGGGTCTTTTCCTACTATCATAACTGGGTTGTAAGATTCCTACTTTTCTTAAAAAAAAAAAAACCCTTCATAAAGAAATCAGTGGGCTTTAAATTTAAAAAGTGATGGCATTCTGCCCATTCTGCCTTCTGAGAAAGACATAACACTCTTACCAAACCTACAAGTAAAGAGAAGCTCTAAAATTTTGTGCCCACGGAATCATGCCTGGTAATGGCCATAGGACCAGTGAAGCAATGCTGAGTAGTAACTAATGAAAGCATTGGTGAGCAATACCTGGCAAAGGCTGCATAGCAGAGACACTATTCCATACAAGATCGGATTGAAGCAGGGCTGATGGGAGTAGCACAATGACCTCATCAGAAGACATCATAGCCCTGCAGCACCAGAGGCTTCCTCTCCAAACATATTAGCCAAACATATGTTGACTATATGTTTGAGTCCCTCCATAAAAATTCCTTAAGTCTGTCCATTTTTCCCACTGATGTTATGTATATTTGTGAGAGTATGCATCAGGTTAATGGGGAAAATATTTCATTGCAATTTTTCATCAAATATCTTTCACTTGAATTCATTGTGACCACTGACTGACTCATAAAAATAAACACATTGATAGGGGCTCAAAATCTATGGGTTTTGAGTAGATATAGACTCACAGAGTGCCATGAAGCTAGGGTAGGTTTATTTAGGGGACCTACTATACAAGTTGGGGGTACATGCAAGAGCTAAATTATCCTTGGGCATGGGCAAGATGAATAGAAGTAGGCTAGACACATCTTTGCATGACTGAATGCAAAGAGTAATCATTAATGGATCCATTATCAGGAAGTCAATATAAAGAAGAGTCACTAATGGAGTACTCCAGGGGTTTGACCTTGGCTCTGCACCATTCAACGTGTTTATCAGTAGTGTGGAAGCAGACATAGATTCATGTCTATGTAATTTGCAAACGAAGCAAAACTGAGTTAGATAGCTAACAAGTAATATAACAGAGTCAGGGTCTCAAAAACTCTCAAGAGAATTATGGGCCAGATCTAGTAGGATAAAATTTGGTAAGGATATATGTATACTTGAATTTTAAAAGTTTACTTCACAAGGATAAAATGGGGAAGGCATGCATGGTTTGTACTTTAAAAGATCTGGAGAGTCTTAGTGGACTGCAAGCTCAACATGATTGAATAGTGTGAAATGGCAGCTAAAAATAGCTAATTCAATCTTAGGTTTTATGATTAGAAGTCTAGCATACAGAAAAAGAGAAATGATAATCTTTTGCCCTGATCAGACTACCTAGAACAGTCATTCTTAACCTTTTGTGGCATAGAGATACAGCTGGGTGGTGCAGCAAATGGAGTGCTGGACTTGGGGTCAGGAAGACCTGAGTTCAAATGTGACCTCAGATATTTACTAGCTGTGTGTCCTTGGGCAAATCACTTAACCTCTGGCTACCTCAGTTTCCTCGACTATAATAATAAAGATAACAATATCCCTAACCTCTCGGGGCTGTTGTGAGGATCAGATGAGATTGCCTTTGTAAAGAATTTAACATGGTGTCTGGCACGTAGCAGGTGCTCATTTCCTTCTTTCATAGATCCCTTTGGAAGTTGAGTGAAAACCTCTCAGAAAAAGTTTTTAACAGATAAAAATACATACAATCACAAAGAAAACTAATTATATTGAAAATATTTTTCATCTCCATTTTCATTTTCATATTATATTCAAAATATTTCTAAAACAAGTTCACAAAGCCCAAGAACCCATGAATAGTTTTGTGTTCAGTTCATTGAAGGACATTGATGAACTGGAACATTTTCAGGAGAAGGAAACCAAAAATGGGGAAAGTCCTGAAGATCGTGCTGTAAGCGGATCAGCATGGGACCAGTCTAGCCTACAGAAGACTTCAGTGGGACATGACAGCTGCCTTCAACTACCTGAATGGCTATCATAGAGCAGGGACAGTAAATTTCCATGCGACTCCAGAAGTTGGAACTAACAGAAACAAGAGCAAAGAGAAACAGATTTTGGCTCACTGGAAGTATGAGCATGAAAATATGAGCTGCTAGGAATTAAAGGGGCTGCATCATAAGGTATTAAGCTCCTCATTACTGGACATATTCAGGCAGAAGGATACTGCCAGTTGTTGGAGATGTAGCAGATTAAGATTGTGTTGGATGCCTTCTGAAGTTCCTCTCAGCTCTGAGATTCTACAGCTCTCTATAGCCTCCTGTCCTCAGAGAATCACATACATACACATGTGCACACATTCACTAAAAATGGCCTCTGTCCTCTGAGAATTCCCATTCTGGGGGGAGAACATGGCCCTTTCTTCAAAGATCACCGGATATGAGAGACAAAGACCATGATTTTGAGAAACTTTAAGGAACTCAAATCTCCTGATCATTTCTCCCCTCTCATCCTTTTCTCCAGTGTTTCCCACTCCCTTCATGTCTCCTTAGTTTAAAGGTTTTTTTCTCCCTCTCCCTCCTCTTTACCAGCTCCAACTCCATTCCTTACTCTGTGTCAACCCAGGCTAATCTGAGCCTCTCCTGTCCAGTACAGTCTTATCTTTCCCCACAGCCAGAGCTCAGGCTGGGGCAGGCTTTAACTGATAAAATTTACATTTTTATTGATTTTCCCTCATTTCCCAGACCCTCTGTCTGCCAGGAAGAAGACCCTGATACTCTGAGACAGGATCAGTCTGTGAAGTTACATCTGGACGTGCTATATTTCTTTCACCAGAGTTCACAGTCAGTGATAGCTCAAGGACAATCCTCTGGCTTAAAAGGCAAAATAAATTGAATTCATTTTTTCTGGTCCTCTGTGTCTGCATCTGTAAAATGGGGACAATAATTCCTGCCCTGTCAATCTCACTGGGATATTGTTGAGAATAAAGAAGAAAACATTTTAAACCTTAAAGCACATTGAATTCTGCAAAGTTCTTTGTAAACTATAAAGCGCTTTTGTAAATTATAAAATCCACTTGCTAAAATCACAAAATGTCAAATTAGGAAGGAATCTTAGAGATCATTTAGTAAACTCCATTTTTCAGAAAGAAAAAAAGAACCCCGAGGATCAGGGAGGGAGATAGCTCACATGCTTGAGACTAGTAAATGATAGATGTGAGACTTGAACCCAGTTCTTCTAATCCAGTGTCCAGAAGACAACCACAGTAGGTGCTTATTATGTGCCAGGCCTTATGTTAAATGCTGGGGTTGTAAATACAATCAAAAAGAAAGGCAATACCTGTCCTGAGGGAGCTTATGGCCAAGGTCATCCACTGCATCCTGGGCCATCGCCAGTCATCTTGACTTTTGTCTTACCACTGGACTTCAATGACTGGAAGAGAGAATGAGTCTGATGACTTTGTGCAGCTCTACCTCACTTAAATTCAATTCACAAGAAAGTCAAGACATCAGCCCGTGACATCAGTGGTCCTCTCAAAAATGAAGGACAAACAACAACACATAAAGAAGATGATATACAAAAAAGAGATAAAAAATGAGATAAGGCAGAAGAAAGAATGAGTCACAAAAGCCCAGGTACGGGATTTAAGTCTAGGAAGTCAGAAGCAGAACCAAGTGTGGAATGAACACTGACCAATCTGGGCTCTCCCCAAAATGGTGCCCCTTGAAGAACTCACTGATGGGAAAAGAGGGCTAATATGGCAGAAGGATATTCTAGGGTGAGAAGGCCCCAGGGAAGGATGGATGTTCCAGAGGGTGGAGGTCCCAAGTGCAAAGGAAAGTTCCAGGTTGAGACTGCAGGTGAGGTATGGTGTTAAAGTCCAGGAAGTCAGAAGCATAGCCAGAAGTGGAATGAATACTGGCCTTCCAGGCCACAATTGTTTTTATAAACTGGAAAGTCCTTTAAAGACAATGAATACCTTTTGTAAATGACAAAATCATTTAGAAACCTAAAGAAAATAGTTGCATGTGCTGTGTCACAGTGCTATGTGGAGGTGGGCCAAGGTTGGGGCCTGCCATGAGGTAGACCTGGGGAATTCCCCATAGCACAGGAAGACATTTTGAAAGTCAGAAAGCAGAAGGATATGGCAGAGAAGACTTTGCTCTAGGAGGGTCCAGAAGTACCAGGTCAGTTGTACAGATTCACAGATGAATTACCAGAATTGTGGTGTAAGACAGGAGGCAGGATTCAAGGCAGGAATATGAACAAACAGCAAGATCACCAGCATTCAAGAAACAGACAGATCAGTCTCCCCTCTCCCCTACATCCCCAGCACTGGTCAGTTGGACAAATAACAGATTCACACACTAAAACCACCTATCATAAATATACAAATTAAAAATAAAGGACATATGAAGAAAGATCCTATCTGCATGCAGAGAAGGAACTGATAACTGTAAGTATATATAGAATAATTTTACATATACGTGTGTATATGTATATGTGTGCATATATGTGTGTGTGCGTGTATATATATGTATGTATATATTTGTGTCTATTGGTAGGCATCTCTACAGTAGAACAAGGGGAAGGAAGAAAAAAGGGGAAAAAAGAAATTTACATGACTTTATTATATATTTAAAAAGAATAGCAAGTTGCACACGGTAGATTTGCAGTTTTGTGTACAATCATCTTTAAATTTTATATTATGGAAATGCTTGTTTTATTCCATAAATTAAAAATAATGTAGTTTTTAAAAAACCAATGTCAAGCTAACTAAACAATTCTCTTCAACTCGTACCAGTTGTACAACTAACTCATATATTCATCAGATCATCTTTGAATTGACAGATAATATACTAATTAGTACTACTGGAAAAAACCATGAACTGGAAAAGATCTGGGATCTGTTTTGACCACCACTAGCTCGCTAGTTGACCCTGAGTCAACTCTTTTTCCTCAGGTTCTTCCTCTGCAACTGATTAGGATAATTGGATTAGGTGATGTCCCACCCAGATCTCACATTCTGGGTCCTATGTCCTCAATTCCTTTTAGCTTTGGCCTATTCTTATTATTCCTTGAACTATCTCCAGCTCCAAGATGGATACACCTACTTGCCTAATGTAATTATGATAATTGTGATTATTATTGCTAGCATTTCTGTAGTGCTTTCTGGTTTAGTTTATCCTCCAAATGACCCGGGGAAGGAAGTGTTATGATTTTCCCAATAATAGTTGAAGAAACTGAGGCAGAGAGAGATTATGTGACTTGCCTAGGGTCACATACATAGCTAGTCAATGTCTCAGGCTGGATTTTAAGTCAGGTCCTCCTGACTCTAGGCCCAGTGCTCTATCCATACTGTGCCATCCACCTCCAAATATCAAAAGGAATGTCATGATATAGGTGATACTAGTTTATTCTGCTTCTTCCTGGAACACAGAACTAGTAGCATGAGGGAAAGTCAAATGGAGGTTTCTCTAAGTCAACAAAAGGAAGAAAATTTTTAACAATCAATGTGAATCATAAGACTAGATGCCCTCTGAGACCTCTTCTAGCTCAGATTCCAGCTGCGAGTCTCTGATTCAAATGAAATCATTCTGTGCAGTTTCCCTCAATATCTCCAGCAGAGAGGAAAGGGAATTGCCTCCAAACCATGAGGTTCAATGACTTCTGGACATGTGTCCCATCTCCTCCCTTCTTAATGTCTTTGTCCATCATTACAGCCTCTGACTCTCACCATACTCCAGTTTCTTCTACCTCCTATCCACCCCTCTCCATATCTCATGTTCCTTTCTAGGGAATACTCTCTACCAATTCATTCATCCACTCAGTCATGAAAAACAAAATTCCGGAGCAAGAAAGTCAAGACATCATCCCATGACGTCAGTGGTCCTCTCAAAAATGAAGGACAAACAACAACACACAAAGAAGATGATACACAAAAAAGAGATAAAAAATGAGATAAGGCAGAAGAAAGAATGAGTCACAAAAGCCCAGGTATGGGATTTAAGTCTAGGAAGTCAGAAGCAGAGCCAAGTGTGGAATGAACACTGACCAATCTGGGCTCTCCCCAAAATGGTGCCCCTTGAAGAACTCACTGATGGGAAAAGAAGGCTAACATGGCAGAAGGATATTCTAGGGTGAGAAGGCCCCAGGGAAGGATGGATGTTCCAGAGGGTGGAGGTCCCAAGTGCAAAGGAAAGTTCCAGGTTGAGACTGCAGTGTGTTCAATGGTGGTCGGGCGGGGGGGAGGGCAGAAAGATCATATAGCCAAACAGTGGCAGAGCTGGGACTCGGGTGGCCAAGAATGGCATGCATAGAACCCAGACAAGTTTGGAGATAATTTCTATTCTTAAGAAGCTCACAGTATTGCAGTCCAGTCCTCCATTTTATTCACCCTACTGAATAAAATTTCCTTTTCTCCAGGAAGCCTTCCTTGAGTAGACTGAATAGATGGAGGGCGGGAGGGTGGGTGGGGTAGTGTAAAATTTAGAGTCAGAACACCTTGGCTAGAATCCCAACGTGCGACTCCGGAAAAATTATTGAACCTTGCTAGTTCTCACTCTCCTCACCTGTAAAATGAGGAGTTGAGACCAGAAGACCTCTATGTTACTATAGATTACTATATGTCAAGCAAAAAAGCAAGAAAAATCTTCTGCTCTCAAGAATTTTACATTATAACAAGGAAACCTATTATAGTGTTACAAACCATTATAACAGGGGAAAAAAGGGGGCATCTTGATCTGGAAAGTCACAGGTATGGTGAATGCAGTCATATGGCAATTGATCAACACATCCTTTCCAGGAATTGTATTGTTGCTTTGACTATTATTCCCAGAGCAAGAGGCAGAGGAGAGGAATTAGGGCACATGCCAAAGCAAGGCAGGAAGATAGCCATTCTGCATGTGATGGATCTGGGTACCACTAGATATGGTGAACTCTCACTAATAAGAAGTAAAAGTCTCAGTGGAAACTAGAGTGCCAGATCCAAAGTCAAGAGTGGAGCACAAGCAGGAAGAGGGCCAGAGCGTGCTTTGGGTTCACTTCTTAGCTCTACCACAAATCAGCTGCGTGACCATAGCCAAGTCCCCTCTCTTCTCCAGGTCTTCAGTTACTTCACCTATAGGATAAAGGGGTCAGGGAGTAGGGGTTGGATTAGATGACCATTACTAAGATCCCTTCCAGCTCTAGCAATCTATGATGAGTATGAGCAATCTGTCAAGCTTTCTAGGACCTAGGACAGAGAACAACTCACAAAGTCTGATTTCAGCCCACGGAGAAGGATGAGAGCTTTTTTGTAACTCCTCTGGCCTATGTGATGAATGTCCCCTTGTTTCCTTCTGATTATGGCCCTGAACATGAGCCTTATCAGTATTCCTTTCTCCTTTCTTTCTTGATGAACTCAATTTATACAACTTGGTCTGGGAATGCTCCAAAAGCCCTCATTTCCAGAAATCTGAGGAACTGGAGGATAAGGAAAGATAGGTGGTTTATGCTGTCCTGGTTGGACAAGAGAGGAAAAATGGTACTCCCAGGATGTATGGGGGTTTGAGGTCAGGGAGTTTGGGAGACATATCAAGACAAGGGGAGGCTCATAGAGATAATAACATTAGCTCACATATATTCATATGACACTTGAAGTTTTACAAGGTCGTTGCCTTCCAACAACCTTGTGAGGTAAACTATGCATGCATGATTATCCTCGTTACCTAAATGATGAAGATAAGGTTGAAAAAGTTTAAGTGATATAACCACAGTCACCAGAAAGTAGAAAAGCATGGCATGGACCTAGGTCATTGGATTACATATAATAGGGTCATAGATTTAGAGCTGGAAGGGGTCTTAGAGGTTATCAAATCCAAACCCTCTCATTTTGTAGGTAAAGAAACTGAGGCATAGAGAGGTTAAATGACTTGGTCAGAGTCACACAGCCAATGAGTGCCAGAGGTGGGATTTCAACTCATATCTTCCTGACTTCATCTCCTGATTCCAAGTCTGGAACTCTTTCTACCGCACTACAAGAGGAAAGGGATGTCATAGACCACCTAATCCAAAACCTTGACCTGAAGCAAGAATCCCAAGTGGTCCTCCAGATTCTGTTTAAACACCTCCCTCACTACTCCAATAATATAATGGTAGATTTGGGCACTAATATCGGACCATTTGACAGCTCATTTTGGTGACAAGGGACCTTAAAAGACACTCAAAAGGCTTAGATTCTAGTCTTGGCTCTGCCACAAATTCACTGCGTGACCTTAGGCAAATGACATCCCCCTCCAAGCTTACTGTAGAAATTTAAGGGTTTGTAATTGACCTTTAAGGTCCCATCCAGTTACAATATCCTGTGGCTCTAAAGCTAAGTGGGGAATTGAGTGGTTTGAGTCCACTGCACAGGTGGATTAAAGGCTTGGGAATGCCCCTGGGAGTCCTGGATGGAATAGACCTTCCAACTGCAATTTTAAAAGAAATCTTAAGCCCCAGAGGCCATTAAGGAACTGACTCAGCATCCTACAGGTAGAGAAAAACAAAGTCATCACCAGACCATCAATCTGGCTTAATTTAAGGCATCCTTACTTTCAAAGATCCCTTTTTATTGCTAGGTGCTCCCTCTAACTGCAGAGGACTTAACCCCTCCATGCCTTAACAGGGAGGCTTCCCAGTTTTCTCTGGCCAAACTCTCCATTTCCTGGTGGCCAACCCAGGCCTCTACATACTTGGCACTAGACTGGCCCTCAAAAAAACAGACACATTGTGGAACCCAAAGGCAAAGACAGCTTGGTAAGACCTGCCAGAACTTGTGCCCCCTAGCATAGCCTTTAAGAAATCAAGGTCCCTTCCAACCATGATGAGTCATTGGAGGAGGATTTTGGGAGAGGCAAGATGGTCTAAACATAGCATAGCTATAAATGGGTTGGGGAAAAGGAAGAAGTCATGAAACACATGAGAAAGAAAGAATCTTAGCACATAGAAAAGGGACTGTTAAAACAAAGAAGAGCTTGAAGGGATCCTTAGAATATCAGAACCCGGTGGAACCTTAAGGATGATCCATTCCAAACCCTTAATTTTGCAAATAAAATTAAAACTCAGAAAAAGAAAAATACTTACCCAAGGTTACAAAGATTAGAACTCATGCTCCTGACTCCCAACCCACTTCCCTTTATCCCTCACCACCTGCCTCGGTGGCTGAGAGAAACAAGCAGATGTTGTTATAACAATTATCTTAGCAATAGCTTTTCAGAAAGATGTTCTCTTGGGCTGTAGTCATACAAATGGATTTCTTATTTCCCCTCCTCTTTTGTTGAAAAGGTTTTAGCTATTAGATTAACTCAGTATGTGACCTTGGGTGAGTGGCTTCTCTTCTATAGACCTTGTTCTCTCCTCTATAAAAATAAAGGAGTTGTACCAGGTAGTGTCTTGGGCCTCTTCCAGCTCTAAATGTTAATGTTCTATGTTCTAAAGTCTCTTCCAGCTCTATAGCTCCCTAGCTCTAATATTCTATGTGCTAGAGTCTAATATTCTAGATCCTGCATTTCCATCCTATCTGGCCACAATCAGCGTAGGAGAGATCAAAAGTCACAGCCACCACATAGACCGAATATGATTAAGGCGGTACTGGGATTCCTGGGATCTCAGGCTTGATCTGGAGTGTGGGAGACAGAGAGAAATTTCAGGAATGGAGGATTTGTAAGAAAACAGAACATCAAGCCCAAAGTAGATTTAGCTATTTCAGTAATAATGATAATTTTATCTCACATTTCTGTAGCTCCCATAAGGTTTGCAAAGCACTTTCTTTGCACTATGCGAGAGGCAGAACAAGGATTATACTCATTTTACAGATGAGAAGATTAAGGCTCTAGGAAGGAAAGCAAGTTGCCTAAGGTCACATAGCTAAGAAATGTAAAAATTAGGACCTAAATCCAGGTCTTCCAAATCCAAAAGCCAAGCCCTTTCCACTATACTGCATGTGCCTCTCAAAGCCTGCCTGAGGCTTTCTTCCTTTTCTTTGCCTTTCAGGACCTTAATGCTTGATCCCCCCCAAAGCCACTAGGAGTCAGCTCCATAAGTCTTGCTCTCCTGATACCACCAGTTTGTGTCTGATCTCCAAGATTCTCTAGTTTCTCCAGACCTTCTGGCCTAAGTGCAACGGACTTCTCTCAAGTTTCATTTTCCTTTGCAGCTTTGGACACTTATCAACCAGACCCTCTTCCTGTAAACTCTTTCCACCCTTGGCCTCCATGATATTTTTCTCCCCTGGTGCTTTTCCTTCCTGTATAACTGAATCTTTCCTTTACCAGATCATTCTCCATCTTCTGCCCACTTAAACATGGCCTGTCCTAGACCTCTTTTCTTTCTACATTGTCTCCCCAGATCTCAGCATCTCTATATAAATGGCTTCTATATCTATATGTCCAGTCATAGTCTCTTTCCTGAGCTCTACCCTTCTATCAACAATTGTTTATTGGACTTCTCCACTTAGATTCCTATAGAACTTCACATTCTATGTGTCCATAACAGAATGTATTATCTTCCCTCAAAGTTGCTACATCTCCAAATGTCAACATTTATATTGAGGGTGTTACCATCCTTCAAGTCACCCAAGTTCATAACTCAGGGTCACATTTTACTCTTCACTCTCCCTCCCTTCTCCTCTCAATTCCATTCCAAGGCCAAATGTTGTCAATTATATCTTTACAACATTCCTAAGATCTGTCTTCTTCTCTCCATTGACGTGGCCACCACTCAGTTACAAGCCTCTTTCTTGGACTATTGCAACAACCTTGGATAGTAATTGGTCTTGCTGCTTCCAGTCTCTTCCCCCTTATCCTTCATACAATGGACAATCAGTCTTTCTTAGGCACTCATCTATCACATCCCTGCTCCAGTCCCACGGTTCCAACTGCCTATTGAGCATTTCCACCTGGATGTCTAGTCAATATCTCTAACTCAGTTCATCTAATGTCTAGTCAAATGGAACTGATTCCTTTCCCTTAAACAAGGTGGGATTAACTTTTTTGTATGACAGACCCCTTTGGCAGTCTAGTGAGGCCTATGGATCCCTTTTCAGAATAAGGTTTTTAAATGCATAAACTAAAATTTATGAAATTATAAAGGAAATCAATTACATTGACAAATAATTCTCAAAAAATTTTAAAACAAGTTCATGGGCCCCAGGCTAAGAATTCTTTCCCCAAACCAACCCCTCCTCCAACCCCAACCTCTGTCATTTCTGTTGAGGGCACCATTGTCCTCTTAGTCCATCAGTGTCACAGTATAGAATTACTTTTGACTCTTCCCTCTCACACTCCCCCATATGCAATCAGTTGTCACATCTTACTGATTCGACTTCCATGATTTAACCTCCATAATATCTCTCAAAACCATACCTTTCTCTGCACGCATATGGCCATCACCTTATGTCAGGTTCTCATCACCTCTCATTGATACTACCTCATAATTGGTCTCCTTACTTCCAGTCTCTCTCCTTTTTAATGCACACAATTGTCACAGCTTTCTATGGCACAGTTCAATCCATGCAGCTTCTCAGCTCTAAGACCGTCTACTACTGACGGCTCCCTACTGCCTCTAGAATAAAATTAAAATTCCTCCATCTGTTATTTTAGAACCTCTAGTTTGCCTCCATCCATCCTTCTAGCTTTATTTCACATAAATCCATGGCATATATTCTACATCCCAGTCAACCCAGACTACTCACTATTCCCCAAGACTCAACATTCTCTCTCCTATCTCTTTGCATTACTACAAGCTACCCCCTCCCCCACCACTTGTCTGGAATTCATTCCTTTATCATTTTGACTTCTAGGAGTCTTTATCTTCCTTTAAAACCCAACTCAGTTTCCACCTCATCCATGAAGCCTTCCCTGAATTCAGAAGTTGGACAACATTTACTTACCTGTGTATGTGTTATATCCCACCCCTACACCCAGAAGAATACTAGTTCCCCAGTGGCAGAGACAATTTCATTTTTGTCCTTATATCTCCAACATCTGGAACTGTTTTGCATATGACAAGAGCTTGTTAAATACTTGAGTGGACCTAAATTGCCATTGATGAAGACCCCCTTTTTCTAAGGGTGAGACAAGCATAATTTTCAAGTTAATACAAATATATGCAACGTAGTCCAATATGAAGTAGTTTCAGAGGAAGGGCACCAGCACAGAGCTAGGGAAGGAAGTGCTGGTTAGGAAAGGCTTCATGCAAATGACACCTGAGCTGCATCTTAATGGAAGACAGAGACTCTGTGATCCATGATCTCATCACTATAGGCTCTCCCTCCACCAGTGCAGTTCAAACTGCTCTCTCCCAGGGACAGCAAAGTGGCTCAAAGGATAGAGCACTGGTCTTGGAGTCACGAGAAACCTGAGTTCAAATCCAGCTTCAGACACTTAGTAATTGTGTGACTCTGAGCCAATCATTTAACCCCGATGTCTTCCAAAACAAAACAAAAAAAAACTGCATTCTCCCATAGCTCACGCTGGGCAATTCTTCTCCATGTCATTCCATAGCTCCCCTAGAGGAGCTAGACCTAATGTACTGGTGGCCTTCTCTGCCCTTCTTTTAACACTGTAGGAACAGCAATGAAGCAGCCCAGTCATCTAGCTGTCTCTATCCTCCTTCTCTTCTAGCTACAGACAGGCTTCACAACACTCCAGAGATAGGTGGCTTCATTAGTGATAGTCATAGATCCCAGCCTTAATCTTCCTGAGCTGCTGTGGCTGAAAAAAAATCTATAGCAGACTGGGCAGCCCTCTGGTGATGAGCCTTTCCACACTTAGCCAGGCTGGTTTGCAGACAAAGGACACATAACTCATCACCAGGAAGAGACCCCTTTTCAGCCACCTCTTAGAGCTTACTGTGTGGCATCTGCTTTACAAGGCAGGCTGGACTAGGTCTAGGCTGGGCCAGGGCTGGGCATCAGAATAAGATCCTTGAAGAAGGGACGTTACAAGTGCCTAATTAGCACTCATTTAGTGATATGCAGGAATGAAAGAATGAACTAAGTAGCAAGGCTGCGTCTATAGCATTTTAAGGCTTGCTATATAAGACTTTCCTCAAAACAGCCCTGTGAGATGGGTAGTACAAAAACTACTGATCTCCATTTTGCAAGGGTGGTACCAGGCAGAGGGAAAGGAAGAGATTGCCTAAGGCCATACAGCTAATAAATATTGGAATGAAGATCCAGCCCAGTTCTTCTAACTCCAAGGCTGGTACTCTTGATCGTACTGATTCTCCATGCCCTTATCCTACTACAGTACCAGTCCAAACTATAATCCAAGGCTTTATAGTACAACTTGTAAATCTCTTGTATGTGGGCAGCTAGGTGACACAGCGGATAGAGCTCTGGGCCTGGAGTCTGGAAGATTTGAGTTCAAATCTGTCCTCAGACACTGTGTGACTCTGGGCAAGTCACTTAGCCTCTGCCTCAGTTTCCTCATCTATAAAATGGGTACAATAATAGCACCTACCTTCTGCGGTTGTTGTGAGTCTCAAATGAGATGTTTGTAAAGCACTTGGCACGTACTAGGTGCTTAATAGATGTTTGTTCCTTTTCTCTTCCCCAATCAGGGAGAAAGTGGAGAGAGTGCTCAGCCTAGAGTCAGTTCTAAGTTCAAATATGACCTTATTAGCTAATTGACCTTGGGCAAGTCACTTAACCTCTGTTTGCCTCACTTTGCTCATCTGTAAAATGGAATTAATACCTACCTCCCAGGGTTGATGTGAGGATCAAATTAGGTAATATTTGTCAAAGTCCCTAGCGCAGTACTTGGCATATAGTAAATGCTAGTTAAATGCTATTCCTTCCCCTTTTCTTTCTCCTTCCAGTAGTCATACACATATTCAGTTTCCAGCTACAGTCAGGAAAATCAGTTTCCACCAGGGTGATCTAGAGTTCAGTTGCTAATGTGCAGGAGGGCAGCAAGGGAAAAGATTTGGAACAGCGAGGCCTCTCATCACCCCAAGAATGCAAGTCTGCCTATTGTAATGCTGCTTTGCGTAAAATAAAAAAGAAAGCCCCTCAGATCCCCCTCTCATCAAGAGCCACAAGCAGGCATTGAAAAGGAGTGGTGAGGAGGGAGCAGCCCCAGGCACAAGCTGGATTCCTTGTGATGAATAAGGAGCTCAAGTCACCAGTGAGCTGAGGCCTGCGCAGCCCTGTCTCCCCAGCTTAGACTTGACTCAGGAGGAGAAGATTAAATTAATTAAGCAGAGGAAGAGGAGGGGGCCTGTCTGACCAGAGCAAGGAGTTAGGGAATAATTCACTTATGTAACCAGGGATTGGGGTTTGTGCTTGGCAGACAAAGCCCTCTCAGGCAATGAAAACTCCTAGGGAGAAGAAGGGGGAAGATGAGCTCGGTCTTCAGAGCCTGTTGCTGATTCTTCCATGTGGATGAGAAAGACTGGAGAGAGGGGAGGAGGGAAACCAAATGGTCATTCAGAAACAATCCCAGCAGATCTGTTGTGTCACAGAATTCAGTTACACATTTATTAAGCCCCGTTGAACGCAAGAAATCGTGCTTGATGCTGGGGATGCAGTGACCTCAAAAGAGCAGTCTCTGCTGTCAAGGTGCCACAGTATGGTAGGTGGAGCACTAAACAGTGCCTCCATCACTTAGCACGGTGCATGGCATATAGTTGGTGCTTAAAAAATGTTGCTTGATTGAACTGACTTTGAGTCAGGGTGACCTGGGTTCACACCCTGCCCTTGGTCCTCCAACTGATCCTCTTATCATGTCATCTCCAGGCCTCTCATGAGTCCTGCTTGAAGTTCCTTGGCTGTGACACCCCATCTCCAGTCTCTATACCTTTGCATGGGCAGTTCCCTATGCCTCTATATTGTTCCCAGGCTGAGTCTCGGTCCTAGCTCCAGACTGAGCCCTAACCCTGGTCTGAGTCATTGCTTTTGTCCCAGACTGAACCCTGATTTTGCCTACACACTGAGACTCTTAGCCCTGACTGAGCCTTGACACTGGTCCCAGATGGAGCCACTCAGTTCCTGACAATTCTAATCTTGCCTGCACACTGAGCCCTGATTCCAGTTCCAGGTGGAGCTTTGAACTCATCCTATACTAACCCCTGACCCTGGTCCCAGTCCTCATTTCTCCCTCAATTATACAAACATGCCACTGATTACAAAACTGCAGCTCAGAACATCTGTCTAATATCTAAGAAGGGAGCTGGGGTGGGAGGGGACAGGAAGAGGAAACAAGAGCAAGTCGGATCTGTCTAATGGTACTCAAGATATACCATTCTATGTATCCTCTCACCCAGATCAGCAACCTAGAAAGTGAGGACAAGGGACAAGCCCAGAGCCATATGCTCCCTGCATGCCAAGAGACAGCAGGAATCCTAAAGCTACTCCTACCCAAAGTCAGGAGTGGCAAAGATCTTCCTGCAAGCACTCAGCAGGCTGGGGGATGGGCAAGGTGACATCATAATAAAGACGGGACCCTGTCCTCTGGGGAAGCCATCTTCTGAGCTGGCTAAATTCACCCTCAGAAAGGTGGGTTAAGAGGCTCAGGGTCTGGTTGCTCCCTAATTCCACTCTGACCCCACAAAATGACCAATGAGCCAAAAATGGGTTGTGCTTCTGAGTGTGCCCCAGAAGTATCTAAGGCTCAGATTTAGGTCACACCTGTGCATATCAGCACAGGTAACAAAGGTGAAAAAAGACCTGAGGGTCTTAGTGAGTTAATCAACAGTTAGAGAAGTTCCTACTATCCTAGGCCACAATTAGGGAAGTTATTGTGTCCATTGACAGTCTCTCTCTTCTGCCTGAATCAGACCACATCTGGACTTTGGGATTCCATTCTGGGGCCATGTTTTAGAAGGTGTTCTGGCAAGCTGTAGAGCATGGGGCGGGGGGAGTAAACTTTAGAGATCATGTCATTTGAGGATTAGGCAAAGGGATTAGGAAGGTGAGCCTAGGGAAGACTTTTAAGGGGTGGGAGTGGGGGAAGGAAGAATAACATAGTTGCCTACAAAATTTAAATGATTGTGATAGAGAATACTAATAAATTAGGCTTATTTGGTGAGTTAAGATTAACAAATTGCTTTCCTCCAACAGTGCCATGAGGCAGATTATACTCATTTTGCAGGTATGGAAACTAAAGCTCAGACAGAAAATTATACCTATGCAGGTCACTAGTGAGTTTAAGAGTTGCAACTTCTGATTCTAAATCCAATATTCTTTCCACTATCCCATACTGCTTCTGAAGGGAGAAGGAATGAACTTGTCCTGCTTGGTCCTAGAGGGAGAAACCAAAGACCAAGGAATGGATGGATGTGGTAAAGAGACAGATAACAGCTCCATATAAGGACATTTTTTTTTTTTTACCAACTAGAATTGTCTGAAGTGGGTGGTATGTGTGACCTCCAGATTATTGTCAATGTGCTGGTAGAGGTTGGACAAACATTTGTTCGGGGTGAGATAGAGAATTTCTGCTTAAATGTGGGTTAGGCTAGATGCCCCCAGTGGCCCTTCCAGCTCTTCAATTCTTATTCTCTGATTTATTGTAGCTGAAGTTGTAAGCATGGCCCCAACATCAATCATGCCCACTTCTGCAATCTCACATCTACCTGACCTCCATCCCATTCCTCACCTTGTTGTCTCTTGCTTTGAATAATTCTGCAGCCTGCTAATGGTCCCTCCCACTTCCCATCTCTTCCCATACTGTCCATCCTAAATTCTCTGCTAGAGTAACATTTTTCTTTTCTTTTCTTTTTCTTTTGAACTTAGCCATCATCAACAAACACGATAATTTACGAATGCAAAGAAGAGGAAAGAACTGTGAACTTCAGTTATGTAGTATGATTTTTTAAAATGAGGAGGGGGAGAAGGAGAGAGAGATAAACAAAGTGGTAATAAAATTGCTCTGTTTCCTTCCCTTTTTCTTTTATTTCCGTGCATTTTTAAAATGTCTTACTGGTGCTCTTTTTTCATATCTATCACTATCTGCTAACCCACCTTCCCCCCACCCCCAGCCCCATCTCCAAGAGAAAGCCCTCCCTTGCAACAAAGTCAAGTGAAACAAATCAACACATTGGCCTTGCCTGTGAAGGCACATTTCATTCTATTCCTCTAGTCTATCACCCCTCTGCCAAGAGGCAAAAGGTGTGTTTTGTTGTCAAGACTTCTGAAGTCTTGATAAGCTGCTGTTTTAATCCAAGTTCTGAGGTCTTTCAAAGTCATTTCCCCTTCTATAATTATTATGGTCCTTACATAAATTGTTCCCTTGGTTCTGCTCTTTTCACTCTGCATCAGTTCCTATAAGTCCTTCCATATTTCTCTGCCTCCTTCATATTTATCATTTCTTAGGGTGCAATAAAATTCCATTACATACGTATAACATCATTTGTTCAGATACTCCCTAGTTGAAGTTTACCTGCTTTGCTTCTTACTCCTCACTACCATGAAAAGTTCTGCTATAAATATATGTCCTTTGAAGTTGTCCTTGAGTTCCTTCTGGTATGGCTAATAATCATACTGTTGGCTCCAATGGTATATCCACTTTAGTGACTTTGGGGGTCACAGCTCCACCCATTGTGCAGGCTGTCTTTCTACAGCCTTCCAAATCACTGCTATAATTCTCACTTTCTAATCTTTACCAAACCTATGAGCACGAAGTGGAACCTCACAGATGTTTTAGCTGCTTCTTCTTATTAAATATCTGGAGCATTTTCCCATATGGTTGTTGAAAGCTTGCATTTCTTTATTAAGAATTGCCTGCTAATATCCCTTAGCCACTAATATATTGGGGAATCACCCACACATATGTATCATACACATGTGTGTGTTAATATCAATTCATGTATATTTTCAGTATCATAATTTGTTAGAGAAATGTGCAGTAATGATTCCACTCATGTTCTTTGGTGCCTTTCAGATTATAATTGAATTTGTTTTTTGTGTAGACTCTTTTCAATTAGGTAAGAATTCTCTCCCTAGTCATAGCTGCAAAAGGTACTTCTTCGTTTTTCCTCTAATTTTTTAAATGACGTGATATTTTATTTTTAAGTGATCTATTTATTTGAAGTTAATTGCAATATATGGCATAAGATGTTGGTCTAAACTTAGTTTTTGCCAGACTGCTTTCCAGTTTTCCCAGCCAAATAATGTTCTTCTTCTTATCCAGGGTGTCCCAAAAGTCTTAGTGAAGTACAGCAGAAAGTACTGAACAGAGCATGGGACTGGGTTCAAATATCATCTCTCCGTATTCTGCAATTACTAATTGCACGGTCACAGGCAAGTCACTTAACCTCTATAAGTCTGTGTTTCTTTTTCTGTGAAATAGAGGTGACAGTAATAGAACTTACTTCACAGGAATGTAATAATGATCAAACATGGTAATACACACAAAGTGCTATATAAATGTCAATATCATTGTTATTCCTAAAGTCTAAACACGACCACATTTCTCCTCTTTACCGTGGTTTCATATGGCCCACAAAACAAAATCTAAACCTTTCAACCTGATATTCAAGTCCTTCTGTGGTCTATTTTCTGCCAATACCTCCATCATCCTCACATTATTCCCTCAAATACAATCCAGGTTGGGCTGAGACTTTTAAATGTATCTGGAAAATTTCCACTTGAACCCCTTTGCGAATATTGTAGCAATAATACTGACAACAATATCTGAGGTTGTATTAATAGGAGTCTAGTATACAGAGTGAGGGTCATGATAGGCCCTCTAAACTCTTCCCTGAAGGAACAGTATCTGAAGTGTTATATGTAGTTCTCATGCTGCAATCTGAAGGGACCAGTTAAAAGCAGCCACCATACTGAGGAAGCCCAAAACTATGTCATCTGAGGATTTGGCTGAAAGAGCTAGTAATATTTAACCCCTAAAAGAAAAGATTTGGTGGGATAGGAAGGGAAGAGAAAATAATCGTT
Organism: Phalanger gymnotis; assembly: GCA_028646595.1. Classification (NCBI taxonomy): domain Eukaryota; kingdom Metazoa; phylum Chordata; class Mammalia; order Diprotodontia; family Phalangeridae; genus Phalanger; species Phalanger gymnotis. The sequence goes on from CM053622.1 coordinate 713,379,425, forward strand.
TTTCTAATCTCTGAAGGGTTGCCTTGAAGAAAAGTTTATTGAGGTCGTTCTATTCAGTCCCAGAAGGCAAAATTAGAATAGAGAAAAGTTACATGGCAGCAGCAGATTTTACAATGAAAAGAAAAACCTTCTAGAGTTAAGGTATGTCCACTGATGGATTGGGCTGCCTTAAGATGGAGTGAGCTCCCCATCACTGGAGCTCTCCAGGCAGAAACTAGATGACCATTTGCTATGAATGCTAAAAATGAAATTCATATGTTGGATAGTGGTTGTATGTGACATTTCTGAGGTTTCTTTCAATTTGGTGATTCTATGATTTTGTTAATTCCCCCTGACTAGAATGCTTGCCCCCATACTTTGCTTACCTTGATTGCCAATATTCTGGGCAAAATCAGAACCAGCAGGGGAAAGTTACAGCGATGCAGATTTAAGTTTGATATAAGAAAAAACTTCCTAATAATCAGATATTACTGGCAATGAAATAAGTTGCATGAGAGGCAGTGAGAACCCTGCCACTAGAGAGGCCCCACTTATTCTTTAAGGCTCAATCTAATTGAGTAATTAAGAGAAGGGTATCCTGAAACAAGAGATTGCTATCTATCGGCTTTGAGAATATTTTTATTGATAACTTTTATCTTTAAGTCATTCTCTTTTCCAAATATATCGATATATCCCTGCTTCTCATCTGCCCAGAGAAGTAGTTCAGCAAAACTAACCAGTACACCAACAAATTCCAACATTATATGCTATGTTCCATGTCTATAGTTTCTCCACTTCTGCAAAGTAAGGAAGTAGGTACATTTTCTCATCTATTCTTTGCTCCCAATTTTGGTCTTTGCCTTTACGTAGCTTTGATTTTTGATGTGTTGTTACTGTTCTTTCTGTTGCCATTTTGGGAGTCATTTTGTATACTGTGTTCCTATTTCTGTTTGTTTGACTCTGCATCAGTTCATATAAGTCTTCCTATGTTTCTCTCTATTCTTCATATTCATCATTTCTAATGGAGCATCAGTGTTCCATCATATTCAGGTACCACGATTTGTTTAGCCTATTACCCAATCAATGGGCACCTCTTTTTTTTTTAGTTCTTAATGATCACAAAAAGTGTTGCTATACATATTTTGGTATACATTAGACTTTTCTTTCTATCCTCGACTACCTTGAAATATAGACCTACTAGTGGTATTTCTGGGTTCAAATTTAGTCACCTTTTTGATATGATTCCTACTGATTTCCAGAATTGGTAAACCAATTCACAGCTCTGCCAACAATGTTTTAATGTACCTGTCTTTCTGTAACCCTTCCCATGTGAACTATTCTCATCTTTTGTGATCTTTGCCAAATTTCTGGTTATGATGTAAGAAGTTATAAGTCTAAAGTTATATAAGACTATATAAGTCTAAAGTTATTCTGATTTGCATTTATTTTATTAATGAATTTGAGCAATCCAAGTGTATACTGTAACAACCAGATTTCATAAAAATGTTTCTAAAAGATATACAATATGCTTTAAAATCTAATATGCCTTAATAACATTGGTCCATAATTTTCTTAAATCTAGGCAACCAACAAAATAATAAATCATTTGCTAGCATTTGCCAATTTCTGAAGTAAAAATACTTGTGCTGAAATTTTTTTTTAATTTGTTTTTTTCCTTTTTAGAGGGGGGAAGGCAGGGCAATTGGGGCTAAGTGACTTGCCCAAGGTCATACAGCTCATAAGTGTGTCAAGTGTCTGAGGCCAGATTTGAACTCAGGTCCTCCTGCCTCCAGGGCCAGTGCTCTACTCACTGCACCACCTAGCTGACCCTTGTGCTGAAAATTTAACAACCAGCTCTTGGGAGAGCATATGAGCTGGCTACAGCATACCTCTGAAGCAATTATTCATTTTGTAAACAGCATGATGTCCTTCTTCTGAAATTTGTTAGTTCATACCCTTCTGATAGTTCATATCCATTAGTCATGCCTCTTGACCATTAGATACTTTTGTTAGTCCTCTACATATATTGGATATCAGATCCTTATCAAAAATACTAAATGTAAACATTTTTTTCCCAATTTACAATAGTACCTATAGCTCTTGAAGTCTTAGTACATCTGAAAATGTCTTGCCACTAACCATGTTCCCAGCTCTTCCCCAACTTCATCTCATCATAATTTTCCAATGTTTTCAGTGGGGCAGAAATCTCAGCTGGCAGAGAGCAAATGCCCTGTCATCAATCTCAAGGTTTCAGAGGAAGTTAAGTTATTCCTTCACATAGAAAAGCTAGAAATACCCAATTTAGGGGCACCAGAAAATCTACCTCAGAATGGTAGCATGTCCAAGAAGAAACAGAGCTAAGATAGAATCTAAATTGGGTGGGCTAGAGACAAGATAGTGTCCTGGCTATGATAGGTAAAAAATGTGAGTAGACAGAGGCCAGAAATAGGCAGTAGCACTGAAACGACAAAAGCCACAGGCTTTGTGGACTGATATTTACTATCTGAATGATCCTGGAAAGTCACTTATCCTATTGAAAGCTCAAGTTTACTCGCCTATAAATTAGATATAATGTTGTTTGAACTTCATAAGGTTGCTGTGAGAAAAGAGCTGGTAAACCTTGAAGTTCTGTACAAACAGAGCAATAACACATAATATAGGTATGGTTGACACTGACATGGAATTAACAGGGAAGACTCACCCAGAATAAAAGAAGCTGGACTATGAGCTAGGCAAGGTCAGGAAACCTAAGCAGACAATACTAGAACCACAGAAAATGAATGATAGAGGAGAATCTCAACACCTATCTTGTCCAACCTATATACGAAAGGAATGCCCACTATCACATACCAGACAAGTGGTCATCCAGCCTCTAATTCCACCACCTCTTGAAAACCCCATTCTGCTCTAAGACAGCTCTAATTGTTAGGGAGTTTTCCTGACATCAAGTCTAAATTTGCCTCTTTGGAACTCCCAATTATTACTTCTGTTTCTTCCCTCTGGGACTAGACAGAACAAGTCTAATCTCTTTCACATGTTAATCTTCCAAATACTTGAATAGAATTCTCATTTCCTATCTTAGTCTTCTTTTCTCCAGACTAAATATCCTAAGCTATTTCAACTTGTTCTTATAAGACATTAACTCAAGACCCTTTGCTATTCCAGTTTCCTTCCTCTAGATGCTCTTCAGACAACCAATTTTCTTCATAAACTGCAGTACCCAGAACCAAGCTCTACACACCAGATTAGGTCTAATGAGGACAGAGTACAAAGGGACAACTCTTCTTAACTTCTGGAAGCTATACTTCCCTTAATGCACCTCAAGATTATATTATTAACATTTTTGGCTACCATATCACACTTCTGATTCTTGTTGATCTCACACTCCACTAAAAATCCTGAATCTTTTTCAAACCAAGTGCTATCTAACCATACCTTCACCATCTGTGTGTGCAAAATTGGTATTTTTGTACCTAAATGCAAGACTTTACACTTATTCCTGTTGAATTTCATCTTATTAGATTCAACGCAATTTCTAGTCTGTCAAGATATTTCTTGGACCTTATCTCTCATCCATTGACAACTTAATGTTACCTACAAATCTTATAAAAATGCCATCCATGTCTTCATCCAAGTCACTGACAAAAATGTTTGACATCGGTAGCCGAGCACAGATCCCTGAGACACTCCACTAGAGACCTCATCATTTTGACATTGAATCATAGTGACTATTATTTGAGTCTAGCCATCTAACTAGTTCTGAAGCACGTATTATCAAGCATATATCTTTCCATCTTCTCCACAAGAAGAGCATAAGATACTTTATCAAAAGATTTCCTGAATTTGAGGTAAAGTACATCTACTTTTCATATATCATTCTACTTTTCATCTGCCAGAGTCACAGAATTTGAGAGTTGGAAGTGACCTTAATAGTCATTTGGTCCAACCTACATATGAAAGCAATCCCCACCAAAGCTAACTGACAAGTGGTTATAAAGCCACTTCTTTAAAACCTAGGTGTAGGGAGGGGGGAGGACATATAACTTCTTTTTTTGTACAAGTTCCTATCTAATTATGCTGTGTAAGCATTTTAGTAATCCTTTCAGAAAAAGAAATAAGGTTAGTGTGGCATGATTTGTTCTTGATGAAGCCATGTTAACTCTTTATAATCTCCACTTTCCTTTCTAGAGATTCACCAAGATTTCTTTAAAGATATATCCTAGAATTTTCTCAGGAAGGTCACACCCACTGGCCTATATTTCACAGACTATTGTTTTCCTTTTTTAAAAAAAAATTGGGGTAGCACCCTGAATCAATGAGCTGTGGCAGTTATCAGACTTCCCAACCCACAAACGCCAAAAGAAAACAGAGAAGGTTAGTGGAAAAACTGCTAGGTGGGAGTGAGAGGAGTGTGTGGTCGGCCCCAATCCCAGGGGCAGTGGAGGTGGTACAGCTCCGTGGCTGCTTCTGGAGCTCCAGCTGCAGTTGCTTCTGGCTTTCCAGAGGAAATTAAATTCCTCCTGTGGGAGGAATTAAATGGCAGATTAGAGCGGGAGTGTAGAGCGTGCTTGGATCTGGGTTGTGGTCCTGGTTGGTGGTTCTTGGGGGAGGAGCACTGGTGTGGCAGAGTTTGCTGTGTAGAAGTAGCTCTGAAAACAGCAATGCAAAGGCCCCTAAAGCTTGGGACGAAGCACTCTCTACTCCACAAGCAGTCATACCCTGACAAAAAGCTCAAGGGTCAAGTAGTTGACTGGGAACATGAACAGGCAGCGAAAACAGACTCAGATTAAGACTCAGACTTTAGAATCTTTTTTGGCGACAAAGAAGATCAAAACACACAGCCAGAAGAAGTCAACAAAGTCAAAGAGCCTACATCAAAAGCCTCCAAGAAAAACACGAATTGGTCTCAGGCCATGGAAGAGCTCAAAAAGGATTTGGAAAAGCAAGTTACAGAAGTGGAGAAAAATTGGGAAGAGAAATGAGAGTGATGCGAGAAAATCGTGAAAAACAAGTCAATGACTTGCTAAAGGAGACCCAAAAATACTGAAGAAAATAACACCTTAAAAATAGACTAACCCAAATGGCAAAAGAACTCCAAAAAGCCAATGAGGAGAAGAATGCCTTGAAAAGCAGAATTAGTCAAATGGAAAAGGAGGTCCAAAAGATCACTGAAGAAAATACCAACTTAAAAATTAGATTGGAGCAAGTGGAAGCTAGTGACTTGATGAGAAATCAAGATATTATAAAACAGAACCAAAGGAATGAAA
>CM053622.1:713385170-713399829 GCA_028646595.1 Phalanger gymnotis
AATCAAGATATTATAAAACAGAACCAAAGGAATGAAAAAATGGAAGACAATGTGAAATATCTCATTGGAAAAACCACTGACCTGGAAAATAGATCCAGGAGAGATAATTTAAAAATTACTGGACTACCTGAAAGCCATGATCAAAAAAAGAGCCTAGACATCATCTTTCAAGAAATTATCAAGGAACACTGCCCTGATATTCTAGAGCCAGAGGGTAAAATAGAAATTGAAAGAATCCACCAATCACCTCTTGAAAAAAGATCCCAAAAAGAAAACTCTTAGGAATATTGTTGCCAAATTCCAGAGTTCCCAGGTCAAGAGAAAATACTGCAAGCAGCCAGAAAGAAACAATTTGAGTGTTGTGGAAACACAACCAGAATACCACAAGATCTAGCAGCTCCTACATTAAGGGATCAAAGGGCTTGGAATATGATATTCAGGAGGTCAAAGGAGTGAGAAGTAAAACCAAGAATCACCTACCCAGCAAAACTAAGTATAATGCTCCAAGGCAAAATATGGATTTTCAATAAAATAGAGGACTTTCAAGCTTTTTCAGTGAAAAGACCAGAGCTGAATAGAAACTTTGATTCTCAAACACAAGAATCAAGAGAAGCATGAAAAGGTAAACAAGAAAGATAAATCATAAGGGACTTACTAAAACTGAACCCTTTTGTTTACATTCCTACATGGAAAGATGATGTGTGTAATTCATGAGACCTTTCTCAGTATTAGGGTAGTTGAAGGGAATATACATATATTAGACAGAGGGCACAGGGTGAGTTGAATCTGAAGGGATGATATCTAAAAAATAAAATAAAATTAAGGGATGAGAGAGGAATATTTTGAGAGAGGGAGAAATGGGGAGATAGAATGGGGTAAATTATCTCACACAAAAGTGGCACAAAAAGCAGTTCTATTGGAAGGGAGGAGGGGGCAGGTGAGGGGGGATGAATGAATCTTGCTCTCCTCAGATTTGACTTGAGGAGGGAATAATATACACACTCGATTGGCTATCTTACCCCACAGGAAAGTAGGGGGAACGAGATAAAAAGGGGGGACAATAGAAGAGAGGAGATAGGGGGAGGTGGTAATCAAAAGCAAACACTTTTGAAAAAGGACAGGGTCAAGGGAGAAAACTGAATAAAGGGGGACAGGATAGGGTGGAGTGAAATATAGTTAGTCTTTCACAACATGAGTATTGTGGAAGTGTTTTACATAATGATACATGTGTGGCCTATGTTGAATTGCTTGCCTTCTTAGGGAGGTGGGTGGGGAGGGAAGAGGGGAGAGAATTTGGAACTCAAAGGTTTAAAAGCAGATGCTCTAAAAAAAAAGTCGTTTTTGCATGCAACTGGGAAATAAGATATACTAGCAATGGGGCATAGAAATCTATCTTGCCCTACAAGAAAGTAAGGGGAAAGGGAATGGAGGGAATGCGGTGACAGAAGAGAGGGCTGACTGGGGAACAGGGTAATCAGAATATATGCCATCTTGGAGTGGGGGGAGGGTAGAAATGGGGAGAAAATTTGTAACTCAAAATCTTGTGGAAATCAATGTTGAAAACTAAAAAATATTAAATAATAAAATATGGAATTTAAAAAAAATTGGTACATTTGTCCTCCAATTTTGTAGCACCTCTCCCATTCTTCAAAGTCATTTCAATGTTATTATTAATGACTCAACAATCACATTTGCAGTCCTTTCTATTTCCAAAGATTTAGTGTTGGGGGGGGGGCGTTTGGTGATTTAATTTTAGCAAGACTAAGGAAGTGTTCTTTTTTCAGATTTAAGTGCAGCAGCATCAAAGTTCTGGGTGAAGCCAGTGTCTGAGATCATCACCATGGAGAGTTCCAGCAAGGCAGGTTTGTGATCAGCACCATGGATAGCTTCCTTAGAGACTGGGGTCTGAGATGAGAGCTATAAAGAACTCCCAATGAAGACATGAATTGAACCGGCATGATGGAGAGCTCACAATGAAAGATAGGGCCAAAGGCCAGCACCATGGAAAGTTCCTGCAGAAGCCAAGAACTGAGATAGAACTACAGCGAGTTGTCAAGGAAGAAAGGATCTGAGTTTGGGCACCACATAGTTTTCAGAGAAGAATGGAATGGGGTGGAAGTGGATGGGGGATACCACGTACAGACCTTAGGGAGAGACTTTTGAAACAAATGAAAAAAGTCCTGGTATACCAGGCCAGCTCTATCTCAGTGAGATAGGCACCACTCAGCCTTAAAGAACCATGATCAATTATGGCAGACCCGGTTCTATAATATCCTTAAGCATAGATCATAAAGTAATAGTATATCATAGCTGGAAGGGACTTCAGAAAACATCTAAACCCTCCCCGCCCCCATTTAGTTATTAGTGTTGACAACATTTGAGAGAAACAGAACGGTGCTGTAGCTAGAAAACTGCCCTCAGAACTTGAATGACCTGGGTTCATGTCCTGCCTCCAACACACACTGGCTAAGTAAATTACTTGACCTCTCAGTGCCTCCAGGCTACTCTTTAAGACTATAAATTGCAGAATTGTTGCCAACCTGTATTGGTGGGGAAAGATATCCTTTTACTAACCTTATTAATCCTTTTAATAACCTAATTATTATCCCCATTATACTGATGATGAAACTGAACTCAGAGCAGCTGTGACTTGCCTATGGTCACATAACTAATATATATCATAGGCAGGATTTATAGTCATAGCATTTGGAGCTAGAGCTATCAATGGCAACAATAGTGTTTCTTCAATAATTTAAGGATCTAAGACTTCATCATGGAGCGTCCTCCCTACGCTGACACTGATTTCATCTTGGTAGATTACTTAATGGATTGTGGTGGATAGGAAAAGTCATCTCCTAGTGGCTATCCCTCTGTGATCTTAGCTATACTGGTTCTTGAAGCATATTTACACAGTCTCTTACTAACTCCATCCTCAAAGTTACGGACAGTTTTGGAACAACTGTCAGAGCATGCATTTCACTGGAGCTACCTTTGAAAAAACAGAGTCACTTCCACACATTGAAGGTAGATTTTAGGAGACAAATGAGGAAGAAGATGGTGATGCTGCTGCTGCTGAATCTCTGGGGTTCAGTTTGCTCATCTGTAAAATGAAGGGTTTAGATTAAATGATCTCTAAGGTCTCTGTCAGCCCTAACCCTATGATTTTATGACTCCAAGACTTCATTCCAGAATGCTACCCCCCTCTCTTCCTCCTCTGAACCTCCATAACACCATGTGTATCCTTTTATGGTTTTTCCCCCATTCTCCCCTCCATTCTCCCCCGTCAAAACCACTGTTAACTAGCATACATAGATGGCATAGAACAAGACTTCTTAGCTTGGGGTCTAGATTCCAGGGGGCCCAAGAAATCAGGCACGAAAAATTAAATATTTATTTTCACAAACCACTAACTGAAATTTAGCATTTCTTTTAATCAAGATTTTTTAAAGCCATTATCCTGAGAAGGGCCCCATAGGTGTCATCAAATTGCCGGAAGGGTCTATTGACACAAAAAGTCAAGAACCCTTAGTTTAGAGACACAATTCACCTTTATTCCACTGTGAGGGAATCTAGCGATCGAGCTGTTTATAGCTGAGGTGACTCACATGCAAAGTCACATATTCCTCTGTTGGTACAATTTCAAAATATTAAATTCTGTGTCTTAACAAAAACAATATCTAGAATTCTTCATAAATCACTGACCCCACAACAGCTTATGAAATAGCATATCCCCATTTTACAGATTAAGTAAATAAGGTGCAGAGAGGTAAATGACTTCCCCAAGATCACAGAACAAATATGTATCAGAGCTAGAATTTCAAGTCAAATTCCCTGTTTATAAATCCATAAGTCTTTCCATTACATTAGAAGAAACAGGCCAAGAAGGAGGAAGCAACCTATCTAGAAGCCCTCGGTGCCTGGATCTGTGGGTAGCACCAAGTGCTTTAAGTAGATTTGGGCCTCAATTGAGGTGTCATCTTCTCCTAGTTCTTTGGGGAGGATGGTCACCAGAGTCCTTGAATTATTTCATTCGATCTTCACCGTCTGGAAATCCTATCCCACAACATCCCACCACAGGAAGTCTTTAGGGGATTGATAAGACAGCCTTAGACAATAATTGGAGATGGATAAAGGTGAAGAGTTTGGTGGTGGTGATGGTGGGTGATCTGGGTTAATTCAGCAACTAGACAGTGGAAAGTACATTAATGTGTGTTAAAATAAGAGTGTTGTGTCATTCACAGAAACTAGTTTTTCCATGGCCCTCCTAGAAATTATGGAGCATTTTGGTGCCACTGCCTGCTGATATATAGCTTTCATTTCTATAGCACCTGAAGACTTACAAAGAGATTGCCTCACAATAACCCTATGAAAGTAAGTGGGGAAATTATTGTTATAATACTATGATCCTAGGATCACATTTTGATGATCAATTTTCTTATTATTGCTGTTCAGTCATTTCAGTCATACCCAACTCATTGTGACCCCATTCGAAGTTTTCTTGGCAAAGATACTGGAGTAGTTTACCATTTCCCTCTCCAGCTCATTTACAGATGAAGAAACTGAGGCAAACGGGATTAAGTGACTTGCCCAGGGGCACGCAGCTAGTAAGTTCCAGATTTGAACTCATGAAGATGAGTCTTCCTGACTCCAGGCCCAGCACTCTGTCCCCTACACCACTTAGCTGATCAAACTGATGTCCAAATTAAGGAAGTGACTTGCCCAAGGTCACCAGTGAAACAATGTCAGTCATGACTCAAACTCATTAATTTTGACTGCAAGATCAGCACTTCCCTTCATACCATACTCTCTCTCACTTTCCTGCCAAAGATAGCGTTCAAGGCCCCAGACTCAGAGAGAATAATAGATCTAGGACTGGAGGAGGATCTCAGAAGCCATCTAGTCCAATCTCATTGTATAGATGAAGAAACTGAGACCCAGGTAGGTTCAATGATTTGCCAGAGGTCCCATAGATAATAGGAAACAGAAGTAGGATTTGAACCCACATCCCCTGATTCCAGAACCACTGTGCTAGGTGCTTCCTTTTTGAAAATCGATTGAAGGACTGTTAACTTCCTCATTCTTTTCTCTCCTATTAAACCAGGAACTCCTTGAAGACAGAGGCCATCCCTCTTCTCTTAGACAGGCACTCCTTGAAGGTAGGGGCTATATCACCTGCTTCCCACCCCATCAAAGACCCTCTCCCTTACTTAAAGCAGGAGTCATTTCTTCCTTTCAACCAAGAGGGGTAGGTACCTAACAGGAAAGAACCAGAACCACCCGAAACAGAGATTATAAGAGCACTCAGTACAAGACAAGCTATATTTCAACTCAAGTAAAAACTTTATGACAATGAATAGGATCAGACCCAGGACCAGATAATGGTCAAAATTACTCTCTCCTGCATGGCTTAGACAATCATCTGATATTATCCTCACCCTATTTAGAGCTAGAAGGGAGCTTATAGGAGACTGAGGACCCAAGAAAAGAAGTGGCCTGCCTAAGGTTACACAGGTTGCAAGTAATAACCTCATAGAAACAGGAAGTTTGACTTTGTGGCCAATTAGAGCTTAAAGAGCCTACTCATTCTATAACATCATTACCTCCCCCCGCCACCTAAAGTCCCTTCACATCCACAGCTTCCATTCCTGGGAGACAGTTAGTGCAGAATTGATTTTTCCCATTGTAGAGGAGGAATTTTTTTCTGCAATAACCATGCTTATTTGGACCTCATAGTCTATAGCACCCAGGAATAAATTGGGCTTCCAGGATTCTGATCATCACACAAGGTAACTTTTTTCAGCCATAGACATTTTCGGAAACCTTCTAAATTATAAATTTATATATAATTATAAATTGTATTATAAATATAATTTTATATTTATATTTATAATATATTTATAATTTATAATATAATACATTTATATATAATATAATATATTTATAATTTATAATATAAATATAATATAAATAATAATTTATAGTAATATTTATAATAATAAACATAAATTATAAAATTTATAATTATAAATATATAAATTATATCAATATATACATATGTGTGTATGTATATATGTATGTATATGTATATAGTTATATGTATATGTGTGTATATATACATATATACATATATATATATATATAGCGAGAGAGAGACACAGAGAGAGAGAGATTTTTTTTTTACAAAAAAGGAGCACCCACAGTAATATAATCACAGGTTCCTGTGGTATTAAAACAAGTATGGGAATAAACTAAAGACCTCAAAAGAAAACTGAGCCATCCAATGTCATAAGCGTCCTGGCCCTGGTGAAGCTAGGCCTAGAACTTGGGTTTCTCCACTCTCAGGCCCTGGTTCATCCTGCCCTTATTTCAACGGCTCACCAGCAGAGCATCTTCTTACCTAGAGAAGCTTCCATTGTGTGCTTTGGCCCCTTTAACACAGCCAAGGAGAATGTTCCCCTAGTTAAAGGTCACTCTCACATCAGCCTCTGGGCCGATCATTCTGAGTCCTTGACTGGGAACAAAGCCCAACATTCCATCCCTTGTAACATTCTACCTATTTTTCAGTTTATCTGAACATTGTGACCTCTATCCTTCCTTCTCATCTTCCCATGTTCCTGGATATGTTGGGGCAGGTATTTCTAGACCTTTGTGCCCTCCTTATATTAGCTCTAGTTTCCCAGGTCAAAAGTGTTCCCAGCCTCACTGTGAATGGATATAGTTTACATTTGACAATGATCTCTGTCTTTGCCAGGCCAAACTACATCTTTGGTTTAGGCTCATAGTAGTGGAAGGGGCCTCAGAGGCCATCTAGGTGGAACCCTTCATTCCATAGATGTAGAATCTGAGGCTTAGAGATGTTAAGTGACTTACCCAGGGTCATATGTCAGTGACAGAGCCAAGAGAAGATGTGGGTCCTGTAGCTTCAAAGCTAGTACTCCTTCCATTGTATGACTGTTAGTAAAGGCTCCCCACACTCAAACTCTGGCTTCATTTCATTGGTCAGGATGCACTTCTAGACTGGGGCTGGGGAGGGAAGTTATTTTAAGGATATCCAAAAACCCCCCTGTTCTTGGGAAGCCCCTCGTCTGGCTCTTACATTCAGGAAGCCCCTAGAATGACAAGGAGAAAACCCCTGCATCCAGGGAGTCCCCAGTCAGTCAGCAAGAACAGAAAAAAGTGGGAGCCACAGCCCTGGGGTGAGGGCTGCCTCCATTCACCAGAGCCAGGGCTCCAGCCTGCTGGGGTTGGACATATAGTATATTACACCTCTGGCAAGGTGCAGGGCTGTGGGTGGGGCAGTATTGACCTCAGCAGAAAGATCTCCCTTACCCCTCTTCCATTCATTCCCTGGGCAGATGCTGACAGGGCTCCTCCTGAGCCGGCATCCAGAGTCCAGCCAAGTCAAGTCCTGCCACCCAAGTAGAGGAATACTTGATGTGGGGATTGGCTAAGGCTGTTTGGCTAGAACTTAGAGCTCTATTGCCTTGCTGGAAGAACCACTTCACCTTTCTGCTTTGGCCTGGTTACTTCCCTCTTTCTGCCCTTCCCCCCTTTGGCCTAAGTCATCATATCTCTGGCTGCCTTAAAGAACCCAGGTCAGAGGTCTACTTGGCTTGGGAAGGCTGAGGTCAGGAGTAAGGAGGGAAGAGCTGAGAAGAAGAGAAGAAAGAAGGGAAGGGGAAAGGAAAGAGGAGGATGGGATTTGGGGCTAGGGAGGAAGGGAATTCAGGCAAAAAGATGAAGGGTATGGAGGAAAAGAAGAGGGCCAGGTGAGGTTATGGATGAGGAAGAAGGAGGTATTAAGAAAGAAGGAAAGAGGAGGGAACAATGGGTAGAGAGAAGCAGGGGAGGTGCCAGGAGTCAGGGACAGGAATGAGGCAAGGTGAGAAGAGAGGGAAAGGAGGGAAGATAAAAATGATACCTACGCTGGGAAGGCGAGACTGGCTTTAAGCTCAGAGTTCTGAAGTTTCATGTAAAATTCATTTTTTCTATTCTTCCAAGTATATACAAATGCCCGTTCTATTTAGTGTTTAAGTTCAGAATAAAAATTAAAATTAATTAGAAAAAAGGAAAATGTCTGATTTTCACAAAGTCATACTCAGAACTAGAAGGAACCTTAGAGAACTAGCCCAATTTCCCACCCACTGCAAGACTCCGTGACAACCCTTCCTCCAGCCTTTGCTTGAATACCTCTAGAGACAGGAAACTCCTTCCCTTCCCAGACCTCCCATTCTGTTGTGAGACAACTTTTCACCATTGAGATTTTGTTCCTTATACTAAGCTGAAATGTGCTTCCCTGTGACTTTCTGCATCCTTCAACCTCCAGCTCCTACTTCTGCCCTCCAGGGTCACAGACAAGTCTTCCCCCCTTTCCCCAGGATAGCGATTCAGATATTTGAAGACAATGATTATGTTCCCCCCTCCCACAAGGTTTTTCTTCTGCAGGACAAATATTCTAGTTTCTCTAGCCAACACTTGAATCGTATGGTTTCTGGTCCTTTCACATCCTGGCGTCCCTCCTTTGGATTTGCTCGTTTCTCAATATCCCTACTTAAATGTGATGCGCAGCATCGATCATAGCACTCCTGGTGTGACCTAACCAGGGCAGAGAAGAGCAAGACTGACACCTCCCTTGGCCTGTGGATATCGTGCTTCTGTTCATGCAGCCCAAGAGCACATTTGCCTTACTGTCTTCCATATTACAATGTTGACTCATGTTGAGTTTAGTGCTGTTCAGCCATTCAATCATGTCCAACTCTTCATGACCCCATTCAGGGTTTTCTTGGCAAAGATACTGCAGTGGTTTGCCATTTTCTCCTTCATCTTATTTTACAGATGAGGAAACCGAGGCAAACAGGGTTAAGTGACTTGCCTAGGGTCACATGGCTAGTAAATGCCTGAGGCTGGATTTGAACCCAAGAAGATGTCTTCTTGAGTCCAGGCCCTGCACTCTATCCATTGTGCCACCTAGCTACTCCACATAGTTTTCAGTTCACTAAACTCTAAGATCTTATTCACATGAATTGTTATTAAGTAGATTTGCCCCATCCTGTACTTATACAATTGGGTTATTTTTTAACCCAAATGCAAGGTTTTAACTTTATCCCTGTTCCATTTGATTTTATTGGATCTGGCCCATTGTTCCAGCCTGTTAGAGCTTTTTGTATCTTAACTATTTCATCGAGTGTATTAATTCTCTCTCTGTGTGTGTCTCTCCGTCTCTCTCTGTCTCTCTCTGTCTCTCTCTCTTAACTTTGTATCATCATCCATAAATTTAATAAGAGTTCTTTCTATCCTTCATGCAAGTCACTGTTTTTCTTCCTCTAACAGCCTTTAAGATCTTTGAGAACAGGGAATGATTTTTGCCTGCCTTTGTATACCCAGGACTAGTTTCCTGACTGACTTGCTGTTCATTGGGTCTAATCTTTGAACCAATTCGAATCCACCTAACTCTAACACCATCTAGCCCTTCTTTATCCATCTTATTCACAACTTTATCATGAAAATCTTTGTCAAATGCCTTCCAGAAATCCAAATATGTCTATGGCACCCCCATAGGATTCTAGTAATCTTGTCAAAAAAGGAAATTAGGTTAGTATGGAATGACCTGATTTTTTATTAACTCATCCTAGTTCCTAGTAACCACAAGGACTGATTTCCAAGAGCTAACAAAACCATACCATTAAAAGTTCATCTTAAAATTCTGCTAGGGAAGGACACCCAACTTCTGGGGATAGATGACCAATTATAAGGAGCTAAGTGGGAGGTGAGATCATAGAGACAAATGGAGAAAAGAAGGGTTTCTCTGTGAAAGTGGGGGCAGATATAAAATGAAAAACTGAGGGGATAGTAGGTTTAAGTAATTTTTTTAAGGATGAGGAAAATTTGGGAAGGCGATAGGAAAGGAGAGAATTATTAAAGAGGGGTGGTGACCAAAGGGATGAGCTGCCTGAAAGAATAGAAGGGGCTGGATCAAGGGTACAAGCATAGGGGCTGGCACTGGCAAAGAACTCAAGCAGAACAGCTACTTAATTCTCCAAGACTGGATCAATGGAGGAAAGAATGAGTAATGATGCTGAGGTGGTCTGAAGTATGCAATGGAGAAGGAGAGTGAATTCCTGGCAGAAGGCCTCCAGTGTTTCTTTTTCTTCAGTAAGGTGTGAGACAAGGTCCTCCCCTGAGTGGAAGAGGGAAGAAGGGATGGAGGTAGTGTGAAAAGAGGTGGGGCAGTTAGGAATAGTTCCTGTGTGAAATATGATAGTCATTCTGTATACAGCTAATGAGGGAATTTGTTCTGCTTGGCTATGTATATAGTCAAGGAATTTGTTTTGCTTTTCTCATTTTTTTTTACAAGGGGTGGGGGATGGGCAGGAAAGAAAATGGATTTCTACTAATTTTTTTTAAAAACACTAAAAAAAAAAAAGAGAGGTTAGGAGATGCTACAGACATGGAATGTTGCTTTCAGATGAGGCTGTAATGTTAGTTTTGCTTAATTTTCCTTGTTACGAGAGAGCTCTCCTGGGTAGAGGTAATCAGGAAATGTTTGTAACTTAAAACAAAGCATGTAGATGAGAGTGGAGAGAGGGAGGGAGGGAGAGAGGGAGAGGGAGAGGGAGAGGGAGAGGGAGAGGGAGAGGGAGAGGGAGAGAGAGAGGGAGAGAGAGAGAGAGAGAGAGAGAGAGAGAGAGAGAGAGAGAGAGAGAGGGAGGAATGGAAAGAGAGGGAGGGAGAGAGAGAGGAAAGGAGTGAGGGAGGGAGAGAGATGGAGAAGAAGAGAGAGAGAAAGAGAGAGAGGGAGAGAGAGAGAGTAATAGAATTAGTCTGGAGCAGTGAGGATCCCAATATGATTGGATCACATAAGTGTGTCCTGTCAACATGGTTGTGTGACTTTGTGCAGGAGCAAGCAGGAGCAGAGAAGACAGGGTCAGAGTTTGAAAGGGATGAACAGCAGTAGGACAATGAGACAAGGAATCCAAGGATGTAGGACAGTGTGAGGTTGAACTGATTACCGAATAGGTTGAAATTTTGAAAGAAGGAAAGTGAAATCAGGATGCAAGCAATAACCTGGGTGAGTAGAGAAGGGTGAAATGTGAAGAGGCAGCAGTTAGGTAGAAAATTAGGCTTAGGATGGGTAAGCCACAGGGAGAGATGGGAGGACAGGAAGCTACAGTCAGAGAGGAATTTCCAGGTTATGAATTACAGAGGTGGAACACTTGTGAGTAGTGATGGGATCAGAATTGTAATCATCCTTGTGTGGGGCTGAGGTAGCGCAGACCATGGGAGTTAAAGAGAAGGATGATCTGGAAAGCAAGGGAGGAACGTCAGTATGTAAATTGAGACCCCTAAATACTATGGTGGGGCAATGGATAGATTGCAAGATCTGGAGTCAGAAAGACTTATCTTCTTGAGTTTAAATCTGGCCTCAGACACTTCCTAGCTGTGTGACCCTGGGCAAGTCTCTTATCTCTCTTTGTCTCAGTTACCTCATCTATAAAATTAACTGAAGAAGGAAATGGCAAACCACTTCAATATCTTTGCCAAGAAAATCCCAAATGGTATCATGAAGAGTCAAACATGACTGAAAAGAATTGGACAACAAAAAAATCTTGTGGCAGAGATTTAGGTGGAGAGGGTAACTGTGAGCCAGGTACTGAGCCCATTAAGAAACAAGAATGACCTTCTGAGATAACGATGGACTAAAGATGCAGAACGAGACCCATGTTTTTGGACGTGCCCAAGATAGGAATCGGTTTTGCTTGACTATGCAGATCTCTTACATAAACTTTGTTTTCTTTTTTTTCCCCAGTGGGAAAGAGGTGAGAAGAGAAAATAAATGTTTATTAATTGAAGGATCCACTCTTCCATGTCCACTAACATCCTAAAAATATCCAGAAAACAGGAAGAGGTCCCCTGCCCCATTGTGTGGACCTTGCTTTGGAAAACCCAGGAGAGGACATGGATGAGAAGGTATTCATGAATTGAGATCTGCATTGCTGAAGGAAATATTCATCTTAATGATTATTAGAGTATAAACATAGGTGCATGTTCAAAGGCGTGAAGTCTGTTCATTCATGTGCATGCATTGATGGTGGCCATTAGGAGCAATGGATGAAGCGCTATCTTGGACTTGGGAGAACCTGAGTGCAAAATCTGCCTCACACACTAGCTGTGTGATCTTGAGCAAGATCCTGAGCAAGCACTGAATTTCTTTGGGTATCAGTTTCCTCACCTGTAAAAGAAGGTAAATCATACGTCCTATGTCCCAGGGTTGTTGTGAGCATCAAAGTAAATGACCTATATAAAACCTTAAAGTGCCATAGACGTGCTCATCATCATTATCATTGCATAACATCACAATGTCTTAATTTACCAATAACTTCTTTTGTCTAATTTGCTCCTCATAATATCCTTGAGAGAGGTGAAGAAACTGAAAATTATAGAAGCTGATTGACTCAGTCAGGGCCACCCATGAGGAAAGGATAGAGCTAGGACATGAACACAGGGCAAGCACAGTGGTAGAGTGAAAAGAACACTGATTCTGGAGTCAGATGAGCTAGGTTCAAATTTCACCTCTAATGCTTGTTTAGCTGTGTGACCTTAGGCAAGTCACTTAACCTAGCTGGGCCTCAGTTTCCTCATCTGTAAAATGAAGGCACTAGACTAGATGGTCTCTCAGGTCCCTAATAGCTCTAAATCTATGATATCGCTTCTATTTAATTAAAATAATAATCATTAATTTTCAGCCAGTGCTTAAAGGTTTGCTTACTACCTTATAAATACTACCCTATTTGATCTCAGTTTCTCTCTAAAATGCTACCTGTGCAGCTAACTACCTGTGCAACTTTGAGCAAATCACTTGATTTGCCTGGGCCAGTTTCCTCATCTGTGAGCAAAGAGGGTTGGATTATACGGACTTTGAGATCTCCTTAAGGTCTAGTTCTATGATCCAGTGGAGTCCAGCATTCCTTCCTTTGTAGTGGGTCTTTCCCTAACATAACTCCATAGAACCAAGCAAACTGGAAGAGTGCATGATCACATCTGGCTGTGGGGATAAGAAAAGCATTCATTCATCTCCTCAAAGGGCCAGGTTGACCTAGGTATTTCCAAGCCACAAATAGGTCCCTATTTCTGAGAATAATCTTTTCCCCATCCCCTGAGGTGCCATCATCTTCATCTCAGCTTCCCCCCTGCCAACTTTCCTCATCAATAATGATTCCTCCCCAACTGGGACCCAGATGGGTGTGGGTACCCCCCTGCCTGACAGATGGGCTGATGGACAAGAAGGCAGCTGGGTCTGCCCTTGATCCGTCCCTGGCTGGAGCAGCTTTGTGGCATCTTTCCAGAAGAGGCTAAAGACCTTTGTGTATAATTTACAGCTTAACCATCTGGGGGCTGGAAAAAGAAGTCCTGGGAAAGGGAGGGGAGAAGGGAAGGATTGGATAAATGGAGCTGAAGCTGGGACTTGAGGAGGGAGTAGAAGGGAGATGTGCATTCTGTGACCTCTGCCATCACTCGCCTGACCTCTCCCCCAAATAGGGCCATGAAGATTGATGACCCTAGATTTGGAATTGAGATCTAGGCTGGAGTCCCAGTTCTTGCATTTTCTAGCCATGTGACTTTAGAGAAATCACTCCCCCTCCTCCATGCCTCAGTTTCCTCCTCTTGAAAATGGGGACAATAATCCTTGCCCTGCTTCCCTTACAGAGTTGTAAGGAAAGCAATTTTTAGATGTCCAAAGGGCTATGTAAATGTGATTTGTTATAATTATTATTGACAACAATTTAACAAACATTTATTAAGCATTTACTTAAAGGTACATAGAGCAATGCTCAGAGCTGTGGAAGAGCTAAAGTCTAGATGTTTTCATGTAGTTCACAGATTAGCAGATATGAATATGCTTGCTAAATTCACATTAGACCATACATACTGTTTGTTACAAGAAAGGGCTACTCCAGGCAGCTGTTGAGAGGGAGCTGGCAGATAGAAACAATGATTAAAAAGGAGGAAGAAAAGAGCTTCAAAGAAGCATTAAAAACCATACAGATGAGGGCTTAAGGAAGTTCATAAAGAGACACCAACAAGCAGGGCAACTTTGTTACTGTCATATTAAATTTAATATGTACTTCAAGAAAACAAACTAGGTAATAGAAGGTCAAAATTTAATATATCATCCTCTTTTCTGTTCTTCTTTGTAAATTGAAATGCTCATGTTTGCCAATGATTGCGAAGTTCATAATATAAAATAATTCAAATTCTAAATTTTGAATTAAATTTTTTTTAATTGTCCCAAAAGTCTTAGTGAGGCTTTAAGGTATTGAGGCTTACAACTGCACAAGGACTTTTGGGATGCCCTGTTGTAGTAGGAAGGCCGAATTTATGATCTCAAAAAGGATCATATAAATATCTGAATGGTTCGAAATCGTTGGGTATACAGAATTCTCCAAGCAGAAGGCATCAAAAAATTTATTCAGGGCCCAGAGCAACAAATTAGCGAACCAACCTCCCCATTCCAGTATTGTGAACACAAGCCTCCAGGCCCAGTAGGCGCGCCTCACAAGAGTAGCCAGGAGGCCACAGAAAAATAAGATGGCATAAATCATATTCACCGCTCGAACTCCTGGGTCCACACAGGGGTCGGCTCTGCTTCGGATTTTTTCCA
>CM053622.1:713405689-713447578 GCA_028646595.1 Phalanger gymnotis
TAAAAATAAATCCAAAAAAAAAAAAAAAAAAAAAGAATGCCAAATATTGAAATCTAAGAGGTGGAAGGGCCCCTAGAATGTGGAACTTTAAGGAAAGAACCTTAGAGACCCCCTAGTTCACGCCCCATATTTTTCAAAGGAGGAAACTGAGGACCAGGTGTGGTAAGCAACTTGCCCAAGGTCACACCGAAAGTTAAATCGGTAAGGGTTGGTGCCTTCGTCGCAGAATAATAAATAATAGCCTACCTGTGGCCCTGACTGTTCTCTGGCCTAAAGTCTGGGCTCCTAGCTCCCACCCATCCCAGGGGCTGCATCAGTTTTGTTTCTCGATTGCATGAAAAGCAGGCATTTTGAACCCAAGGCTCCTAGAACCTCAGGGTTGAAACAGATTCCAGAAGAGTCAGCCAGCCTCCTCTTGAAGACCTCCAGGGATGGGAAACTCACCATCTCCTGAGGCATCCCATTCCACTTGGCAGAGAACTTGCTTAGAAAGCTTTACCCCACATCAAGTAGAGATCTGCCTCTCAGCAGCTCCTCCCTATGGTGTCTAATTCTATCCTGTGGGACAAGGCAGAATAAACAAATCAGGAATGTTTGTTCCATCATCATGACAGCCCTTCAGATACCTGGAAACAATGACCACAATGATTATATACCAGCTTAAGGCTCTGTTCCAGGCATTTGTCCTGAAGGATTTGTACTCCCTGCCTAACAGAATCCATCAGCTATTGGCCTGGAGAATTGGAAGGAGTGGTTGGAGGAGTTAAGGGTGTGTGTGTGTGTGTGTGTGTCTGTCTGTCTGTCTATATGTCTGTATATGTCTGCGTGTGGCTGTGATGTGTTTTACTAAGGAAAAAAGCTAAAATCAAAGATCCTGATTCACCACAGCCTAAGTCTCAGTATCTTTTCCTTAGGCAGAAAGAAGGGGGAAAACTAACAACACAGGAATTGAAGAGATGTGTTTTCCTGTCCCCAGAGATGGAGTATGTCAGTCCTGAAAAGAGACAGTAGAATATGGAGGAGGAAGAGCCCAGAGCAGTGATGAAGCTGACAATGTGACACTAATTTCTTGTCCCCCTTCACAGAACCCTTGTCTTCTCACCGAACCTCTCGTTTTTCTCCCTACCTAAAGTATGTCCCTGCTTGAATACACTGCCAGAGTCACCTTTCCAAAGCCCAGCTCTGAGCTCACTATCCTCTGCTCAAATATCTTCAATGGTTCCCCATTACATAAAAGAGAAAGTGCGAACTCCTTTATCTGGCATTCAAAGTCATCCAGAATCTACCTTTTAAGGCTTCACAGAAGAGGCAACAGTGACAAAGGACTATATTCTGGTCTAGACCATGGCCTACAGGAATGCAGGGTGGCAAGAGATGGCAAAATAAGAGAAAGGAACAGCTGGTGACCCGGTATGGCTACAACATAACATGTATAGAGGGGAGCATGAAATAAGGCTAGAAAGGTAGTTTGGAGAAAGTTCATAGAGGGTCTTAAATGCCAGGCTAAGAAGTTTGTAGTTTATCCTGAAGGCAATAGGGAGTCCCTAAAAGTTCTTGAGCAGAAGAATGGCATGATTGCATATATGCCTTAAGAAGACTGTTTTGGTAGCAGTGGAAGAATAGTTTGGAGAAGAGATATTGGAGGCAGAGAGGCCAGTGGGATAGCTGTTACAATAGTATGGGGGAGATGGATTGGTGGGTAGCCATAAGAGGAGTGGAGAGGGGAGGGGAAGAGAGGCAAGGGGAAGGGAGAGGAGGGGAGATTCAAACAATCTTACCAACATCAAATGGACATGACTTTGTGATCAATTAGATGTGGAATGTAAGAGAAAGGGAAGAGGCAAAGACAATAAGGGTTTTCAAACCTTGCTGCCAGACATAGAGGGACCATCTGAAGTTGGGAGGAGGGACAGATTTAGGGAGGGTGACGATAAGTTCAGTTTTGGACATTTTGTGTTCTAACTAGTGGAATGTCATCCAGGTGGAGAGATCTTGAAGACATTTGGACATTCTGTGTTCTAAGATCCCTTCCAACTGTGACATTATATGCTCTAAGGCACCTCCTAGCTCTGATATTCTATGGTCTAAAGTCCCTTCCAGCTCTGACATTCTCTCTTCTAAGATCTCTTCCAGCTCTGACATTCCCTGTTTTAAGGGTCCTTCCATTTCTAGCATTCTGTTTTCTATTCATCAAATTATTGTGGAAAAAGAACTAATTAAGAGACAGTAAAGAGAGGTCACCTCAATTGGAAGCATAATTATTTCCAGGGAACTATAAAGCAAATTCTCTCCCCCTCCTCTTTTTTTTTTGTCTTCTGTCTTCTACCCCATCTTCTAAGGCAGAAGTTGGCCAACTCTAGGGGCCACTGTCATTTGACATAATGCCAGGGAACCCGTTTAAAGCCCCAATAATTCTGAGATATGGTATTTGTTCATACTCCATTTCCAGTGGGTCAGAAGAGACCCCTGCCCCCAAGGATTCTTTGGTGGAAACTCCAGCCATCAATCTGTCCATCAACTATACTGAGTGCCAAGCATGTAGCTAGCCTCTGGGCTTGACCACTTTGTGGCTACATAGGCCCTCTCTTGGGAAATTCTGGTTAAAGAGACAAGACTTGTGCAATTAAACAATTATAAAGCATCGTAAGACATGTTTAAAAACTAAACTGTGCTTTGCATTCCAAGAGCTGTCACAACTTAAGAAGAGAAAAATGAGCAATCTTCAAGGGGCATGAAGTTCAAAAAGAAGGAGCCAATTATCAAAATATCAGAGTTGAACAGAACCTTGGAGGTCAATTACTCTGCCATATACCTGAATGAGAAGCCAATCTAACAGCCCACTGTCCTATTTCTCCTCTGCCTGTGGTCAGATTGCAACTGGAGAACTGGGTGTTACATGTTAGGAAGGGCATGAACAAGAAGGACATTCAAGGCACAACCAGGATCGGGGAAAGACTAGAAAATATGCCATCCGAAGACCTGTTAAAGCAACTGGGACTGTTGAGCAACAAGAAGACTCAAGGGAATGTGATGGCTGCCTTTAAGTATTTGAAAGCCTGTCATGTGCAAGAGGGATTTGATTTATTTCTCCTGACTGGAGACAACAGTACCAGGAGAAACGGGCAGAAGTTACAGGGAGGCAAGTTTCAAACCTTTCCTAACAACCAAATGTGTCCCAGAGTGGAATGGACAACCTTGGGGTAATATTCTCACCCCGATTCACCTGAGCATCTTCAAGCAGAAGCTGGATAACCACTTGTCAGGGATATTCTTGTCAGTTACAGGTCGGACTAGAGCAGGGGTTCTTTTTTTTTTTTGAAGGAAATTGAGGTTAAGTGACTTGCCCAGGGTCACATAGCTAGTAAGTATCTGAGGCTGGATTTGAACTCAGGTCTTCCTGACCCTATGGCTGGTGCTCTATCCACTGTGCCACCTCGCTGCCCCTAGAGCAAGAGTTCTTAACCTGACAACTATGAGCTTGGATTTTTTCTTAATTTGATCATTGGATTGCAATACGCTTGGTTTCCTTTGTAATCCTATGGATTTTGCTTTATGCATTCAAAAATATGATTCTGAGAAGAGGTTTCTGAAAGGAGCTTTGAATCCCTCTTTCACATGACAGGCTTTCAAATACTTAAAGGCAGCCATCACATTCCGTTGAGTCTTCTCGTTGTTCAACAGTCCTAGTTGCTTTAACAAGTCCTTGGATGGCATATTTTCTAGTCTTTCCCTGATCTTGGTTCTACCTTGAATTGTCCCTCTTGCTCATGCCCTTCCTAACATGTAACATCCAATTCTCCAGTTGTGATCTGACCAGGAGAGAGAAGGAATAGGACAGTGGGTTCTTAGATTCTGAGAAGAGAACCAAGTTTCACCTGATTCCTGAAGGGATCCATGACACACAAAAAAGGTTAACAATCCCTGATCTAGATGGCCACTGAGCTCTTTTCCAACTTAGAGGTTCTATGGTTCTTTACAGTTAAGTGACTTATCCAAGGTCCCACATCTAGTAAGTATCAGAGCTCCGATTCAAAAGCAGATCTTTTGAGTCTTAAGTCCAGCTCCTAATGCCTTCATTTACAAGATTACCTTATAAAGTATCTATTCCATGTTTATCACATATGTATGGATGTATGTTTGCACTATATATGTATATACCGTCTCCCTATTAAAATGTAAGCTCCTTGAGGGTAGGAATTGTTTTTGCTTTTTCTTTGTATTCCTATTACCTAGCTCAGTGCCAGTCACATAGTAGGTGTTTAATAAATGCTCATTGTTTGATTGATTGATTGATTATTATTCTGACCATGGAATAGTATAAGTGGAAAGAGCTCCCTGGATAAGTGGAAGAGTTGTTTGTTTGTTTGTTTGTTTTAAGACTAAGGAAATGGGAGGGGGGAAAAGGAGAGAATCCAGCACAAAAGGGCCCGAGTGTCTTCCTTCTCCTAGTCAAGGTAACAAACATTTATTAAATGCCTGCTCTGTGTCAGGTCTTGTGCTAAGCACTGGGGATACAAAGACAAGACAAAAAGTCCTCTTTCTGGCCATCCCTAGCCAAAAGAAGGAGTGTCTCACTCTCGATATTTCAGTTGAAAGAAGTGGGGATGTCTAGCCTAGGAAAGAGATGACTTTAGGAGAGACATGGTCACTACCTTCCAAGATCAGAAGGGCTATCCCAGGGCAAAAGAAGCAGATATGTCCCATGTGCCCAGGTAGAACTAATACCAAGGATGGAGGAGGAAGGAGATACTAGGAAGGGCGGGGTATAGGGGCAGGAGCCCTGGATTGGAGTCCAAGTTTTGTCATTTACTATATATGTGGTGTGGGAGAAATAACTCCCCATCTCTAGCCTTCAGTTTCCTTATGTGTTAAATGGAAAGACTAAACTATATTATCTCTAAAGTGTTTTAAGCTCTAAATCCCACAAACATCCAATTCAGAATTTAGAGCCAAGAAGGACCTTAGTATGCATCTATGTTCAAAGTCTCCCATTTTACAGAAGAAGAAATTGAGATAAATAATGTTCACTCCCATTCATCTTTTGCCTGGACTATTGCTTCCTAAATGGTCTCTCCTGCATCTCTCTTCACTTCAATTCATCCTCCCATCAGCTGACAGAGTGATTTTCCTAAAGCATTGGTTTGACCATGTTATCCCCTCATCCCTAATATGCATGCATGTGCACATGTACACACACATACACACACACTCAATAAACTCCAGGGGCTCCCAATTAACCCCAGGGACAAATTTAACTCTCTTGTTTGGCATTTAAAACTCCTTGAAACTTGGCCCTTCTTAACTTTCCAGTCTTTAAACCTGTTGGTTCCTTCCAAGGACTCTTCCATCAGGCCATGCTGGACTATTTGCTATTTCATACACACAATACTCCATCTCCTTCCACCATTCCTTGGGGCTTGCTGTTCCCCACACCTGGAATGCTCTCCCTTCTCATCTCCAAAAAATCAGATTGAATTTCACCTTCTGCAGGAGGCTTTTCATAATATCTAAGGTTATTTCTATCTCCTCTATATGTTCCTTGTATGTCTCTTGTCTCTTCCATTAGAATGTAAACTCCTTGAGGGCAAAAATGTGTTTACCTTTTTTTGCATCACTAGAGGTACCTGGTACATAAGGAAACACTTAATAAATGTTTGCTGACAGACTGATTGACTTACCCAAAGTCATACGTCAAGGTAGTGGCAGAGCAAGGACTAAGAACTCAAGTTTGAGGACACTCTGTGTTGAGGGTAGACTAGATGCCCTGCCTGGGATGGTTAGACTGGTCATGCTGCTCGTAGAGTTATGCCCAGAGCCGTTAGTCTGAGCCTGCTGTATGTGGCTACTATTTATACCCTCTCTCTTTTGTCCTCAGGGACACCTTGGGTTTAGGTCCACTGGTTTCTCTTCATAGTCAACCAGGTAATAAGGCATTATCCTCTACCCTTTAATCTCTTACTTCATTGTTCTTCTATTGTTCTCACTCCACTAATTCTCAACTCTGGGTCATCGCCACCATCACTTTTCTCTGGAACTGCTGAATGCTACCAGAGAGAGTCACAAAATTGTTTTGGATAAATCTACTATGAATTCATGGCATGTAATCTCAACCAGTCTTTCACTGCTACAGGCAATTTTCTGATTCATCTCTCCCTATCATACTCCCCAAAGCAGCTATCCCAAATCTTGTCCTGTTTCTTCAAACCTACAATTCCATTTTATCTGTGCCCCCCACAACAGATGACCTTGACTCTGACTTTACTGAGAAAAACCAAGTCATCCATCCAGATATTCCGTACTTCAAAACCTCTTTATATCATCACCATTCTTCTCCTTTACTCCAGACTCAGGGAGAGAGCCCTCCTGGTCAAATCTAACAACTCTCCAACTTGTGTTCTGGATCACTTCTCATTTCCTTTGTGAATATGTCTCATTAATCATTTCCCCTTTCTTATCTTGTCTTTCTCCAAACCACTGGTTTGTAACAAACATTCTTAGGTCTCCCCATCCTTTTTTAAAAAAAGCCTCCCCTTGATGCTACTACCTCCCCTCAAGCTATCATTTTCTCCTCTCTTTCCTGATAAATTCTCCGAAAGAGCTGATATCTCACCATAAGCTTGCGGTCTGGCTTCTGATCTCACCACTCTACTGAAACTGCTATCTCAAAGTTTACCAGGGACCTCTTACTTGCAAAATCCAATGGCAGTTCCCTTTTCTCAGTCCTCTGAATTTGACACTGTGCCAAGCAGACAGCAGGCACTTAATCAATGTTTATTGATTGGCTGCATACCCTCCTTCCAGAGAGTCTCTTCTCTTGACTTTTCC
Organism: Phalanger gymnotis; assembly: GCA_028646595.1. Lineage (NCBI taxonomy): Eukaryota > Metazoa > Chordata > Mammalia > Diprotodontia > Phalangeridae > Phalanger > Phalanger gymnotis. The sequence goes on from CM053622.1 coordinate 713,412,515, forward strand.
TGATGCTTCTCTCTCCCAGTTCTCTTACTAGACTGACTACTCCTTAAATGGGTCCGCTATATTCGGCCCAACCTCTAGGCATGATGCCCTCATGTATCTGTCTTGGGTACCTGTCTTCTCTCTTTTTTTCTCTATATATAGTAGATGATTTTAAAGTATTTGCTGAATTTGTTGAATGGAAAACCAATCTACACTTGCCACCTCCACTTCCTCATTGCCTATTCTCCCTCTCTCTTCAACTAAAAAGTGGAATAATCTACTTCTGAGGATGAGTCAGATTTCTATTCCACTTCTCCCAACACTGAAGACCATAGTATCATAGTGTCATAAATCTAGAACTGGAAGGAACCTCAAAGGCCATCTGGTCTAACATCGCCATTTCACAAATAAAGAAACTGAGGCTCCAGAAAATAAAGTGATTTGCCCAAGGTCTTTGGATTGCTAAAGAGCATTTGTTCCAGAAGCCATGGAGAAGATCCATGTTTCAGACATATTTCTATTCAATATCCTCTAAAATCTGTTCCAGCTCAGAAAGTCTTTAAGTTAAAAATCTACAGAGTCCTAAATACCCAGGGTCCAGCTGTCAGAGCAACGAGGCATAGCCACTGGAGCTGCCAAATGTTCCCATCACGGCTCTCACCTGGAGGTTCACCAGAATCTTTAGGTTAATGAGTTTTCCCAGGTGTGTCCTCCAAGATTTCTCTGAGGTTAGGTGTCCTCAAGGACATTTCTCTAGTTCCCAACAACCCAGCCCAATACAACCCAAACATGACACCCCTTTCCTCCTTTAAACTTCTGCCACCCAGGCAAGGTCTGCCCGGGACAGATTGAGAAAACTGAACCTCATTATAATACTGGTATTTTGTAGGGGAGGTCATTGGCTTCTGGGATTTATCTCATTATCCTGGTGTGAGACAGAGATATCCCCAGGATAATTCTAGTATGAAAAAGGGAGATATCCCCACATAAGCTGGTGTGAGGGGAAAAGATAACCCCACCATAACACCATTATCAGGAGATAGAAATAACCCTATTATAATACTGGTATCAAAGAACAGAGATACCCCGAGTGTAATCTTCATGAGAGGAATAGAGATAGGCCAGTATAATGCTAGTCTAATGGAGATAACCCCATTACAACACTGGTCTTAGATGCTAGAAGTGTTCTATACACACACACACGCATGCATGCATGCACAGTCTAACCCCAGCAACAGGGACAGAATTATTCCCAGCATAATGTTAGAGGGACAAAGATAACTCCATTATGCACATGTAATACTATTGTTGAGGGGGATAGAAAGATAACCCAATTATAAGAATATTTTCCAAGGTCAAAGACAACTCCAAGCATGGTATTATGGAAACTGCATTGAAACAGGAATCGAGGCATTAGGATTCTAACCCTGCCTTGCTATTTGCTACTTGTGTGACCTTGGGCAAGTTTTTCCCCATCTCCAGACCTTAGTTTTCTTATCTGTAAAATGAGATTATTGGAATAGACCTCTAAGGCTCCTTCCGGCTCTTAACCCTATGATCCCTTGATCCATCATAACTCTGGGGTCAGGGCAGAGGTAACCCCATTATGGTGTGCATGTAACATGTTGATGTCTAAGGAAGCAGGAAAGCCTAGCATAAGGCTGGGTTAAAGCTGCTGTCAAGTGATGGGGATAATCTTTGGTCTCAGGAGGATGAGGCTAACACTCATGATAGAGACTTTCCCAATGATCTGATTCACAATCAGGCCCAATCTGCTGGAAACAGTTGTGCTGTATGGTAGAAGCCCCTTGATAGCTATAGCAAACCTTCTCCATTTTAATTCTGAAACATAGGGACCCATGCAATGGTCCACAAAACAAAAGGATTTTTCCCTTTTTTGTAAATCAGTTTCAATGTGATCATATCTGTGTTGATTTGTTTGTGTGTCTCTTTGTATGTGTATGTCTTTGGGTGTGTTTCGCAAACACAGTAAGTTCCTACTCAGCTGCTGCAAAATAGCCATCAGTATTTATTGACCAATAAGTATAAGCCAAATACACAGTTTCCTTTCCTCCCATTTTAATTCAACAATCATTTCCATGTCCTGGCAGCCCAAACACATTAGAGGATGGGGAGATGGACATTAAGAGGAGAGGATGGGAGGATGGGGAGGAAGAAGGAGATGGTCCCTGGACAGGGAGGAGCAGTCCATTCTTCTCTGATCTGAGGAGGTTCCTGGGAGGCTTCCTATATCACTGAATGATGGGAAAGTCATTTGGAAGGAGGGAGGAGCCTGAGGCCTTTATTCCTTTGGAATATCAGACCTGGAAAAAACATTAGAGTATAGAATATCAGAGCTGGAAATGACCTTAGGACATAGTCTGTTTGAACATAGATGGAAGGGAGCATTAGGATGTCAGAGCTTGCAAAAATGAGGCCCAGGGAAAGAAAGTAAAGTGATCTGTCCAAGGCCAAACAGAGAACCAGCGACGAAGTCCGATGGAACCCTGTACTGCTAACACCCTGTCCCCCAGTTCTTGCAGCTATACTGTGACTGGATCTTTAGGGGAGATTATCACCATGGAAAGCCTGAATAGTGTATAGCATTCTGGGGCCAAACCCAAGTCATCTCAAAGGCAGAGTTGTGGAGACTAAGCCAAAGGAGAAAATTAGTCTCTTGCTGTTGTCGTGAGTTATAAAGCTGGAAAGGGATGAGAGGGAGAAAGATTTGGGGGGAAGGGGGAAGAGGGGAGGGTGAGTGATGATTCCAGGGAGAGAGGCTCTGATGGTGGCCCAGGAATGAGTTCATGCAGCTGATTTACAGCTGGATTCTAATGCCAGGGAAGGGAAAAGAGGAAAGAAATATTAAACAACCCAAGTGCTTGCCTTGCTATCTTGCCTGCTTTGGGGGGATAGGAGGGGGAGTTGGCACCAGCTCACTAAGCGGAGATCGGGATCACAGGTGCAGTGATGAATTTAACTCAGCTCTGCCCACAGGGTTCCTTTTGGGTCCTGGGCTGATCTGACATCTCACTCCACCCCCATCCAAACCCAGACTGGGGACACTCACACTAGGAATTGAATCCTACTGAAATGCCCTTGGGCATCCAGGTCCCTGACCCACAGAGATTTCCCTTTGTCAACTACAGCCTCTGTCCAGTGCTGACCCTGTTAAAGCCCAAAAAACTGAGTATAGTGGAGGTATGGGGGGGAAGGAGGAGGCAGGGCAAACGAGGAATGATGGAAGTGAGGAGAGAAGGAGAGAGAGAAGGTGAGGAAGGAGAGAAGGGGGTAGAGAGATACAGAGAATATAAGAAAAGGGGGAGGAAGGGGAGAAGAAGATGCATAGAAAGGGAGAGAAGAGAGAATTGCCCTCCCCCATACCTGTTCACTCCCTCAGGATAGCCGTTTTCAATATTTTGAAGGCTTGCCAAGTGAAAAAAAAAAAAAGAATGCATGTTCTACTTGGTCCCAGAGGGCAGAATTAGGAAGTTACAGAGAGATAGATTTAGGCTCAACCTAAGGAAAACCTTAACGATCAGAGTTGTTCAAAATCAGAATGGACTTGCTGAGGGGAGAAGTGTGTTCACCATCACTGGACGTCTCTGAACAGAAGCTGGGCGGCCATTGGTCAGAGACAGGGGTTGAAACAGATGCAGTCTGAAGTCCTCCCCAGATTTCAGACTGATTCTGTGACTCAAATGAGGAGCATATAAAAGATCCCTGGCTGAGGCAGCTCTCTCTGTCTCTGACTCTCTGTCTGTCTCTGTGTCTCTCTGTATGTCTCTCTGTCTCTCTCTTCCGATCAGGTGCTAGTTGCTGTCAATTCCACCTCTCCACCATCTTTTCCATCCACACTTTCCTTTATTCCTAATGCCACCACCCTAATAAAAGTCCTAATTATCACTCTCCTAGACTATTGTGAGAGACTCTTGACAAGACTCCCTGCTGCCACTCCCTGCTTCAATTACACTTTATAGCTCTATCAGAATCATTTTTAAACCCCCAAATCTAATCATTCAAAAAATCTTTTAGCAGTTACTTATTGTTCAGACTTCTAAACTTGGCATTCAAGGCCCTTCACAAGCAAATGTCATCCTATCTTGACAATCTAATCTCATGGTTCCTCCTCCACACACTGTGGTGCAAACCAGATGATGCTGTATCTCCCTGAACATTTGATGCATTTTCCTGTCTGCCTTTATTCATGCTGTTACTTAAGCCTGAAGTGCACTATCCCTGCCTTTTGCCTGCTAAATAGGTAGAAACCTATTCTTTAAAGCCCTAGTCCAATATTGCCTCCTCCATGAGATCTTCCCCAGTGCCACCTACATACCCCATAAGGACCTTACCCCTAGGACCTTCCAGTGCCCTTTGCTTCATTTCTAAGATTAATTTATTATATATATATATGTATATATATATACACATATATATATTATTTAGTTATCTTTGTCTATGTCTCCTCTCCCACTAGACTGTGAGCTGTGAGGAGAGGAATGGTGTCTCATCTAAATATTGTCTCTCAAATGCAAATTAAAGCAGCTCTGTGGCTACCTTACACTCATCAGATTGGCAAAGATGACCTTCTCCTGCCCCACCCCCCAAAACTGACCATAGGCAAACAGGAATATTAGTGCATTGTAGGGGGAGTTATGAATTGATCCAGCCATTCTGGAAGGCAATTTGGAACTATGACCCAAACGTCATTAAACTAGGCACAGCTTTTGGGGTCCATGTGGTAGCAATACCACTCCTAGGGTTATGCCCCCAAAGAGGTCAAATAAAGAGAAAAAAAGACGCGTAACAAAATATTTATACTTTCTATGGTGGCAAAGAACTGGAAACTGATGGGATGCCCATCAAGTGGTGAATGACTAAACAAATTATGGTATAGAAATGTAACAGAATACTGCTATGTTGTAAAAATAACAAAAAGGATGGTTTTAGAGAAACCTTGGAAAACTTGTATGAACTGATTCAGAAGACTGCAAACAGAACCAGGACTGTTTATATGATAACAACACCGTAAAGACAAACAACTTGGAAAGACCTAAGAGCACTGATCAATGAAATGACCAACCACGATTCCAGAGAACCAATGATGAAGTGGATCGTCCACCTACTGACAGAGAGAAGATGGACTCAAGGTGCGCAACGAGACAACATTTTTTTTGGACATGGTCAATGCGGAAAATTTGTTTTTCTTGTTTATGTATATTTGCTATAAGGATGTTGGGTTTCTTCTCTTTTTACCAGAGGGAGACAGAAAGAAAAAAAATAAATTCTTATTAATTGAATTTTTATTTTAAGAATAAACATTTTTTTTTTGTCTCTCCAGTAGCTCTGAGCACAGGGTGCTACAAACTGTGGTTTCTTGCTATTTGTTCTGGTCATTAAAGTCCTTTCTGGTTATTGGTCACTCACAAGGCCCTGCCCTCCTGGTGACTGCAGACCTGATTCTTGGCTATTTGCCTGGACAGTTGATTATCATCCTTGCTCTATCCTCTGGTATGTGTGTGCTCTGGGCTCACGCTGGCATAACTCACGCCCTACCCTGACCCTCCCTCTTTTTGGATGACCTGACTCTGGCTTGCCCACCCAGCTGGGCTCCACAACCCCCAAGGCAAACACTCACTCTACTAGAACTGCTATTGTAGATAAATTTCTGCTCAAGTAATAGTTAGACTGGCTGGTCTTCCTGAAGTTTCCCTCTCCTGGCTGTAACATTTCAGGATTCTGTGCCTTTAATATGGCTGTCCTAATGGACCTTGGGGGTCATCTCCTTCAATACTGGTTTGAAGATGTGTTTGTGATCTTAAGGATAAGAGGCAGCTTGGCATGCCCAGTTCTGCCCTCTGAGGCTAAGTCTAATTTCCCTTCCCCTTCCACATGACAGGTCTTTAAATACTTAAGCAAAGTTGTTGGATCTCTACCCCACCCTTCCCCCCACCCAAGTCTTTTCTTATTCAGGCTAAACATCTCCAGTTTCTTCCACTGATCTCCATATAATGTGGTCCCCTGCCCTTTACCACCCCAGTCTCTATGATCATCCTGATCACCCCTTCTGTCTTTGCTCTTGTATATCAGCATGGCTGAAGAAGTAGGTGTGAAACACCAACCACTCTTTGACCAGGGCAAAGGGCAATTGCCTTTGCAATTTAGGTACCTATAATCTTAGAATTTCAGACTTGGAAAGAATCCATTTAGTTCAACTTGTATCTGATCAGGAATTCCCACCACAATATCATGGGACCATAAATTGGAAGGTGGAAAGGACCTTAAAGGGCATTTCATCTAACTTCATTTCAAAAGAAAGAAACTGAGGCCCAAAGAGATGGGATGACTTGCCTGAGGTCACACAGTAGCACATAGAATCAGGATTTGAACCCAGATCTTCTGACTTCTAATTCATCTTTCTTTCTACTATATCCCTGACTCCACCTCCCTGATAAGTGGTCATCCAGCTTCTGACTTAAGACTATTTACATCTCCAGTCTGTTTCCATTACACAAATGATAAGGTCCCCAAACAGCCATTCTACCCGGAGAGGCAATGGCTCCATCCTTCCCATTTCCCTGGAGGCAGCTGCAGACAAAACAATCAATTCAACCAAATTTGTATTGAACACTTATTGGATCACAGAATCCAGAGCTTGAAGTTTTCCTCGGGTTCATCTAGGCCACTACCGCCCCTGTCTCTTTTTATAGATCAGGAAGCAGAGCCTGAAGAAGTCAGTCAACAAGCACCTATTAAATGTTTAGCATGTGCCATCCACTGGCCTAAACTGGGGATACAGAGAAAGGCAAAAACCTGGCCCCTGCCCTCAAACAATTAATATTCTCATGGGGGAGACAACATGCAAATAACTAGGCACATGGAAGAGATACAGGGTAGAGAGAGTGATCCAGGCCAGTGAGGTGGCACAATGAATAGAGGATTGGGCTTGAAACAAGGAAGACTCATCATCTTGTGTTCAAATCCAGCCTCAGATGCTTCCTAGCTAGGTGACCCTGGGCAAGTCACTTTACCTGTTTGCCTCAGTTTCCTCATCTGTAAAATGAGCTGGTGAAAGAAATGGCAAACCACTTCAGTATCTCTGCCAAGAAAACCCTAAATGGGATCACAAACAGTCAGACACAACTGAAACAAGTGAACAACAACAAAGAGTGGTCACACCAGAAAAAAGTATAGGAACTGGGATTCCCTAGAACCCCCAGCTCAGAATCCATGGCACCCGGCATTATACTAATATTACTGGCCCAGGGTCACTCAGCCAAGGCATATTAGTGGGAATTCAAACCCTGCTGTTTTTCAGGATGTTGGAATTCCAACTCTGACTCTAAATCTAGGACTCTTTTATGGTGCACAGCCCTCTCAGAGATTTACTTAGTCATTCCATAAAGAGCGACTGAGCCCTTAATAATAATAATAGTTCTCATTTCCACAGGGCATTAATGTTTACAAAGCTTGTCCCCCCCTAAAACAGCCCTAGGAGGCAGATAGTACAAGGATTATTACCTACATTTGATGGAGCATTCTGAGATTAGGGAGTCAGGAAAGGAGAAGATCAGAACAAAGTTGTGAAGCATAGCTGGATGGGTAAGCCAGAATTAGGTCTATTTAGTAATTTCTTCACAATAAGCCCATGACAAAGGTAACCCAAGTATTATTACTGCATTTCTTTTAGATGAAGAACGGCTTTCCTCATAGGAGATGATTTTCCCAGTGTCTCACAGCTGGAAAGTGGCAGAGCTGAACCTTGAACCCAGGACTCTTCAGTCCACAAGTCTAATAGCCACGACTCAGAGAACAATGTAAAACCATGGACAGTTCCCTCTTTTTCTTATGCTTTCATGGAAATCGCACCATATAGTAAATCTCAGTGTCCCACAGGAACAATGTTATACCCAACAGGTTCATTCCTGACCCAAGATTTGGCCTTAATCTAATTGCTCTTACAGCACGCTACAGGGACAAAGCTCCATCATCTGTAAATCGACATGCCACGAAAAGAATTCCTGATCTGGAACCAGGAGATCTGGGTTCAAATCCTGGCTCTGACGCTCAACAGTTTCATGACTTTAGGAAAGCCACATCCCCATAGGAAAGCCTCAGTGTCCTTCTCTCTAAAATGAAGAAGCTGTACTCGATGACCCTTACAAGATACCTTCTAGTTCTAAAACTATGATCCTACAAACCTTTGCGATCACTTCAAAAACAACTGTATTTTCAGTGGCATAAATATACATAACCATACATAAATATACATAACCATATTGTAACACATGGAGCTAGTGACACCACTCCTCTGCTTAAAAAAAAAAAGACATAGTAATGCAATGGAAAGAGTGGCTCTAAGGTCAGAGGACCTGAGTTCAAATCCTGCCTGTGATGCTCAGCTGGCTTGTATAACCTAGATGAATCTTGTCTTTGGGAATCAGTTTCCTCATCTATGAAATTGAGGGATGGGGGATTCAAGGGCTTCTAAGGTCCCTTCCAGCTCTAGACCTAGGATCCCATTTCTATTCAGTGGGTCTCAATTCCCTACTAAGTAAAGATCACACTTCTCTGCAAGGCATTCAAGTTACTCCACAATCTGGCACTACTCTAGCCTCAGCTCATATTACTCCCCTCCATGCACTCTACATTGCAGTCAAATCATACACCTCCATATTCCCTGGCTATACTCTCCCACCTCTATTACTTTGCCTGGGATCACCCTCCTTGTTATTGCCTTTTAAATTCATACTTGCCCCTTAAAGCCTACTTCAAGTCCTCTAAAGAAACATTACCTGATCCACCCAGTCCATAAAGACCTTCTTTCTCCCCCACCCCAATCACCGCAACCACAGCCCACTGAATCACTCCTATGGACCTTAGTTTGCTAATATTTACTAAAGAGATCTGGAAGGATTTAAGAAACAGGCCCTATTATGACAGTCTGTACATGTATTTTATTCCCCTTATACTATGAGAACCATGAGGGCTGGGATCATGTCTTTTCTAAACTTCTAGTCCCAGTACTGGGCCCTGAAGTCATTCAAAAAGCATGTATTAAAGGCCAGGCACTGCACCAAGCCCTGGGGATACAAAGAAAGGTAAAAAGACAATCCTGACTCTCACAGAACTCACAGTCCTATGGGGGAGACAACTCAGAAATGACTGTTTATAGATACAGGCAGGACGAAATGGAATAACCTACAGAGTCAGCACTCAAATGTTTGCGGAATTAAATGAGTCCCCTCCAAGTACTAAAAAGTGTACACACACAGCACCCCCCCACACACAAGAACTCTACAGTATGCTTGACTTATCTACAATTAATGTGTTTCCTATAGCATATAATATCTATCACATATATAGCACTCATGTTCCTGAGTTCAAATCCAGCCTCAGACACTTAATAGCTGGGTGACCCTGAGCAAGTCATTTCACCTGCTTGACTCAGTTTCCTCATCTGTAAAACAAGCTGGAGAAGGAAATAGCAAACTACTCTAGTATTTCTGCCACAAAAACCCTAAACGTAATCAGGAAGAGTCAGCCATGACTGAAAATGACTGAACAACAACATACAGCACTCTAAGAGCACTTCATATTTAATCATCTTATTTGATCCTCACAGCTACCCTGTAAAGTAGGTGAGAATATAGTAAACATTTCACTCACCATTTTAATTCTCTCCTTAGAAAGACGACCTTTTAGAAACATAATTTGGATAGCCCGTGTCTCTTTAAAAAGCTGTCCCTGGAAGTCTGAACTAATCTTTTTTTCTCTCTTTTAGATAAATTTCCCTACAGCAAGACGAGGTATGCAAAATGACAACCAATCATTCTTTTCAAAAATAGCCATTAGAGCATATGAATATTTGAAGGCTGCTAGCTAGGGTTCAGAGAGCAGAAGTCTCTTGAATCTGGTCCTCATTCATTTTTTTTTTCAATCTCACCAGCTCCTTTGCAGCACCTTTCCTCCACCTCCCTCACCTACCTAAAGGTCACCCCCCCCCCCCAAGCCTGGGGTAATGACAGGAGATTGGACACTGAAGTCCAAAGACACAGAATCAAGTCACAGCTCTTCTATCCATATAGATTGGGCTTTCTCTGAATCTTTTCACTTAAAAAAATAAACAAATATCCCCAGGCAGTTTGGTAATGGGACAGATAGGATTATCCACATTTTATCTAAGGGAAAATTGGTTCCAAAAAGGTGAATTATCCAAAGTCACATAGAAAAAAAAAATGTGCCCAGAACTTGGTTTTTAAAGTCGGGTTGGGTTAGGCTGTTTTGTTTTCCTATGTTAGCCTTATGTTTCTATCCTAAGGGCAAGTTCCCAGATGTTACCAAGCATAGCAGTACCTTCAAAAATCAATTTCAGAGCTGTCTTGGGCTAAAGCCTGAGGTGGTTGGCATCTCCATGGCCAGTGAGTTGGGAGGAAAGAGAGGAGGTAAAGTAGTTGGAATGGGGGAGGGGGAAGAGGAGAGGAAGCATTACTGCTGTGGAAAGTAGGTGACATGAAGGGAGCAGGCCTGGGAGAATAATTGGCCCCGGGGAAAGAAGGATCTAGCACAGATCTAGCTGACTCTGTGGGACAATCATTGTTGGGAGCTTGGAAAGGAGGGGGGAAAGCTGCCTCCTAGAATTAGAACCAGGAGTTCTAATTCAGTATCTTCCACTAGATCCACACTCCTGAAGTGGACAATATGCTCCCCTCTACATCAATTCCTAAGGATAAGTGACCAGTCCCCCAGTAACTCAAGAAGCTGGACTAGAAAGATACTGTTTCCCCCAGAGCAGAACAAAGTGTAGGCATGTGGCCTGGTTCTATGGCAGCATCACTAGGGCTTAATGCAGGCCATTTGGGGATGGGGGTGGGGGACCCTGGGCAACCACCAGGTCAGCCTCTCCTTCTTAAGTGTTATTGATCCATTAAATATAACCACAAACAAAGAATCAAGGCCACTAAGCATCTCCATCCCTAGGAGAGCCGGAATTGAGTGTCCAAGCCCTGTATGCTCTACTCCTGAGCTGCTAGGGGTGGGGAAAGTGGAGGGGAGAGTAGAGAGAGAAGGTACTGGCAGCCTCCGCCACCCCAGCCCCAGTTTCCAATGCTGGATCAGGATCAGATGTCTGCTGGGGTCTGAATAATTCATAGCTGAGCCAGAGAGAGACTGAAGTCCTAGAGCTCCTTGGGGCCTGTTTTCTGTCTCCTTAAATCAATTGTTGAGAAGGATAAGGTAGTGGGGAGCCCCTCTGGGCTCTGCAAAAGGAAGAAGCTCCCCCACCCACCCCTGTCCACTGCCGATTCAGTTTGCTCCACTGTCCACCCCACTACAGAATCCTTTGAGAAACATTCTTGTCTTCTTCCTGCTCCCCACCTCTCCTTCCATCCACCCAGGTATCAGGAGGCTGGGAAGCCCAAGGTCTGTGCCTGGAGCTCTCTATGCAACAGAAGGAATACTTATTCCATCCTCCCAAGGTCAGTGATTTCTTCCCTGTGGCCCTCTCCTCTCTCTACTCACATAGACCCCAGCCCCTCTACAATGTGTAGGTGGTTTCTTGAGTTGCTATGATTGAAAAAAGCTAAATCAAGCAGTAGAGCATCCCTTTCCATGGCATTTGACAGTTTATATAAAACCTGCACATAGGGCATAAGTTACACACTATAATAGAATGAACAGAGAGAGCCCTGAGCTCAGAGTCAGGAGCCCTGGGTTCTAATGTCAGCTCTGACAGAGACTCATTGGGACACTTTTGACAAATCATTTCACTTCCCTTGGCCTCATTGTCCTTCCCTGTAAAAGCAGCCTCAGTGATTTCTAGGGTGTCTTCTAATCCTGGCATTCTAGGATTCAAGCTCTATGAACTCCCCTTGGGAATCTGCTGGGACTCAGCCAAACCTGGGCACATCACTCCAACTTTGATATGCTCAGGTATCTCTCTCCTCTGGCCTACATACAGAAGAGTTCCTTAAAATTCATTCCCTAATTTTCCACATCTGTAAAATGAGAGGACTGGACCAGATGGTCCCTTCCTATCTTTTATGTAGTAAGAACCTTCCCAGATCTGACATTCTATGACCCCACTTATTTTACTGGATCCTCAACATTTCTGAGACAGAGGCAGGGCAAGCATAATGATGCCCATTTTGTAGATTAAAAGGAAAAAAGCTGAGGACTAGAAATAGGAAGTGATTTTGCCCAAGATAACACAGCAAGTTAGTGACCGAGCTGGGACTACACCCTCCCCTTAACTTCCAGACTTACAGACTAGCACTTTTTTTTCCCACAAAATAGAGACTTATTAGTTACAAGTATTAACATATTATTAGTATAAAGGCAATTCTGGATCATTGTGGGAATCCCAGGTTCAGTACCAATATGATAAGCCCAGACCATGAAGCCGATTTGCGAAGTTTCAAACACAGAAAGCTGAGTCACTGACTGCCCACCCATCCTTCTTTTAGCTCCTCTTGTATGCCAAGGCCTGTGCCAACAAGAGGAAGGCAAAGCAAAGGAGGAACTAACTGGAGAACATACCATCTAAGCCATCAAGAAGCCTAGTCTGTATGGGGAAGGGGAAAAAAGATACTAACAATTAAAGAAAGATAAGTAGGGACAGTGAGCACTGGGAGAGATCGGTGTGGTCTGGAGAGATGGTCAAGAAATGCTTCCCAGAGGTGAGATCTGAGCTGGGCAGGGAGATAGATAACTGAGAGACAAACTCAGACCATCAGAACCAGAAGGGGTTCCAAAGAGTGTTCTAGTTCAAACTTTTCATCTTTCAGATGGATTGAGAAATGACTTGTTCAAGGTATACGTAAGTTAGAGGAGAACCAGAGCTAATACAAAAGAGTAGGGTTAAAAGGAATGTCAGAACCCTCATTTATCCCCACACCAATTAGAATCTCAAGAAAAAGGCTCAAAGCTGATATCAGAAGGGTAACTGTACAAATTTGCCCTCCTCTCCCCTGCTGGAACCTCCCCTAGTTCGTGGAGGTCAGTTCTTGGCTGGAGGTACGCAAGGAGTAGGGGAGAGTCACTCAAATCCCTAACCTCGAACTCACCCTGGAAGAACCTTCTATCTTGGGGGCTCCCAGACTCCCTACTGTCCCCACAGTTGGAAGAGGGCAGGAAAATTTAAAGGAACAGAAGAAAATGCTTGAAGGGTGAGGGAGACCAATTCCACTGATGTGATGGAGCCACAGTGCTGGGTTGGGGGGAGAGAAGTGAAGGGAATAAAGGGGGGAAGAGAGGCGGGGAAAATGGAGAACTCTAGAGAGTCCAGAGTCTGGGCCGCCTCCTCGACTCCCCCGCCCGCCTGGGACCTCCGGAAGAAGAAGGCGTGTCCTCGATGCCCGGGAGGAGGGAGAAGAGGGAGGGCAGAGTGGTCCAGTAGTAAAGTCCTCCCTACACCGGGGCTGTCCTGGAGCGGTAAGGTGTAGAGAGGGAGCTGAGGCGTGCTTCACATCTTTCCAGAGAACCGATCTCCAGTCCGCAGCCTAACCATCCCTCCCCACCCACTTCCCTAAAGGGGCAACTGAGGCTTCCAGCTGCAGAGAAACAAGCCAGCCCAGCCCAGCTGGGCTCCTCCCTTCTTAACCCAACTCACTTTCTGAGAGGAACAGCGACCTTTATTCTCTCCCCCCACCCCACGCAGTCCAAGCTTCCTTCCCGGGGGGGGCCTGGATGTGGAGGCAGAAGCTATGGTCCCGTGCCCTCCGCCGCCCAGGGCTCCGGCCGCCGCCCGGGGCTCGGGGCTGCCAGGAGTCTTGGGTCCTCCGCCGCCGCCGCCCCCGCCTGGGCTCCCGCCGCTGCTGCTCGCACCACCTCCGCTGCTCCTGCTCCTGCTGCTTCTCCTCCTGCTGAGCACGCCGGCCGCTCCGTGCCCCTTCCAGTGCTACTGTTTTGGGAGCCGGGAGACTATACGCTGCAGCCACATCGTCCTACAGGAACTGCCTCGCGACCTGCCGGCCGACGCGCACAACCTCAGCATCGTGGGCTCCAACCTGACGGTGTTGCGTGCCGCCGCCTTCGCCGGGGAGGAGCTGCCCACGGCCGAGGGCAACAGCAGCGGTGGCGGGGACTGGGCAGTACGCCTGGTCAACCTCACATCCTTACAGCTCAACCAAGACAACATCCAGGTGGTGGAGGACCGCGCCTTCTGGGGCCTGCCCCGCCTGGCCTCCCTGGACCTCAGCTACAACCCGTTGGGCGCCCTGGGGGCCGCTGCCTTCCGTCCGCTGCCCTCCTTGAGTGTCCTCAGGCTCAATGCCGCCGCTCTCGGGCTCGGCGAGCAGCTGGACGCCGCCCTCCGCGGCCTGGCCACCCTGCGCCGCCTCGAGCTGCAAGCCAATGAGCTGACCCACCTGCCGCCCTCCGCCTTGGAGCTGGCGCAACTAGAGCTGCTGGACGCGCAGAGCAACGCGCTGACCGGACTGGCGCCGGTTGAACTGCGCGCGTTGGGAGGGGAGACCCGGGGGAGCCCGACGACCCCGACGGCTCCGGGCTCTAGAGGGCTGCGCGTGTGCCTAGCAAAAAACCCGCTGCTCTGTGACTGTGGGGCGCGGGCGCTTCTCACCCTACTCCACAAGGCCCCCTGGCAGGTGCCTGACGCGCGCAGTCTGCGCTGCGCCGCGCCCCAGGCGCTCCAAGGTGTTTCTTTACTGGCCTTGAACGAGTCAAAGCTAAGCTGCGCCCAAGGACCCCAAGAAAAGGAGGAGGGGGATGAGGAAGGGAAAAGAAGTGAAAAAGAGGAGGGGACTGAAGGGAATGAGGAGGAGGGAACAGAAGGAACGGATGAGAAAGGGCAGATGGGTACTGGGGAGGAGTTGGAAGCGTCCTACGTCTTCTTCGGCATCGTTCTGGCGCTCATCGGTGTAGTCTTCCTTATGGTCCTCTACCTGAACCGGCGCGGCATCAAGCGCTGGACGCGCAACCTGCGCGAGGCGTGCCGGGACCAGATGGAGGGCTACCATTACCGTTATGAACAGGACGCCGACCCCCGGAGGTCTGGCACCGCCAGCTCGTCCGGCACCCTCTGAGCGCGGCGCTCTCGGTCAGACAGACTAGTCCGCTAGGAAGAAGGGGGGAACTTAGCCCCTCTCAGCACCCAACCTGTGGCTCTTCGCCCCTACCCATCCTTTCCCATCTTGAGCATTTAGTCCCCAACCCCTCCACTCCACCCTCATCCCCCTCCTCAACTAATCCTTGGCTCTTAACTCCGCCTGTCAAAATTTAGGCACTTTGCTCCACCTGGTAAACCTGTTATTTAGTCCCCGCCTATTTCTCGACTTTTTGCTCCTCCCCCAAACCCCAGTCTTGGGCCCTCTCTCAAGTCTTAGGCACTTACTATTGCCCCTTAAGATATCCCCCTTAAGATATCCCCCAGGCCTGGGGAAGTTAGGACGCAGCCTCGAGTATACCACGCTCTTCCTCTTCTTCTTATGCTTTCTCCCCTCCTCCTCTTCTTCCTCTTCTTCGTCTTTATATTCTTCCTCTTCCTAGCCCTTCTCCTTTCTTTTCTTCCGTCTTCTCTTTTCTTTTTTTCGCCCCTGCTCCCCTTCTTAATTCCTGTCACCTTCCGCCCCCGTACCTTCTTTCTCCTCCTTTGGTTTTAGGCTAGGGAGAAGTCATTGGGATACTAATTGGGAGGGAGGAAAAGGTGAGGAGAAATCTCATCTTAAGGCTTTGCAGAAACAGAGGCGTTTGAACGCTCTCCCTGAACAGACAGCTGGACTGCTCTCAGGGCCCATTGCTGCTAAAACTGGTGCCTCCACCCCATCTATTCCCCTCTCCTTTACCCACCCTATTCTCCTCCCTTCTCTCCCTTCTCATCAAATGAGATTTTTGTAGAGCCCTTAGTACACAGTAGGCGATATATAATTGCTTATTCTCTCCACTCTCCTTATTCCTCTTCTTTCTGGACTCCCAATACACCCCTTCCAGCATTTCTCCCTCTCTTCTCTCTTTCCTCCTTTCTTCCTCTCTTCCTGTTTTTTCCTCTCACTTCACCCTCACTTGAAATCTCTTTCCTCCTTTTCATGGAAAATAGAATGTTAAAGCTAGAAAGGGCCTTAGAGCTTATCTAAGCCAAACTTTTCTTGACCCTCCTTTCCCCTTCTCTGCTCCTCTCTCCTCTTTTTCCTTTTTCTACCTCTTCCTCTTCCAGTCCATCTCCTCTTTGACCACCCCTTCCCCACTCCTACCTACCTACTAAACAAACTTGGATCAGTCACCTCCTCTTTCTCGCCTCCTCAAACTCCTCCCTCCTCTAGGGGACCTTGGTGAATCTGACAAGTTTCCCCTCTTTTCTCAGGCACAAATTCCCCTGCTCCCTCCTCACTGGCCCCAGTGAACCTGTTTAAAAATCTGGGGTCTGTCTGTCAGCCACTTGCATGATCTCAAAGCACACCCATTGTGGGGAGGGGTACTGCCTAATCCTGGAATCCCCTCTCCCTGGGACTTCCCCCCTTCCATAGGTCAGGCTGTGACAACAGACTATGTCCACACTGTAGAACAGGGAGCTGCCCCATCCCCAGCCCTTGAGACCCAACCCCCCCCCCCTTTATCTGTTCGGTCTCTTGAATGGTCAATTTTCTATAAAGCTTGCAATAATTTCTGGACCCTCCAGTTTCCCCCTGGAAGTGCCTGTGTCATTCTTCACCCGATCTTGGGGGGGCCCCGGGGTGGATAAGTGAGACCAGGAGTGAGAGTAAGCCACACACACACATGTTCAGAAAGAGAATGAAAAGTCACCAATGTGACTGAATGAAAAGTATAAAGAGGTAGAAGGGGCCTTAGAAATATAATTGAATCTCTTCCTCTTACAAATAGGTAAACTGAAACCATGAGAAGGGAAAACACTTGTCCAAAGTCACACAGCTATTCAGTGGACTAAGGATGGAGTCATAAGATGTCAGAACTAGAAGGTACCTTAGAGATCGTTGAATCCATACTCTTGATTTCAGAGGCAATTGAAGCTCAGAGAGGGGACAGAAAGAACTCAAATAAGCGGCAGAGATGGGACTTATGCAATAGGACAATGACCTTATGTGCCGTTCTCCCAAAGACTTAGAGCAATAAGTTAAGATTGTGCTACAGTGCAAAGGATGAAGTAAGGTGGGATACAGAGAAAGACTTTATGAGAAGCAGAAGTTGTGGAATGTCAGAGGCAAGTTATGGGATTTCATTAAGCAGCTAGGTGGATAGAGCTGGGCCTGAAGTCAGGAAGATTCATCTTCCTGAGTTCAAATCTGGACTCAGACACTTACTAGTTGTGTGACCTTGGGCAAGTCACTTAACCCTTTTTGCCTCAGTTTCCTCAGCTGTAAAACGAGCTGGAAAAGAAAAGGGCAAATCACTCCAGTATCTTTGCCAAGAAAACCACAAATGGACTTGCAAAGAATCAGACACGATTGAACAACAACAAAACAGCCCATGCTCCATTGCTACTGGTGTGGCAGAACATTGGACTTGGAAATCAGAGAACATGGGGCTCCAGTCCTGCCCCAATACTCATTAGCTATGAGATCTTGGCTAAGTCACTTCCCCTCATTGAGCCTCATTTTTCTCACCTGTGTTCACACTTACCACAAAAGTACTCTTTAAATTCTAATGCATCAGGACCTCAAAAATGAGAGGATCTCTAGGGTCCTTCCTAATACTAACATTCTATTTTCCATGAAAGAGAGGAGATTTCAAGTGAGGGGGGACTGAGTAGACCATTAATGTTAAATCCCAGACTAGTTGCCTCCCATCCTCTCCAGCCTCTTCACTCTCCGATCAATTCATTAACCAAGAGGAAAGGCAAAGAGATTCCTTGCAAAATCAGCCCTACTCTGATAGAATCTATGGCCCTTGGTTCCAGAATTATAGGGTTTGGTGATTCTAGGATATAGAATTAAGTTGATCAAGAGAATGTCACAGATATAAATAAAAAGAAGTGTTGTGACTAAAGTTGGGCCAATGTCCTACTTTTCAAAATAAGGAAAGAATATGGGTTTTTCAAACTGTAAGGCTAGAAACTTAATTTTGATTCCTGGGGAAAATCTGGAATGAATACTTTATGAGCATTCTTAAAGGGGAACAGTGATCACTAAGACTCGGGGTAAGTTCACTAAGACCAGGCCATCCCAGAGTAACTTCACTTAGAAATGACAATGACATTGTTTAACTGCAGTTCAGCAAAGCATTAAACTAAGCCTCATATAGACACAATGGAAACATCAAATGGATGGGTAGGTGTTGGAACCATTTGACTGAGTAGAGTGAAAATACAAAGGCATGTACCTCATGTCTCAGTCAAGAAAAATTTTGAATTGTCTTCAATATTGCAATGATTGGTTCCTTTTAATGATTAGAGGCATGGCTCTCTCCAACTAACACAGATAATGAAGAGCTGACTCACTGCTACCCACAAGTGGAATGAGCTCCCTCAGAAAACAGTGAGTTCTTTACACTAGAGATCTTTAAGAGGAAGATGTACGACCACCTGTCAGGGACATTAGAGCAGAGATGATTGCTGCTCAGGGTACAGGTTGGATTCCATGTTCTCTGAAATCCTTTCTAGTTCTGAGATGGCATGATTCTGTGATTCATTCATACTTGCTGTCCCAAAGTAAAATAGGCTTGTAAACAAAATAAAAGGTTCTCACTTAAGTAAGGGATTGGAATAGAGGCCACCTGATTTCCTCTCCAGTTCTAAGATTCTACAATTGGAGGCAAAAACCACACAAGTGCAAGGTAACTTAAGTCAAAGGCTCCAGGGAAACAAGAGAATGGATACTATAATTCCCACTGGGCAAGGTCAATGCTAGATTTATAAATCTGGAATTATGGGTTACCAAACCTCCTCAGAAATGGAGGGGAATCAAAGCGTTGGTTGCCTCCACCGATGGGAAATTCACCATCTACCTTGGAAGCCATTTTTATTGTGGGAGAATCTTGTTACAATTTTCTTCCTTCAACTGAGCTCAAGTCTGCTCCCTTGTTCTATTTCCTGGGACCAAAAAGAATTCTTTTCTTCTCTAGAATAAATACATCTAGTTTCACAATCCACCTTCCTATACTATGGTCTCCAATCCTTTCTCGAAACTGTCCACACTCTCTGAATTCTCTCTGGATGTCAGTCTTTCTGAAAACATGGTGTCCTGAAATGAACACAATTGTCTAGATAGCTAAGATCCAGTTTGTCGTCATTTCACATTTCACATTGTTGATTTATATTGAGCATGCAATCCACTAAAAACCCCAGATCATTTTCATATCTCCAATTCCATATTTATGCTATTTATTTTTTAATCCAAGAATAGGACTTTACATTTATCCCCATTAAATTTCTCCCTGTTAGGCTAAGCTCAACATTCCAGGCTGCCAAAATCTTTTTAGATTCTAACTCCACCTTCTAACATATTAACTATTTCTCATCTTGGTATCACCTGGAGATTTGTTAAACCTACCATCTCTATTTTGATCCAGCTCTTCATATAAATTTAAAGTGTCAAAGGGGCCAAAGGTAGATCCCTGGGACCCTGGGAAAACTAAGGTTTTTCCCTCCAAGTTGACACCAGCCCATAAATGGCTACTCTTTGGGTCCAGTCACTGAACTAGTTCTGAAGTCATACTAACGTTCAACCCCATCTCCATCTTATCTACAAGATTACAATAAAATTTTAGACTTCACTGAGATCCAGTGAATTTCTATGTGATTATGGCATTCTCCCAATGTATCAACCTAATTATTTTTTGTTCTAGGATCACAAAACCTTATAGTTTATTCAACTCATTGAATGTTAGGCACCTACATGTGTAAGGCACTCTGCCAGGTCCCGGAAATACAAAAACAAAACAGCCCCTTGCCCTCAAGGAGTTCATGTTCTCCCAGGAGGACAAAACATATTCACAAATAACTATAGTATAAGAAAAATGGAGTCTGGGAAGAGCACTGAGAGCTAGGGGAATCCGAGAAAGCTTAACAGTGGAAGCTGCACCTCAGTTAAGCCTTGAAGGAAGCTAGAGATCATCAAAGATGAAAATGAAGAGGAAGTGCATTGCAGTTATGGGGGATGGTCTTACAAATTCATAAAGGCATAAGACAAAGTATGATGTTTGGGGAATAACTGGTAGTTATATTTCACTGGAAGGTAGGATTTTTAAGGGTTATTACCATAGAAAAAAAAAGACTGGAAAGGTGAGGGGGTGGTGCGGAATTTGTGGAGAGTTGGAGAGTTGTGGGAAGTTATGAATGCCAAGCTAAGCTTGTATTTTATCCTAGAGGCAGTAAGAAGCCATTGAAAGAAATAAATGGAACCAGATTTCTAGTCAAAGACCCTCCCTTTCAGACTAATGAAGACTAATGATTCGTTGAGGATCCCTACTCTATTCCATTAGTCATTCAATTTGATATGATTCTATAGGCGTAGTGATTATAAGGTACATATATGAAGTCCCAGAGCTGTGAGGTATGAATTGTTAACTAGAGAAGTTAACTAGAGGCCTTCCATCCTTGTTTTTACTTGTCATGGTGACCAAGCCCAGTGTGACGGAGCTGACTTAACTACATGGAAAGTCCCCCAATTTATTTTTGTACCGCCGGACCATTATGTCTTGTCCAACATGAACAGGTGACCATCTTATGACCACTTAGTCAGTGGAGATGCCCCATGTTTCACCCAATCTGTGACAACCACCCCACCCACCACCTCTAATATGTTATTTTTGGCCCTCAAGAAGAAGATCTATCAACCAGTAAGATTCTCTATTTTACCATGCCTGTTTTGCGTATTTGAACAAGAATAAGGAATGTATTAATCCCTACTTTATATAAGTCGCATAGGAATATAGTTTCTAATAGAAGGGCCTTATAATAGGCCTCAAACTTTAATGTAATGTTCATTAGTTGTTTACCAGCTGTAGAGCTCACTTGTGCAAACATAAAATGCTGACAAAGGTATCTTCATCCTGTTTTTCTCATGTTCCATGACCAAACCAAGCATGGGTGGTGGCACGATATGGAAAGTTCCCCTGATATGTTCTTGGAGTGTGTGTATAGCTCCAGCCTAACCTAAGGAGAAGCCCATGCATCTTGTGACCACCTACTCTCTGGAAATATTTCCTGCATTGCCCAGACTGTGACTCTGCTGATATATTGTTTGCTTATTTTAGCCTATGCGTCATACGTCAACCAATGGAATTATTTTGTGTTTCGTAGAGCTGCTCAAGAATGTCTAGATATCTAGCCCTATAAATATTGGGCCCTGGAAGGAGGGAGCATCTTAGCTCATGACAAAAATCTGAGGTCCACTGGGGACCATGGACTCTTTAATAAAGTGTTATTGGCTCAGAACTCTGCCTCGGTCTCTCTTATTGTAGGTTGGATCATTTTAATCCCCATGCCAACGTGGAAATTATAGAAGCATGCAATATCAGGGCTAAAAGTCTCTTAAAAGTCACCAAATTCAATTCCCTCATTTTAGAGATAGAGAAACTGAGGATATGAAAGGAGAAAACATGAGTCCAAGGTCTCACTCACTCCATTACCTTTCCCCCATTAGACCGTAAGCTCCTTCAGGGCAAGAACTGTCCTTTTTTGTTTTGGATTGATATTCCCGGTGCTTAACCCAGCGCCTGGCACACTAGGCACATAATAAATGTTCATTGACTATCAACAGATATATCAGTGAAAACAAAGACTAGAACTTAAATCTTCTGTCTCCCAATACAGCTCTTACCTGCAGAGCAGCTGCAGAAATAGCACCCCGACCAAGTCTGGCTCAGTCCATAGCATTTATTACTATTAACAGCAATAATCCTCCTAATAGTGCAGGACTTTGTTGTTAACATGTCCTCTGAGGTAGGTAATCGTATGAATTTTGTGTTCATTTTACAGATGGGGAAACTGAGACATAAAGCATTATATCGACATTAGTGCGGCAGCCTTAGAATCCTAACAATGTGGATTTAAATCCTGCCTCTGTGGCATACTCGATGTGTGTGTGTGTGTGTGTGTGTGTGTGTGTGTGTGTGTGTGTGTGTGTGTAAACCTGGGGAAATCATTGAATCAGTTTCCAAGATCACTCTAAGGCTATAGATGGTGGACCAGATGCTACTCTGCGTTGGCAAAGGAACTTCCTCATTGGGAGTGCCCTAGACCAATGAAATTATAAGTCTGGTCCCAAAAAAAGTTATTATTCACCCAAATGATGCCCCGAGGTGGCCTTAACTCTCCTCTTTCTGGGTCTCTACTGTTGCAGTGCACCTTCAGAGGTGCTGAGGCTAGGGTTGGTATTTCTATTCACATGAACTCCTCAGAAAGCAAGGCAGCCTCTACACACACACCGCACACCCATACATACACCTACATACACACACACACACACACACATACACATACCAAACACACAGATACACAGTCCATACATACCTGTATGCCCTCACATGCCCCTATACATATACGCCCATGTATTCACACTGATGCATACCCATACACACACATCCATACTCTCACATACACACTCACAGCAACATATACACAGGCCCATTCCAGCTGTTGAAAATTGTCCAGTAAGAGTTAAAATCATTTACAGACCTTGGATCTGGTACTTTTTCACCCTAGCCTATCAGCCCTAAGCCTCATCAGTGCTCCATCCTTCTCTGCTGAGGTCAGTGTGCAACATCTGTTACCATAGGAACACATTCTCCTCCCTATCCTTCCCCATCTCCCTCATCAAAATGAGAGTTTTCTGAGGGCTGGACCTGCCCATTCAGACCAGGGGCTCCCGGAGGGCAGAGCCTTGTCTCCTTAGGTGATGGGATTGCTGAGAGCCAGGACTGCATTCTCTCTATCAAATATGGGGGTCCCTGAAGTCAAATATTGTCTCCCACTCTGATAAGGGACATTAGGGAAACAAACAGTAAGAAGAAGAGTCCAGATGCAGCCACAGTGACATAAATATAGGAGTTGAGGGTTTGTGTGTGTGTGTGTATGTGTGTGTGTAAGGAATGCTGAATCTTCCCCCTCCTCTTCCCTTTGACTCATCAATCTCTCTTTCATATCAAGGAAGGCAATTTCATTTTATTGATCTATGAGGCATCACCCAGAGCAGCCTTGACTCCATCTTCCCTGAGCCCTGAAATCTCAACCCGCTGCTATCCCATGATTCAGTCTTGGCAAGCTTGTAAATAGAAGTAATCTCTTAATTATGGCTCATCTCTGCTCAGGGAGCCAGAATCCACTGTGGATATAGTGGCCAAATAGATGCTAACTGGTTGAGGTCAACTAGGGAAGGGTCCTTGGAGGACACAAGTTTTGATCCACGATTTAAAAGACAGGAGGAATGGAGTGGTTGGTGTCTGCGGCTTCTTGAAGCCAGGAGACAGAATTCTCCTTAATTAATCAACAAATCAATATTTATTAAGCACTTATTGTGTGTCAGGCACTATTCCATATGCTGCATCTACATGTACAAAAAAAAACAATCCCTACCCACAAGGAACTTATATTCTAATGGGAAATGGAAGTATTTATACAATTATATTCAGTATACCTATAAAATGCTGCTGCTGCTGCTACTGCTGATGCTTATCCTTCATTCTTGAAGAGAACCACATCAGGGAGGTGAGGCCATGACATCAGAGTGAATTGGATTTAAGTGAGGGAGGGCTGTGCAAAGTCACTAACCTCACTTTCTTCTCTGGAGCCATTGGGGTCCAGTGGCCAAATACAGATCAGGATGCTTGGAGATGGCCCAAGATGCAATGGGGAACCTTGGCCTTTTCAAGCTAAGGTCTTTAACCGACCTGGTCACCCCAATTCAGTGATTAAGGCTCACTAAGAAATGAGGCAGATAATGGCCTGTTTAAAAAGAAAAAAAAATAGATGTGAGAGGAAAAGGCCCTCAGGGTTTCTGGCCAAAACAGATGAATGAATAAAAAGAGATACAAAGAGGTTAAACACAAGGTAGTCTAGGAGGGATGGCACTAGCAAGCTGTTGTTTTTTGGTTGATTTTCAGTCATGGCTGACTTTTTGTGACCCCATTTGAGGTTTTCTTGGCAAAGATTTCCTTCTCCAACTCATTTGACAGATAAGGAACTGAGGGAAACAGAGTTAAACGACATGCCCAGGGTCACACAGCTGGTAAGTGTCTGAGGCTGGATTTGAACTCATGAAAATGAGTCCTTCTAATTCCAAACCCAGAGCTCTATTCACTGTGACAACCTAGCAGTTGGGGGAATCATAAAAGGCTTCATGCAGAAAATGAGCTACATCTTAAAGGAAAAGAGGGATTCTATAAAGCGGGGGCGGGTGGGTGGGTGGGAATACATTCTAGGCATGTAGGATAGCTAGTGTAAATATATGGAGAGGGGGAAATGGTGTGTTGGATATGAAGAACAGAAAAAAAGCCATTTGGCTGGATCCCAAAGTAGAGGACAAGTGATGCCCAATGAATCTGGAAAGGTAAATTGGAATCAGGTTTTATAGGGCTTCAAAAACTAAATAGAGGAGTTTATATTTTATCCTATAGGAAGCTAATGGAGTTTACTGAGTAGGGGAATCATGGTCAGATACACCATTAAGGAAAATTCCTTTGGCATCTGTATGTAGGATAGACTGGCACAGGGAGAAACTTGAGACAGGAGGTCAGTTAGGAGGCTGTCGCTATAATCTAGTTGAGAAGTGATGAGGACATCATCGTAGGTGGGAGCCACGGGAGCGAGGTTTAGAGATGTTGTGAAGGTAGGGATGTCAAGATTTGGCAACTACTTTCATATATGGGGTAAGAGAAAATAAGGGGACTAGAATAATGCTGAAATCACAAGCCTGGGACACTGGAAGGATCTGGTAACTTCTACAGAAATAAGAAATTTTAGAATAGGGAAATAATTGGGCAGAGTGCAATAATGATTTCAATTTGGGGCATGTTGAGTTTATATCTCCAAGACATACAATTTTATCTATGAGACATAGTTTGAATGTCCAAAAGGCAAGGCGTGATGTGAGACTGAGGGAGAGACACTGGGGCTGGATAGCTGGAGACACATACACATATACATACATGCATACATACACACACATACATACATATATATCCCCTCCTGGATCACTGCCTTGTTGTAGCAGAGGGACTTGAGTAGTTCAATGAAATGCCATGCAGAGTTACCTAAGAGACAAGTCATAGTGGACAGTTCTGACAAAAGGTGATCCACTGGAGAAGGAAATGGCAAACCATTCCAGTGTCTTTACTAAGAAAACTCGATGGATGGTATTTAAGTGATAAAGATATGACACCAGAAAATGAGCCCCTCAGGTCAGAAACAGGAGACATCACAGGAGTAATAGTAGAGACAGACGAATAGTGGAAATTCAATCTCTAAGGGATGTTGCAGAGGAAGCAGAGGAAGCAGCCTAGTGGTTTGGAAAGAATCCTGAGCTGGAAGAGAGATGGACCTTGCTTGCAGCTCTAACACCAACTCTTTAGGTAAGGGAAGCCCCTCTCCTGATTTACACTTCAGTTTCCTCATTTCTAAAAGGAAAGAACTCAATTAAATAAAGTCCACATTTTCTTCCAACTCTATCATTCTATGTTCCAAAGTCCCTTCTAGTTCTAACATTCTATGCTCTCATTCTAGGGACCCTCCAAGCTCTGATATTTCATGATCCTAGCTCTATATGTATCCATCTCCTAGGAATCTTCACAGGATCTAACCAGTCTAGGGAAGACAACTCTGGTCCAATAGCCAAGCATTCATCTCGCCTTGATCGGCTGGTGTTAATGCCTGCTAGGATATCATCCTATTTATGATCTATATGTGCATGTGCCCCATCTTTACCCTCAGAACAGAGACTCCCAGATGGTGAGGGTTGTGATTCTCAATAGACTAACTCCCAGGACCCCTCTTGGAGGAAGACTGTCACCTCATGCAAAGGCCTGCCCACCATGTGCCAACATTCCTCCATCTTGAGACTTCCTCGACCTAGCCCTTTCCTCTTCCATTGCTGTTCTGATTTTTTAAAAAATCTGTTTTGCTCCTGGGGGAAAAATCCATAAAATCAAAAAATCATAGGTCTTAGAAACTTCAGAGGCCATTCAGTATGACTTCCTCAGAGCTAGAAGGAATTACTTATAGAAGGCTTCATGGAAGAGCTAAGTTTTGAACTTGCATTGGAAGGAGGGGATAAGACATCCTGTGATATCTGCCCTGTGTCTATCAGCTTGTGGATGCTTTGGGGGCACCCTCTTCTCCAGCATTGTTTATCTGTTTGTATTGTCAGCAGTCAGTCCACAAGCAGTTATTAAGTGCTTATTAGGAGCCAGGCACTGTGTTAAGTGCTGAGAAATACATATAGGAGCAAGAAGAAAGACAGTGCCTGCCTTCCGAAAGTTTATGTTCTTTTTGTTGCTGTCAATTTTTCATTCATTTTAAAATTAAATACAAAATAATGAAAAGAAAAAAAAGGAACATTGCCATGTGCACAGCAGAACCTAAGAGAGGATTCACTATAAAAAAATAAATATCCATTTCAAGAAAACTTAAATAATAAATACTACACCTTCTTTTCAAAGCTACCCAGCTTTTCTTTGCTTCCTGGTAGGTCTTCTTTTGTTCTCTGCTATGCACTTTTTACTTTATTTTTCCCCTCCCTCTGCCCCTCCCCCCAGAAGGCTACAATTTAACTTGGATACACACACACGTACATATACACACATGTATATATACACATCGATATCTATAAACATACACATATATTTACATATACACTCATACACGTATACATAAGACCATACTATGCATATTTCCACTTATCATGTGTTTCTCTGGAGGTGGACAGCATCTTCCTTCATATGCCCAAGTTTTACCATGTTTTTCTAAATCAACCTATCTATCTAAATCTAAATCTAAGTCATCTTTTCCTACAGCAAAGCAATATTTCAACACAATCACATCATATCTGAGAGATTATCAATTAAAGTTTTTTCCCCAGTTTTCTGCATTCTTTCTATTCTTAGCTACATTGGTTTTATTTATACAAGAAATTTTTAATTTAAAATAATTAAAATTATCCACTTTACACTTCAACAATGTTCTCACCTAATCATATTGTTTAAGGTATGATACTACTCAATCTCCTTTATTTATATCTTTTTTCCCCTGGTTTCTTTAAACTTCCTGACCTTTTGTTCTTCCAAATGAACTTTATGATTATTTTTTCTGACTCAGTAAAACAATTTTTTGGTAATTTAATCGGGATGGCATTGAATAAATAGATTAGTTAGGCAAAATTGTCGGTTTTTTTTATTATATTGGGCTTTCCCTACCCATGAATAATAAACATCGCTCCAATTATTTAGATCTGACTTTATTTGTGTAAGAAGTGTTTTGTGTTTGTGTTCACATAGTTCCTGTGTCTATTCTGAGGAAGTTTCCATTCTAATGGGAAAAGACAACATTATAAAAGGTCATGTTGGGTCCAGAAGGGAAGACAAAAGAGGGAACTAAGAAGTAATTTTACTGAAGAGCTTAGAGGGAAAGTCATTTCCACTCTTTAAATCTCTTATAACAAAATGAGGGGATCAGACTAAATGGGCCCTAAAATCCTTCCCATCTCATCGTATGTTCCATGTACTTTCTGCACCACGGTTTAGTGGAAAGAGCGCAGTGCTTTGAACCTGGAGACTTGGGTTCAGATCCAGCCTCTGTCATTAACCAGCTATGTGGCCTTAGACAAGTCTCTTCCCTTTTCTGAAATTCAGTTTCCTCAATTAAATAAATGAGAATGGTAATAAAGCCCTATTTACTTCATGGAGCTGGGAAAAGGATGCTTAGTAAAGCTTAAAACTGTAATAACAGGAGTTACAGATGTCTTCATTCTATAAGGTCCCTCCCAGCTCTATCATTCCATAAGCCTCAATCTTTTTTTATTAATGTGTAGGGTGGCCGATGCACTTAAAGTTGTAATTTATAGGCATGACCTTTCCCATCCTCAGGGAAGAGTGATTGGCACCATTAATTTCCCTATATAAGCGGTGCTGGGTCCTTCACATCCTAGCACCTGGACCAACAAATCACTGGCATGAGTCTGACTCCCCCAAATGGAGAGTGGGGGGGGGGGCTTGGCCCGAGAATGGGACCTACAGTGACTTCCCCTCAGCAAAAGGGAAATTTCGTGGGAGGAATACAAGGGATGGAAAGGGATCCTAGGCATAGAAAACAGAATGTGAAGACCAGAAGGTCTCTGGGACAAATAAAATGTCAGTGCTGGAAGAGATCTCAGAACAAAATGTCAGAGTTGGCAGGGGTTTGGAAACACAGAGTATCAGAGCTGAAAGGGGTATCTAGGGTAGGGACTAGACCAGGGATTTCATTGGTGTAAGAAACACCATCTGCTGAAGCAACTCAGAAGGTGAACTCCTCTGCAACTCATATTCTTAGAGCTGTCTAGAGGACTAAGAGGTTAAGTGACTAGCTTAAGGTCACACAATCAGTATGAATCAGAGATGGGACTAGAACTCAGGTCTTCTCATCTCCAAAGCTAACACTCCATCTACTATGCCATGCTACCTTTCTAAGATCTCTAAGGAAGAGACTTTGAAACAGAACGTCAGAGCTGGGAGGGACCTTAGAACATAGAATGTTGGAGCTGGGGATGTCCTCAGAACATAGAATGTCAGAACTGGGAGGGCCCTTAAAACCCAGAATGTCAGAGCTGGGAGGATCCTTAGAACACAGAATGTCAGAACCAGAAGGGCCCTTAGAACACAGAATGACAGAACTGGGAAGGACCTCAGAAGTGATTTAGTCCAACTGCTTCATTTCACAGAGGGGAGACTGGGACCCAGAGAGATATTTTTGTCACAGGCAGTTGGTTTCCCTGTATTCTATTCCTATCTATTCCCAAGCAAAGATAATATGGGAAATCACAGAAACACAGAATTTTAGATCTTCAAGGCATTTCAGAAGTAATCTAGTCCAATCTCATATGTCTGAAGATATCAGACAAATGTGTCTACTCATTGCAGTTATTTAGCCCTGAGATAGGGAGCACATGGCTGAACATTCGGTAAACGCTAATTGAATTTTCCAATACTGGGAATGGGTTTGCACTGAGCTATCAATTATTTCTGGCCTGGTCCCAGTTGGCTAGGGTCAGGTCTCAGATTGGGGTTGAGGTCAGAGTTCAGCCTGTGATCAGGTAAAGCTTATTAACCTGAGACTATGATTCTAATGACCTCACCTCAACCCTCATTCAGACCTCAAGAAAGTCCACAACAACAAAAAAATAAAAAACAAAGTAAAAAGTACACAGCAGAGAACACAAGAAATCTTACAAGGTAGCAAAGAAAAGATGGACAGCTCTGAAAACAACATGAAATATTTATTATATAGGCTTTCTCGTAATGGAAATTCAGTGCTTTATATTTTGAATCCTCTCTTAAGTTCTGCTGTGCACATGGCAATGCTTTTTTTCTTTTCTTTTTTGTATTTATTTATATTTTTAATACTTTTCTTTTCTTATTGTATATTTAAGTTTCTGTATTGCAGTTTGAAATAAAATTTAATTTAAAAAATTAAAAGACAAAAAAGTCCACAACACAAAATCCTAAGGTCCCTGTCTCCCAAAGCTGCCTTATAAAAAAGTTGGGGGGGAGAGAGTGCATCTCAATTGCCTCCTCCAGCACAGAAATAATTTCCTGCAGAAAGATGAGTAAAGAAAGTGGGAAGGTTATGAGAACCATAGCTGGGATCTTCAGAGCAGGATGCAGATACAGAGTGGCATGAGAGTGAGCATCAGATGGGGAGTCACTGTTATAGGAAGTCCCATCATTGGTAAACTTCACTTTTTGCCCTTCTACGGGGAAGCCCAGTAATTACAGGGCTCTGTTTTTGATTCCTTAAAGCTACCTCGTTGAAGGAAGACAAGGAGCCAGGGCCTGGGAGAGTCTAGAGAACAGGTCCACAGGATGTAAGTCCTAACCCCAGACTCTGAATGAATTCTAAACCCTTAATCTAAACAGATTGAGCCTTGACCTTAGCTCCGGACTGAGTCTTGACCTTGGCCCCAGACAGATCCCTAACCTATAACTGACCCATGACATCTTCTCAGACTCAAATGTCATCCTAGTTCCAGAATGTGCCCTGGCCTGGGTCATATGTTGAGGCTTCAACCTTCCTTATTCTGTGCTTTAACCACTAAACTAAGATCTGCCCAGACCTATCAACAAAGGAAACTGCAAATTCTCTTTCTGTGTTTGACCTGCAATGAGTAGACCAAGCTGGTTAGTTGTTGTCCTTCATTCTCAAAGAGGACCAAAAATGACATCACTATGCTAGAGTCAAGTTACAGTGTGTCTAACAGTGGCTGATCAGAATGCTCTGTCACAGGTTGGGCACAAATAGTCCGTGTGAACATTTGAGGTGGATTCTCTAAATCTGCATATCTCGTGTTTCTTTTGAGGTGCTTCGGTTCTGCTTTGCTCATATAGCACAAGACCTTCTCTATGAGGGCGCACTATACTGGTGACACAAGGAAGAAGGTATCTCTGGAGTTGGTGTTTGGATGTCTTCATGAGAAGAACATCTAACCACAGAGATACAAACCTCAAGTTGGACCACTAGATTGGGCTGCTTTCTTATAATACAGGGACCCAAGCAGCCCCTAGCCACTGTCTGTTATCTCCCGAAATGATTAGCCCCAGGAATACAACTCCATTGATTTTAATGGGACCCAAACATCTTCAGCTGGCTCCTTAGTGAGAGTGTTGGACATCGCAGAGTTGCAAAGGCCTCCTAGTCCAAACAAAATGATCATGGTTATCCAGCTTCTGCTTGAAGACCTCCAGCGAAAGGATTGAAGACCTCCACCTCCTGGAGCTGCCCACTCCACTTTCAGATAGCTCTAATGTGAGGAAGTTTTTCCTTGAATCAAGCCAAAATCTGGCATTTCACAACTTCCTCACATTCTTCCTGGTTCTTTCTTCTGAAGAAAAACAGAAAAAGTCAAATGAAATAATCTATGTACAGTGCTTGGCAAACCTTAAAACCCTATACAAATCTTAGCAGTTACTATCATTATTATTAACTTTTCTTTTTTGCTTTAGTAGTATAATACAATGATTTAAAAATATAAATTCCCTTGAAATCCTGTGCATTTTTTTTTACCTCTTTTCCACATGATACACCTTGCCCACTATGTCCCTCCCAAATGGGAAATCCCCAGGTCTCCCAACCTACCCTCCTATGGTATTGTCTCCAGTCCTTTCTTCATACAAACCACTTACTAGAGTCTAGAGGGATTCTTAACCTTTTCTGTGTCATGGGATCCCCCGGCAGTCTGGGGAAGTGTAGGGAGACCCTTGTCAGAATCATGTTTGTTGCCTAAATTCACAATTAAAAAAAAACACAAAATTCCAGTGTGGGGTTAATGAATATAATCTTTTTTTCCTATCCAAGTTCATCCCCCCCCCGCCCCGAAATCTCTCCAGGATCCCTTGGAGGTTACATGCTTGGCCCCTATCCTCTTTCACTCTCAGCTACAGAAGTCAGCAGGATGGATATTGTCTGGGTCTCTGCCTCATAGCACTGGCTTTAGGTTGGAGATTGGATCCAGGGAGGGACATTGAGCCAAATATTTGAAACCAACTGTCTCTCAAAGCTCAGCTCAAATGGTGCCTCCTGCAAGAAACCTTCCCTGACCTTTTTGGTCATAAACAATCGTTTTCCCAGTTGGACCTCACATATGATTCTTTCTCATGCTCTCATTATATTCTATTCTGCCAATTATTGCATTACTATGCCCCTACTGGACTGTGAACTCTATGAAGTCACAGACTGTGTCACTTCTAAATCTGTATCTCACCCCCAAAATAAACAAATAAATCCATGCTTCCCTCTAATTCCTGCACATAGTATGTGCTTAATAAATGTTTGTTGAAATTTGTTTGTTCAAGGAACTCGAAAATATTCAGAAAAAAAGTCAATTTAAGAAACTAGGAATGTTTAATCAGGAGAAGAAAATACTTAGGGGAATACATCTGAAGAACTGGCATTGAAGAAAGATTAAATTTATTCTGCTTGGCCCCAGAGAGAAGAAATAGAAGCAATTAAGGGAAATTTCAGAGTCAGTTTTTGGCTTGATATAGGAAAAAAAACTTCCTGATAACTACAGCTGTCCAAAAATGAAATGAGCTTTCTGAGTGGGCAGTGAGCTCCCCTGCAAAGGAGGTCTTCAAATGAAGGCTAGTTGGATGCTTCTCACACCATCCTCTTCTACAATTCTGGGATTCATTTTCAATCAAGACCTGTAATTTCACCGGTGTAGAGAACTCTCAGTAAGGAAATTCTGTCAGTACAGACACTCTTTAGAAAGTCTTGACCACTAAAAAGTGAAATCAGTGAGTTGCTGAACAAGCATTTATTAATCATTCATTATATATCATTTAGTGGCTTGGCTAAGTGACTTGCCCTGGTCAGATAGCCAGTCTGTCAGGAACAGGACTTGAACCCAGGTCTTCCTGAATCCAAGACCAGCTCTCCATCCATTTTCTCTCACTGCTTCTCCAAGATTCCAGTAGGCAAAACAGAAATGGTCATCAAATGGATGAATGAATGAAGTTCAACAAAGAGATATGGTGCCAACCATATGCAAAGCTCTGCACTCAGGGTCTTGCATATAGTAGGAAGGAAACAAGTTTTAATTTTGAACCTAGCATGTGTCAAGCACTGTGTTAAACTCTACAAATATCATCTCATTTGATCCTCACACTAACCCTTTGAGGTAGGTCCTATTATTAGCACTGTTTTGAAGTTGAGGAAATTAAGGTAGACAGGGGTTAAGTGGCTTGCTCATGGCCATGCAGCTAGTAAGTGTCTGAGACTAGATTGGAACTCAGGTCTGCCTGACTCCAGGCCCAGTGCTGCCCAACTTGCCAAAGAACTGAGGTAGAAACAACCTTAAAATAAGATACAAGCCCTACCCTCGTGTAGCTGATTGTCCAATGAATCTATTATCTAGTCAATAAGTCAGCAGACATTACAATAAATAACATTTATTCAGCAACCACTCTGGGAACAAAGCTACAAAGAAAAAATCCACCTAAAAGTTGTCTGAGACTAGAAGTTCCCTGATGGCAGGGACCATAGTTCTCTCCTGCAGCAGAAAAAGCAGAAGCTTTCATTTTGAGCTTCATACTCCTTCACCCAGGGATTCCATTCAGCCATGCTCCCCTCTCTACCTCTTGCCTCTTCCTGAACAACCTTCCCAGCCTGCTAATTCTCCAATCCAACATTCTTCCCTCTCCTTTCTAAAGACGACCCTGCTGTGGTGTCTCCTGAGAGCTTCCTGTTCCAGGATACCTCCCTGGCCTGATTAGAGACTTGATTAGAAGCTAGCTTAACCTGGACTGCCTGACTGGTAAGAGTCACTCAGGTCTGCATTCATTCAAATCTGGGATAAACCTTAGAGATCATACAACCCAGAGATTCTTAACTTTTTTGTGCATCATGAGAATCTTTGGCAGGGTGGAGCAGCCCCTAGATGCCTTCTCAGAATAATGCTTTTCAAATATGCACAATAAAATACAAATGACTACAAAAGAAACCAATTCTATATTATCAATTTTTTGAAAATATAAATTCATGGAACCCAGGTTAAAACCCCCCACCCTAATCTATTTTATTAATGACACATTTTTATATAATGCTTTCAAGCTTATGAAACACCTTCCTCCCAACTATTTTATAGCTGAGGAAACTGAGGCCCAGAGAAAATAAGTCAGGAGATCACGTTTAGTTGTGGGCCACAATTTAGCAAGAGTACTGACAAACTAAAGCATCTTAAGGGAAAAGGGACCAGAAGGATGAGGAGACCATCAATCACATAATAGGAGGGCTATCTGGAAGAACTGGAGATGTTTAGCCCAGAGAAGCAGAGTTAGCCTAATGGATAGCTTTCTTTGAGTATATAAGCTTATAGCTTTCCTGTAAAAAATGGACTAGGCTATTCTTCTTGGCCCCAGAAGACAGAACTATGAGTAATGGATTGAAGTTGCATAGCTCTATTTGAAGTAACCAGAACAATTAGAGTTAGTCGAAGAGTTGCCTTGGGAAGTAGTGGGTCCCCATGCTGTGTGTAGTAGGGGATGGGGTGGAGAGAATGGCTTTAAACAAAGTCTGGATGATGGCTTGCCGAGGATGGTGCAAAGGAGTTTACTAATCAGTTTGGATTTGGACTAGAGGACTTGTGAGATCCCTTTCAGCTCCTAGATTCTCTGGGAAGCGACTTGTCCAAGGTGTTGTGAGGAGTCAGTCCCAGAGCTAGGACTAGATCTGGGTCTCCTGATTCTCACTCAAGGGCTCTTTCCATTTGACTCACCACTGTACCCCACTCCTATGGATTTGCCAGAGCCAACTGAAATTAGCTAGTGAAAGTCAGTTGTTAAGTTTTTGATGTGAACAGTTACACCTTGGAAATCAGCAAAGCTACAAAATGAGGGCTTGATTTACTGTGTTGGTAATCATCTAGGCTTAATAAAGTGATGGAGAGGGGCGGAGCCAAGATGGCGGCTGGAAAGCAGGGACTAGCGTGAGCTCCCCGCCAAGTCCCTCCAAACACCTATAAAAAATGGCTCTGAACCAATTCTAGAACTGCAGAACCCACAAACAGCATAGGGAAGCAGGGCTCTAGCCCAGGACAGCCTGGATGGTCTCTGGGTAAGGTCTATCCCGCACTGAGCTGGGAGCAGAGTGGAGGGGGGCTGAGTGGAGCAGAGCCCAGCATGGGCAGCATGGATCAACCAGACCAGGAGCCAGGCGGAGCGTGCCCTAGTGCCCTGAATCAGTGAGCTGCGACAGTTACCAGACTTCTCAACCCACAAACACCAAGGACAACAGAGTAGGTTAGTGGGAAAAGCTGCTGGGGACTGGGATAGAGTTTGTGGTTTGGCCACCGCCCTGGGGGGCAGTGGAGGTGGGGCAGCTTTAGAACTACAGCTGCAGTTGCCTCTGGCCCCAGGCCCACCTGGTGGGAGGAATTAGGTGGCAGATCAGAGCAGGAGTGAAGAGCCTGCTGAAGATCTAAGTCCAGTGGGGGT
>CM053622.1:713448078-713598737 GCA_028646595.1 Phalanger gymnotis
GGAGGGCCGACTGGGGAACAGGACAACCAGAATATATGCCATCTTGGAGTGGGGGGGAGGGTAGAAATGGGGAGAAAATTTGTAATTCAAACTCCTGTGAAAATCAACGCTGCAAATTAAATACATTAAATAATAAAAAAAAAATAAAGTGATGGAAAAAGTGTTAATAATGAAGTTTAAGCTTAAAAGTGTGTCCTGTATAAAGTTTTTTCCCCAGAGAGTCAGCTGTGAAACATTTACCAGCACACCTAGGTCCAAACCCCACCACACATTACCACCACCACTAGCACAATGTTTTTTACTCTTACCTCACTTAGCCTACTTTTTGAGGTAAGCTGATCAAAGAGAGACCTGGTGCAAAAGTCTAAAAACCAGCTTTCTGGTTCTAGTTCTACCTTTATTTCCTGACTAGGCAAATTGCTTATCCTCTGTAAAATGTAAAATGGGCACAATCATTCCTCTCTTTTATCCTTTTCTCCTTCCCTTCCTCCTTCCAAAGGCTGTTGTAATGATCCAATAACATAATGGAAATGAAAGACCTTGTAATCTGCAGAGCACTATATGAATAGAAGGACTCATCACCAGCAATATGGTGGATGGAATCCATCCCAGTACTGAGAATGGCTGAGGTAAGGACATGAAAAATGTAGAAGTGAATTTTAAAAGAACCTTACTGAGTTAAGAATCAATTAAGTTAATTTTTTGAAAAATATAGGCATTGACTCAACAGTGATTCACAAACAATGAAATTAATTAAAAAATTTCCTTGAATGAGAATACAGTGAAAATGGCATGTTAGTTTAAATGGTTTGGAACTCAAAAACTTGGTCTATATCCTGAAAGCATTAAAGACAGAAAAGGACTCATAGGCACAAAAATTATCTATATTTATTTTATCAAAGAACCAGAAATAAAAGGGGTGCCCATTGACTGGACAGTGGCTGAAAATATGATGGTATATGAATGTGTTGGAATATTTTTGTGCCCTAAGAAATGACAAAGGTATATTTTCAGAGAAAGTTGGGAAGATTGTATGAACTGATACAGAGTGAAATGAGTAGAACCAGGAAAACAATTTTCATGTCAATGATAACATTGTAAAGACAAACAACTTTGAGAGACCAACCACGATTCTAGAGAATGAATGATAAAGCACATAGATTTTTCTCAGAATACTTCATGTCTTATCTCTCAAGGCCAGACGGCAGGAGACCAAGGATCATGCCTCTTTCAAGCCTTTACCAACTCTGCCCCTCAAGGTGCATGTAATGGGAAAAAATGAAATACTTTTTTAAAAGTGAGTAGGAATTAAACACTCTACCATAGGAGGTGTTCATTTCCCTGTCAGAGAGGCTATATAGGGGATTCCTGCATTACACTGGGAAAGGAGTTGGATTAGATGATGATTACATACCTTCTAGCTCTGAGACTGTCATTCTGTTCATGAGACATTCATAAGTCATCCTGTATATGTGTGGGTATATTATATATATATATATATATATATATATATATATATATATATATATATATACATATATATATATTTAAAAATCTATGATTTATGTGTGTGGGTATATAGGCATATATATGGATATGCATGGCATCTATATGTCATATATAGGCAGATATATGTGGTTATATAAGTTTGTGTGTCTGTGTGTGTATATATATGTATATATGTATGTTATGTGGGGCAGCTAGGTGGCACAGTACATAGAGTGCTGAGCTTGGAGTCAGGAAGATTCCTTAGTTCAAATCCACCCTCAGACACTTACTAGCTGTGTCATCCTGGACAAGTCACTTAACTCTGTGTGCCTCAGTTTCCTCATCTGTAAAGTGAGATAGAGAAGGAAGTAACAAGCCACTCCAGTATTTTTTCCAAGAAAACCCCAAATGGGGTCACAGAGAGTTAGACATGACTGAAAAATTACTGAACAACAATATGAACAACATACATACATACATACCTATAATATACCTCATAGATTTTTTTTCTGTCCTATATTTGTAATCTCCTTGGTATAGGGAACTTCATGTGAAGAAACTCTCTTCAATAGCACCTGTTCAGCAATTTATAATCTCAGAGCGCTGCCTGGAAATACTGAAAGGTTAAGAGACTTACCCAAGGGTCATACACCTGAGGAAGGACTTCTAACCCAGGTCTTTCTAGCACCAAGGCCAGCTCTCTCTATTGTCAATGCACTGTGCCACCAATTCTTACACATACACACACACACACACACACACAATGCATATATGATAGTGATAATACGTCTATGTGGCATATTAGCACATATAGTAATGAAGAGAATAACAGTGATTATTTTGATTATGACAATGACAATCACCTATACAGCTTCTCTGACAGGGAGGTGATCCACCTCCAAAGAACACTTCCAGTATAGGGTGCTTGATTTCTACTAAGGCAGATCATTTCATGGTGGGATTGATCTGGCTCTAGAGAAGTATTTCCTCATGTTGATTATTATGATGGTTAACATATGGCAATGTCATGTGAGTGAGATGGTTGGTGAAGATTTTGATGATGGTAGTGGTGATGGATTTTTGGATCACAGATATAGAGCTGGAAAGGATGTTGTGGGTTATCTGGTCCAGTGCTGTCAAACTCAAATAAAAATTGATCCCTGCAGGCTGTATATTGACTCAGAAAACCACAAATTAACATTATCTGTGCTATATTGCATTTTCACTTCTTTTGTTAAACATTTCCCAATTACATTTTAATCTGGTTCCCATGCCTTCAAGAGATTTTTTGGCCAATTGCTACTCCTGGGACATGAATTTAACACCACTGATAGTCCATTTGACAAATTAGAAAACAAGGGCACAGGGAAGGGAAGTGACTTTGCTAAGGTAATGTAAGTAATAAGTGGTAGAACCAAGATTTGAACTCAGGTTCTCTGATTCCAAGACCAGCATTCTTTCCACTCTACCATGCTACCCTTCTACTGGTGATGATGGTGGTAGTGTGGGGCAGTGGAAAGATAGCTATATTTGGAGCCAGATGACCTACCTCTGTACCTGTGTAACCTTGGAAGTGAATCATCTCTGGGTTTCAAGTTCTTCCTTTAATCAAATGAGGGTGTTGAATTTTATAATCTCTAAGGTCCCTTCAAAATCTAAATTTGTAACTCCATGATTATGTTGATGGTTATGAGCTGGGAACAGGACTTCAAGATAATGTATTCTTATTCATTGGAGACCTCCCAGCACAGCCTGAAAGGCCCACCATCAGGTATATGATAGAGATCTTTGTTTAGGTGACCTCCAAGGTAGCTTCTAGTTGTGAGAATCCATGAATCCACAATTCTGAGCATGATGAAGATGACAATGCAAATGAAAAATTTTACTCTTCCTCCTCAGATTGACTCTGGAGCCCTCTGTTTGACTTCTCCTGTGCTCCTATCCCTCGCTACCTTATATTATACTTCTCTGTGTATGTCATACCCCACCCAGATAATAAAATATAGGTGTCCACGGTGCGGATTGTGTCATATTTTATTTTGTATGAATCAATCAACCAGCAAGCATTTATTAAGTGACATTGACTGTACTAGGCACTGGGGATACAAAGATAAAAAATTAAGCAGTCCCTGTCATCAAAGAACTTGACATTGGACCTTGAATATGACAGGCATTTAGTAAGTGTTTTTTTAAATAGATGGATGAATGAATGAATGGAAAGAATAGTAAGTCATGCTGACAGTGGTCACTATAAATAGGCTGACACAAATCATAATACATTCACATAACATAGCAACCTTTGCGTTGATACATGTAGGTACATAAGCTCCACACAGATAATTGGAAACACAAAATCCACAACATGCCTAAACTTATTCCTCAATGATTGAGATAATTTTAATTACATAAATAAATTTAATTAATCAATGATTAAAGGTATGAATATACCCTGTCGTGTCTTCTCCATCCCAGTGTTTCTGAGTTCCCAGATTCCATTATTCTAACTCCATTTTTGTCCCTTATTGGCCACTCCCATTTTCCTATCCTCATGAAATCACACCCCCCTCCCAACATCCCCCTCTAAACCTAAATGCCCCTTACAATCTTCCCTCTTTAACGCCTGCTTTATGGATAGCAAATCTTAATCTTAAATGTTTTTCATCTTAAATATTTTCTTTTCTCACTCCTATTATCTTTTTGTACTCAGTGAAACTTAGCACCCTCCTAATGACTCAGCCTCCCTGGCCACCTTGTCCAGCATCGACTGCACTTTGACTCATTTCCCCACAAGTCACCGGTTATTTGTCTTTTGTTATAGAAGAGGACCAATGACTTTATGAGAGTGATGTCTAGATTCGTGCATGAATTGGATTTAAGTGAGGCATAACTGTGCAAAGTCATCAGCCTCATTCTCTCCTCCACAGTCATAGAAGTCCAATGGCAAAACGAAAAGTCAAGATGACTGGCAATGGCTCAGGATGCAGTGAGTGACCTTGGCCTTTCTAAATTAAGGTGTTCCCCAGGTCTCAATTTGTCTGAGGCAATGCCCATGCAATGACTAAGAAACAGATAAAAATTGAGACAAAAGATGGTCCACTTTACCATCACAAAAGAATCAGTCTGGGAGGGGAAGACCCTTATAGTTTCTGGCCAGAACAGAAAAGAATTGCTATTGACATTCGTCATAAGTCATCAAAAACTAAACAATGAGACACAAAGACTTGGGTTGGGGGCTGTTACTGGCCAAGATGAGTCAGAGCGATTTAGGTTTAAAGGTGTAATCAAGTACCTCCATTTGAAACAGAAGGGACTTTCTAAAGCCTGTTTTTCCAGAGCTATATTTTAAGAAATCATAAATGAAAATTATGCAGGAAAAAAAGGAAACTGTCCCTCTGTTTTTCAAACAATAATAAATAGAAGTAAAAAATTTTAAATTCAGGCTTAAAACCTAAAATGTCTTGCAAAATATAAGAAGAGAAAGAGGAAGAAGGAGGAGGAGGAGAAGAATAAAGAGGAAGAGGGGAAGGAGAGGGGAAGGAGGAGAAGAAGAGGAGAGAGGGAGAGGAAGAGGAAAAAAGAAGATGAAGAGGAGGAGGAAAAGGAAATGGAGAAGAGGAAGAAAAGGAAAAGGAGGGGGAAGAAGAGGAGGAGGAAGGAGAAACACACAAAGATAGTTATACCTTGATCACGCCATCATCCACAAGTGTTCCTTTTCCATGTTCATGAACTCTAAAATTCCTTCATCTGATTACAACCTGTCATACTATCTCTCCCTCTCCCTTGAAATGCTCAATGCTATTCCTCCTTCTCACTGAGACTTCCAATCCCTCCACCACTTAGTTCTTTTCCAGGCCATCATCCTTAGACTGGCCAAACACAATAGGTACCTCTACTTCCTTTCCTCTCCTTGTCTTCCTAATTCTATAAAATCTGGTTTCTGATCTCGTCATTCAATTGAAACTGCTTTTTCTAAGGTTACCAATAATCTCTTAGCTGCCAAATCTAATTTCCTTTTTTCAGTCTTCATACTTCCTAACCTCTATGAAGCCTTTGACAATCCATAATACTATTCTCCTTGATACTCTTTACTTTAAGCTTTCTTGTCACCCCTTTCCTCTCCTCTTATCTGACTGATCTATTCTTCTCAATCTTCTTTGCTGAATCTTCATCGAGATTATATGCACTAACCATAAGTGTCTCCCAATGCTTTTTCCTATCAGGCTTGGGGAACCTGCAGCCTTGAGGCCACACGTGCCCTTCTAGGTCCTCGAGTGTGGCCCTTTGACTGAATCTAAACTTCACAGAAAAAATCCCCTTAATAAAAGGACTTGTTCTGTGAAGTTTGGATTCAACCAAAGGGCCACACTTGAGGACCTAAGGGCCACATGTGGCCTTGAGACTGCAGGTTCCCCACCCCTGTGACCTAGACCTTTTCTCTTTCTCTCTCTCTATGCTATTTCACTTAATATCATCAACTGCCATGGACTTAATCATCATCCTTATGCAAATGATTCTTAGATCTATTTATCCAGCCCCAATGTCTCTGCTGACTTCCAGTCAGTGGCTCCCTTTACTTTCAGGATCAAATAATATTCTGTTTGGCTTTTAAGTCCCTTCATATCCTGCCCCTCCCCAACCCTGCACACACATGTGTGTATATGTGTGCATACACACACACACACACACACACTTTTCCAGTCTCCTTACACCTTACTCCCCTCCATATGATCTAAGATCCAGTGACACTGGTCTTCTTGCTGTTTTTCACACATACAACAATTGACTCCAGTCAGTGGCTGTTCCCCATACTTGGAATGTTCTTTTCCCTCATCTCTGCCTTCTAACTTCCCCGGGCTTCCTTCAAATCCAAGCTAAAATTCAACCTTCTTCAAGGAGTCTTTTTCTGATCTCTCAATGCTAGCGCTGTCTCTCTGTTGATTTATCTCCAAATTATTTTGGTTTTATCTTGTTTATATATAGCTGTTTGCATGTCTCCCCCTTCCCTATTAAACTGTGGCCTCCTTGA
The DNA here is from genome assembly GCA_028646595.1 of Phalanger gymnotis. Lineage (NCBI taxonomy): Eukaryota > Metazoa > Chordata > Mammalia > Diprotodontia > Phalangeridae > Phalanger > Phalanger gymnotis. Next base: position 713,454,593 of record CM053622.1, read on the forward strand.
GAGCAGAGACTGTCTTTTGCCTTTCTTTGTATCCCTACTGTTTAGTATAGCATCTGGCATATAGTAGGTGCTTAATAAATATTTGTTGACTTAAATTGTCTTGATAATCACACATGCCAAAAACAGAGATCACATATATCCATGTTCACAAATATAGAAGCACACCAACACTTTTATTTATGTGTTTGTTTATTCATTTATTTATTGACCCTGGGACACCCTATCTCACTCAGGCTAGAGATGCAGCAACCAGACGTGGGCAGATTCTTTTATTGATTGACTCAGGAGCTTTAACCTGCTGTGTTTTTCTGATCTGAGCAGGTTCATCCCTCCTTAGGTAGCCTGATCCCCCTCCCCAAACCCATATCCCAAGGGATTGTGTGTGTGAGTGTGTGTATACACACACACACGCACACACATATATATTAGTGCCAAACACTGACACCCCAAGGATTTTAGCCCACTGCTGTCCAGAACTCTCGAGCTTAATAGAACCGCTAGACTCAGCCACCCCAACAGCAGGAATCATAGGTGCAGGTCACTAGCCCAGTAATTACATACACTTTAACATACAGACATAAACATATATAACAGATTCATTCTGTTGGACAGGCGTCCACACATAGATATCACAGTACATACAGATATATTGGGTCCCTATCTCTTTCTAGACCTTAGAGTGGCATGAGATTCCTGCCCTGAGATTCCCAGGCTCAAAAAAGTGACTCCGTCCCACTTGCACCCCAAAGCCCAGCTTTGCATAAAAGCTAAATTTGGCAGGAGGAGCGGCAGGGCCACCTGGTGGCTACTCTGGGTGACTGCAGGAGACTGTATCCTTGCTTGGAATAGTATCTCACGCTTCAGTTCCAGTGTATTGGACACTGAAAACCCTAAGGAAACACCTTGTTTGGTCTCTCAAAGCCACTGAAGGGCCCACCTCCCCAGGCCAATGAGTGATGAGGTAAGGGAAGGGTAAAAGAGCAAAAATCTGGAGAGTGGAGGGAAAGAGGCTAGAAGTATCCAGAAAGTGGAATCAGCTGAACAATAAAGCAGTGAGTTTTCCATAGCAGAGGAAGTGAGGACTTCTAGCATAAGCTGGATGACCACTTTCAGTAATATTGTGGAGGCGATTCCGTTCAGGCAAGGGTGAAATGATCTCCAAAGTCCCTTCTAGCTCTGAGATTCTGAGTGTGTGGCTCACACATTAGCAAAGGAGTTTCAAATCTTTTCCTAGAGCAAGTTTCCTAGATAAAGACAAGGTGGGTAAAGAAAAGATCATTTGAGCACAGGGACAGGAGAGGAAAATGGCCACCACTGAGGAGATGGGGGTGGGGTAAATGAATGGAATTTATTATATGCCTACCATGTGCTAAGTACCGTTCTAATCACTAGGGAGGGAGGGAATAAACATGTTTATAGCACCTGCTATGCTCTAGGCACAGTGCTAAGTATTTTATACTGAGATATCATCTCATTTGATCTTAGGGGTTCAAAAATAAGGCAGTCCCTACCCTCAAGGAACCTACTATTTTAATGGGAAAGAACTCAAATGAAAAAAGACACTGTCAAGATAACCTCTCCTAACCTCACAAGCTTGTCAAAGGTAGAGGTTGGGGGTATTTGATGAAATGGATGTCTTTAATTACAGCATTTGGAAAACAAGCTTTGGACTGTTATAAAAAGAAGGAAGATGGCGCAGTGTGTGCCTGTTGCAGAAGCTAAGAATCAGAAGGGTGAGGGAAAGAGCAATGTGTTGCTCTATTTTTTAAGAATTATGGCATTTTGAGTTGGCATGGACCTTGGAGGGCAACTTGTCCAACTTTTACCTGACTGACTCAGCCAGCATCTTCTTGAAGACCTTCATTAGCAGGGTGTGTTGGTAAGCAAAATGGCCTTTGTTTTGTTTGAATAATTCAGTGTATTTCATTGAGCCTTACTAGGTGCTAAGCCCCAGACCCAAACCCCTATTAGGTGTAAATCCTATGTGGGTGTGGATTGGCAACTAAGGTGGCGCCCAAGGTGGGGCTAACTCCAGGGAGGGCCTAGTTTACGTGTCTGGGACAGCAGAGGCTCTTAGACCACGTGGGTTTAAGTGGCCTCTTTGTGACTATTTAGGTCACGTGGGTGAGTTGCCTGATGCTGACAAAGATATAAAACCAGGGCTTGGCCTCCTCTTCCTTGGAGCTCATTCCCAAAGCAGTGGTGGCGTGTGACTCTGGGCCAGCCCTTGTTCTGAGCTCCCGGGCTGAACCTAAATGTTGGTAACTACGAATCTGTATTCGGTCTGTCTGTTGATGTTTGTAATTTGTTTGTAATTTGCTCTGAAGTTCAGTGTGCTGGCTTTTCCCCCTGAGCTAAGTGAATGATATTTGTGTGCTGAATTAAAGTAAGCTTGTCAAACTTCTTCACCTTGCTTTCCTTAGTCAAGCAGATTAAAAGAACCTGTGCTTTCTGGGTGATGGTTATTGGTGGATCTTGCACCCCCACAGAAGCTGCTAGCTGGATTGTGGAAACACAGGGAATGCACTAAGTCCTGAAACAATCTATTTCACTCTTAGTGAGAAAGTTTTTCCTTAGATTAAACCTAAATCTGCCCCCTTTTTCCCCATTTTGCTCCTGGATTTTGCCTCTGGGTTGAAGAAGTATAATCCTACTTTCCAAGTGGCCATCTTCTAAATAGTGGAAGAAAGCTATAGCTCCCTATATCTTCCATTATCTTTTTCCCCATGTAATATTACTTTTTTGTAATAGGTAAGCATAATTAATCTAAACAAATTCCCTCATTGTCCATGTTGATAAATGTATTGTTCATTCAGTCTGCTCTTTGAGTCCATCACCCTTCTGTCAGGGGCCAGGTAGTATGCTTCATCATTAATCATCTGGAGTCAAGTACGGTAGCTCATTGTATTGATCCCAGGTCTGAAGTCTTTCAAAGTCAATTTTCTTTATGATGTTGTCATTACTATATAAATTGTTCTCCTGGCTCTGCTTATTTCACACTATATAATTTCATTCAATTGTTGGAGTTGGAGTCAGGAAGACCTAGCTCAAATCTTGCCACAGAGAACTTGCTACTTGTACAACTCTGAGCAAGTCATTTAACATCTATTGGCCTCAACGTCTTCATCTGTAAAATGGGAATAATACCTCATAAGGTTGTTATGGAGATCAAATGAGAGATAAGTACTTTGCAAACTTCAAAATGCCATGCAAATGCTGGTTAGTACAAATATTTCTGGGTCCCCCTAAAACCACACTTTTCATAATATCTTACAGCTCAAAAATATTCCATTATATTCATGTACCACATTTCGTCTAGCCATCGTCCAAATGATCAGTAATCCCTAGCACTTAGTATAGTGCCTGACACATAGTAAGCATTTAATAAATGTTGGCTACTTCTTTGCCACAACAACAACAACATACTGCTATAGATATATTTCTAAGTATGGAATTTTTCCTCTTTATTTGATCTCTAATAGTGATGAAGCTGGATCAAAGAGTATGAACAGCTTTGTGATTTGGAGGATCTAGTCTGGGGGCACTTGCCAGCCCTCTCTACACCATGCTACCTCTACGTGAACCATCACCTCTAGCTTCTCGCCACCAGAAATCTAGTCTCTACCCCATGGATCTTTTATCTCTGATAGGTCAGCTTTTGCCTCATCTTTCTAGGCACCAGTTCTCCACACCGCTTCCTGGATGCATACTCTCCTTTTCATGCTCCCTTTTGTATATTACCTTCCTCCATTGAAACGTAAGCTCCTAGAGGGCAGGGGCAGTCTTGCTTGCTTAGCACTGTGCCTGGCACATAATAGACATTTAATAAATGTTTTGTCTTTCCATAATTCCAAATTGCTTTCCAGAAAGATTGGGCTAATTCACAGCTCTATCGACTGTGCACCACAGTGCCTGCCTTTCTGTGGCTCCTTCAGCAGTTGTCATCTTCTTTTTTTACGTCTTTGCCAATTTAACAGGTAAGAAGTTGAACTTTGGAGTTTTTTAGTTTGCATTTCTCTAATTATTAATATTTTGAAGCATTTTTCATATGGCCGTTGTTACCTTGGATTTAACCCTTTGAGAACTGCCTGTCTATATTCTTTGACCTTGTGTCCACTGGCAAATGGCTGTAATTCTGACACATTTGAATCAGTTTCAGGTATATCTTGGATATCAGACCTTTATGGAGAAACTTGCCACACAGATGTTTTTCCCAGATAACTATTTCCCTTCTGATTTTAACTGCTTTGCTTTTATCTGTACAACAAAGTATCAATTTTATGTAATCAAAATTGTGCATTGCATCTTCTATGATTCTATCTCTTATCTAGTTATGAACTCTTCCCCTGTCCAGAACTCCAAGAGTTAGCCTTTATAGCTAAGTCATATATTCATTTGCAGATTACTACGGTATATAGCAAGAGGCTGACCTAAAGCTAATTTCTACCAGTGCTTTCCAGTTTTTCCAGCAGTTTCTTATTTTAACTATTCTCACCAGCTAGGTGCCGGGCTAGGGTGTTTTGCACTACTGAAGGACTGTGTTGTCCACCTCTAAATTTTGGCACCTTGGGGCATTACTCCGCCCACCCACCCCTTAGTCATGCAGTCATGGCTGTAGACATTTTAGATGAGAAATGATCTTAGAGAGCGCCTAGTCTAACCTGCTTATTTTACAAATGGGGAAACTTGCATTAAAGAATCCTAGATTCGTGATTTCTAGTTCTATGATCTTACCACATCTCTTTGTCTCTAGATTTCAGTCCCATCCAGGAGCTACTTATTATCTATATGACTCTGGGCAACTTTCTGGGCCTTGGTTTTCCCATATGCAAGGTGGGGGTGCAGGTTTGGACTAGATCAACTTCTAGGTCTTTTCCACTTCAGAGATTCTATAACTAAGGCCCTTAAAGTCTCACAAGCACAGATTCTTGAAGCAGCATTTATTACTCACTTAAGACTGGACAGTGTTACCGATATTATCACTCTTTCTAGCCTATAGGCAGACACTGGGTCTTAACAGTATTCCCCCTCAGGACCTAGGACAGCTCCTTGCACTAGTAGGCACTTAATACATGTTTGTTGCTCAAAGCTAAGGGATATGTTACTAAACATTATTTTTTCAAATGTTTTGGATGCAATTAAAGATGGTATGCTTGAGGAGGGAAAAACTGAGGATGACAATAGTGAAAGAAAAATGTAGACGATGATGATGGTAGTCCATGATAAAATGTTAGAGCTGAAAGGACCCTTAGAACCAGGATGTCAGAGCTGGAAGAGACTTAGAGCATAAAATGTAATTAAAGCACAGAATGTCAGAGCTAGAAAGGGTCTTAGAGTATAGGATGTCCAAGGTAGGAAGGACCTTGGAGATCATTTAATCCACCGCCCTCATTTTACAAACGAGGAATCTAAAAGCCTACTGAAGAGGCATAAGGCATGGCCCTAAAAGGCCAAGGGAGGAAAAACAACATGAACTCCAGGCAAATCATTCAGGGAACAACTTACCTTATTGTATTGTGTACCTAAGTACATAATATGAACCTTTTAGGGGAGGGGGAGGTGTCACCTTCCTTTTGTTTCTAATTCACTGAAGCTTTTCCTGTGTGCAAAGCCCTTTGCCAAGAGATTTGCTAAGGCAGAGATGGAGAAGAGTCATTGTTCTTCCGGATCTCACAATACAAGGTGGGATTTGGGGGGAGCAGGGAAAGGAATGGATCACTTGTGGCTAGAAAACTGCCTGCAGGAACTGGTCATTGTCCCAGGGCAGGGGTGGGACTGGATGGTGGCATGGCAGGAAAAGGAACAAGAGATGTGAGGAAAGGTATGAAATCAGGAAGAGTCCAGCATACCACAAGTTCATGTAGTTTCACTGAAGCCTAGGCTATGCGCGGGGGAGCAGCAGCAATTAAACAGAACGCCACAGAGGAATTTGGTCTTTCTCCCATAAGTGATAAGTCACGGATAGTGTTTAAGTGGAGGTTGGGGACTGGGACAGAATACTAGTTCTATTTCACTTACTGGAATTTTAGAACTTCCCCCAGCATCCCCCCCTAAGTCCATTTCAATGGTTTTATCCAATGTGTCCCTTCTTGATTGGCTAGAAACCTTAAACTATCTGGAGTGACCACGATTTAAAGGAAAATGCAATAAGGAGCTCAGACCTCTGCCTCTGCAGCAGGAGTGAGGTCCTAGGTGGAGGATGTCAGTAGACCAGTAGGAAAAAGGCCCAACTGGGCTAAGGAACTAGATAGGGAAGATGGGGAATTTCACCCAGGTCAGTCCACGAAGACATAAAGGTATCACTTGAGGGTTACATGTGAAGAAATTATTATTTCTCTTATATTAATAACCAATTATTGAATTAAATAGGACTAAGGTTTTCCCCCTTTTCTATTTCCTCATTCAGAAATGATCCAATGTAGGTTATTCAGGCAGCCTTTGAAGCATAGGGCTGATGATGAGAGGGAAATGCAGATCTCTTCAAAAGGCAAAGAAATTTTAGTTTAGGTTAACTGATGGATTCCAGACCATTGCATTTAACTCAGACAGGTCTGTGCAAAAGTGAATTCCCCCTTTTATCTAGATTACCCTAGGTGGGGTGATATGGGTATAGATAAATCTCTTGGACCAAGACTGAGTGATCAGTCACATCCCCCAGATGCTCATTAGAATAAGCTCATCTCTCATTGTAATGTTCATTCACTCATTACTTGTTAACTGTTCAGTTTATTTCCACCTCAGGTGCACCCCCTTTTCCAAAGGCTTTAGAAGTACTGAAGGTTCCACCAGTCAGGTTTCTTCAATCATCAGGAGGACAAATGAGCCCCTTTTTGTTGACTACTTGGTAGCTGTAGTTGATAAAATGGATTGTAATTTACCCAGAACCTGTCCCACAGAAATTTTTACTCACTATATATATCTTACTAAATGACCTGGGGGTGGTGTCCATTGGGGTTTGTCCAGTTATGCCAAGCAGGAGGGGCCCAGAATCAACAGCATTTTTTTTGCCTGGGACTATTCGCACTCTGACAACCAGAGGAGAAAATGCAACCAGCCCCTGATCCCCCAAGAGCAAAAATGTAATAGCCCCCATTTGTGCTGATTGTTTTTGTTGTTTAATAAACTATAATAATTTATGTGACAGACACAGAAACAGTACAACAAAGAAACTGAGCAGGCAGGGCCCACGGTGGGTGCAAAGAGATCCTTTTTCAAGGCCCTAAAGATGACCATGGTCTTCAGGAGGTCACCCCTCTTTCTTCCTGCTCCCTTCTTCCATCTCTATACCTCTTTACATGTATATACAGAGAATCTCTGGAACGCTCATCTCCAAACACCAATCTCAAAGGTGGAAGCAAAGGATGGAAGGAATCTGGGGTGAGGAGGGACAGCCACAGTCCCATCGTGGAAGAGGGAGCAGGATATGAAGGGCAGGTTGGTGGCCAGCCAGAGCCCTGCACCTAGTGTGGCTTCCCAACTGCATTTTACTGCTAACATGGTTCAGCTAGATGAACACACCTCTAGAAACTGCCTCCCATCCCAAAAAAGCTCTTATTCATGCTTGATTTTTATCTGATCTTTACAATGGCCTTTAGAAGGAGACTGAGTGGGCAGAGGGTAATGTCTTATCGTTGTCAGTATGGCCCAGAGAAGGGAAGGATGAAGACCAAGGTCACACAGTGAGCCAGTCTTGGAACGGGACTGGGAGCCAAATCTCCTGATTCCCACATGGGGATCTTTCCAAGGTGTCCCAGTCCCTTCCATCTGAGCCCAGGAAACCGTGTAGCAGTGCTGCAGTATAATAACAGCTGGCTAGTTTTCCCCTGGGTCCCCAAGGGAAGTCCCCAGGACTTCAACAAGTAAAGGAGCAAGACCCCAGGGCCCCCTTGGGGAGGATGTCTCAGCCAGACAGATCCCGGGCCTCCCTAATTGGCAGGAATTTGCTGTGACATTCAGGCCGGAGTGATCTCCGAATCAGCCACAAGCAGATCTCCTCAAGGATAATGAGAAGTCATCAGACTTCAGGATTAGAACTGGCAAAGACCTCAGAGATCACTAAGTCCAATCCCCTCCTTTTGCAGAGGAAGAAACAGAGATCCATAAAAGAAAAAGGTTTTGCCCAAAGCCCTGCATATAGTTAAGTATCAGAGCGAGGATTTAAACCCAGGCTGACTCCAAATCCAATGCTCCTTCAGCTACACCACATTTAATGTACAGAAATGGAGACTGCATGTATATCCTATTTAAACTGCACTAGGAAACTGCTAAAAAGGAATGGGGATTGGAGGAGGCAAGGAAGTCTTCTGTAAGATAGACATTCTGCTAAATGAAGATTCAACTTCTCTTTTGTGTAAATCTGGCATTTCATATACTCAGTTTTGCTTAAATTAATATCTGCCTGTTTTTTTCTCATACTATTAGATTTTTGAAGGTGGAGGAGGTCACATATCTCTCATCAGTCCAGGAACTCTCAGAGGGCCAGAGTCCAGTGCCTCCATCAGACTAGAAGCTCCCTGAGGGTAGAGACATTGTCTCCCCTGGAGCCTACCTCAGGTCAGGAATTACCAAGGATGGTAGTAAACCTTCCTCAGGCAAGAGATTCCATAAGGACAGAGGCCAATTACTCCCTTGGGCAGCGATCCAAAACATTTTTTTTGTCTTGAGAGATGTCCTGGGTAGGGACTATTCATGATTTTGTGTGCCTGGAACCCAGCAGTGGGTCCTTGTATATAGTATGTTCAATAAATGTGCCTAATACTTGGTTGTTAAATCAAGTTTTGTGTTCCTCTAGAGTTCTCTTTATCTCCAAAAGAGACACAAATGAGGACCTAAGAGGAAAGATCTTCCATCTCCAAGAGTGACTGAGGTCAGACAAATGTCTCTAGGGCCCAAATCAGTCAGGAAGGTGCAGCAGGAACTATCAAATCAAGCCAAGAGCTTCCTCCTACCCACCACTTTGCTCCATGCAATCCGAGACTTGCCGGGAGTTTCACAGACCCAAGGAGAGCTTTGCCCCCATGACAAATCCCAACCTAAGCTTCTGGGCAGGCTGGCCAGAATCAGTAGAAACAGATTTGTGCATGATTTTGTATGTTTCTGTGCATGCTGTTTAGTCTATTTTCATAGGTATGGTACATGAAAATACATTACAAATACACTTTAATCCATGTTCCAAGATTATATGTGGACACTTTCTTCCTTACGTGCGCAATTATGCATTTGATTGCATTTGTGACTATGTGATTGTGACTAGCTATGACTATAGCTGTGTATACATCCCTGTTCATGGGTTTAGAGTCATGCATGTTCATGCATGTATCTGTGAAGCCTGTGATTAAATCCTTCCCAGGCTCCTAGCCTTGAAGTTGGGAGGGACCTTAGGGATCATCTAGTCCAACCCCTTCTTTCAGAGATGAAGAAACAGAGAGGTTGTTCCTTGCCCAAGGTCACACAGGCATTGAATGACTACATGTGCCGAGTGGCATGTGCCTGCCTATGCTTGAGCATGAGGCATAGGCATAAAAACCTCAAGAGAATATTGTCCCCAAGGTTCTTCCGACAAGTAAACCAAGAAATTTAATGACAAAATCCTGCCTTGGATTTGGTCCTCACCTAGGAGACCCAAATCTAGGAAAGCCTCTTGGATTTATGTTTCAGAGACAAAAATCATGAGTTATATTAACTTGTCTTTGAGTTGGGAGTGCAGAAACTGTCCCTCCAGAAAGGTCTCCTTTTAGAGTCTATGGGCACGGTCCCAAGCCATGCAGGTTGAGGACACGGAAGATACTTCTGCCCAATGTGGGTATTTTATGGCATGTCAGGAAGATAGGGTAGTTGACCTGTGGGGACAGGAAGGCAGCTACTGTTACCAGTAGCCTGAGGAGAGCACTACCTTTCATCCTAAGGTTACTTTCAGCCAGCAGATAAAAACAGTGAAATTCAGAACCTCTGGACTGGTGCGCAATAGTGGCCTGTTACACTGGTTTCAGAGTTGACTGTCTTGAAAGGAGGGAGAATGAAAGAAGGTTCTCTAGACTCTAGGGAGTCACATTCCTTGGTTGTTTTCCCCACATTCCCTTGCCTTAGATGTGACTTTGAGAAAGCCTTATGTGCTGGGCTAGGCTATGAGCTGCCTGAGGGCTTGAACACAGAGAATGTCAAAGGGTTGAAAAATCTTGCTTTCTATGTCTCTCTGTTTGTGTACAAAGCCATACTCTGATCTGCCTGAGGTCTTGAGCACAGAGAATGCCAAAGAGCCAAGGAATCCTAAGTCTGTCAAACCATCAGTGACAGCTGTAGTCAAGACAACACCCTCTGAACTTATACTAGTCTCTCAAGTGTGGCTGTGTCAGAGGTCATGGGATCCTGTTAATGGAAGCATAGAACATCTCTGGGTAGCGAAAGAAACCATCCAGTAGATGGATACATGTAACGGGCAGTCGTTTATCCAAGTAAATAAAAAACAACAAATGTCAAAACAGAATTATTGGGGACACATTTCAGGACTCAAATCCAAATCTCTTCTGTTTAGATGTGTTGGGAATTTCCAGTGCCCAGGTCTCTGATGGGAGCAAAGCAGACTGGGAATGCCAGCATGGCTTCTCTCTAGGGAAATAGGTAGGATTCTCTTCATTCAGGAACATAAGACCTCAGCTTTCTGGGCATCAGCCCCCGCTGCCCTGCTATCGAACTACCTTCTGCAGGTAATCGCCTGTCCCCTTTACCTCTAGTACCTTTCCTCTGAGATTACATTTCATTCATTCATTCACTTATTTGCGTGCGTGCATGAGTGTGTGTGTAAAATCTTGTACACACATGGTTGTTTGCCCGTTTCCTCTCTTTTGTAGCCTCATCCCTTAGCACAGTGCCTGCCACATAGAAAGCACTTAATGATTGTTTGGTTGAATGACTGGGAGACTTGTTGGTGCTGGAACTGATGAAAGACTAGAGAAGGCAGCTCATGCTCAAAGTAGATTGGAAATCAGTGGGAGAAAATGGGACTGTTGGCAAAATACTCCTTTCTCAGATGCTTCCGACAATGGCAAGGGCTGAAACCTCAAAAAGCTGTATTGTCTTTCCAATGAATTTATGGTATAGTGTGCACAGTAGGGATAGGATCTGCAAGGTATTGTGGGTAACATAAATTCAGCAGGACCAGCAGGTGATAGAAACCCCAAAAAGAACACTGTGCGATCGTAGTATTCCATCCCATCATTCCCTCCGCTATTTCCAAGTCCAATTTCCAGTTGGTATATGAGATGGGCCTCTCACTGACAGCAATTATCACTGCCAAGAACCACCACCCATAGACTTACATTTTAGAAGACAGTAACAGAGTCTTGTCCAGAACAGAGTGAACAATATCATGAAGGGACAGGAAACAATTCCACAAAAGGATTAGTAGAAAAAATTGGGGATGCTTAGTCAGAAGACTGAAGAGCACATGGTGTCGTCTTCAAGTATTCGAAGAGCCGTCACGGTGAAGAGAGATTAAATACTTATGCTACTTTGCCCCAGAAGATAAAACTAGGAGCAATGGGAGAAATTAGAGGGAGAAAGATTTTTTTCCCCACGTAAGAGAAAAGCACATAACAATTAGAATTATCCAAAAATGGAATGGGCTGCTTTAGAGGACAATGGGTAGCGAGGTGGTCTAGTGAACAGAGCACCAGACTTGGAGTCAGGAAGAGCTTAGTTCAAATACTGCCTTATATACTTACTAGCTGTGTGACTCTGGGCAGGTCACTCTCTCAATATCGATTTCCTCATCTGTAAAATGGGGATAATAATAGCACCTGCCTCATAGGGTTATTATGAGGATCTACCAAGATACTATAGGTAAAACTCTTTGCAAACATTAAAGAATCATGTACATGTTCGCTATTGTTATGAGTGAGTTCCCCACTACTTGCGGTCTTCAAAATGATGAACATTTATCAGGAATGTTGTTGTTGGGGGTTCATGATCTTGGTAGGAATTGGATCGGATGGTCCTTCAGATCCTTTTGAATTCTAAGTCAGCGAATACATATTCAGAAGCACTAGACTGACTCTTTCATGACATTAATTTTCTTCTACGAGGATAAATCAAGTTGTGTTCATTTGTTTGCTCTCTTGATGAGTCTGACCCAGAGCGATGGGTGGTATGGTCCAGAAGAAAGAATGCTGGGCCAGGATAGGCTCTAGTTTCACCTCTTCTTGGACCTACTCTGTGATTTAGGACCAAAGCTTCTCTGCCAAAACACAGCCTGCCCCCATCCTTGTGGTGGTATGGAGAAAAGACAGGACTGACCATAGAAAAGCTTGCATCAAATTAGAACAAGAGGTAGTAATCATATTGAGGCCAGTTATTCCCTCATAGGCTTGAGGTCAGAAGAGATCTTAAGGGACCACTGAGACCAAGCTTTTCATTTTAGAGAGCCTCTGCCTCCAAATCCCATGTTCTCCCATGGCATTTCTCTTGACTTAAACCACTGTAATAGCCTCCTAACTCCCTGTTTCCAGTCTCTCCCTCTTTCCAATCCACGCTCCAAAGCTACCAAAAACTAAGACATCATAAAATCTTCAGTGGCCCTCTACTATTTCTAGATAAAAACGCAAACATCTCATCTTGGTATTTAAATCCCTTCACAGTCTTTCTCCAACCTACCTTTCTAGACCAATTTCACATTACCCTCTTTCACACATTTTATGTTCCAATCAAACTAAACCAGTATTTGTTTCTAGCATATGGCACCTCTCATCGAAATGCCTCTGCACTGGCTGGTTACCACCAGTCCCCCCGCCCCCATTCTACCTCTGGTAGAATATGTAGCTTCCTTCAAAGTTCAGGTACCTGAAATGGCCTTTCATTTACTTATCTATGTACACATTGCATTTTCCCAGTAGAATCTAAGCTCCTTGAGGGCAGAAATCGTTTCAGCTTTTTCTTCACATTCCCACAACCTGGCACAGGTCCTTGCAATAGAGCAGATACTCAATAAGTCTGTGGAGCTTAATGATCTGATTCAGCTCCCCCACTTCCTTCTGCATACAGTGCAAGAGGCACCAGCTTATCCATGAGCTGCAGTGACCTTGGCACAGTGGTGGTGTGGTCCTTCACTGGGAAAGTGAAGAAGTGGACCAAATGTCTGTGGGGATCAGGACCATATTTTCATGGAGAAACAGTTTTTGGAACACCTCAGGCTTTAGCAATGAATCAAAAGAAAAACCAATACAATGAATCTTCTGCAAAGAGAGGACTTCAAGGCAAGAGCCAAGACTTGACAATTTTTCCTTGATACAATGGTCTCTTCAGCCATCTAAATCAAAAGATCTCCCTCCTGGTATGCTTACTCTGCCTTCTCTGGTCTGGAAGTTAAGGATACACAGTGGGATGCTCAGCCACACGGAGGGGATCTTCAGTCTGCACTGTCATCTTTAACAGCAAGAGGTATCAGTTTATTAAGACCTGCTCAGTTCCGTGTCCTAACTTGTCCTCATAGGACTCAAAGATGGGAAAGGGAGCGAAGATCATGTCTAGCTAATACCAGCTAAGGACTCTGTCGATTGTTTAACCTAGAGGAAATTATTTAAGAGGAGGCATGACAGTTTTCTTTGCTTAATTATTTGAAGGGCTATCATGCTGGAGTCTAGAGAGAAAACCAATCCTGTGGGTAAATTTCAGAGGCAAATTTCAGTCTGACATAAGAATTACTAACAATGAGAGCCATCCAAAAGTGAAATGGAGTTTTGGTGGGTAGTGGCAGATTCCCATTTACTGGAGACCTTCAAGGCTAGATGATTTAATCTGCTAGATCTTCCACTAAATAGGTGAGAGGGTGAGAAATTCTTGCTGAGGTACAGGCTGGACTAGTTGGCTTTTGAGGTACTTTCCAAATCTGATAGAATGCAAGGTCCTTGAGGGCAGGAACTGTTTTGTGTTTGTATCCCTAGCACCTAGAATAGTGCCCTGGTACATAATAGGTGCTTAATAAATGCTGAGTGTCTGTGACTCTGTGAACTCTCCAGTATTGCTGCTTATAATTTGAAGCTGAGGAAGAGAGATTTGGAAGGGTTGCAAGTGGACATCTACTTTGTCTGCCATTCCTCCCCTGTTGCTCCCTATGCCCAGTTCTCAGGCCTTAAACATGGTGCCAACTTCCTGAAGAGGTCTTGAGTGGATTGCCAAGGATTTTCCTAGGAAAGGTGTGTTGGCACATGAAAATGTCAGGACTGGCAAGAACAAGGTGAGACCTCTAGGTTCTTTGTACTTCTGGCTGCTTCTGCCTTGATGGCTAGGTTGCTCCTTACTCTCTATTGAGGATGGCACAGCTCTATTGGAGCTGGGGGGTTCTCTGAGAACTCTCTGTTGGGTAACTTTGCTAATCAGATGAAAAGATGGTGTGTCTGTGAGGCTACAACATATACTGACCAAGGAGCCCAAAATACTGCTTAGGAAAAAAACTACAGAATTCTCTGTGGCAATCAATGCCTCCTGGGAAGGAGAAGGGAAGGAGAGATATAACTGGAGGATGAAGAGTAATCTGTCTTAGGGTACCAAAATTTGTTGGATGCTGACAGTACCATTCAAGGCTGTGCTTTTTTATCCCTATCCCACCCCCAGCAATTATATTCTTGGTGAGCTTTTACCCCTACCTTTCCCCTATTCCTTTATTCCATGTATAAAAGTTCCTAGTTATTGCTCCAAATATGGCATCCATTCCTTATTCTGTACACTTGAATTCTTAAGGGTTCAAATCTGAGCTCCTTTGACTCAGATTCAGGGCCATTTTCACCACACTGTGACATTCAATCCCCATCAGATGGCCTCATCATGAAGGTTATGGGGAAAGAGTCTCAAATTGGGAGAGAGGCTGGACTAGACTCTTGGGGTCCTTCCATCGGGAGGGATTCCATGTATTGGAGTCAAAGTTTTTTCTCTGTAATCTCTAGACTGACTGAGAGAGACTCCATCCTCTGCTCCAATTCTCCCTCTGTGGCTCTGGAGACTTTCCAGGATCCAAGAGAAGAAAGATGGAGAAACTGCTGAGCTTGAATCTATAGGTGTAGATGAAGAGAACAGCCACTCCACAGGAATCCATTTGCTTCCTCTCCAATGAAATATCTTTCTTTTCAGAGAACACAACCAGTTGCTAGCAAGGAGATGACCTCAGGGGATCAGAAATAAGTTTTTGGTCTGGAAATCCAAATCTGGACCCAAGGGAGTCAGAGAGAAAGCTTTTGGAAGGCAGCTCCCTGTCCAGGATATAGAGGATTGGGAATCAGAGGCCGTGGGTTTGAATCCTGGTTCTGCTCTTTATTATTTAGTGTGACTGTGGACAAGTCACTTAACCTCCTTGGCCCTCATTGTCTTAATCTATAAAATAGAGAGGAGGGGCTGGTTTAGACTACATGATCTCTGAGGTTTTTTTTTACTCCCTAAGTCCGAGGCAATAAACCTGCCTTTCCACATCACTTCCTTCTGTTTCTGAAGAGGTAAACAAAACCAACATCTGGGCCTTGGTACTAACTCTTCTTCTGGAGACCAGCTATGTCCTCTTCATTTGTGTGTCCCTCACCTGGCCACAGAAAGAATCACAGCCAGAGACTTCCCAAAGAATTGGGTGAGATTTGAACCCGCCATATACCCTATCCTTCGGCCCCTGAGGGCAATTCAGTAACTAATAAACCACATGGAAGAATGTAAGTTCCACTCCCTCCCCCCAACTAGAATATAAGTTTCTTGAGGGCAGGAAACGTTTCCCTTTATCTTTATATCCCTTGCACATAGCAGGCATTTAATGATGCTTGTTGAATTTAATTGCATCACTGAATGGAAGATTAAAACTCTGCCATCCTAGGGCAGATGAACATCTCACTCAGAAGAGAAGAGTCTCTCTGGAAAGTCTTCCCCAGAGACACTGATTCCTTTGCTACCAGGGACTAAAAAGTAAGACGTGCTTCCTCTCCTCACTTCAAATACAAGGTCTTTTTTTTTTCTGGACCATTGACAATGCCCATCCTAATATAACAATGATACATCCAGCTCTCCCTCTTCCTCTGTCTCTCTCTAATATATATATATATGATACATATCACTTAAGAGACTAAGTTCTGACAATATTAAAATGTTTGTACTAATTCTTGTGACCTGCGTTCAACTTAGTAACTGCTGGTAAGGACATCAGTTTGCCTGCTTTTGTCATGTTGAACCGTTATAACACCATCACTGTCCAAATACTAAAGTATTGGGAAGGGGAGTGGAAGGACAGAGAGCCCAGCTGCTGCCTTTTCCCCACCCTCCCCAGTGTATGGCTCCCCACTTGCTACCTCCATCTCTCTGTCCCAAGGTAGTCCAGCCAGGTTGTCTCATTGGCCATTCTGAGTATGCCATTGGCTAGAACCATGTCACCTCCCACACCCTCATTAGCTATGCCTAGAACCATCCCCTTGCTCCCACCCCCAAACACACATATAAGGGCAATCTTTTCCCCTCTCTCTTGCCAGACTCAATTTATATACTCAGTTCCATCAGATGGATTCCACCCAATGTGTGCAGAAGAGACAATCCAAAGGTTGTGGATTGGGAAGCTCCTAGAGACTGGCCATATGGAGAAGACTGAAGGCTAGCTGGCTGGGGGGGATTGAAGGTGAGGCAGAAACAGAGAGGGCTTGGGACGGATTAAGGTTGGAAGAAGAGTAGTAAGCCATTCATTCATTCTCCGGGCTGGAAATGAGGTGTCCACTGGGGAGGCTCAGTGAGATGGTGACGAGTGGGTCAAAGCCAGACAGTGAAGATCCCTGATGATACCTACATAAGTCCTCTGGTGTCCCCTGGTAGAAGTAGAAAAACAGAAGGGGAAAGAAATACCAGAAAAAGAAGGGGGAGAAGAAAAAGAAGAAAAGATAACAAGCAGCCTAATTCACAAGAATTAACCAGGAACCACCCGAGAAGAAGAGCAAGAGATGTCCAGTCTTATGTGTTGTTTAAGTGTGGCGAGTTTGGGACTTCCTCTTCTTCCTGGTCATCCTTCATACCTTTCAGTCTCTGTCGAGCAAAGTCCTCAAACACAATGTCGTCATCGCTGACAGGAGAGAGAAGGGGAAAGGAGCTGTCAGTAGGGGAAGGGATATCCATACATAGGGGTGGAAGCCAGGGCAACTAAGCAGGCAAGGTACCAGACAGGCTATGCAGCTGCCCCTGGGCCAGGACAGGCATGGCTATAGCCCATAGGGTAGCTCCAGGTGGGTCAGAAATAGACAATTATATTTCTATAATGAAAGCTAGGGAGGAGCCGGTGTTGAGGGGATAGACATCTGGGGTCAATTCACAACCAGTTGTGAATTGTTGTGGAAACAAGATAGGAAGATAGGAAGAGAGAATCACAAATCTTTGAGGTAGAAGGGCCCCCCGAGGGCAAATAATTCAAACCCCACGTGAACAGGAATCCTCTCTGCAACATTCTTGACAATGTGCATTCCACAGGCTACAGCATGCATCCATGTTCTAGAGTAACTAGGAAGCATCTCATGTGAAAAAAATCTGGGGCTCTCAGTAGACCACGAACTCAGCAATGCAATCTGCCAGCCAAAAAGACTAATAATGTGAACTTAGGCTTCATTAGGAGAGGTGCAGAGTTCAGAAATTATAGCTCTCCTGCCCTCTGCTCTGGATAGATGACTTTGAGAGTATTGTGTTTGGTGCAGGGCATAGCATTTTAAGGATGACAGTGGCCAACTGGAGCACATCCAGAGGAGGGTGACCATCCGGAGGATGGCAAAGGGACTGGAAGCCTTGCCACATGAGATTGAGTTGAAGGGACTGGGTATACTGTTTACCCACAAAGAAGAGTGTATGTTACAGCAATCTCTGGCTATCAACAGGCCTCAGGTGCAGAAAAGGAATCAGACTCATTCTACTTGGCCCCAGCACACAGAACACGGAGCAATGGGAGGAAGTTAAAGAAAGGAAGGTTTTGTTTCGACATAAGGGAGAAACCTCCTAACAACAAAAGCAGTCAGGAGATAGACCCAAATATCTCTCATCAGTGTGATCATTCTTTCCCTCACCATGAGTTGTTCATCCACTGACCCAGTGAGCTCTCCATCACTGGAGGTCTTCAGGTGGAGGCTGTCCTTGTCAAGGATATTAGCAGAGAGATTTCTCTTTGGATATAGATTGGATTACATGTACTCTGAGGTTCCTCGCACCCCTTGAGATTCTGTGACTCCTAGGAAACCAGGACTGATTCTTGGGAGTCAGGGAAAAATCAGAAACCCCAAAGCACAGCCTAAAAGGCACCGGTACCAGCGAGAACCAAGCGGGGCAGAGCGGGCAAGGTAGAGAGCTTCAGGGGTGAGAGCGGATGTCTCCTTGCAGCTTTGCTAGCTCAGGTATATCCCATGGGGGTGAAGGGTGAAGTAGCAGGACAGGATGACACAAAGTAAAGGAGAGAGCCCAGCTTGCATGCTAAGGGTTTCAGGCAGCCAAGCTTGTTGTTGGACATGCCAGGCCAGGCAGGATTCCTTGTAGGTGCGTTAGGCCAAGCATTTCCCAAACCGTGTCCACTGGAACCCTGGGGTTTTGAAACAAGAAAATTTCAATACTGAGCCATATTCTCCCTTGCCTTAAAATACAAAGCTTGAAATTATAGCCTAAAAACACTTAAAAATGGCAATCTGAAAATGTGAAAATATGCTCCAAAATTAGATTCTCTCACTCACAACTTATAGGTTCCATCCGTATATACTGTATTGGTCTAAAAGTAGGCCGCTTTTTTTTTCCTAGACCTGGCTCGCCCAAAACCTGAGTATAACCCATAATAGGTGTTGTTCTTCAGTGTTCACATTTTTTTTTCATTTATTTCCCCCATTGGAACTTCATGTAAGACGCTTTGGAGCATGGAGGCCAAGGAGCTAGACTTTGCTGAGGGCTATGGAACTAACCCTCAGCAAGTCACTTAACTTTTCAATGCCCCAAGATAACTCTTTAAGAGCATATTACGGGTTGGTTTCCCCACTTAGAATGGAAGCTTCCCAGGGGGAAGGATTTGTCTTTTTTTTGCATATAGTTGTGTCCCCTGACTACATCACAGTGCCTGACACAGAAAGTGCTTAATAAAGGCTTTATCTAGCATTGATGGAGGGAGTTTCTATACTAGACATTCACCTTGAGATGAAATCATTGAACTAAACCTCCTCCACCACCACCACTCCAACATTAAATTACCATTCAATTTAATTTAATAAGCACTTATTAAACACCTACTATGGACCAAGCATCTACTTCTGAGGCTTAATGTGAGGGAAGTGCTTTGTAAATTAAAGCACTGTGTAAACGAAGAGTCATTATCTTAGAGGAGCAGCCTATATTTAGACCAATATGGCAGGCCCCAAAGTCTCCGATGGCCAAGTGGTTTGGGAAATACTGAGTTAGCTATAGATGGGCCTGACTCATTAGAGGTTAATATGCCAATGAGCCAGGCCATTCCCTCCCCTTCCCACCACAGCCGGTCTCCTACACACACACACACACACACACACACACACACACACTCCCCTCCCCACCCAGACATCCAAAGTCAGGGTTCAGCTTACTTTGTATCAAGTTCTATGAGATTGGTATCTATGGGCGCTTCATTCTCTGGAACTAAACACAGGGAGTTAGGACATGGGGTTAGTGAGTTTATGCATGAACGGTTGGCTGCCCAAGTCACAGCAACAATCGTCACACACAGAAAAGGAAACAGGAAGGGAGGGCGGTGGAACTAAGCGTGGACTAGTCTATAGCTTGTCTACAGATAGCACAATTTAGTGTTTAAAAGAGTGCTGTACTTGAAGTGAGAAGAGCCGGATTCTAGTTTGGACACTACTGCCTACTAGCTGGAGCACCTGGGGTTAAGTCCCTTCCCTTCCATGAGATTCAGTTCCCTCCCACAAAATGAAGGCACTGATTTAGCTCATGGGCTCTTAACCTGGAGTCCCTGGGTGGGCCCAAGAGGTCTATGGAGAGATTTCAGTGGATATGTGAACTTAGATGGGAAAAAAATTGCATCTTTATTTTCACTAATCTCTACCTGAAAGTTAGTATTTCCTTCAATTATTTAAAAAGCGGTTCCATGGGGTGGCTAGATGGTGCAGTGGATAGAACCCTCCATCTTGGAGTCAGGATGACCTGAGTTGAAATCCAGCCTCAGACACTTACTATCTGTGTGACCCTGGGCAAGTCACTTAACCCTAATTGCCTCAAGAAAAAAAAAGCAGATTTCCAAAGGGGTTCATCATACAAAAAAAAAGTAAAGAACTCTGGTCTAGTTGGTCTTTAAAGGCCTTTCCTGCTCTAAGAGCCTAGAAATGGCTTCCAGGACTTTTACTTTTCTTTGGGGGTGGGGATGCTGTGTTTTAGGGAGATTGGGATTGTGCATCATCCCAAACAAACCCTATTCTAGGTCCCTCTCTAAATGGTACCATATCAGAGCTCATTCCCACCCACCTACTTCGACCTCCAAAGCTAACCCCAATATGAGACTGGAGAATCTGCCAAGACTTGGGATATGGGGAGAGCCTGTCCTCAGTATGATCCCTGAAAGCATTGGAATCCCAAGAGTTAGGTGTCCAGAGGTCGTCGGACCCAAGCTCTTCCTTCCAAGTTGGCCTATGCTAAACTCAGTTCAAGAAGCCCAGAAGGGAAGAGGGAAGAATTGCCTGGATTTGGATGTAAGAGGACCGAGGTTCAAATCTTGGCTCTGATTCTTACTACTACTAGTATTCCCTTCGGCAAGTCACTTCAATGGGACTCAGTTTCCTCATCTTCAAGATGGGGTATGGGGTGCTGAACTAGATAAATTTCTAAGGTTCTTTCCAGCTAGAAATCTATGATCCTATGAAATTAGAAGGGAAAGGCAGGGGAGAAGGAGTCTGTGCTTAGAAATGCACCCAGAGTCAGGAGATACCACTGACTTGCTATAGGACTCCTGGTGAAACACTTGTCATTTCTGGGCCTCATCTCATCTGTCTGGTTTCTACATCAACATTGTTTTCTCCGTTCTATGTTCTAAAGTCCCTTCCAGTTCTTATGTTCTGGTTCTAACTGTGGTTCTTATGCGTTCTAAGGCACCTTCCAGTTACAGTGATTTGGCTAGTGCCATTTGTAACAACAATGCTACTTGCTCTTATGCTATTTTCTGTAACCTTCACCCCTAGCCCTAATCTTATCACATGTCCATCAGAGATGGACATGAAAGATGGAGCCAAGGTAATTCCTAGGCTGACGACCAAAGAAGAAGTAGGAGAAATCCCCATCTGATGAGCCTTCCCACTAATAAGTCAGAGGTGCTGGAACTGAAGATATTCTGTAAGTTATTAGCTGTGTGTCCATGGGAAAATCATTTAACCCCTCTGAGCCTCAAGTCTTCTTATCTGTAAAACGGAAAAACTTGAGCCCTCTGCACTTCCCAGCATTTGTGAGGAAAGGATTTTGGAAACTTTAAGCACTATAAAAGGAGAGTTATTTCTCTTCCAATCCCGCTTAGTGGATAAGACCCAACCCAACCAAACTCCCACAAACACACTCACCTTCCCGACGCACAGGTTCCTCCCTGGGCTTCGGATGCATCAAGGTAAATGGCAGTTCTACAGCCACATCACTGAAACAGACATAGAAAGAGCTTAGTTCAGGTCCCACAGACTCTCTTGGCCCAGCCCTCCTTCAGGCCTCCCAAGGAGACAGGCCTCTCTCTGAGATTGGGGGGAATAGGCGATGGGAGGGAGCATTTCTGTGTTCAACATTAATAAATCAGCTAGGAGTCAGAAGTCTTGGGTCTGAGTACCAGCTGTGCCTCTGCCTTGCTGTATGACCTTAGGGAAAGTAATTTCCTCCCCTCCCCCCCAGGTCTGGCCCTCAGTTTCTTCCACTGTAAAGTAGAGAAAATAACCCCTTCCCTGTCTCCTTTCCAGTGCTGCTGTGAAAAATAAATGAGATCATGAATGAGGAAAAACTCTATAACATCTAGAGGGATGTTCACATGTGAGAGATGGTTAGTACATAATCACTACATAATTATTCAACCAATATTTATGAAGCCCCTCTTTATACAAGATCTTATAATTAGGGCTGGGCATACAAAGATAGATATATCATGGATTCTGCTCTCAAGGGGTTTATAACTAAGTGGGGGCAGGGCTTTAGTGCACAGAGTGCTGGGCCTGGAGTCAGAAGACTCATCTTCCTGAGTTCAAATCTGACCTCAGACCCTTACTAGCTGTGTGACCCTGGGCAAGCCACTTAAACCCTGTTTGCCTCGGTTTCCTAATCTATAAAATGAGCTGGAAAAGGAAATGGCAAACCACTCCAGTATTTTTGCCAAAGAAATCCCAAATGGGATCACGAAAAGTTGGACATGACTGAACAACTGGACACCAACAACAATGGTGGAGAGGTAAGGGTGAGAGGAATAGGAGACAAGTATACAAATGACAATGATAAGAGAGAGAAAAATAAATGTAAAGAAGAGATATCCAGGCAAAATGTTATGAAAAATGTCATTGAGGAGGATAGAGGAAAACTCCAATAACTGGATAGATATTCATTGTATATGGTTGAGCCGTGCCAACATGATAAAAAGAAAACTATTACCTAAATTAATTTACAGATTTATACCATACTAATCCAAATGTCAAGAGGTTACTTTAGATAATTAGATAAAATTATGACAATATTCATTGGGAGGAGACTTATAATGGAAGTAATGAAAAAAGTAAGAAAGGAGTCTAGTATTACTAGATTTCAAACTATATGACAAAGCAGCAATCATTATCTAAACTATTTGGTACTGATTTTAAAAGTTAAAAAAGTAGACCATTTGGAAAAAACTAAGTCATCCATACTTAGAAGTAATTAAATGCAGTATCTTGATGTTTGAGAAATGCAATACTATACTGATTAAAGGATTCTCTGTTTAACAAGCATGCTGGGAAACTAGTAAGCATTTTGACAGGAAACAGTCATTTTACACCACATACCACAATTAAGTTTCCAAATGGAAAATGAACTTAATATATAATATTACATCATTAAAATAATGTTAGAGAAAAAAGGAATCTTTCAAGTCTAGGATAGGGGAGGGAATTCATAAGCCAACAAGAAAGAGAGCAGAAGACAAAAGCCAACATTAGACAATTTTGATTATAAAACTTAAAATACTTTTACAAAACAAAACAAATGGAGTTGCAATAACTGCATTGATTATATTCATTTTATTATCACATTTGTTGTTATGTGTTATATCATTTATATGAAAAATAATTGATATATATGATATATGATGATAGATATGATATATAATTATATATAAATAATTTATTATAATATATAAATAAAAATGAGAAAATATTTGCATCAAATTTCTCAGATAAAAGTCTAATATCTGAAGCATATAAGTAACTGTAACAAATATAAGGCTAAGATCCATTCCTCCAAACTCTCACTAGATTCTACCTTCTCCCCACCAGCTCTCTTCCTGTATGTCTTCTCTCATCTGCTAAATTCCTTGAAAAAGTCATCTTCATTGGTGTTTCCACTGCCTCTCCTCACTTTATTCTAAATCTTCCACAATCTGGTTTTCAAACTCACTAGACTGAAATGACTTCCTTTGAAGTTATGAATGATCTTTTCGCTGCCATACCTGACGGCTTTTACTCAATTCTCATCTTTCTTAACCTCTCTGGAGCCTCTGACACTGCAGACCTCCCTTTTCACCTGGAAATCCTCTATTTCTGGGTTTTAATCACACCTCACTCTCCTGGTTCTCCTAGCCACCTGACCGATCCTCAGTTTTATTTACTAGCTCTTCATCTATGTCATACCCACTAACTGTGGATAGAACTCCCCTCCTCCAAGGCTCCCTTAAGAGCTCTATTTTATTTACTCCCTACTTTCTATACTTCATCATCTCCATCAGTTCCCATGGATTCAAGCATTGCATATGTCATTCTTGTATTTCTATACCTAGCCCTAGTCTATTTCCTGAGTGCTAATCCCACATCACCAAATGCCTAGTGGACATATCAAAATGGATGTGTTATAAACACCTCAAACCTGTCCAAAAGAGAAATCAGTACCAGCCCCCCCAAAGAACACCCCCCCGTTCCAAACTTCCCTATTATCATCAAGGCCTCTGCCATCCTCTCAAACAAACTGTAGTTTTGAATGGAAGGGGATATTTTGTTATTTCATAAGAAACAGCAATAGGAAGAATTCAGAGAAGCATGGGAAGACATGAACTGGTACAGAAGGAGGAAAACAACATACATAAGGTCTACAAAGATGTAAATGAAAACAACTCTAAATATTGGTCCTAGAAAACAGAAAGAATCTCAAGTGGAAAAAAACCTCAAAGATAGAGAAAAACAGGTATGTAAAATTATATACAATGTCAGGTAATTTTTTTAAACTGTTTTTCTTGTTTATAAGGATCAGGATGGGAGTGGGAGGGGAATGTATTAGGATATGACTGTAGCCTAAAAACTAAAGACATCAATAGATCTCTTTCAACCAGGATGTAGCATTTGGGCTTGGCCTCAGGGGACAGTTATAAAGCATAATCCAGTTGAAGCCTATTACATAGTCACAGGGTAGTGAAACAAACCCCAGGCTAAAGAGTCATGAGCTTACAAGCTCTGTCCCTGACTTCCTATGTAACCTGGACCACAGAATGACCCCCTACCTTGACCACAGGTCTACCTACCCCCTGGACCCACCTAGACCTCTGAGAAATGCAAGACACCAGAGGCCCAATAATGGGCCTTGGTTGTCCGGCCACTGAGGGAGAATGGGCCTGGCCCAGCTAAGAAGCAACTGGGTCATAAGGAGTTGAGTTACCTGGATGCGAGATCTCCCAACAGGCTGGCGCAGATCAGAGGAGGCAAAGAGAAGGCAGAGTTCAGAGTGGGAGAGACCAACAAAGTCATCCATGCAACATCTGTAGCCCCCAGTGAGGATAAATGAGGGAGTTGAGACCATCCTGGACCACTAGCTCTCTATGTCAGATACGGAATCATGACATTGATAATAAAATTGGAATGCAAAGAGTCCTAAACTCTTTGGATTCCTGACTCTGACAATGACTCCCAACATGTCCTTGGACAAATCAATTAATCTCTAATTAAGCTGTAAAAGGAGAAATTAGACTAGATGATCTCTAAGATGCCTCCCAGCTCTGACATTCTGTGTTCTGAGGTCTCTTCCAGCTCTGACATTCTGTGTTCTAAGATCCCTCCCAGCTCTGACATTCTGTGTTCTAGGCCCTTCCAGATCTGATATTTGGAATTCTAAGGTCCCTCCCAGCTCTGACATTCTCTGATCTAAAATCTTTTCCAAATTTTGTATTTTAAATCTCTCCCACCTTTGACATTCAGCATCCCAAGTTTCCTCCCAGCTCTAATAGTCTAAGGAAGGGAAGAACCCAGAAGGAGCAGAGGGTCCTGGCTCACACCTAGATGGAAGAGTGCCCCTTGAGGCACCTCTGGCTTGAGATCCCTCCCACCTTGCACTGTCCTAGCCTCTGAGGGCAGGACCCGAGACCATATCACTCACTTGATAAACTTCATGCCCCGAGCTGAGAAAGGCTCCATGAGGTCTGAGATGGAGGAAGAGGAACATGAAGAAGGAAGGAGGAGGAAGAGGAAGGAGGTAGAAAGAAGACAGAGGAAGGAAAAGGAAGGAAAGAAGGAAGGAAGGAAGGAAGGAAGGAAGGAAGGAAGGAAGGAAGGAAGGAAGGAAGGAAGGAAGGAAGGAAGGAAGGAAGGAAGGAAGGAGAAGGCAATAGGAAAAAGAGCAAGGGAAGAGGAAGGAGACAAGGATAAAACAGACGTACAAAGGAAAGAAAAAGGAGAAAAGAGGAGAAACAAAGGTAAAGCAGCAGCAGAGATGAATATGGAGGAAAGGAGCAAGAAGAAAGAAAGGAAGGAAGAGAAAGAAAAAAAGGAAGGAGGAAAGAGGACTAGAAGAAGAGGTGAAGAGCATGAAGGAGGAGGAAGAGGAAGTGGAAGAATATGCATGAGGCAGTGGTATAGGGAAGGAAGAATAGACAGAAGAATAGAAGGAGGAAGAGGAAGGTGGAGGAATGACATAAAAGAGAAGAGGTCAGAAGAGGATGGAAAATGCTTGGATGAGAAGAGGGAGAGAGGAGGAGGAAGGACAAAGGATGAGGGAGGAAAGAGAAGATGGAGGAGGAAGACCCCACACCCCTTTTGTTCTCCCCAGGTGAACCCAGCCTGGGGAAAAAGCTATTAAAGGTATCCCAGATGATGCCCCAACCGAGGAGGGGGTGGTGGGAGCATTTGTGGAATGGACCAGTGCTGAGGCTGCCTCCTTCCTCCCTCCACCCTGCTCAGGAAGTCCCCAGCTTGAGGATGATGCCCCAAAGGCAGTTGGAAGGGCTTGGTTTTGTGATGGGAGATGGAAAGGGGAGAGAGGGGGGAATGGTGGAGAAGTAAGGATGGGGCCCACTTACCCGCCTCGGGAAACGACCAGCTTCACTTTGACTTTGTAGGACACGATGATTCCCAAGATCTCTTTATTTGTGCCATCCCTCAACCTGCAGTGTTTGGGGAAAAAACAAGTCATAAAGACAAGAGGTAGGAGAAGGAAGACTATGGAGTAGGAAGCAACATTGGGTAGATGCGGAAGACTGAGGGGAGGAGATGCCAGCCAGGATACTGAGGAATGAGCCCTGAGCCTGGGGACAAGGGTCTGTCTGCCACTCACTCTACAACCCTGGCTAAGAATGTAGTATCTCAGAGTCAAAAGGGAGAGCCCATCTAGCCTAACGTGCACTAAATAACAAGAATGCCTTCTACAACATCCCTCCTCTTCCTTCTCTTTCTCCTCTTTCTCCTCCTCCTCCCCCCCCCCAATCAGCAGCCACAGCATCTATATTGTGCTTGGAGGCTTTCAAAGCACTTTATACATAGTATCTCATTGCATCTTCTCAACAACCCTGTGAGCTAGGCACTATTATTATCTTCATTTTACAGGTAGGGAAGCTGAGGCAGACAGAGGTTAAGTGACACATGATCACATAGGTAGTAAGTATCTGAGGCAGGGTTTGAACTTCCTAACTTTGGTCTTTCTAACTGCAGGTCCTGCCCTCTGTCTCCTGTGCCTAAAGAGGCCCCAAGAAGTGACTGTGTAGCCTTTGCTTGGAAACTTCCAGGTAGAGAGGAAACCTTCCATGGAATGGAATAATCCATTCTCCTTTTGGATAGCTCTGTGAGGAAGCTTCTCTTAGAGTGGGGGAAAGAAAGAGAGAGAGAGAGAGAGAGAGAGAGAGAGAGAGAGAGAGAGAGAGAGAGAGAGAGAGAGACACGGTGGGGAGGGAGAGGGAGAAGGGGAGGATGAGAGGGAGGGGGAGGGGAACAGGGGAGGGAGAGAAGGAGGGAGGGGGTGAAGGAGAGAGAGGAGGGATGTTCTCTAACTCTTCCAGAAATGGAATGGCCAAAAGTACACCCGCAGTACTCTGGAGGCAGAGGACAGTGGGACTGTCAGCTCTCTTCCCAGCTCACAATGTCTAGGACTCTGTAGGCCCTGCACTCCAGGAGTTCAAGGCTGTCTGGGGAGACCACAATTGTCCAGTGAAAGGCAGTCTGATGTCCTGGGAAGTGCTGGTTACCTGATTCAGAGAATCTCGGTTTGAACCCATTTTGCTGTGTATGATCTGGGGCAGCTCTCAGCTCAGATCTCAACTTTACTCTTGATAAGCTGTGTGACCTTGAACAAGCTACCATGCCCTCTGTGAGCCTCCATCTCCTCATCTGTAAAATGGGAGGCTGGACTTCACTCTAGACTTCTCTTTCTTCTCCCTTTTCTCCTTCCCCTTCTACTTAATGACTAGAGTCTCCTTAGAAAGTGGTCTCTAGGACCTTCACCACCTTAACTAACTTCCCCAGTGACTGACATGACAAGTGATGTCTCCCCCTCAGACCAAGGCCCCCAAGATCAGGAGTCACGGCTACCCTTCCTCTGCCTCTTTTTTGGACACCAGAAAAGGAGTTTCTGCTCAGATCAAGAGGAACATGGGAGTGAGGGGGTCAAGGAGAAGCATGGTCCAAGGCCTTGACACTAAGGATGCTTAGGGAAGGCTGGGCTGGCAGGCCTGGGGAGGGCAGAAAACAAGCAGCCAAGGACAGGGAGGGGAAACATGGGACATGCATCCGGAGGAAGCCTGGGGAATGGGCAGCTATTGGGGAAGGGACAATCGGGGGTATCCTCACAGGGTACTAGAAGCCAGGTTGGTGTCTTCATGCTTCAGCTTGCCATCCAAGGCCAGGCCTCGCTTCTCACGGTTGTTGGCCAGGAATGGGGTAAGGGTGTAGACTTTGCAGAATGTCGAACTTGGAGCCACCACGTCACTGGAAAAAACAGAGGTCGTAAAGGAAGATTCCCTCCTTTCCATGGCCCAAGCAGACAGGCAGGCAAGCCTTGTCCCTCCCCATGCCCCAGGTCGGTCTGTCTGTCTGAGTCACACTCTCCCTTCCTCGGACTAATTGGGGAGGGTGACAGAGATCTTGAAAGAGAGGCCAGGTGGGACAATGAAAAGGATGCTGGGTTCAAAGTCAAAGGATCTGGGTTCAAACTCTGCTAATGATTATCTGAGAGACATTGGGTAAGTCTCTCAACCTCTCTAGGCCTCAAGGTCATCTGTAAGGTAAGAAGGATGAACTACACTTACTGTAAATTCCAAGACTGTCATTCTAACTACTAAATCATCCTGTCTAACCCCTTCCTTGGGGGAATGGATGTGCTTAGCACAGCTCCTGGCACACAGTAGGTGTTTAATAAATGTTTTTAATTGAATTTAATTACTCTAAACAAAAGACTGATTGATAGCATCAGAGCCAAAAGAGAGCTCAGAAGCCATCTAATCTAACCACCCTCATTTTACAGATAAAGAAACCGAGGCCCAGAGAGATTAAGTGATTTGCTGAACGTCACACATGCATTAAGTAGCAGAGTTGGAACTCTGACCCTAGCTTCTCTTGAATCTGTGCCTGAGTCCTTTTCACAGTACCAAGCTGGCCTCTCCCTGCCTCCCCTTCCCACAGTCACTTCAGTGATGTTCAGAGAACCA
Organism: Phalanger gymnotis; assembly: GCA_028646595.1. NCBI lineage: Eukaryota > Metazoa > Chordata > Mammalia > Diprotodontia > Phalangeridae > Phalanger > Phalanger gymnotis. Next base: position 713,483,700 of record CM053622.1, read on the forward strand.
AGATGCATGGTACACCTGCCTGGGCCACACTGGGCTGGCAAGGGAAGCTCGCTGCCACAGGCAAAAGAAACAAGGGGATCTACAGCCTGGAAGACAGGCCTTTGAGGTTTTCTGCTCCTTCAAATTAGGTCCTGTTTTGCATTAGCTGCTTTTCAAATTAGTCATCTGCTGCTTGTTGGGCTGTTGTTTGGTTTGTTTGTTTTTTCAATCCACTCTTTGGATTATGCTGAGCTAACTAATATGAGCCACACTCTTCAGTATCATTGGCTCAGGGTTTTTAAAATTCATCCACACTTTTTTCCATTAACCATTTGCTGTTTTGGATTAGCTGCCTTAAAAAAAAACTTGTCTAGCTACTTTCACACCAAGAAGCAACATGGTACAGAGATCAAATGGACCTAGGGAAATCAAAGTCCTAAGTTCAAGACCAGCCTCAGACACATACTGCCTGCAGGACCCTGTGCAAATCATTTAAACCTCACAGTGCCCTTTTGTTGTTCAGCATATCCAACTCTTTGTGACCCCAGATGGGGTTTTCTTGGCAGAGATACTGGAGTGGTGTGTCATTCCTTCTCCAGCTCATTTTACAGATGAGAAAATTAAGGCAGACAGGGTGAAATGACTTATCCAGGGTCACACAGCTAGGGAGTGTCTGAGGCTGGATTTGAACTCAAGTCTTCCTGACTCTAAGCCATTTTATCTACGGAGCCACATAACTGCCCTCACAGTGCCCAAAGCAATTCATTAAGACTATAAATAGCACATAAATCACCACCAGAGAAGAGAATTTTCACACCCTATGCTTACCAACTTGGAGAGTTATACCAAAGGAATAAGACAATTTTGCAACATTTGTTTGTTAATTACCTGAAATTTTGAATTGTTTATTATTTGGAGGTTACCCACTCTTTAATTATCCACTCTCGGATTATCTGCTTTTCAAAAATTATCCTCTGTATATCGTATTATCTCTTATTATCTACTGGTTATTTAAGGGATTATCCACTGTTTGGCTGTTGTGTTTTTTTAAATTATATATGGTATAAGGATTATCTACTGCTTTTATCTGATTTGTATGTGGGGGGAGGAGTTGAGGAGTTTGTGATGATCCCTTGTTTTTCTGGACTTTGGGACCTGACCCCCCCTTCCCCCACCATTGGCTTTGAGGGTCAAGGCATCAGAACCAAAATGCTTCCTACCCATCTCAGGTCCTATAGGGCTAACTTACTCAGCCTCCTCCACAGCCACAGGACATTTGTACTGCGCCGTATTGAACAGGCAGATGTCGGCATATTGGCGAACTACCGGCAGAAAAAGAACACACCTTATAAGGAAGAAATCCCAGGGCACCAGAGGGAGATTGCCCAGGGCAGCTCAAGGGGCAGGACCTCAGCAGACATGAGGACCTGTGGCCCACCAGTCTATAGGGCAGCTCCACTTCTCCCAGGGCAGCTGTAATACTGGACCACCCTACAAATGCCCAGAAGCATCCCACAATCCCTTCTAGCCTCCCTTGGCCCTTTACAAGCCAAACTCCAGCCAGAATACATTCCACTCACACACCCTCCAAGAGCCCATGTTATCAGCCCACGTGGCCTTAACCCTTCACCACCGTGCATGTCCACTGCCTCCCCTTGGACCACTGAACAAGGCACTATGTGAAAGGCTGATATGGAGAATCCTTTAACCAACCCCAGGAAGAGGGTGAAGAAGATGGAGCTCTCCCTACCAATTTCACCTAGAACTTGCTCTCCAAACCTTCACGTGCAGATCTCCCCCCACCGCCCCAACCCCCAGGTACCTGAAATCTTTATCTTCTTCACGGTCTTGTTGGTGTTGTTGGTGACGTGGACGTTAACACTGATGGGTTCCCCGTGGTAGTAGATCTGGGAGAAGGGGGAGTGGAGAGAGAAGGGTGGAGGAGTCCAGTGTAGTCAGGTAGGGGAAGGGAACAAGCTTTGATCGATTTACAAACATTATCTCACTTGATCAGCAGGCGAGGGCACCAGACCCCATATCTGTACTCCGAATGAGTGCTTGTTCTCTATGGGGCTGAATACTCACAACTTCTTTGTTTCTGCCTCTTTCAGTCAAGAAAATTGTTCCAGTCAGAAAAGAGAACCACCTTACACCATGATCTCAGTAAGCCAGAAGCAGGTGAGGAGGGGAGAAGGGAGAGGCCTCCTTCTGGACTCCCTCCAGCTTAGAGTGGACAGCAGGACTATCCTGGCCTAGATCCCATGTCTCTGTTAGCAACGGAGCTCTCAAGAGGCTCCTCTCTCCCCAGACACCTCTTGAGGGGTTTTCCTACAGGCCCTGGGGTAGTGCTGAATCCACCAAGAGCTAGGATCATTTCTTCTCCCATTTGCATAGCACTTTAAGGTTTGCAAAACACTTTACAAATATTATCTCATTTGATACAACAAATCCTGGGACAAAGGTGCTTTTATTGTCCCCATTTTACAGATGGGGAAAGTGAGGCAGACAGCAGTTAAGTAACTTGCCCAGGGCTGTACAGCTAGTAAGTGTCTGAAGCTGGATTTGAACTCGGTCTTCCTGACTCCAGGCCCATTGCTCTACCAGAGAGTGTGTAGTCTAACTTTTACATAGATGGAAATCCCCTCTCTGATAAGATGTAAGCTCCTCCAGGGCAGAGGCTGCCTCAGGGTTTCTTTTGAGGTTTTTTTGTTTGTCTTGTTCTGTTGTTTTGCTGCATACACAGCACAGCGCCTAGCAGATGGTTGGTACTCAACAAATTCATGTTGTTCAATTCTCCAGAATAAATATTCCCCAGTACCTTAGAGTGACCCTGGCATGGGCCGGTGTCCTGTCCCTTCCCCAGCTGCATGCCCTCCTCTAAACACACTCGTGGCCCGTGAACTGGACGTAATGTTCAAAATGCGATCTGACCAGGGCTGAGGCCAGGGAGAGTACCGCCTCCCTAGCCCTAGAGGCTGGGCCACTCAGTGTAGCCTAGGAGGATCGGTAGCAGCCCGCCATCACTTCAGTTAGAAGCAAGACACATCTGGGTCTGGCAGCTGAAGGAGCGGATGGCAGACCAGCGTCTGCTAAAGTCGAATCGTCCACAAGGTGAAATCTTCCAGGCCAAACTCAAATGCCACCTCCTGCTCGATGCATTTCCTTATCCCACAGTCAGAAATGAACCCACAGACCTCAGACAGGACTTGGATTCTCCTCTATTATATACCCATCTTATCTTGTATCATTATTATCCATATATACGTTGTGCCACTGCCCCGACCCCTCCTGGGCTATAAACTTTATGAAGGCAGAGACTGTAGGCTAGTGCTTCTCATGTCATCTCCTCTCCCCGACACGTCCACACACACACATCCCAGTATCTAGTACAGGACTTTAGACACAGTAGATGATTCCTATTTATTGAATGAATGAATAGTGGGCACATAATAGATGTATGCTGATTTGCAATGAATGAATTCAAAGCTTCCTGACTCAAGGGATACCCCTGGACATCTATTTGCCTCTACTAGCCCCAAAGTTAAAGGGAAGCCAAAACCAAAATTGACAAGTTGGGAAGAAGGGTGCTACCAACGTCTCCCAGAAATCCCCAAACAACTACTTTCACGGGAGTGTGCTGCCCTTACTTACTCATAGAACTTTGGGGGAAAAGAAGAAAAATATCAATCCTCAGGCAGAGTTTGCTGTCCTAATTAACTCCTAGCACATGGCTATGAGAGGCGATACAGTCCCCCTTTCAGTAGTGGATGACCCTGAACTATCCAGTCTAAGGAAGAAATTCTCAAGGCCCTTTTGGAGAGGTTGTGGCCCTTATTTACTCATAACATGCAGGGAAATGAAGAGGGAAGGGGAAGGGAGCAAAACCACGCACTCATACAAAGCAGAGAATCTAAGATTTGGAAGAGAGCTCAGAGCTCATCTCATCTATCTCTAGCCTGAGTATAGGACCCCCCCCCCAACTTCCTTAACAAATGGTCATCCATCCTCCATTTAAAGACCTCCAGTGATGGGGAGCTCATTACCCCGAAGGCAGCCTGTTCTATTCTGGATAGCTCTCACTGTTAGGAGGTTATGTTGAACTGAATCAATCAATCATTCAGCAAGTTCTTATTAAGCATGTGCTAAGCCCTAGAGATGCACAGAATAAAATAACCCCTACTCTCAAGGAGTTTGCATTCTCTCCCCATCCCCCTCCCACCTCCAATTGGTTCTAGCTGGGCTTTCTGGAGCCAAGCAAAACTAATCTTTCTTCTTTGCAGCAAAGCTTCAAATATGTGAAGGCAGACAGGCTGTCCCCACAAAAATCATTTTTCATTCTTGAGTTCAAAACCCCTGGAGGATCATGGGAAAGTCCTAACTAATTGATGACAATCAATGCTGCCCTCCTTACCCTAGCTCTTCAACCACTCGGGGCCCAGTACCCTCACCTCCTTGTCCAGAGAAGCCTCCAAGTGCAAGGGCTTGTCAGACATCAGAAACTGACGAGTTGTCTCAGCTGTGGGCTGGGGACCAGGCCTCTCTGGGGCATACTGGACCTTTCGGATAACCAGGCGCACAGAATTCCTGAACGAGCCCGGGAGAGGAAAAGATGATGCCACTGGGGTCGGACAGCTCAGTCTCCTTCCCAAGACTCCCCAATACTTTCCTCTGCTCCAGAACACTAACTCCCCATAGATCCCACAGAATCAAGATCGAGCTGCTCAGCCTAGCATTGAAGGCCTTCCGGGATCTGAACCTACCCTAACCTTTCTAGCTTTATCTCCACTCCATGTACCCTTTGCTTTAGACTTCCTAGAAGACCCCACATTCCTTCCTCCCTTTTGTTCACATCAATCCCTTTCCCAGAACATTTCCAGCTTCCAATTCTCTAAATCCTAATAGTCTTTCCAGGCCCAATTCAAGGTCTACCTTCTCCAAGAAGCTTTCTCTCTGACCACCCTGGGCCTTTCCAGTCCTGACTATCCCTATGGCAAAGTATAGGGCTCACTTCCCTCATTTATTCCAATGAGTCTTAGTTGAATCTCTGTGATCTGCCCTGGAGATGCTGTCCTCTCTTTCTCCTGCTGGGATTCCCTCCAGCATAAGGCTAAGAACAGGCTGCTAATGATGGTGACAATGATGATGGCTCAGTGAGGGGGAGATGAAGGTTGTGTGTGGAGGATGCAGGACTTGGGGCAGAGGATGGAGGCTCAAAGATAATATGGGGATTCAGTGCTGGAGGCTGAGGCTCAGAAGGGAATGGGAGTCTCAGTGAGAGGGTGGAGTGAGGACTCAGTGAAGGGAATGGAGGCTCAGGGAGGACATGGGGATTCAGTGCTAGAGGCTGAGGCTCAAAAGGGGATGGGAGTCTCAGTGAAAGGATGGAGTGAGGACTGAGTGAAGGGAATGGAGGCTCGGGTAGGATATGGGAGAAAGGTGAGGATGGGGAATCATTGAAGGAGAACGGGGGTTCAATGAGGTGGATGAGGCAGCTCAGTGGAGAGGAACAAAGACGGTGTGTGGTTCAGTGGAAAGAATACTGATGACCTGGAGTGTGCTGCCCTTACTTATTCGTAGAACTCTGGGGGAAAAGGAGAAAAATCAGGATCTGGGCCCAAATCTTAGTTCTGCTCCTTCCTTCCAGTATGACCACAGTTTAATTCCTGTACCTCTCTCTCGACTGTTTCCTCATCCGCAATATTAGGAGGCTCGGCTAAATAACCCCCTAAGGCCCCTTTCAGCTCTAACTCTGTGATTCAATGATCCTAAGGGGATGGAGAGGTCAGTCAGAGGAAGGGCTAATTAAGGAGGGGAGGGGGTAAAGGCTTGCAGAGGACATAGGTTGCTTAGTGAGGGTGGGGGAAACCCAAGGAAAACATGAGACTCAGTGCCAAGTCTGAGGGCTTAATGAAGGGGGGGCCAAGGATCCCTCAGTGAGAGGGATGAGGACTCAGTGAAGGGAGAGTGGCTGAGGGAGGGGGATGACAGCTCAGTAAGCAGACTGAGGATCAATGGCTGACTCTTTCCAGCTAAAACTGTCAACAGAATTGCCTGCAATATGAGAAATGTCCACCAGATGGTGAAGCCGGCCCATACCACCTGGGCCTCCAGATTCTCAACTTATGGTCCATGCTCTTCCACCCACCTGGGCTACACAGGAGTGTTATTGGTTGCTCATAACCTTAGACTAAAAAGCCCCCATCACCACCCAAACCTTACATTCTTTTGCCTTCTGGGTCCCATTACTCCCATTACTTAAACCTATCACTAACACTGCAATTTCCAGCATGGAGTTCATGCCTATCTCACTTCCTCTCCTTGGTTCATATTGTTCCCTCATGTCAAATTTGATCCTGATTCTTCTCAGAAGTCTCTTCCCTGATCAGCCCCCACCTACCCTCAGCACCAGCTTTTTCATTCCCTGAGGAAAAGGGCCATGTTGCTCCTCCTTGGATGAGGTATTTCATTAGGGCAAAGGCCATGTATTTTCCCTCAGACCAGGGGCTTCCAGAATGCTGGGAATGTTCCTCCTACCTCCTAGATTCAGGTGGCGTCCAAGAGATAAAGAGAATGCCAAATCCACTCTAGATTCCCACTAGAGAGCTTCGGCCATATATATTCTCAATTCCTCTTTAGAATCTCATGTTACAGAAGGGGAAAACTGAGATTCAGAGGGAATAGTGTTCTCTTAAAGCCGCGAGAGCATTTCAGTGATTGATAAAGATTAGACCCTTTTGCTCCCATCTCCTGCCCAGGATTCCCACGACCACCACCACCATGTTCACAAAGTTTTGTGCCTTCTCTGAGCCTTTGCTTGATGCCCCACTCTTCCCTATCCCCAGACAGGGCTGACAAAGAGGACGCTGGGTCCTGGTTACCGTTTGTGAGTCTTCTCCTCCAGATTTTCTGCACAGAAGGCCTTGACTTCATAATCCACACCACAGGCCTGTAAGAAGATGAGGTACACTGGGAAACAAGGTATGCCCCAGGCTATAGGTACAAGGATCCCTCCCATGTGTGAAGAACTGGGAACTGGGGCAGGAAAGGAAAGCCCAAAGAACCCAGAACCTAGGTCAAGAGAACTGGGTTCCAGTCCAACATGTGACCTCAGGCAAATCACTCTTGGAGATTCAGTGTTCTCAATTTGTAAAGATTAGATCATCTCTGAGATCCCTTCTAGGTTTGACATTCTATGTTCTAAGATTCCTTCCAGTTCTGACATCCTATGTTTAATAAAAAGAATTCCCATCCTTTTAACCCAGGCCCCTCACAGGGTTAACTCTGAGCAGGCCATTTTCACATGGACAATTCTACCCCTTGGAGAACTTAGGGCTCACCCAGGGTGATAACATTCTTACTGTCTAACTTCATTCTGCTGTATTAGACACAGAAATTTCCTGAAACAAATTTCAGGCTACAAAAATCAGCTCTAACGTGCTGGAAAATATAGAAGCTGTCTCATCACCCCTAGGAGATAAGAGGGTTGGTAGTTATTTGACAGATGAAGAAAGTGACAGACCAGAAGGTGGGGGGGAAAAGACATTGCTTTCCTTTATTCCCAGGGACTGAAGAAGCCAAACACTTAAGATCAAGTTATAGAACCACAGAATGTCAGAGCTAGGAGGAACCCTAAAACACAAAACATCTGAATTGGGAGACGTTAAGGCATCGAATGTTGAAACAAAGAGCACAGAATGTCATAGCCAGAAGGGACCTTAGGCCATAGAGTGTCAAATACAAGGGACCTTAGGGCACAAAATGTTACACCTGGAAAACACAGAAGGTTAGAACTTGAGGGGAACTTAGAGGTCATCTAGCATGACCTCTTCATTTCACAAGTGAAGAAACTGAGGCCTGGGAGAAGAGAGGTGACTTGTCCAAGGTCACCCAATTAGAAGCAGGTTCCTTTTCATCTGCAAATGCATGCTACTCTTGGTTCTCCAAAGGGAGGGGGTGGGAGGAAGGAGAACAATGGCCGAAATAATCCAAACTACTTGATAAATCAAAATGAAACCAGGTCTACTTAACTTTGGAATGGATTATAATCATTTTTGGTTATGCATATCCTGATTTTGTCAGGCTTGGTTGGGCTCTACCAGGATGAATCTGCCTTTCCCAACCACTCCTTGGCAGATACATATGTTGAAGACTTTCTCTCTTCCTTCCCTCTAGATCCCTGCAAATACCTGGCCTGCCAACCTTCAAGGCTCAAGAAGTCTTCCCTGACCACCTCAATCCACATGATTTCCACCCTCTTCTGTACCACAATTATAGGGCCGGCTCTTCTGCAACATCTCCAACAAAGAATCACCCCCCCCCATTCCATTTCTGCTTAAAGATCCTCCCTCCCTTCCCCCGTCCCAGTGATGAGAAGCTTACCTTCTTCTCAAACAGCCCAATCCCTTTTGTAGGCAGCTCAGATCATGTGAAAGTTTTTCCTCATATGTAGCCAATATCTGCCCCACACACACCCCATCCCACCTCCTTCCTTCCTCCACTGTTCTTACTGTTTTTCCCACCACCATCCCCACCCATCCCCCCCCCCCTCCTGGGGCAGAGTGAGATAAATCTTTCTCTTCCCTGGGCTAGTCCTTCCAAGTCTCTACACATCCCACATGCCCCTCAGCTAAACATCCCCAGCTCCTTGAATTGCAGTTCCTGTGAAATAGCCTCCAGACCCCTCACCATCCTGATTGGCCCAGCCTAGACATACTTGGTTTATCAGCAGCCTTCCTCACCCAGAACTGAACACAATGCTCCAAGCATGCTCTGGGCAGCACAGAAGGCAATGGGGCCGTCACTCCCTCTAGATACCATAAGGCACTTCCTCTCCCTCCGGACACCAGATCCCTATTCCTCTAGCCAGCATCCTATCCTCTGGGGTTTGTTGTTAGTTTTTTTTTGGCGGGGGGTGGGGGGGTGTTTTATTTTGTTTTTGGCTTCACTTTGCTGACTCATGTCGAGTATGGAAGCCCATGAAAAGCCTCAGGTCTTTTTCACGTGAACTTCTGTCTACTCATGCCTGACTGAGCTTTTCCTTGGGCAACTGCTTTTAACATAACGAATGTAATCAAGAAAGCATTTTGTAAATGTTTCACAGAATGGTGGGGGCAGAAAATGTTTTAGAGTTCATCCACTTCCTAAAATCCTAGAAGTTCTGTGCCTGAAAGGTTCAGAAAGACCACTGAACTGCTGAGTATCTGAACAGAAAATCTCTCCATCTTCCCCCAAAGTGCTCAATCCAGCCTCTACTCACAACCCTCCAGTGATGAGGAGCTCACTACCTACTGAGTTAGTTCTATTGCTACCTTGAATTTCACTTCACTACACCCTGACACTTCATATTTCACCCTCACAAAGGTCTTGGGGGCTGCCTAAACTACTCCCACCCTTTTCTGCCTGGATATGGTCATGTCACTTCCCATCAGACCCTTGGGGGAGACGATCAAGAACTCCAGTCCTAGAGGCAATGAGTAAAACTAGACTCACCTTCCCAGTGTCCTCAGGCCCTGGCTGCAGTGTCACTGAGCAGGGCAAATTTGGAGGAATCTGCAGAGAAAAGAGCTCAGGGTTAGCAAAGGCTTAAAAGTACAAGCTCCCCTGCCAGACCTGGGTTTGACCAGTTTCTCTCCGAAGGCGAGAGCCGTGTCTCTCCCTCCATCCAGGTACTTTCTGCAAGAAGGGACAACATATAGTATCTGTCCTCCATCAGACCAGGACACTGTGGTTCACTCCACACTGCCCCAAACCAGGACCAGACAGACTGGGGAAAGGCTTTGTGGTCTTGAGCAGAGATGATGGTGGTGGTGGTGAGGATGGTGACAGCGCTGTCCCTTCCCACCCTCTCATCCCCACAGTCCCACTGAGCCGAATAAGGCACATTCTCACCACTATGGGAGGTGGCCCATGAAGTGTCTGTATAGCTGGGTCCCAGGAGGGAGCTGTTCCCCAGGAGGTGCCAGCTTCCACCCAGTGCAGCAGGAGGAAAGGTGTTGATGACCCTTGGGCTAATTTTAGGCAGTAGTTGCTGAACTCTCACAGAGCTGAATTTCCTCCTCCTTTCCCCCCATTCTCCCCTCTCCCACAGGACCCTTCAATCAGGCTATGAATTAGAGAGGTGTCAGTTCTAGGCTGGTCTGAGCTTGGACAGGATTATACCCATAAAACCTTTCTGGCTCCACCTGAGATTCCATGTGTGAACCTGGACCTGCCTTTTGCCCCCTAATGCCTAGTTTCTTCATCTATAAAATGTGGATGGTCTACTCAGTCTCTAAGATTCCTCCTAACTCACATAGTATATGCTCTTAGGGACCCTTGTAAGCTGAGACACTGTGGACCATCTTTGAAGGTCCCTTCCAATCCTAACATTCTATTGTCTATCTGGGGGTAGGGAACGTATGGCCTTAAAGCCACATGTGGCCCTCTAGGTTCTCAAGTGTGGCCCTCAAGGGTACTTGAGGACCTAGAGGGCCACATGTGGCCTCAAGGCTGCAGGTTTCCCAAACCTGGATGCTCTAAGGTTCTGAGCATCAGTGAAACAAGAGCATGGCCTAAATGACCTCTTCTTTCCTCTCTAGCTGTAAATCCATAGATTTATCCATAGATATCCAATTCTGTAGACCATAGTCCTAGGATCATGGGTAAGTTGCCTTGTCTTCTTGGGACTTTTGTTTCCTCTTCTGTAGAATGAGAGTTGGACTGGACCATTTTAGAGGTCCCTTCTCTAATCTATGGCCTGAATCTGTTTCTGAGCACGTAGCACAAGATCGTTAGCTTTTAGGGCTGTCGCATCAACCGCACTGTTGACTCATCTTGAGTTTGTGGCCAACGAAGAAAAGCCGCAGGGCTTTCTTACATGAACTGCTAGCAGTCCAGATATGCCTCCCCCTACCTATGTGGCCGACTTTCGTTTTATGCCTGTTTCATTTAGGTGGCTTCCAGCCAATCGAGATCTTTTTAGATTTCGATTCAGAGATCCAAATTGTTAACTGCTTCCTCCCAGTGTTACATTATCAGCAAATCTGCTCTGGGTTCCATCTTTCCCTTCACCCAGATCACTGAACAAAAATAGCGGCCAGCCCTGAGGCCAGTGAGGATGGAGCTCTGGAGCAGTTTCTGAAGTCTGCCCTCCTTAGGATCATGGGATTTAAAGTCAGAAGAGAGCTCAGAGATCATCGAGTTCAACATTTTAGGTCTTTATTTTACAGATGAAGTAAATGAGGTCTAGAGAAAGGATCTGGCCTCCGTTTGACTACACAGATAGGAACAGAACTGGAATTTGAACTCAGGTCATCTCAATTCAAATCCAGTGTTTCCTCCGTGTGCTCCTTTCCAATCCTCCTTGCTGACTGTGAATCATCCAGCCAGTTTTGCATCCTTCCCTCCTCTTCCCTCCTTTACCCTCACTTTCCTTACCAGCTCTATTCCTGGTTTTCTTTGAACTTTAGAATCATGTCCCCTCTATTGCTGGCTCATCCTGCAGTCCTTGGGGCCTCCTCACCCTGGAAAAGCCTACCATTCCTGTGGCTGGCTCACCCTGGTACTCACCTACTCAACCCAGGTGGGTTCACAAGGCCCACCTCCCCTTCTACCTGATCCACCTGAAGCCTCCATTTTGTAGATAGAGAGGCCCAGGCTAATTGAGGTTGCAGTGGATAGAGTGTCAAGCCTGGAGTAAGACTTATTTCCTGAATTCAAATCTGGCCTCAGACACTTACTAGCCATGTGACCCTGGGCACATCGCTTAACCCTCTTTGCCTCAGTTTCCTCATCTGTAAAATGAGCCAGAGAAGGAAATGGCAAACCAGTCCAATATGTGCCAAAATGGGATCCTGAAGAATCTGACACGCCTGAACAACAAAACCACCAGGCCAAGCTGTCTTCATTCCCCTCCCGGCCCCATCCTGACTTTCTCTGGCCTTTAAAACCATGCCCCTGGGCCAGGTACCTTTATTCCCTCCCTGCCCCTCTGTAGCTCCCTTTTATGCATCATCTTCCTTATTAGAACACAAGCTACTTAAATGTGTACGAACTAATGGTGCATCTGTGAGTCAACTGAGCAGGACCAGCAGAACAATTTATGTAGCAACAGCAATTCTGTACAGACAAATGACTTTGAAAGACTTACAAACCCTGATCTGACCAAGCACAATTGACTCAAGGATTCAAGATGAACCGTGACCTATCTCATAATAGAAAGGTGATGAATACAGATTAAGACATGGTTTTTGTACATAGCCAATGTAAGAATGTTTTACGTGACTATAAATGTTTGTTATAGGAGTTTTGTTTTTTCTTGCTTTCTCAGCTGGGGATGTGGGAGGGAAGAATGTGAATCTAAAAATAAAATTCAATTTTAAAAAATATAAACTCCTTGAGAGCAGGGAATATCTTTCTTTCTGCTTATATTTTTGTCCCCAACACTTATGATAGTGCCTAGCACATAATTAGTATTTAATGAATGCTTGCTTGTTTGCTTCCTTCCTTCCTTTCCTTCCTCTAACCCCTTCTCAACTACCACATCTCTCACCCACAACCCACCATCTCTCTCCCAAAGAGGACATATGTATGTAAACATCCAGCCCTCATTTTTCCATCTTGCTTAACCAGTTAATAAACAAGCATGTACCTGGAATTGTGCCAAGTCATAGAGATGAAATAGTCCTTACCCTCAGGAACCTCACATTCTAATCAGGAAGACACATTTTAAGAAATTTTGTGGAATGCCTTGCTGAAATCTACACACATGATATCTAAGACATTTCTGTGATCTACCAGTCTAGTAACCCTATGTCAAAACAAGAAATGTGGTTAGTTTGGCATAATCTGTTCTTGAGGAAACCATGTTGTTGTCTCTTGGTAATCAGTGCTTTTCTTTCCAAATGCTTAAATGAAAGAGGTAGCTTTCCAAGTATTAGTAACAGTCAAAAAATAGCAACAGCTAAAGCTGGACAGCTCCTCACCGCAGTGACCCTGTAATTTCTTATACCAATTCATTTAAGGAAGACAGAGTCCAGATCTGAAACTAGACTTTAATGGGCTGGGTAGTGTCAATGATGGACAACTTCCTGGAGACAGTAAAATCCAGAAAGGAATCTTTGGGGCTGGGAGAGAACCCAGGGATCCCTCACCTCAAAGGTGAAGGGGTAGGCATGCTCTCCCAGTTTCCTGATGAGCCGTTCTTGGAGCCGAGTGAGAGGCCTGTCTTCAGGGGCAGGTGGGAAGGACTGGATGTTGGCCACAAATAGGTCCTTGCGGAAGGTCAGGCCCAGCACATCCAGGTCCTCCCGGCCATAGCGGAAGGCGCAGGTCAAGGTCACGTACACTGTGGGAGGAAAGGAAAATCAGAAAGTCAGAAAGTGAGCGGGTCCCCTCAGGTAGCAGCAATTACATCTCCATGAATGCCCTGGGCCCATCCCCGGGAAGCCAGACTACAGCAAGATATCCAGCAAAGAGGGCCCAAGCCCTGTAACATCCTAAGGGTGGCCACCTTCTCTACCGGGAGGCTAGGTGTGAGAGGCAAGGTGACCATGTCCTACTATTCCTTTCCCAAAAAAGAGGAAGCAGCTAAAGCCTCATTGTACCTATTGGGAAGGGAGAAGAAAGAAAAGGGTCCCCATAATATCCTACATATTAGACCTTGAGGTCTTTTTTCTCCTACTAGAAAATTAGCCTGAGATGACAGGGACAGGGGAGTTCAGGAAGTCTTAGGGGTGGAAAGTATCTTAGCTCAAGGAGCTTGGTAGAGAATAGAAGAGACTGGAGGTACTGGGAGGGAAAGAAGTAAGAGGGGCTTGAGGGATTTAGAGGGACCTGTCTAATCTGGAGAAGGCTAATAGGACTTTCCTGAGACCAGGCAGCTGAAAGAGGGTGATGTATACAGGAGGTGATGTGGGTTCCAGGATGGAAAGATTAGGGAGGCCAGAATTTAGAGAAGCCTTCCTTCTTCAGCCCCTTCCTCCCATCATACCCCCAGCCCCATGCTACATCTTGGCTTAGGGGAGCTCGATAGGGCTAAAGGAAACCGAGAAAGGCTTAAAGAAAATTCAGAAAGCATGAGGGTGCTGTGGAGCCCAGAAAGGAGAATACTGACTAAGTTGAGGACCTACTGGGAGATTTGTCTAGATCAAGGAGTGCTGCTCTGAGTAGAGCTAGGTAAAGCTAGGGAAGGCTAGAGGAGGCCAGAGAAGCCTGGAGGAAGATAAGGCTGGGGGACACTGCTGGTACAGCGGGGCCCAGTGAAAGAGGTTATTGGGAGACGTCTGGGAGGGTTTAGGGAAGCTACTACTACTACTACTACTACTACTACAATAACAACAATAATCCTTCAGATTTATATAGTACTTTAGTGTACAGATGTACTTTACTACAGTGTTTTACATAGGCCATCTCATTTGGTTCTGCACAACAACCCTGTGAGGTAGGAGCTATTAATATCCCCATTTTACAGATGAGGAAGCCGAGGCTTATCTACACAGAGAGAAGTCGAGGAGGGTCTGAGTTCCAGAACCTCAATGAAGGGTTACAAGCTAACAAAGGCTGGGGGGCCCTTAAGGGCTGCCTAAAGCTAGAGAACGGGCATGAGCTTGGGAGGCTTGAGGCTAGAAGAAGCTAGAAGATTCTGGGGGAGTCCCTAGGAAATAAGGAAGTTGGTAAGGGCTAGTAGGTTGAAGTACAAGGGGATTAGCTAGCCTGGAGAAGAATGGGAAGGGCATCTGAGGTCAGGGGTCTTGGTAGGGTTTAAAGGAAATTAGTGAGACTGGGAGTCTTTCTCAGGGAGGGCTAAGGGAATGGGCAGAGGCTGGTCTGGTCTTGGCTGAGGTTGAATGAGGGAGGCTGAGAAAAGCTAGAGTGAAAGACGAGAGGGGAGGATAGGTTGGTCCAAGGGAGATAAGGCTACAATAGGCAAGGATAAGGACTGTTTTCTCCCTCATTTTGGGGCTGGATGAGAGGAAGGGAGGTCAAGGATCGGGGAGAACAGAGGGGGAAAGGAATTGGGACAGATAATCAATACTGAGGTCCCCTTGAGACAGAGGAGGAGAATGTGAGGGGGTTAGGAGTGGGGCTGGACCGAAGAATGAATGGAGAAAGAGACAAGAATCCCCATAGAAGAGGTTTGGGAAGAAGGGCAGGGCAGGAGACTCACCTCTCCTCTCCTTGAGGTACTCAGGATCCACCAGAACCACTCCATCTAAGAGAAATAACACAGTGAAGAGGGAAGACCCAAGTGCTCCCTAAACCTCTAACTCTACCCTGTAACCCAAACCTACTAACTAGACTACATGCACAACATTTCAAATCTGAATCCACCATCCAAAAATCCAATCTCACCATCCCCAATCTGAACTCACCCAAACTCCAATCCCATATCCTCATCTTGAATTCATCAGCCCAGGCTGCATCTAAGAAACAGACTCTAGACCCCAATCTCCCTCTAACCCAACCCCAAATTCACACAATGAAAACTCCTTGAGGTTGAAGACTTAATTTTTGTCTCTGTATCCCTAGCACCTAGCCTGGTATACAGCTGTGAATTAATTCATACATGTTGAGTTAGATTGATAACTAATCCAACCCCACATTTGCCATTACCACCCTGAACATAGCAATCCAATCCTGGGCCCAAAACCCATTAACCTAATGATGAACTCTCACCAATACTACAATAACCATACCTTCACCTATCCATCAACCCTCCCTTAAATTCCAATCCCACCAATCCTGCTCCCAATCACAAACCCATCTCCTCAACCCCATCCTATACCCACCATCCCTGTTAAAAACCCCAATCTCACCAACATCACCATGAACTCACCAATCCTAACCCAAATGCCAACCCCATAAACCTACCCCATTGCCAAACACATCATCATCCCCACAATGAACCCAAACCCATACCAAACACCTCATCCCTATTCTAAACTTCAAATCTTTATCTACCAATTCATCCTCTCATCTCAAATCTCTAACTCTATACTGAATCCCGATCTCTGAATCTGCTACCCTTACCCTGAAGCTATGAGAATTCCAGAATGCTAGAGCTGGGAGGGAACTGAAGAGATCACCTAGTGAAGCTCTACCTTGTGTTAGAGCTGCTGATGGCAAGACCTGGGACTCAAACCCAGGACTTGGGGTTGTTTTCTATACTTCTTTCCAATCCTACCCTGAAAACTATACCCCCCAAGCCCACCAACTCTACCCTGGATCAGTAAACCCTACCTTGACCCTGTTGGCACCCCTCAAGGGCCACCCTGGATGAAACCTCCTCCAGAAAGTCTCCCAAGGTTTCTCTTCTCCAATAACCGCAAGCAGTCTCTTCCTTGGGCTTTCATAGGACTCCACAGTGCTCTTTACGTGTCTGTCCTTTTCTGATTCACATTCTATTTTTCTGTCTGTGTATTATCTCCCCCACCAGATGGTTTCTCATTTATCTCAGCATGTGCCCCAGCACTGAGCATAGGACCATGCATAGAGCAGATGTTTAGTGAATGTTTGTTGGGTGAATGAATGAGTGAGCAAATGGACCATGAACCTACGGGCCTGACTCCCATCCTCTCAGCCCACCCCAAGTCCAGCCCTGGAGCTGGCTGCCTGGAGCATCCTTAAACACTCAGAGAGGTCCATCATGGGTGGCCCTGCCTCCTGCCCTACTGCCTCTGAATGGACAAGACCCTTTCTTCTAACTGGCTGAGTTCCCCGTCCTGGTGCCAAAACCCCAAGCCTCCCTTAGTGCCCTCCCCAGATACCACAATGCCAGAGCCAAGAGAACCCATGAGAGAAAGGAGAGTGGGAGTCTCTGGAGGGAAGACTGCTGTTCTCCATTAATCCCACAGTCTGATTTCTTTTGCTCCCTGGGCTGAGTCAATCTCCCCAGCTAATGCATCCCAGCGAGCTCTAGGGCTTCTGAAATGGGTGCACTTTAGAATCACAGAACATGAAATGATAGAGAGACATCAGAATATATATAGGACAAGGGAGCATCAGAGTTGGAAGGGACCACATTAATAAGAGCTGACATTCCAAGGGGGCTTGGAAGCTTACAACGCATGGAACACCCATTACCTCGTTTGAGCCTCACAATGACCCCTGGGAAGCAGGTACTACAGATATTAACACCCCCGTTTTACAGCAGAGGGACCCATGGCTCAGAGGGATCAAATGACTGGCCCTATGTCACATAAAGGTGAGATCTGAACCCAGGTCCTCCTGACTACAAGGTCTGCTACACCACAATCAACAGCAGCTGATCTGTCAGGGCTAGAAGCGACCTCAGAAAGTCAGAGTTGAGAGGGAGGGGGCCTTAAAGCAAAAGACACAAAGTTTCAGGGCTGGACCTTAAGAGATCATCTAGTTCCATGCTCTCAATTTACAGATGGGGAAACCGAGGCCCAGAAAAGGGAAAAGCCTTGTCCAAGGTCACACAACTAATAAAGATCAGAGCTGGTCTCAGGATCCCCAGGCCAGCTGCCTTTCTTTCTCTTGCTGGGGAGAGAAATTAGAGAATGAAAAGCGTTTGCAAATGTATAATCAGCAGGATTTGTAATTAAATATGTTTCCAAAACATCCCCAGGGACAGAAGATAATACAGCAGCAAAGTCCCCCTCCTCCCCTTTGTCTCCCATCTCTGTCTCCCTTTTCTCTGTATATCACTCTATCTTTTCTCTCTTGTCTCTAACAGATTTGTGTATGTGCGTGTGTGTGTGTGTGTGTGTGTGTGTGTGTGGGGAGAGAGAGAGAGAGAAAGAGAGAGAAGAGAAAAGAAAGAAGAGAAAGACAGAGAGAAGGAAGAAGAGGACAAAAGAGAGAGAAGGGGGAGAGAGAAAGGAGAGGAGGAGAGAGAAAAAGAAAGAAGGGAGAAGGAGAGAAAGAAACAGAAGGAAAGAAAAAAGGAGAGGGAAGGGAAGGGGTGAGGGGAAGGGAGGGAGGGAGAAAGAAGGAGAGAGAGGAGGAGAGAGAAAGAAGAGAGAAGAGAAAGAAACAAAGAGAGAAAGAAAAAAGGAAAGAAAAGGGGAGAAACAGAGAGAGGGAGGGGTTGAGAGAGAGAGAGAGAGAATCTATCTTCATTTCTTGCTTCACTTTTCAGTCTCTCTCCTTCTGTCCTCTCCCTGTCTCCATCTTTCTTTTTGTAACATGTCTTTTCCTTCTCTCCTCATCTACATCTCCCTCCATCTTTTTTGTCTAAAGCTGCAACTAAGTATATCAACAACACTCTTATAAAAATATTAAATACAAACCTCCTGTCTAAACCTGTGTCTCTCAATGCACATATCCCATCTCTTTCTCCCTCAGTGTCTCTGTTATGGACCCTCAGAGATGAAAGGAATCTTATAGACAAAAGGATCTTAGAGCTAGAGCCAGAAGCAAGGCCGTGCTGTCTAGTCTCCTGATTCTACAGATGGGGACACTGATAGCTAGGGGGGTTAAGTGATTTGCTTAAGGTTCCACAGGTAGCAAGCATCAGAGGAAAGGCTATGCTTTGTCATATGCTTTAGTGACAAAATCACTTCTCCATCTCTCCCCTTTGACCTTTACTCACATATCCTCCATCGTGCTCTCCCCAGTCTGGTTCCTGGATTTCATTACATGAGTATGCCTTCTCTTTTTAAAAAATTAATTTTATTTTTAATTTATGGAATAAAACAAACATTTCTATGACAGTAAAATAAAAAAGATGATTGCACTTGAGTATGCTTTCTTAATATACTACTATATGCTACTCTCTCTGCCCCTCCCCCCTTTTATCTACCCTATTTCTTTTCAATAAGGTATGCCTATTCAGAGCCATGGTTCAGTCATGTGGTTTGGCCTACCAAGTCTTAATGAAGTCAAATTTGACCCCTTCCATTAGGACTCCTACCTCCTCTTTGTTTGTTACTATTATTATTAGAAGTAGAGGCCTATACCAAGATGGCAGCTGTGGGAATGCAGAAGGAAATGAATGCAAGAGATGGCGTGGAGACACAAATATTGTACAGCACTGCAGATGAAGAGGTCTGGAAAAGGGAAGTGTCAGAGATCACCCTGAGGTTAGCAACATGGGAGATAAGTATAATACAGTGGTGAAAAAGAACACTGGCTTTGCAGAGGACCTGAGTTCAAATACTATCCCTCATGCTTACTAGAGTGAGCAGATCACAACCTTCCAGGCCCTCACTGATAAGATGAGCAGGTTGGACTAGATGGCCTCTGAGGTCTCTTTCCCGTAATCCTATGACTTCAATCCCGGTTCTCTGACTCCAGAGCCAGTGTCTTTGCCACTGGACCTTACTGCTGCTCATCTGGTTCGATCCCCATCCCCATTTTATAGTGCAAGAAATTAACTCAGAGAACGGGAATATTTTGCCCAAGGCTGTATGGCAAGTCAGGGACGGAACCTGGGTCTGGCTGGAGGCTCTTTCTACCATACTGCACTTAGGGTTAGTCTACTGTCATGAATCTCATAGCACATGCCTCCAGAAAGTCTTTTCTGACCTCAATCCTCCCTACTGCTGCACAGTACCCTTCTTCTCTTCCCACATTGGCCTCAGCCTAGCTGGTGGCCAGTGGAGTCCCTAACCTGTGTATGGAGGCCCAACAAAACTCTAAGGATGAATACATGCTGCCCTTGACCCTCATCTTTCTGGAAGCAGTTCCTTCCTCCCAAGTTTCTCAGCCTCAAGTCTCCAGCCCTCAAATACCCCAACCAACAGGAATTTACCGACGGGATCGACGATATCGATGTGGTCCACAAAGTCTCTCTTTCCCAGGTAGACTGTGAGCTAGGCAAGAAAGACAATGAGACAGTTAGAGGGTGTGGGCCAAGAAGCCAGACACTCTGGTCAGCTTCTAATGCGGGTCCTTGGCAAAATCCTAAACCAATTCTAGAATCCCTTTGATTTACAGGATTTAGAGCTGAAAAGAACCTTGGAGATCACCAAGGCCAACTCCCTCATTTTACAGGGGAAGAAGACCCTCCCAAAGTCACAGGAGCAGCCAGCAGCAAAGCTAGGACTCAATTCCAGGTCCTTAGACTCCAGAATCATGGCTCTTTCTGGATCTTCTAGCCTATCCTGCTTCCTTCCTTCTCCCCTAATCCTACTGACAACCCCTACCCTCATTATCCCTCTCCCAAGACTATAAGTGGGACAACTGTAGACTAGCAAGCAGAGTAAATCCCCAGAAAATAGGGAAAGGAGTTAGATGGGAACTCTGAAGGGCAGAACATCTGGGGATGGAGCTTCCAAAAATTGAGTGTATCTATTCCTTGAGGCCCTGGGGTCAAGCTCTTAAATCTCCTCCTGACCAGAGCGTCCTAAAGGTGACTCCCTCTCAGACTTAGGCAGTGGGGAGCTGTAGGAGCTTGGGGATGGGGGGAGGGAGGCAAATGCTACAAATCTGGGCTAGATTCATTTTTCTATTGGTTATCTAGACTTAAGAAAGTGATAAAGAAAATGTTACCAAAACAGGTTATACTTAAAAGTGTGTTGTGGCTATATTTTTTCCCCCCCAGAGAACTAGCTGTTAAGGATTTGTTGATACAACCCCGGACTGGAGACTCCCTGAGGGCAGGGGATATAACTCCCTCTACCAGCTCTAGTCTACCTTTTTTCTTAGATGGCTCACTAATTATGTAGATTTGTATCTGGGTCATAGGGATCAGGTAGAAGCTAAGGGTGGTGGGGAGGGAGATAGGGAAGGGAAGGGGGTAAATAATTATGATAATTATGTTATTATTCAGTGAGGAAGAAGAAGCAAGGGGTGACTTTGATATATGGTACTCACCTTCCCATTTGGACTTGCCTTTTTGAAAACTCTGTAAGAAAGGAAAAAAGAGAAAGGCGATATGTTAGCAGGGCCTGAGATGAAGGAAGTGAAGGGCAGCCCTGCCTACCTGCAGGAACGAGAAGAGGGGGTTGGGGGTTTGTAGAGAAGTCATATAGGTAGCTGGGTGGCCCAATGAATTAAGTGCTATTCCTGGAATCAGAAGTACCTGAGATCAAATCTTGCCTCAGACACTGTAACCCCAGCGGCAGAAGCTTAACCACTCTGAAACTCAGTTTCCTCATCTGACAAATAGGGATATTAATAGCACCTATATCCCCAGGGTCGTAATGAGAGTAAAATAAGAGAATATTTGTAAAGTTGTCTGAAATTAAATAGAATTGCTTAAATCACTTATAAATTTTGCTAATAATCATTTGTTTTTTCTTTTGTTTCATTTTATCTTTTTAATTAACAAAAATCTATTTTCTCTTACCTCCTCCACTACAGAAAAACAAAAAAATTCTTGTAACAAATATGCATAGTCAAGCTAAACAGACTGTCCAGGAGTCATTTGCAATCATTCCCCTCGCTAGAGAACTGCCTCTAAATTTGACAAGAAAAGTAAACTGAGGTCAAAAGAGGTGGAGCGATCACACAGCAGGTAGGCCCACCCTTAGCCTCCTGCCTCCTAGGTCCGGGCTCTTTCTACCGAACAGCACTAAAGGCCTTCTTCCCTCCCACTCCCCCTCCCCACAGTAAAGGTCCTTTTTGCCTCCTGCTTCAGGCACAGGGCCCAGTTCATATCATGAACTGAACAGATGTTTGTTGAACCGGATTGAATAGAGTGATGAAACGCAGATTAAAACAACTGAGGTTTCATCTCACACCCAGCAAACTGGCAGAGATGATGAAGGACAGAAATAGACAATGCTGGAGGGGAATGCGAGAAAATGGGAACATGAATATGCTGTGGGAGGAGCAGTGAACTGGTCAGACCATTCTGAAAACAACTTGGAATTATTTGAGAAGTCCCTCCAAGGTTTTATACCCCTGGGCCTGACCATCCCACCACTGGGCAGAAACCCAAGCCAGTCGAAGACAGAAAGAAGTTTCTTAATCTACCAGGATACACACAGAGACACTTTTTGTAGTAGTAACAAAAAGAAAACACACTTGACTGCCCATCAACTAAGAAATGGCTCTGAACAAATCATGGTGCCTGAATATAATGGAATAACATTGAATGGTGAGCGGCTACAAATAGGGGAAACTCAAAAACAAGGAAAGATTTGTATGAGCTGGCATAGGGAGAAGAAAGCAGGGCTTGGAGAACAATATGTACACTAATAACAATAGTAATAGTAACTAGAATTTATGTAGTACTTGGAAGTTTACAAAGTACTTCTATGTGTATTATCCAGTTTGATCTTCAATGACAACCCTGTGGGGCAGCAGCTGTCATTACCCCCATTTTACAGATGAGGACACCAAGACTGAGAGGATCACAGAACTAAGAAAGTATTGGAGGCAGCATTTGAATTCAAGTCTTCCTGGGTCCAAGTCCACTGCACCACGTGCACTGCACTGTATATGCTTCTTCCATATACAGTAATGTACCTGAAAACACTAGCAGCAATCCAAGAGGACTGAGCTTAAACACAATAACCAATCTTGGTCTTAGAGAACAGATGTTGCCAGACCCATTTCACCCCTCTCAGCAGAAGCCATGGACTAGAGCTGAAGAAAGTTGCTTATGCTATCAGACTAGGTTTTGTTTGTTTGATTACAGATGACTTTGTTTCACTATTCTTCTTCCTTACAAGGAAGGGAATTGGCTGGGGGGCTATACTAGGAAATGAGAGGGAGAGAGAGAGAGAGAAAGAGGGGGGGAGAGGGAGAAAGAGAGAAAGAGAGAGAAGAAGAGAGAGAGAGAGAGAGAAGCTCGCACACCCACTAGTTAGGGAGAGAGGGACAGGGAAGGAGAGGGAGAGGAAAGGAGAGAGGGAGAGGGGGAGAGAGAGAGGGAGAGAGGGAGAGAGAAAGAAGAGAGAGGAGAGAGAGAAGCTCGCACACCCACTGGTTGTTTCTTGTCTTGGATTTCTCCTCCGTATGATTCCAGAAAAGCCCTGATGTCACCAGAGAAACATTTGAGTGACATTAAACTCCAGAAGCCCACGCAATGTACAAGCCTCCAGTTTCTTAAGTTTCATGCCATCACCGGCTCTGGGGGTAGAAAGGAAGCTCAGAGCTACATCTCAGCTCACCTCCCACTCGGTGCAGGAATCCCCTGGGCAGCCTGCTTGGACAACTCCAATAAGAGGGAGCTCCTCATTTCCTTCAAGTGGCTTGCTAGAACAGCCTTTCCATCCTTCTGAGCAGAAACAGGACTTTCTGAGAATGCCCTCTCCCTCCCATTTCTACTCCCTGGGACCAAAAAGAACAAGCCTAACTAACTCTTCTTCTGCAAGGCCACCCTTCAGATACTCTCTGATGCCCTCTATTAATTACTTACAATTTAGGCTTGTTTACACATGTTGTTTTCTCCTTTATGAGATTCTGAGCTCCCTGAGAAAGGCCGTATTTTGCCTCTTTTTGTATCCCCAGCACTTAGCACAGCGCCTGGCACACAGAGGCTTAATAAATGTAGATCAATTGATTAAAAACAGCTCTCATGTATGTATCTGTGTGTGCTCCACCCTTCCCCCTGGCCCCAGGCCTAGTCTTTTCTTCTCCAGACTAACATCCCCAGCCCTTTCACCCATCTTCCTATGGGTGGCAGGTCTCCAATCCCATAGCCCCACCCTGATCTCCCTCCTCCCACTAGGCTGCAGTCTGTCATTGTCCTTCCTAAAATGTGGCCGTGGAGCTGACCCTCCAGATGAGCCCTGACACAGACACAGGACAATGAACTGATGCCTCCCTTGTTCTGGGCACTAGGATTTTTATTCATTCAGCCGAGGATAAGATTAGCTTTTGTTCTGTCAACGCCCCACTTTTACTCGAGGTAAGTGCAAATGCAATCCACTAACACCCCTCGGATATTTTTCACACAAACTGCTATCTAGCCATCCCTCCTACCATAGACTCAGGGAATTAACTTTTCAAATTACTCCAATTCAGTCAGCCAGTCAGTCAATAAGTATTTATTAAGCACCTATTATGTGTCACTGTGCTAAGCATTAGAGATATGAAGAAAGGCATAAGACAGTCTCTGCCCTCCAGGAGTTCACAATGCAATGAGAGAGAAAGCATGCAAACATGTACAAACAAGATCTATACGAGACTGATACGAGACAGCCAACAGAAGGAAGGCACTAGAATTAAGAGGGATTGGGATAGGCTTCCTGTAGAAGGTGGGATTTTAGCTGGGAAGGAAGTCGAGGAGGCCAGGGAGCAGAGATGAGGAAGGAGAACATTCCTGGAATGGAATCCTCTTCCCCCACGCTCCACTGGCCCTGATCAGCTAGCTGCCTTTGAGAAAAGGAGCTTTACCAAACTAGAATGGGCTGTCTTGTGAGATCCTGGTCACTAGAGATCTTCAACCAGAGAGGGAAGGAAGGGAAGGTAACAAGCATGTATTAAGTGCCTACTATGTGCCAGGCACTGTGCTAAGAGATTTACAAATGTTATCTCATTCAATCCTCACAACAACCCTTGAAGGTAGTGCTATTATTACCCCCATTTTAGAGTTAAAGAAACTAAGGCAGATGGAAGTTAAGTAACAGAGTCACCCAGTTAGTAGTAAGTGTCAGAGGCAGAATTTGAACTCAGTTCTTCCAGATTCCAGGCCCAGCACTGTATCCACTGCACCATCTTGTTTGTACATGTTTGCATGCTTTCTCCCTCATTGCATTGTGAACTCCTGGAGGGCAGAGACTGTTTTATGCCTTTCTTCATATCTCCAGTACTTCGCACAATGCCTGGCACATAGTAGGTGCTTAATAAATGCTTACTGACTGAATTGGAGTAATTTGCAAAGTTAACTCCATGAAGTCCATGGTAGGAGAGAGGACTAGATAGCAGTTTGTGTGAAAAATATCCAAGGAGTATTGTGTATGTATGTGTATACATATATATATGTGCATATATATACATATATATACACACACGTGTATATGTGTGTATACACCTATGTAGGTGCATGTGTATATATACACATATATGCACATTATGTGTATGTGTATATACAGAAAAAAGAAGTCTGTCATGTACAGAGCATCCTGAAAGGCCTAGCACAGTCTGAGCTTTAATAAGCTTAATGAACATATACCTGCATACCCAAATGGGGGTCACGAAGACTCAGACACAACTGAACAACTAGACAATAACCAAAACATACACACATACAAATGACTATGTGTATAAACATACACACATGGATGCATGTATACGTACATGTTCTATTCCTCCCCCTGCACCCCCAGCCCCATATGCTATTTAAGAGGGATCATTTTTTTCATTTGGTGAACACCACAGTTCCTTCCTCATATGTATATCTGTGATTTTGCAAACACATAAACAGACAAGCATGCACATGCACGAGCGCACACACTCACATACACACACACACACACACACAGAGTCCAGCAGGAGTTTACTGAGTGCTAACAATGTACTTAGTCTTAGCATTGGAATAGGATCCCTCCAAACCCCTGCACTGACTATTCCCGACATTCCAGGCCATCACCCCATCAGATTCTGAGTTTTCCCTTCCTCCCCTGCCTCTTCTTTCTCCATCCTTCCCTCCCCTCAAGATGCTCACATTGTACTGGGAGGCACGGCTGGGAACACAAACATGTCAATAGATCATTATACAAGAGAGGGAGCCAGGCTAACGAGGAGAGGGCCGAGTAAAGGGTTCCTGCTGGAGGCAATCCACGAACCTGGCTTGGAGGAAACCAGAAATTCCACAAGACCTAGGCAGGAAGAGCGCCCTGGTCCTGAGGGACAGTCTGGAAGAAGGGATAAAGGTGGGAGATGGATTGGCAAGCTCAGAACACGCCAGGCAGGAGACTCCGGGCCAAACACAAATGTAAAGGAACTGAAGAGAAGAGAGGATGGCACAGTGGATGGGGCACAGGACTTGAGAGTCAGAAAGTCATGGGTTCAAATCCTGCCTTAGACACTAGCTAGGGGTCTGGCCCTAGGCAAGTCACTTACCCTAAGCCTGTTTCCTCATCTATAAATAAGGGGTTGAATCTGATGCCTTTAATGACCCTTCCAGTTCTAAATCTACAATCCTAAGAAGAATGTGAAATAAGGTGAGAGAGGTGGTCTGCAGTCGGATATAATGAGAAACTGAGGAGCTCATATTTTATCCTAGAGGTAGAAGGGAGCTACTGCAGCTTCCTGAGCTGGAGTGGCATACTAATTAACACTAACAACAACAACAAAGGAATAGCATATACATATACACACACACACACAGAGACAGAGAGAGAGAGAGAAAGAGAGAGAGAGAGAGAGAGAAGGAGGGAGAGAGAGAAAGAGGGAGAAGGTGAGAGAGAGAGCACGCGCAAGCACTTCAGAGTTTGCATTATTATATTATTTTATCCTGACAATAGCCCTGGGAGGCAGATATTATCATCATCATCATTATTCTCATTTTACAGATGATGAAACTGAGCCACTGAGAGGAAAAGTTATTTGTCCAAGGTCACACGGCTAGTAAATGTCTGAAGCCACATTTGAACTCGGATCCTCCTGACTCCAGTGCTCTATCCACTGTGCTACCTAACTGGTTAGGTACAATCAGACATGTGCTTTAGATAGATAATTGTGGCAGTTATGTGAAAGGTGCATCAGAGAAAGGAAAACCAGGAAGTCAGAAATCTGCTGTAATAATATAAGTAAGAGGAGGCAGTTAGGTGGCCCAGTGGATAGAGCACCAGCCCTGGAGTCGGCCTCAGAGTTACTAGCTGTGTGACCTTGGGCAAGTCACTTGATCCCTACTGCTTCCAAAAAAATAAAACTGAAAAAAAAAAATAATCCAAACAAGAGGCGATGAAGGCCAGAACAAAGGTGGTAGGCGTGTGAGTGGAAAGAAAGAGACAGAGTCTAGAGATATTATGAAAGGTAAGTAAGATGAACCAACGCCAGACGCCGAATCTTCCCAGACGCACCTGAGCCAGGACGAGCAAACGCCCAACCACATGCGTCACGCTGACATGCACACATACATGCATCCACACATACCCCCAATGAACACGTGGACAAGCATGCGTGTACGACATACCCATACGGAGGCGGCATACTGCCAAGGACATGGGATCTGGAGTCAGAAGGCGGGTTTCACGTCCCAGCTCTTCCGGTTACAAGCTGGGCGAGCCGCCTTCCCTCTCAGGGACTCAGTTTCCTCCTCTGCAAAAGGACAGGGTTGTGCTAAATGCTATGGTGCCTTGCACAGACAAGGCGACCATGAAAATGCTTCTTAAATCAACCTGAATCTCTGGGGGCTCATCCAGCTGTAAAGCAAAGAAGCCTTGGAACTCACAGGGGAAGAACGCCGGAGACACTAGAAATTGCTTTGGATGCTTGGTGCCCAGCATAGTGCAGTGGACAGAATGCCGGGCTCAGACCCAGGAAAACTGGGTCCGGAGTTCTGGGTTCAAGTCCTGGCCCTGCCACTTTGCTAGCTTTGCTGAAATTGAGCAAACCCCTTTCCCTCCCTGGGCTGCAGGCTCCCAGTTGTAAATTGAGGAGGTTGGAAGAGATGATGTCTAAGGTTCATTTCCAGTCCTAAATTCTAAGCATGATTCCTATACATAAGCACATATTGCCTGTAGTAGAAAGCTGCCTTTCAAGTAAGGAAGACCTGGGTACATGCTGGCTGTATGACCCTGGACAAGTCCCTTACCTTCTCTCGGCCTCAGTTTTGTCATTTGTTGAATGAGAGGACTGCACTACACGTCCAAGTCCCTTCTGGTTCTGACATTCTTGGAATGTAAGGATCAATGGAATGGATAGATTACCATTCAAACGAGGTTTGAATGAGCCAATACCAATCTGCCTTGTTAGAAAGAGTATCCTCACCAGCATATCCTTACCCCAGTGAAACCACAGGCCCAAAACATACCACAAAGCACATACACACATACATATACATACATATGTTCACTCATAATACACATGTGTACATATAGGTGCCTTCTCGAGATATGCAGGTATACAGGCACCCACATGCACAACACATGGGAATTAAGAAGGCTAGCAGGGTGGGGGACAGGAGATCTCTATGTTAGAGACAGAATATAGCCTCTCCCCCCAGAACAATCTAGGTATTGCTGTCTCTACATAAATATTTATTAATATCCTGTTTATGGTGTGAAAATGCCCTGGCGGGGTAGGCTGGTGAGATTGTCACTAAAAGTGAGAAACAAATAAAGGACATGTGATTCCCTCAGGAGAGACAACTCCAAGCTGGCTCTGGGCCCAGTGGGGGGCTTTAGGCAGCTGCCAAAGGCAAGAGGCTAGACTCCACACTAACGCCGCCTTCTGCTTAAGAGGAAGCCAGAGATTCCTGTCTGGCATGCTCTCTATTAAAAAGAGGCATCAAAGTGTATGGAACAGGAAGACTCCAGGGCTAGGAGTTAGGAGATCCAGGTGAGAAGCCCTCTGGGACTTGACAGGTATCTGGGATGACAGCTTTTCCAGATTCCTTTCCAGCTTTGACATTCTGTGATTATTAGAGTCAACAGTGAATGAATCGATTACCACCATAGTAAGGCTCCCTCTCTATATTCGTACTGAACCCATTAGTGTGCCCCGCACCTTCCCTGCTGATGCTGGGAAATAGGGCTTAGGGTCCCTTTACTATCTGACCCAATAATGGAGACAAATGTGGCTAGAAAACCCTAGCCTTGAAGCCAGGATGATTCAGGGTAAAATGCAACCTCTGGCATTTAGTAGCTATGTGACTTTGAGCAAGTCACTTAACAGCAACCAAATAAGCCTGGAGGATTTCCCCATCAAGAAAATTGTAGAGGAGATTCCACACCAAGGGGTGGGGGTGGGAAGTGGACTTCAAGACCTCTAGGATTCTATTATTCTAAGGTTCCTGGATCCAATTTTCTAAAGTTCTATGAATACTCCGTTGTTTCATTTTTCAGCTATGATCCCATTTGGGGTTTTCTTGGCAAAGATACTGGATTGGTTTGCCCTTTCCTTCTCCAGATCATTTTACAGATAAGGAAACTGAGGCAAACAGGGTTAAGTGACTTGCTCAGAATCATACAGCTAGTAAGTGTCTGAGGCCAGATTTGAATTCAGGAAGATGACTCTTCCTGATTCCAAGCCCAGCATTTTATCTTTTATAATTCTAGAGAATTCTATAGTTCTAAGATCCACAGCTTTTAGAGACAGATAATATAGTCTAACACACATATTTCTTTTTGCAGAGGAAGAAACCATAGCTTAGAGGGGTCACCAGAGGAATCAGTGGCAGAGTCAGGCCTAGAAACTAAGAGTCTTGTGAACGTAAGAGCCATGCTCTTCCCAAGAAAGCCGCCATGTCAGATCCCAACCCCACTAAGAAGTAGGGCAGACAGATGGCCGGAGAGTAGAGGAGCGCAACCCCACTGATACCCCAGGATCCCTTGGCTACCCCAGACCTCGGCTGCGGGCTCTGACACCCCCGGGCTTCCAGGTTCTTTCTCTACGGGGACTTGTTGCCCTAGATTCTGACCTAGTTCTCCAGTAGGGAGAGAATAGTGAAGGCATCCGAAGGAGGTGGTAGCTTTGGAAACACTGCCTGGAACAAACAGGGATTGGTGTTAACCCTCTAGGGTGCCCCACTTTGGGAGAGGGGTGAGACCTGACCTGCTTTCTCTTTGCCAGAGACAGTAAGAGGAGGAGGTGGGAGGGAGGAAGAAGGGAGTGGCAATGGATGGAGACCTTAGCTCCATAGCCTGCGACCCCTGCTCAGGTGGGATAGTGACTTTGACAAGTCCCACCCCCCCCTCTGAGCCTCAGTGCCTTCTTCTGTAAAATGGGCATTTTGAATTCAATTCAATTCAACACTCATTCATTAAATGCCAGCTATGTGGGAATAAAGAGTTGGAAAGCCGCATAGTTCCTAGACCCAAGGAGGGGACCACTGTATATTTACATTCCAATAGAGGAAAAAATGACATGTACACAGATAGGTGGGATATCAGGTTCAGTCACAGACTTAAAAGACTGTAAGGGACCTCAGAGGTAATCTAGGCTAACCTCTTCATTTTACAGATGAGGAAACTGAGGCAGATGGGTAGAATGAATTGTCCAGGGTCATGCAGGTAGGAAGCAGCATTCGAAGTTAGGTCCTCTGACTCCAGAGGCACTCCCCACCACAACATGCTATGGAATCTGATGAGAATAAAGGAGAGCAGCTCAGGAGATCAATAAGGGAAGGATTCAGTAACAACGATAATGAGCGTACTTTACACACATTATCTCATCTGATCCTCACCCCAACCCTGGGAGGGAGGTGCTATGATTACAACCATTTTACAGATGCTAAATCTAAGACTAAGGGAAATTACATAACTCGCCCAGGATCACACAGCCAGCAAGTTTCTGAGGCAGGATTAGAACTCAGTTCTTGCTGACTCCAAATCTGGCACTCTGTCTCTTGCGCTAACAAGGTACCAGTCCCCCAACCAACAAGTGAAGGGAGTGGCATCTGAATTAAGGCTAGAAGAAAGAAAGGTATCTTTAGCAGCAGAGAGAAAAGAGCAGTCTGTCTCAGGCAGGAGAATAGAGACCCCAGAGGACTAGGGAAAACAACATGGGGCAGAAAGTAACCCTCTTGGACTGAGTCTTCTGAGAAGAGTCATCTGAAATAAGCTTGGGAAGGTAGGCTGGACCCAGATTGTGAAAGACCTTGAACGCCAGAGTCAGGAGTTGAAGCTTCACTGAGTTGGCAATGGGAAGTCCATTGACAGTTTCTGAGCTGGGCAACAGACTGATATGGTAATGGATGGCCCAGCAATGGAGGTCTCCAAGCTCAGGCTGGGGAGAGCCCCCACCAGCGAGATTCCAAGAGATTCCTGCACTGACTGGTCCCTTCCAGCTCCAACATACCCTGATTCTCTGAATCCCTGCCCTGTGTCCTTGGGTTAGTGGGATGATCACAAGACCCAAGGAGGAAGAGAGCTCTAATAACCACCACGAAGCTCTACAGGAATGTGGGACAGTTCCTATACTGAGGCAACTCACTAGAGATTATGGGCAGCTAGGTGGCAACAGTGGACCTGGAGTCAGGAAGACCTGTGTTCAAATCCAGCCTCAGAGGCTTGCTAGCTAGTATAACCCTGGGAAAGTCACTTGACCGCTATGTGCCTCAGTTTCCCTAACTGTAAAACAAAGATGATAATAGCATCGACCACCTCCCATGGTTGTTGTGAGGATCAACAGGGATACTATTTGTAAATCACTCTGTAAAACTTAAAATGGTATGTAAATGTTAGTAAATATCCCTGCTTCCTCTGCCTGATCTAGGAAGTTATAAGGAGAATTCCTGTTCTAAGGCTCCTTCCAGTTCCAGATTCTATGTGTTCTACCCTGAGTGGGGCTTCTAATCTACCTTCTGTTTTTAGCTCCAATTTCCCATGATGCTCTGGCAGGAAGGGATCTCAAGATGCCAACTCCCCAGCATGACTCCCAAGGGCCTCCAAAATATGGCTCCACCATCATTCCAACTCTACCATTGACTTCTTAGAGCCTCAGTTTCCCCATCCGTAAAACAGGGACAACAATCCTTCTGCAAACCTACCTCGTGGGGCTGTAGCGAGAAAGACACTTTGTCAATCTCACATTGAGGGGATGATGTCACTATCGATCCCCACCAAGTCTCTGCTCCAGATGTATAACTAACTCACTGGCCCTCCGTTGCACATGTGGCCCACTCCAGGTGGGTCCGCAGCGGATAGAAGAATCAGGGTCGGCATTTCCTATACCCGCCCAACACCATGCCCAATCTCTGACCAATCCCAGAGTCGAGAGCTAGAGGGACTCTACTAGGATCCCCAAGTATAAGTCTCTTATTTTATAGAAAAGAAAGCCAAGACCCAGAGAGAAAAGGTGACCCACCCAAGGCCACAAAGCTAAGTAGTGGCAAAGCCAAAATTTGCATCTACATGCTCCAATCCCAAACTTGCTGACTCCCTACCTATCTATCAAGGCCTGGGTTAGGGGCTATCTCTCTTCCATGTAGCCTTCCTTGAAGCCTCCAGTCAGTCTCCACCTCTTCCTATCCTTAATATATTTCTCATCCTGAAATTTCCCTATGAACATGTCACCTCTCCCCCTTAATAACTCAGCCAGTCCACAAACATTTATTATGTGCCTTCTGTATGCCAGGAACAGTGCTAATCCCTGAGGATACAAAGAAAGTTAAGACGGTCCCTTGCTCTCAAGGAGCTCACAGTCCAATCAGGGGAGACAACATGCAAACAACACGTACAGAAAAAGAAACAGACAGGCTTAATTGGAGATAGTCAGTGGAGGGAAGAACCAGCATGAAGGACAGTAGGAATAGGTTTTTTGCAGAAGGTAAAACTTTAGTCAGGACTTGAAGAAAGTCATATTTCTTTTTTTTTTAGAGGGGGGAAGGCAGGGCAATTGGGGTTAAGTGATTTGCCCAAGGTCATATTGCTAGTGTCTTGTAAGTGTAGCTTGTAAGTGTCTGAGGCCAGATTTGAACTCAGGTCCTCCTGACTCCAGGGCTGGTGCTCTACCCACTGCGCCACCCTGCTTCCCCGGAAGTCGTATTTCTAAAGCATTTTAAAGTTTCCAAGTGATTTACTCACGACAGTTCTAGAAGGTGTCAGCGTGCATATAATCTTATGCTTCTGAACAGGACTATATGGCACATATCTAGATGTAGGTAACTGCGTGGGTTTGGGTGTTTTGGGGGACAACTGGGAGCACAGTGGATAGAGCACTGAGTCTGGAGTTGGGAAGACTCATCTTTCCAAGTTCAAATCTGGCCTCTGACACTTACAAGCTATGTCACTTTACCCTGTTTGCCTCAGTTTCCTCATCTGTAGAATGAGTTGGAGAAGGAAATGGCAAACCGCTCCAGTCTCTTTGCCAAGAAACCCCCAAATGGGGTTACGAAAAGTCGAACATGACTGAACTGCATATTTTTGCAAACTAAAAAAGCACTCCATAAATATGAGCTATATTATTACTCTACACCAAAGGGAAAGATATCTTTGTCTTTAAATAAAAAAAAAATTAAATCCCTAATCCAAGTCCCCATCCCAGCATCTAACCTGCTTAGGCAGGAAGTTCTTCTTGAGGCCTAATCTTGTCTCTAGATGTTCAGCGGCTATAGATACAGCCAAAGGCTGCCACCAAAAAAGGTAGTTTTGAGCAAGCCCTTAGATAACAGAATCCAGAGAAATTCCTCAAGAAAATTCAATGGCAAAAGTACTGATTCTGGTGCATGGTGAGGGTCGAGAAAGAGCCCAGCCTGACTGACGTAGAAGGAGCTTTTATGGGAAGAATCAGAGTTAGGCCACAGTGGGAAGGGCCTTGAACACCAGAAGTTAGACTGTACAATGAGGTTTTTGAGGAGGACAAAGATATCACTGTCTTCATCACAATCACTCCAACCATCAGGAAAGTCATAGTCACTCACTTTTATACAGGGCTTTAGGGTTTATATCAAGGTGTTATCCTTACAATAGTCTTGGAAGAATGGTACAGAATCAAAGAAGCCCAAAAGGGTCAGATCAAGACAGAGCTGAGAGGGGCCTTGGAGCACAGTGTATCAAAGCTGGGAGGAACCTTAGAATACAGAATTCAGGTGTGAACGGAGCCTTAGAACAGAGAATGTCAGAGATAGAAGAGGTATTTGAACACAAACCATCAGAACTGGGAGGAACCGTGGAATACAGACTGTCAGGGTGAACGAAGCCTTAGAACAGAGAACATCGGAGCTAGGAAAATCTTTGGAGCATAGAATGTCAGGGCTGGAAAGGACTTTAGAGCCTAGAAAATTAATCAATGAATAAGCATTTATTAAGCTCCTACTACATGCTAGGCATTAGAGATAAATACAAAGAATGAAACAATAGAATGTCAGACCTGTGAGAGTCCTTAGTTCATAGAAGGTCTGATCTAAGGGGGCTCTTAGTAACAGGACCAGACAAGGGAAGTGGGTCACACAGCTAGTTATTGGCAAATCAGTATGGGTGGTATTTTGAAGAAAGAGCACCAGAGTCAGCAGAGATCTGGGTTTGAACAGAACTGTGTAGCCATGGACAAATAAATCACTTAAATCACCCTGGTCCAGCCTCAGTTTACTCATTTATAAAACAAAGAAATGGGACTAAAATGATCTCCTTGGTTCCTTCTAGCTCTAAATCTATGAACCTGTTATCTATGGCTAGATGCCTCATTTCCCGATTCCCAGTTCCCAAAAATCATCCTCCAAGTGAGAGGTTCTTCAGTGAGACTGAGGGGTGGGGAGTAAGGGAGAAATCTGATTGCCCTTTGAATGATAACGAAACTATACTGAAAAATTCATATTTGCTGATGTTTAGATTCATAATAAAAAATTAAATTAAAATATAATAATAATACTGAAGCCTACCCAACAACCTTAGGCCCTACATAACTAAGAGATGACTCTAATTTTAAAGGGTCAAAGCTTCCATTGAATCTTGCAAAATGAAGAAAAGGGGCTCTACTTCAAGGCCAGCTTTCTTGTTTTAGATGGTCCCTGAGGCATCGAAGGCTAAAAACAATCTGTCAATCCCTCCTTCTCACTCTCTCTCCATCCATTCATTCATTCATTCAATTACTTCTTTGGCAAACTTACCACAAGCCACGATCCATATTTCTGAAGATTTTCGGGGGCTAATGAGGAAAGAGAAAGCCTAGGGGGAGTAGAAGAAGTAAGCAGAAAGGGAAGAGTTGGATTTCTTAAAGAAACCTTTTCTTTTTTCTGGCAATGTACAAAACCTCGAGGCTCCTAGAGTCAAAAAGCCTTATAAAATTTTTACTTTGTGGGTTGGAGGCTGAGTTACGACTGCAAATTCATCTTCTGGGCCAGACCCGATGATCCCCATCCCACAAAAGGAGATAAGGAAGATTACTTCTTCCCAACCCAGAATTCTTAATTTCCTTTCTGAGCCCAGGGTCTTAGGAGGTCATTGTGGCTAGTCCCCCACCACCAGGAAGAATTCCATCCTCTCGGAGACAGAAGGAACCTCAAGGGTCATCTGGCCCAACCTGCACCTATGTTTCCAGACTTCTTGGACATTGCTCTCTTCCTCGTGCAATTCAGCCATACTGGCCGCCTGCTAACTGTTCTGTTCACGTGACCCTGTCTCCCACCTGTCCCCCATGCCAAGAATGCAATTCCTCCTTGCCTCCCTCTCTCTGAATCCCTGCTTTCCCTCAAGACTCAGCTAAAATGCAACTTTCTCTAGGAAGGTGCCAGAACCTTGTCTCTGCTAACAAGCTTGCATTCATATTGTATATATTATACGCATATATATGTATATACTTATATAGCTAAGCATACATATACATATGTATATACTTATAAATATATCTTCACCCTGGAATGGCTTACCACTCCTAAAGCCTGCTCAGCCTGAAACAGCCTTCTGTATGCTCCCACTTCTCCCTTCTGGAGCTTCCATTTTGTGGAGGGGCCCAGGCCAGTCTGCCTTCATTCTCATATCAACCCTGCTTCTGACTTTCTGGCCTTCAGACCAAGGCCCTTGTCTCCAGCACCTTTACCCCTTCACTCCTGACAGTTTCAGCTTCCTTTTGAGCATTGTCTTTCCCCACTAGAATGCAAACTTCTAGAGGGGAGGGGCCTTCTTTCTTTTTACTTGTACTTGTATCCCCAACACTTAGCATAGCACCTGGCCCCTAAGAAGTGCTTAGTAAATGTTTGTTTTCTCCACTCCATCCACATACCTGTTGTTTTCCCCATTGAAACAGAAGCCCTCTGAGGGCAGGGATTGTGTGTCCTTTTTGTCTTTTTATTCCCAGGGCTCAGTACAGTACCTAGCCTTTAACAAAAGCTTGTTAATTGATTAATTGATTAAGGCCTTTTCTGATCCCCCTAGCTGTTAGTGCCTTCCCCACCAAAATCACCTCATATCTACTTCGTATATATCTGCATGTACATGTTGTCTCTCCCTATAAAATGTAAGCCTCGAGGGAAAGTATTGCTTCACTTTTTTTTTTTAACCTTAGCATCAAACACAGGGCCTGGCATACAGCAGGGGCTTAACAAAAGCCTACTGATTCTCTGATTGACCACGCCCCTCTCTGATGCAGCACATTTCTATTCATACCCCATCCCCACATGCACCTCTAGCACTTAGGGTCTCTGATGGGACTGTGTTCATTTGCACTGGAGGATCTGACATTTGGGGAAAGCTCAGGGATTCAAAGCCTCGAAATAGTAGAACGTTCTATGTTCTATGAGGCCAAGGTCTTCCATCAATTCAATTCAGATGACATAGCCTTCTGTGTGCCAGGCACTGTGCTAACCACTCAGGTGCCCCAGTTTCTCTCTGGCTTTTTTCTCCACACCACTGAGGCAGTCTCTTCTGCTTATGCTCAGTCTCCACCTTAGATCTGGGGTCCCCTGAGGGTAGAGGGTATGTCTCCCCTTCGGGTGATTCACAAGAAAAGGAAACCCTCTGATTTTTCAGGTTTGGTTTTCTTGGGTCCATAGGCATTTGTATGGCCCCTACTATGTGTCAGGCACTGCACTAAAAACTCAGGTATCCCAGTTTCTCTCTGGTCCCAGGCTTTTGTCTCCATACCACTGGGGCAGTCTCTTCTGTTATGCTCAGTCTCCACCTTAGATCTGGGGTTCCTTGAGGGTAGAGGGCATATCTCCCCTTCGGGTGATTCATAAGAAAAGGAAACCCTCTGATTTTTCAGGTCTGGTTTTCTTGGGTCCATAAGCATTTACATAGTACCTACTATGTGTCAGACACTCCACTAAGCACTTTACAAATGTTATCTTATTTGACCCTCACAACAACCCTGTGAGGCAGGTGCTGTTATCCACATTTTATAATTGAGGCTGTACCACCAGTTACCTCTGGAGACATTTAGGAACTGGGGAAAATTAGCCTGAAGAAGAGACGGCTCAGAAGAGGATGTGATAGACAGGTGTCTTCAAATACTTGAAAGGAGGGATTACATTTATTCCCTTGGGCCCAAGTGGGCGGAGCCAGCAGCAATGGGTGGAAGAGACTAGTTCAGATTTGACCTCAGGAAAAAAAAAAAACTTCCCAACAGAGCTGTCCCAAAGTGGAAAGGGGTTCCAGGCTACCCTTCTTCCAAGGTCATTTGTGAGCATTATGCAGTAGTAGGGATTCCCTTCAGGCACCATTTGGTCTGGATGGCCACTGAGGTGGCTTCCAATTCTCAGATTCTGTGTGATTTTGTGTTTCTCTGCTTTAGCACCCACTTTCTTTCCAGGAGTTTTCTATACCTGGGACCTTCTATGTTCCAAACGATGTCATGAATTGGCTCCTCACTGCCTTGGACAAGAGAGTCAGGGAACCAATCACATGTGCCTGAGTGACAGTCTGCCTCCCTCGCTAGAGGACACCTGGTCCCCTTCAGCATCCTCAGTTGCCCAGATGCCTGGAACACCACTGATAGAGAGAAGAGAGAGGTCATTGGATCGATGAGCCACATCAAGGGGCAACTTCCTGAAGGACCATAATAGTCTCCTTCCTGTCATACATACACGAAGATATCATTCCCACACATACACAAGGCTCTGATTCTATGTATCCTGTCCTCTCCATATTCTGGTTCTATCCTTATCTTACTGTGATCCAAATATATCCTGACTCTTCTTTGTGGGGCAGCTAGGTGGCAAAGTGGATAGAGTGCATGGCCTAGAGTCATCGGGAAGACTCTGCTTCGTGAGTTGAAATTTGGCCTCAGACACTTACTAGTTGTGTGACCCTGGGCAAGTCACCTCACCCTGTTTGCCTCAGTTTCCTCCTCTGCAAAATGAGCTGGAGAAGGAAACGGTAAATCGCTCCAGTGTCTTTGCCATGAAAACCTCAAAAGGGGTCACGAAGAGTCAGACACGACTTAAAAACAACTGAATTAAACTCTTCCTTGTGTGTTTGCATGTCTCCAGTTAAGCCACACAGTGTTCCCTTCAGCATTAATAGCCTACGCTTTGCAATATGGGCCGTCTGATTCTTTTACAAGGTCCCCTTTAAAATCTAGGAAGGGCCTAGGCCTACTACACCCCCTCCAATGGGGTGCTGCCCCATTCCAGGGGATGGGTGTCCCCGCACCTTTCTCCATGTGCCTCTGACCACCATGCATTCGGGCCAGAGAGGGGATGAATGCAGCGTGCCTACAGCATCAGTGTCAGCCTTGGGTACAAGGAGTCACTAGGGAGACAGTCACACCAAGCGTGACTCACATCCTTCTGAAGGATAGAGCACCAGCCTCCCTCATCTGGTCGTGACCCCCCTCCCGTGGCTTATACAAGGCTAATTGCCATGTATAATAGCCTATATCAGGAAGGGGAGGTGAGGCCCTGCCCGAGAGCAGGGCAGATTCCATCTTTTCCTGGGCATCTTTTAGGGGAAAAGGGAAGAGGTCAAGGGATGAAGAAAGAAGCCTCCGAGCAGACATGCCAGCTGTCTTCAGTTATTCACAAAGCTGTCATGTGGAAGACTGGGGTTGCAAAGAGTCAGACACAACTGAACAACAACACGTGGAAGAGAGATCAGACTTGTTCAAATTGGCCCCGGAGACCAGAACCAGGAGCAGTCAGAGTAAGTCGTCATGAGGCTTGATAAAAGGAAAAATATCCCAACTGTCCAAAAGCAGACTGGCTGCCTTAGGGGGGCAGTGGAATCTCCTCTTTCCTCAGTCTTTGAGGGAAGAAAAGCTGAATGACCACTTGCCAGGCAGGTCACAGAAGGGCTCTTTTTGGATGTGGCCAATGTGGGAATTTGCTTTGCTCAACTATGTATACTTGTTCCAAGGGCTTTGTT
Source organism: Phalanger gymnotis (assembly GCA_028646595.1). Lineage (NCBI taxonomy): Eukaryota > Metazoa > Chordata > Mammalia > Diprotodontia > Phalangeridae > Phalanger > Phalanger gymnotis. The sequence goes on from CM053622.1 coordinate 713,522,423, forward strand.
TTAATTTGTTGCAACCCCACTGCCAATCTGGGGAAGGGGGAGATTAGAGTGAGAAAAATATCTTTTGTTAGTAGAAAAAAAATTAATTTGATTTTTTTTTGGGGGAACTGGACTAAATTGTCAGAGGATCCTAGCTCTAGACACCTCAGGGCCTTCCATGTACTCTATCCACCCTCCCCTCCCCTCCCGAGACTCAGATCCTACATAGCCTTCCCTCTCCATGGTCTAGTTGTATCGTGGTCATACTGGGCTCCATTTATAAGATGGGCTCCTGACCCACCTTCCTCATGCCCCTTGAGGGTCTCCAGTAAAGCCACACAACCTTCCAATCAAATACTTAGCCCTCCCTCATTTCAGAGCTGAAGAGGCTAAGGGCCATGAAGCCCAAGGTTTCATCCAGCTTGGCACTGTGGACTCTCCCAAGGCTCTGCCAGATCTGAGCATCTAGGATGATGCTCAGAGTCCCTAAGATGATGATGCTTGAATACCATGGCTCAGACTCGATGACTCAGAGTCTTCTGGGAAGCTCGGGCTTGGTCCCTAAGATGTTAGTTAAGGGAGTTTGTGAACACGAGATCCACGCCCGCATCCTGGACCAGGCTCATCCCTTGGCTTTCCACCCAATTGCCATTCCAGGCACCTCCCGTTAAATGCATCCTCTGCTAAAGCTGGCCTTGCTGAGCCGCTACAATTGAGCGATGATTCACAAAGTGCTTGGCCATCCCTTTTATGAATGTTCCTGATGAAGGGTAGGGTGGGGTAAGGTGTAAGGTACCAAAGGATCACAGATTTAGAACCATCAAAGGCCTTAGAGGCTATCTTGTCCAAACCCTCTTTTTATAGACAAAGATACTGAGGCCAAGACGAGTTAAGTAGCTTATGGCTAGTAAGAGTCTGAGGCAGAATTTGAGCTCAGATCTAGGACTCAGCACTCTATCTGCCTAATTGCCATGGTACGGACCATGGCTGGGGAGGAGCCAATGGCCCTGTGACGTACAGCAAAACAACCTCCAGAAAGGAGTTCTCATGGGCCCTGTTGGCGGTTTGATGAAATGTCTGCACTGCGTCTCAGAATCATATTTTTAAATGCATAAAATAAAATACATAGGATTGTTTGTTGTTGTTTACAGTCGATTAGTTGTGACTGACCCTGCATGGCCCTGTGCGGGTTTTTACTGCAGGAGTTTGCCATTTCTTTCTGGCTCATTTTACAGGTAAGAAAACTGGTGCCAACTTTACAGTGACTTGCCCAGCATCACAAAGCTGCTAAGTGTCTGGCGCCAGATTTGAATTCAGGTCTTCCTGACTCTGGGCCAGGCTCTCTATCCACTGTGCCACTTTGCTGACCACTGGATTACATTACATGAGATTGTAAAGGAAACCATTTATACTGAAACACAGTTACTAAAATGCTGCTTTTTTTTAAGTTTACAGCCATCCCAGGATAAGAACCCTTCCTAGAGCTTGGATTTTCCATTTGAGGCTAAGATCCAAGAAGACCCTTGACAGAGGAAAGAACAGGACTTCTCCAAAGCCCTGGGCTGTATTTGCTACACAGGCACAAAGAAGTTCTGAGTTGCATTTTTCTGTCCATCTTTTAAAGCCCACCTCAAATGCCCCACCCTCCAGGAAGCTTCAGCAGGCACTCCAGCTTGGTAATGACCTTCCTCTCCTCATACTGCATATACCACTTTGTTAGCCCATCTCCATTATCTTATACGTTATATATGTTATATATTATATAATCTCAAATAATAATAAGACATTTCCAGCTTTTTAAAGCACTTTAAACATATAACCTTCATTTGAACTTCACAATAACCTTGTGAGATAGGTGCTATCATTAGTCTCATTTAACATATGAACAAATAGAGGCCAACAAGGGTTTAAATGACTTGCCAAGACATAGAGATTCTAAATGTCTGGGTTGGGATTTGAACTCACATCTCTATCTACTATGCCACAATGTTCCCACTAGACAATGAGTTCCCCATCTTCCCCCCAACTTCTCCCTATATGTTTGCTGAGTTTAACTGAAATTTAACCAACTGAAGGGATTTTTAGATCTACGTCTCCAGTGGCAAGCTCTCCATACCCCAGGACCAGTTCTGCTGTGTCAGTCAAACTATCAGACAAATTACACCTAAACCTCCCACCCAAACCTTAAACTCACAAGACCAAAACTGAATTCATCTTCTCTTCCATCTTCTCCTCCAAACTGGCCCCACCCCTAGCTTTCCCATTTCTGCTAATGGCCCAAGCATCTTCTTACTTACCCAGGGCCTGAACCTCAGAGTCAGCTTTGGTTTTTCCCTTGGCCTCATCCCCCATACCTTGGCCAAGGTCTATTGATTCTATCTAAAGAACGCTCCCATCTAGACTCCACTCACAATGTCCATACTAGCTCAGAACCTTGTTCTCTCCCACCAGGACTCTCCTAACTTGACAACCTCCTCCTTCCCTAATCTGGCTGCCAAGAGTCATCCCTGGTCAAATTCTGAACTGGACTGATAGAGAGGCAAAGGCCCTGGGCTAGCATGTAGGAATCCTCAACTCTAGGCCCCATTCTGTCATGACCTAGGCACATCCTTTCTTGTTTACAGACCTCAATTTTCTTTTCCGTAAAATGAGAGGGTCAGACCATTGATTAAGAGCTCTTAACTTTGGGGTCTGTAAACTTGTTTTTGTTTACATTTTTAATATAGTCTGATAAAAGTATTTCAACATGATTATTTTCCTTTCTAATCCAAAAGATTTTATTTGGTGCATTTAGAAACACTATTCTGAGAGAGGATCCACAGGCTTCCCCAGACTGGCACAGGAGTCCACGACTCAAGAAAGGTTACGAATCGCTCGCCTGGATAATCCGTAAGGTCCCTTATAAATCAAAAGGGCCATCGGACTTATGAGCTCTTTCTGCAATGGGGAATCACAAAAGTAAATGACCTTTGGATAGTGCTTCTACAGTTTACAAAGGACCTCACATTTCTTGGTCCTAACAGCAATATGAAGGTGGTAGTTGCCTGTGAGTAAGGAGTCTGGACACCAGAGAGTGAATCAGGCAATAATAACATCTTATATCTCTATAGACCTTTCAGGTTTTACAAAGTGCTTTTCCCACAATAAACCTGTGAAGGAGGCAGTACCAGGAGGATTATTCTCATTTCAAAGAAGAAGACACTGAAATGCAGAAAGTTCAGCTTGCTCAGCCAAGGGAGCCAAGATTTACACTCTGGCCTCTGGACTCCCAGCTCAGGGTGCTTTGCACAGAACACATTGACCAGGTGATCTCTGCTTTCCAGACAAATCACGTCAGAGTACACAATACAGTGGAAAGGGAATTTGACTTGAAGTCTGACAGTATGGGTTCAAATCCTTTATCTTGTAAACTGTGTGACCTGGGCCCAGTGAAGTGAGCCCACTTCTCTGGGCCTCCCCGTTTCTAGCATCTTGCAGATGCGGGAGCTGGACTCCAGTCTCCTCCATCTCTAACTAGAGGATCCTATGATTTCCAGTGAAAACAGGGATGAAGAGAAGCTTTGCACCTGACCCTGGAGGGCAAGCAGTTCTGTCACCCCTAATGTAGCCAGAAGGAAAACAAGCAGACTTCAAGTGATGCCATCAGCCCAGGGAGCTGCAGGGTGGAGTCTAAGGGGGACTATGGGAGGATTCCCAGGGGGTCCTTACCCATACAGGGAAAGGAGCAGCTAGAGCCCAACCCCATGTTGCTCAGCTCCACAGCCTGGCCTGCTAGAGACAGCCTCGGGCAGCCTAGAAGATGGTGCCCCAGCCTTAGCAGAGGCATAAACAAACAACCGAGATCAGTGCTTTTTGCTCTCAATGGCAAAGAAATCAGGTGCTAACAGGTCTGCCTCCACATCCTCTTCTGGACAAAAGGGCTGAGCCCTGTGACTAATCCCTCCAGGCAAGAGTCAGGGCTGGAAATCCTGTCCAGTGAGAATGGCTTCTGGGGACCACGGTTGTCTAGGCTGATGGAGAGCACAGCATAGTGGAAAGAATATACTAATTGGAACCAGGGGAGCTGAGTATGAATCACAGCTCTTCTACTTACTGTGTACCCTTGGATAAGTCATCACCCCCTCTATGAATTTTATTTTCCTCACTATAAGATGATGGTGATCTCTAAGGGCCCTTCGAGAACTAGGCCCTATTGTTCCTAAAGTCTTAATGGAGAACATGATGGCTTTCTTCAAATATCTGAAGGGATACCAAGGAGCAGAGAGAGCAGATCTGTGCCATGTGGTTCCAAAGGGCATCTAGTGGAAAGAGTGGATTCAAAGACCTGGGTTCAAATCCTACTTCTGCCATTTAATACCTACGTGACCTTGGGGCAAATCATTTAACCTTCCTGAGTATCTTCATCTGTAAAATGATGGAGTTAGAACTAAATAGCCCTTCTCTACATCTGTGATTTCTGGTCCTCAGTTTCCTCACTTGTAAAATAAAGGGAAAGGGATCTTCTAGCTTTGACATAATAATTACATATCAATGGGGGAGGGGCGCTTACTTTTTGGAAAACTTCCTCTCAATTGGAGCAATTCCAAGGAAATGAGCATCTAGGTAGGCAGCTGGACAGCTCCCTTCACCTCATCAAGCCAAGAATTGCCCAGCTGGGTGAGGGATTCTAGATTCCCAGCTGGAAGGAAAAGCACATCCTTCCCCATCCCTCTTATAGCTAAGAAAACAAGACCAGAAAGTGGAGTCAATTAGTAAATGATAGAGACTGAATTTGAATCCAGGTCCCCTGATTCCAAAAGCAGTGCCCTTTTTTTCTATTTCACACTGTCTCTCAGAGAGATGCATGACTAGTAAAGGAAGTAGATGGGTTACCCAGCCAGAGCAAGGGATGACCGATGGCCAGCCCCCTCTCCCGCTGAGATCCATTGAAATCCATGTAACAATAAGAGATTGATTTATTAATATTAGAATAGATTTAGAAATGATTTATTTATTAACATTAGAATATTGATGGGACCCATTCACGGGAAGACGAAGCCAAGAATCACCCTGGATAAGGAGACACAGGCGGGCTGCGGCCTGTATGCTTGAGTGGGTGGGAGTCCACATCAATGGGACTATAGACCCTTTAAGATATAAAATGTCCCCCTCCACCCCCACAGCAGTGCCTCCCACAAAGTAGGCACTCAATACATGACAGCTGAATTGAATTGAATTGAATTCTTCCCTAAGGACAGAATGAGATAATGGATGGGAAAGAGCTGGGAGAGAGGTAAATGGGGTGGTTCTCAGAAAGAAATGCATTTCCATTACTTCCAAGAACACACAGACACTCAGCCTTGGCTAACAAGAGCCTGGCAAGTGGCCTTCCTGCCTCATCAGCTTTATGGAACAGAGAAGGATCACTGGCAATTAGCACATCCTTCTTACCCAAACTGCACTCTTAAAGGGCTTGAAAACAATTGTCTCCCCCTGACATCCTGGCACCCCTTCCTAGATCTCTGTTTCCCGAAGGGGACCAAGATGAGGAAGGGCCTTGAGATCATGCCCATGATTTCTGCAGCTTAGGGGAATTTCTAGTGAGAAGTTTCCCTGTACTAACACAGGGAGGCACTTTCTCTTCAACTCAAAGTCTTAGAGAGTAGCCTAGAGGCTAAATGACTTGCCCAGGGTCACGGAACCAATACATATTAGATGCAAAACTTGAACCTAGCTTCCTGCATGCAAGGCCAGCTCTCTATCCACTGTGCCAAGCTACTTCCACATCTCTCTTCATGCCATGAAAGGATCAGTTGAAAGAACTAGGGATGGGTTAGCCTGGAAAAAAGAAAACTTGGGGAGGGGAGGGTGAGAAGATGACAATACCTTAGATCATATTTACTCTGCTTGGCAACCAAGGGCAGGACAAGGAACAGTTGATGAGCAAGGGAAAATGTCCATTGGACTCAAGGTAAGGAAAAGTTTACTAGCAATTAGATCTGTCCCAAAGCAGAATGTACTGCCCCAGGTGCACAAAAGTCACAGAACTACAGACTATCCACGTCAGAAATTCAGAACCCTCAGAGACCATCTTGTGCAGCTGAATGGGGGTGGTGGACTTCCCAGCCCTGGAGGTCTTCAAGCAAAGGTAGAAATACCACTTGCCCTGTGTGTTCTAGCAGGAACTCTTGTTAACAATAACTCACATTTATATAAACACTTGTAGGGTTTACAAAGCCCTTTTATCACAACAACCCCGTGAGGTAGGGAGGAAGCATATTTTGATTTCCATTTTACAGACGAGGAAATTGGGGTTTTGAAGGACTGTGTATCTGAAGCAACATTTCTCATCCAAGTCATCTTGGAATCAGGAAACCCAAGTTCAAATTTCATTTCTCAGAATCACTTAATCTGTCCCAGGTTCAGTTTCCTCCTCTGTCAAATGGGGATATTAACTCACTTCTCCAGGTCACAGTGAAAAAAGTGCTTGGTAGAAACCTCCAAGTACCATAAAGAGAGAAGTTATCATTATTCATCATTATTCTTGCACACAGACAAACATTCATAGACATACCCAGGTACACACAGGCACAGACACTCCCACAGTCACACCAAAACATATTCCCATTACACAGAACACAATGTATACAGATATATAATGCAGACAGACACACAGACTTACATGGTCACAAACATACACACATTGGTACCCACACTCTCATGGTCACCCCAAAATACAATGACACCACAGAGTCCCATGGTGTTCACTCATTCATACACAAACACACACTCCAAATCTCTAAACCCAAACACGGATCGAATGAAGATTATCTGGCAGACAACGATCAGCTTTCTCTCATCTCTGCTCCCCTCTTCACCTCGAGCATCTACCTCAACCTCTGCCCTCCCATCCTATCAACATACATCATGATGCACCCTCAAATACTCTGACCTTGCTCCTCAATCCATTCAATTCCCATGACCTTCTCGATGCTGCCTCAGCTATACACAAGAACGGTCAGTCATACCCTTGATCTTGCTATCACCCACAAGGAAGGGTTCCACCTCCCATGATCGAGAACTCTGAAGTTCCTTATCTGAATGTAACCACCTATTATTCCATCTCTTCCTGTAAAGATGGAATCTCCATGGTACCTTCTAAAACTATTCTTCGTCTTCCACCCTCCATCCCTCAGTTTTTTCCCCAGGCCATCACTTCCATGGTAGCCATAATCTCACACCTTCCCAATCCCTGCCTCTTATCAATTCAACTCTACACTAGCCTCCTACCCTCAAATCCCTTGACCCTTTGTCCTGGTGCTGCCTGCACCTTGTCAAATTCTCAACCCTGGCGCCTCCTCCACCCCTACTCTCATATTACTAACTGGAACAGGACAAAGTCACACAATCATGGTAACTAAGGCCACTACAAATCTGTGTTATCGAATTTCAACTGGGCTCTCACTACAGCAAGGCAATCCTTCCATGCCTCTCTAATTGTGCCTCTATCCCACTTACCACAGGAATTGTTCCAAATCTTCCTTTATAGAGAAAATGGGGACCTCTTCTTCCCTCCTCCTTATCTCACAAAGTCTTGACATTATACCCCACAATCTTCTCCTCTCCGAGGCCAACTCCTCCACGTGACCCTTCATCCCATCCCACTCTGCCATCTTTTCTGGAAGGTTGCTCACCCCTCTCTCTAATCTTTGACCTCTTCCTCTCTACTGGTTCCTTTCCTTCTACCTACAAATACACCCAAGTCTCCCCCATCCTTGAAAATCCCACGATCCCTGCTAGCTACTGTACTATACATCCCCACACATTTTCTCACCCAAACTCCTTGAAAAAGCTGTCTACACACATTGCCCCTACTTTCTCTTCTTATTCTCATCTATGCACTCTGCAATCTGGATGCCAGCCTCAGCACTCAACTGAAACTGCTCTTTTTGCAGTTTCTAAGAATCTTCTCATTGACAAATCTAACTCCTCAAGTCCCGTCCTTCTTGACTTTTCTCTGACACTACTGACCTCCCTCTACCCCTTCCTGGATTCTCTCTTTTAGCTTTTATGACACTGCTCTCTTCGGGCACTCTTCCTACCTGTCTAAAGGCCCCTTCTCGGTCTTCTTTACTGCATCACTGGCCATTGGATGCCTTCTAACTGTGAATGCAGTTCAAAGCTCTGTCCTGGGCCTTCTTCTCTTTTCTCTCTACACTCTCTTAGTGACCTCAGAATTTCCCAGGGGTTCAATTATCATCTCTAAGCATATTAGCCCAAGATCTACAGATGTCTCTAGCCCCAGTCTAAATCTTAAGCTCCAGTCCTACATTACCGGCAGTGCATTAGACATTTTAAATGGGACGGCCAGGAAGCACTTCAAACTCCCGTTCTAAAACAGAGCTCATTATCTTTTCCCCAAACCCACCCCGCTCTTAAACATCCCTGTTACTGCCCAGAGTGCAACCATCCTTCCAGTCACCCGGCTTCACAACGTCAATGTCATCCTTGATTCGTTGCTCTCATTCCTCAAGTCTTCCCTGATCCTCTCCCAGCTAATGGTGTTATTTCCAAATATTCCTGGTATTCATTTTTTATGTATTTTGTATATAAACATGTGTCTGTATTGTTCTTTTTCCCCAATCAGTCTTTGTGTCTCCTGAGCTAAGTACGTGCCTGATAAACAGTCAACCTTGATAAATGCTTACTGATTAGTTTATTCATAAATTCTCAATAGTTTTAATCAAACACCATTATAAATGGAATTTTCTCCCCACATCTTGAGTTTTTATGCATAATACTGCCTCATTTACACTCAAAATCTTAAACTTGAAGGAATCTTCTACTATCTTGTCAAACCCTCTTACTTTTATGGAGGAGTAAAGTAAGCCCCAACAGAGAGCAGGTCTGTGGTCATCCAAAATCACAAAGCCAGTTGATAACAAAGCTGGTCTTGATTCTGGGCTTCCTGACTCTTCACACTACACTTGTCTATCTCACTGAGCTGTCACCAGCCTATCTGGCATGCTAACTCCAAGAATTAAAACCTAAGAAGAGAGGTCTCCTGAGCATTCAAAATAGAGACTGCAAATTCTATGAACCTAAGCTCATGCAGGTTATTCATTCACAAGCCAATACTGAGAGACGGTTGACTCACATTAACCACAAATCTAAAATACTATGTTCCCTGACACCCCAGATCACAACCACTTAGAAAAGGGGGGAGGGGCACCTAGAGGCTTGAGCGCTGACAGCCAGAGAAGACACACATGGTATAGTAGATAGAATGTTAGACTTTAAGTCAGGAAGATTCAGAGTTCCAATCCTGCCTCAGGCTATTTGACCCTGGGAAAGACACTAAACCTCAATCTACCTGTTTCTCTTCTGCAAAATGGGGATGGTAATAGCACCTACCTCCAGGGCAGTTTTTAGCTAAATGAGATAACATGTAAAGTACTTTACAAACCTCAAAGTGCTACATGAATGCTGGTTATTGCTGTTGCTGCTGTTTGTTAGCAAAATGGAAAACCTAGGGGGGAAAGCAGACAAAAAAACTCATAAAACCCACTAGTCTTGAGCCATAAAATATAAAAGCAGGCAAACAGTGGCATGTAGCTTAGTCATCCTGGAGGGCACCACTGTGTTCTAGGTCATAGACCAAAGATATTCATAACGATGCCTCTGAATCATCACAAAAGGGATACATATGTTCTAAATTTGGTACTTAAGAAGGGAGAGATGTATATAATCCATCTTAGGAAGACCCTACAGAATCACTTGAACCTCAGCGTCAGAAGGGATTTCAGAGGTTACTTAATCTGCCCCATACCTGAAATCCCCATGGCTTGCATGCCTCCAGTGGGGACAAATCCACTCTCCTCCAATGATACCCTACTCTACTTCTGGATGTTCTCATAGTGAGGAGAATCCGTACTAAATTTGGCTCTCAAAGTGGTTAACATTTTTTAAATGCTTTAAATTATAAAGTTATTCTGAACCATCAGTCTAAAGGAATCCCTTATATAGTCCCTTCCTCAGGGAACTGTCCCTAATCTAGAGCAGAGGCATTGGGTGACAGTGATGAAGAGCAGATCAGGCCTTGAATGTCAGATCGACAAGACAGAACTTTATTCAGTAGGCTCCGGGGAGCTTATAGAAGGTATTACAGTGGGGATCCAGAGGAGGTGAGTGGGTGATACTAGAAAGTCTCTTGAAGGAAACCTTTCAGAATCGCGATATCATAGGAGTTAGAGTCAAAAAGAACCTTGGAAACAGTCTGATTCAATTCCCTCACTTTATAGATGAGAAAACTATATGCATGAGAAAATTCTCTGTGCTCTTATCAGAACTCTGACTTGGGGTTGGCATCTTTGGCTACAAGGGACAGAAGGATGAAGGCTGGGAAGCTGGAGCCAGGATCTGAGCTTTTCTCTTCTACACCAGAGCCAAGGTCATAGTTCCTTGGGGGAATGGATCTAGAAATGGCTGGATCTAGCATACTTGGGTTCAGGTCCCAGCACTGTCACTGACCAAAGTCCCTTCCCTCCATTTCTACTTCGGTTCTCTGTTACAATCAATTCAGGGAGTTCCACCTGGGAAGAAATCATCCTCCCTTGTCCTAAGATGAGCAAATTCCCATGATCTGCTGTTGAGAGACTGTTCTGCTCACGAGCATTTACAGGAGCAGGGACTTTTTTTTTTCCTTTCGGTGCTTACTGGAATTTAGTAAGTGATTAATGCTTGTTGACATAACCCTAGGCCAGAGGAAGGATGGTTTCAGAAAAAAATAAAATAAAATAAAAAAGTCACAGAAAGATGAAATGAGGTCACAAAGCTAGAAAGATGCAGACCTGGGCTTGAGCTTTGACTCCAGATGTTGTACCATATCACAATTATGGAGAAGGAAACTCAAAGCCAAACCCCAGAGCCAATGAAGCTTCCCAGCCGCTCTCTCCGCTTCTTCCCTTCCCTCTATTCCAAGTGTCCTGGGCCCAGGGTAGCTGGAGATGGTTGTGCTTTCATCTGGATCCACTATATAGCCTTCCCTTCTCTCTGCCAGCTTTCTTTGCTCTCTCTCTCTCTCTCCCTCATCTGCCTCCAGGGAGTGTTCTTCCTATCAGCAAAGCCTAGAATGAGCAGTGGGAAGTACATGCATCATCTGGAGTCCACTGGTGCCACAGCAGAGCTGATGGAAGGAGAGACCAGAATGTTCTAGACTCTCCAACACCAAAGTCATAAAACCTCACATTTGGAAGCAGCCTCAGAAGGCATCTAACCTAGGGCAAGCGGGAATCCTCTCTACAACATATCTGGCAAGGGGTCATCAAGTTGCTGCTTGAACTCTTCCAGCGATGCAGAACTTACTACCTTTCAAGGGAATCCTTTTCATACGATCAAAAATTTAGAGCTGGAAGGAGATGATTTATTGGAGATCATTTATTATAAGCCCCCCATTTAACAGGTAAGAAAACTGAGGCCCAGAGAGGGGTAAGTGACTTGCCTGAGGTTATACAAATATTTCACACCAAGACTCAGAGCTAGAAGAAATGACCTCAAAGGTTATTTGCTCCAACCCCTTCATCTTGCAGGTGAGGAAGCTAAGACCTGGATTTTGCAGAAGTGACTTACCCAAGGTCACACAGGTAGTAGGTAGTAAATCTTGGGTATGAACTATGGTAATGTGATGCTAAATGTTTGACAGCCCTCCAGAGGGAAAATGTACAGACAACAAACATATAAGTTTAATCTGAACTATTAACATTTTCTTAATTCTAGACAGTCAGCCAAACAGTCTATCAAGTCCTGATTCGTATCTTTTGTCAATTTCTGAGGTATAACTGCTCACCCTAAAAATTTAATAATGGGCTTGGAGCCTGGATGAGCTGGTTCCAGCATACCCTGGATTTGAATCGATTTCCTTTGGTTGGAATAATAGGTAGTATTAACCCCATATCCCAGGTGAAGAAACTGAGGCCAAGGCAAGGTTAAGTGATTTGTCCCAGTCAGATAGTAAGCATCTGAAGCATGACTCAAATCCAAATCTACCTTTAAAGTTAGCATTCTCTCCACTGCCCCACAACTGCCTCTTAATGAGAGAGAATGTTTCCAAGTTTCCGAAGCTCTTTGTGTCTATTATTTCATCTGATCTCATGTCAAGGCATGGAGGGAAATGATACAGACGACATTCTCCCCATTCAGCAGATGAGAAATCTAGAAGAGGGATAAGAGCAAAGGGAGAAGGCAGGGAGGAGATGAAAGAAAAAGGAGAATGAGACAGAGAGAGGGGGGCAGAAGAGAGGGTACTCCTTTTCCCTCTTTGCCATCCACGGAGGTTCCTACCGAATCTATCCATCTCTCCCAGACTCACATTTCTCCACCACTATGGACCCTGTCAAAAGAACCACACTAACAAGCAGGAAATTGGACTCCAGTGATCTTCTACCCCCATTAAGCCTGCCCTTCCCACATGGGGATTAGCTCTGTGGTCTGGGCCTAAGCCCCTGTTTATTGTTTACCTTATTTATTATTTAAATAGTTTCTGCACCTTCCCTCCAGAGAGCTCAAAGCATAGTCAGCCAAAAAAAATTCCCAGCACTCAACAGGGCAGCAGGAAAAATCAGGGTTAGAGTAGAAGAGAGAGCAGGTGCCACTCACACAGTTGATGCTTGATAAATGTGGAATGAGACTGGATGGGAATGGAAGGAGGAGAAGGGAAAAGAGGAAGAAGGGCCATAGGAATGAAGGATCATTGAATGTTTGTTGGATTGACTGAGGAAGAGACATCAAAGGACTTAGTGCTGGAAGGAACCTTAAGGATCACTGAGCCCAACCCCTCCTTTCACAAATGAGGAAACTGAGACCTATAGAGTTGGAGAAGGGATCTGTCCAAGGTACCAAGAAGCAGAGTCAGGACTGAAAGCCACCTTCTCTAAAAAACCCAGTTCTCTAACTATAAATCCATAATTGCAAAGGGAACAGGAATGAGAATGAAGAAGAAAGGTAAGAGGATGAGGCAGCTGGGTGGCACAATGGCTAGAACGTTGGACTTAGAGTCATGGAAGACACAAGTTCAAATTCTGCCTCAGACACTTAGTAGCTGGGTGATCCTGAGTAGGTCACAACTCTTTCAAATTCAGTTTTCTCATCTGTAAAATAGGGATAATAGCTGCTACCTTATTGTGAGGATCAAGAGATAACATGCGTAAAGTGTTCTGCAAATCTAAAAGAGCTTTAAGACCAATGTCAGTTATTATTAAGTATCAAAGTGAGAAGGGTTAAAGGCAAAGTGGATAAGAAAGTTGGCCTCAAAATTAAGAAGACCTAGGTTCAAGTACTACTTCTTACATATACTGGGACTCCAGGCAAGGGATCTCACCTCTCAATCCTCTGGGTAACTGTCTAAGATTAAGTTAAGGAAAAGTGCCAACCTGCGTTGGTAAAAAGCTTTTCCTAACTCAGAGATCCCTATATCAGTGGTATAACCAACTGGTCCAGGCCCTATTCCTAGCCTAGTGTTCACACCCCCATCTTCTGTCTCCAAATCCAATTCTCTTTGCACCACCCCACCCTTCCCAGGGTCCCGAATGTCCAACTCTCAGAGGTAGAAATGACAGTTAGAGAAAGACCCAAGGAAGAATCTCCTTCCTCAGGTCTTTAAAAAAACAAAAGATACACCTGCTTCAAATGAATTCTTAAAGTCAGGGGATGGTCTACTCTAAATGACCCCACAGGGTTACATACACACACACAAACACACACACACACGCACACACACACTCACACACACACACACACACACACACTCACACACCCCTTTGATTCCATAACAAACATGTTAACTGAGGAACTCTATGAAAAGAACACCTGGGCCCTAGGTCTGCTGTAGACTCTCTGCAACCTTAGGCAAGTCTTTGATATGTGGGAGGTAAGATGAGCTTAAGCAATCCTGGCACTGGAGATTCTGAAACAATAGCTGGACATCTTGGAGCCCAATAGCTCCATCACTCAAGCAGGCACTGTGGGGGCACAGCCCTGCTGGGGTATATGTGTGTGTGTGTTTGTGTGTGTGTATGTGTGTGTGTATTGCAATAGAGGAGGGTAGGCCCCAGGATGCTGAAAAACATGAGAAGAAAAATAAGTCAAAGTCTCAAGGAACCCAAACCTATTTCCACAAAGATGGGAAGGTGGACTGTAGGAAGGAAGGAAGGTAAAGTCTTGCTCTGACTTAGCAAGAGAACCTGGAATCCTACAGACTCAGAGAACCTTAGAATATTCTAGAAACTTAGAATATCAGAATGAAGGGCTCACAGATCATAGACTTGGAACTAGAGGGAATTTAAAGGTCATCTAGTCCAATCCTTTCATTTTCCAGAAGAAGAAACTGAGGCCAGCAGAGGTTAAGTCGCAAGGTCACAAAGGTAGAAAATATCAAAGCCAACATGTAGAACCAGGTCATCTACCTTGAAATCCAGCATTCTTTCCATAGCAACACAATAAAATTTAAATATTAGAGTCTCAGGACCATGAAATGTTAGAATTTTAGAGCTCAAAACCATAGAATCCTAGAGCTAGGAGGGACCTTAAAGATTGTCTAGTCCAATTCCTCTATATTATAGATGATGAAAATAAGGCAGAGACAGAAAGAGACTTGGATGAAGTTCAGACTGAGACAAGTTCATGGCAGAGCACAGACTAGAAAACAAGTCTCCTTGCCTCTCTGTGCCCCCCCTTTTTCTATAGCATTTCCCAGGAAAGGCTCCTACAGCCAAGTCAATTCAATTCAAATCCAATCTATTCAGACTGAACCAAGCTCTATGTCTAGCCCTGCTGTGCTCTGCTATGCTGTGGAGTGAGAGGGGAGAAGACCCAGACTTGCCCCCAAAGCTTTCTCGGCTTGCCTGAAGGCTGCTGCTCACCACCACCTGGGCACTTCCTAGGCTCCCAATCACAGCCGGCCTTAGCAGGAGCTAATGACACCGTCTGCAGAGGCAGCCCAAGGAAGTGTTAACATAGCTGAGAAGGAAGGCCTGGCCTCAATCCAGGCTACCATCTGCTTCCTCAGCCCCTCACCATAGCCCCAACCCCAGCCTTAGTCCCAGTCCCAGGCCCAGCCCCAGGCTTAATCCCAGCCCCAGCCATCAGGGAGCACCTGGAGCCTCGGCAGATGGAGCAGGCTAAGGCAGTGCTAAACTGGAAACAGTTGCTGGGGGAGGGAGGGGAACACAGTACTTGTCATATAGAATTCATGATCTGAATCCAATGCAAGTGAACAAACACTGATTAAGCACCTATTTTTATACAAAACCTGGTGCTAAGCAATGGGAATAGGAAGATAAACTACAAACAAGAGTTCCTGTGCTCTAGAACATTCTACTCTACAGGAGGATGCAGTTGTCCACAGAGAAATAAACACAAGATAATTTAAGAAAGTAGAACCCTAACAAAGGAAGGGATCAGGAAAAGGCTTTTGGAAAGAGGTGGTACCTAAACTGAGTCTTAAATAAAGCTGAGGATTCAAAGAAGTAGGAGGCACAGCACCTTGCAGAGAGTAGGCACTTACCAAATGAATGAATGAACAAATGAATGAATAAATGAATGAAATATGCCATAAGGGAATGGAAAATTAGAGTATCGGATTAGATCAGGGCTGGGGAACCTGTGACCTCGAGGCCACATGTGGCCCTCTAGGTCCTCAAGTGCAACCCTCTGACTGAATCCAAACTTCACAGAACATTTGGTCAAAGGGCAACACTTGAGGACCTTGAGGGTCACGTGTGGCCTCAAGGCCGCAGGTTCCCCACCCCTGGACTAGGTGGCCTCTGAAGGTCCTTCTGGGGTCTAAATACGTGATCCTATAATCCTAAGTCTATAGCTTATATATCTCCCCCATCTCCCCACAGCCTCAACCTTGGGACTAGACACCTAATACATTCCCATTCAAAACCTTACCAACAGAGGCTGGATAAGAGAAGAGAAGTGTATTTTCACTGAGATCCACCTTTCACTGAAATTCACCAAGGAGAGAAAGGTCCCCAACTAGATGATAACTGGCGTAAGGGAATCATCCTCCTGAAAGCCATCCCTCTGCCTCTGCTAACAAAGGTATGATACAGGAACATATTACACCACGATGGCATTTAGAGCTGGAAGACCTTAGAACCTGAATGTTAGAGCTAGAAGAGACCTAGAACAAAGAACACAGAATATCCGAGTTGGGAAGGACCTCAGAACAAAGAATGTCAGAGCCAGAAGGACCGTTAGAGATCTAATCCAATCCTCTCACTTCACAGGAGGGGAAACTGAGAACCTTTGAAGTTAACTGGCATGCCCAAAGTTACACAGGTAGTAAGAGCAGATCTGATTCCAAACCCAAGGCTTTTTCTACTCTACCTTTTTTTAAATAGAGGTATGCCTACAATAACTGTAATAACAGCTAGCATTTTATAGTAATCTAAGGTTTACAAAGCACTTTGCAAATGTCTTGTTTGATTCTCACAATAATTCTGGAAGTCTGATATTATTATTTTACCAATGTAGAAACTGAGGCAGATGGCAGTTAAATGACTTGGCCAGGATCACTCAACTAGTAAGTGTGTGAGGCCAGTTTTAAATCCAGTCTTTCTGACTGCAGATCTAAGCATTTTGTCTACTGCACAGCATATCTGGCTACCTCATCCATATATGAGGCATACACATATATATATATGTAATGTGTATTTTTAAATCTATATATCTATATAGTGTGTGTGATACATGTTGTGTACATAAGATATAACATATAGGTGTATGAGACACGTTATATACCTAATATGAAACACAGACACATAGAGTAATAAAGAGAGCTAGATATATACTAGACACCACTAGGGCTGCTGCCCAGACAGTCCCTCCTGGTGTAGACTTCAGGCACATCTATGCTCAGAAAGACTAATGATTTTTGATCATCTTAGTTCAAAGTGACCTTGTCAATCACCTGGTGTAAGTCCCACCCCTATTTCATAGAAGAGAAAACTGAGACCCAGAGAAGGAAAAGGACCTATCAAAAATGGAGAAGCTAGAACCTAGGCCTCTTAATTCCCAGCCTAGTGCTACTACATAAAGCCTCTAATGACCAAGAAATACAATTCAGTCAATAATCAGAGAACTGCACATTAAAAGTCAGCTAAAGGGAACCTTAGAACATAGAAGGTTTTACTATAGGGCATGGGGCTCAGAGAGGTGAGATTACTTTCCCAAGGTCAAAGGCAAGGTTGATGGCAAGGTGAGACTGGGCTCTGTCTCCCAGGCTCGGGAGGCCTGAAGGATGGCAAGTAGAAGTCAGCAAGGCCTTTTGAGCCTAGAGTGGAACAGAAGGTCATGGAAGGATTCACAAGGAGAAGAGAGGACCATGAGGCTAGCCAACTGGAAGGGTTCTGCAAACCCCCATCCCACAGGTGTCCTGTGAAGCTGGCTGAGCAGACTAGACTGGACAGGCACCAGAATGGCAAGAGGAAGCATCTTGAGAGGGAAGGGGAGGAGGGCTAACAGGACAGAGCCAGACACAGAAACACCTCAGCCTCCTCTTTCCAACCAAAACAAAGTCCCCCAAGGGAACAGTAGCAAAGAACGGCAGGAAGGAGGAGGCAGTGGGGAAGAGAGGCTGGGGCCGGCTTGGCAACAGTATAGAGCACTGTCTGCCAGTTTGGGTTCAGTCATGGTCAATAATACAGACTCAGCACCTCTGATTCTATGGGTAAAAAAAAAATTTGTGCTGCAAAGACAAGAAAAGAAAATAGCTGTTTTCATGAAGGCCCAAGTTTGAAGGGCAGACCCAGCCCTGTACTCAGGTAGTTTCTAATCCAGGGGGCAGGTATGGACCCACCCCAGAGAGATCCTCCAATCTTAGAGACACAGCTTTGTCTCTTTGAAACCCCAAGTCTGAGGTGGGAGATACGGCCCTGTCCTCAAGGACCCTCACAGTCAGAGAGGGAAATACAGCCCTGCCTTCAGGGGGCTCTAATCCAAGGGGGTATATATGGCCCCTCTTCAGAGAGTCTGAAGAAGACACATCCCAGCACTCAGGGAGCCCCCAATATGATAAAGAGACAGCCCTGTTCTCTGGGAGCTTCCAATTCAAAGGGGGCAGACATAATCCCTCCACAGAAAAAGCCCTTAGTCTGAGGGAGAGATAAAGGCCCTTGTCCTCAAGGAATCCATGGTATAACAGGAAAACGTGGCTTCTTCCCTCAGGGAACTCCAACCTCTGATTCCCCTAAATTCTACCTTCCCCTAGTCCCTCATGGCCTCCAATCAATGCCCCTGGCTCCAAGCTATGAAGGGAGACTATTAAAAACATCGGCTATAGGAAAGTCTCTCAAAAACTTCACTCACTCATTAATTTACTCAGCCATTCGACAAACATTAAGAACATCCCAAGCACAGAGAAGACCAGAGATAGATACAAAAGGAGCAGCAAGAGTCTAGGGGTTTGAGTCAGGAGGGCTGGCTTCAAATGCCAGTGTGACAGGTCCCTATCTCCCTCAGACCTGGGGAGAGGCAGCCTGGCACAGTGGAAAGAAGGCTGACCTTGAAGCCAGGAAGCCAGGGCCTAAAGTCAGGCCTCTCGCTCCTAACAGATCTATCAGGTAACTCTAAGACTACAAGTTACTGACCAGCATGGGCCAGAAATACTGTCCACATATAGAATTTCCCTGCACAGATTTGGGCACCCCATTCCCCCAAAATGGGAATTATACATATATATATATATATATATGAACATACACACACATATACATACTATATGTATGTGTATATATATGTATATATGTGTATGTATATATACACACATACACACTACCTACTTCCCAAGGTTTTAGTGAGGAATGGATGTACTTTGTAAACTATAGACATATAGTTTAGTATGCCTTGGTATAGAAAATTTAGTATAGTTTAGTATAGAAATATAAATTATTACTAATATTATTAGATGAGCCAATCCTGCCCTCCATACATAACACAGGCACGGTTACCTCAACACAGAGACTGAGGGGATCCAGAAACACTTATCAGAGGAGGTGGCATTTGAGTTGGGCTTCTAAGGATGGGTAGAATGTCAGGGGGCAAAAAGGACAGACAGTGCAGACAGAGAGAAAATTGTGATCAAAAGCAAAAGAAAACACAAGGCTTGTACAGAGGAAGGTCTGGGTTGTGGCAGTGGCTGTTGTGAATGAGGCAGGGAAGGCCAGTGGAATCTAGACCTCAACCTGTCAGCTGTGGGGAACCCCTAAAGGTCTTTGAGCAGGGGAGGGAGGTGACCAGGATTAAGCACAAAGATAAAATCATTTCTCTTCTTTTTTGTTAAACTAACCACTGTGTAAAACAAGGGTGCAGAGGAGTCTCCAACCTTCCATCATGGATGACTTGTGAGGGAGTAATTCCTCCAATCTAATGCAAGTCCCTGCTACTGTAACTGAAAACCATTTCCTCCACTGACATGGAGTACTGGGCAAGGATTACTCTGTCCAGCCTCCAGGAGACAGACAGGGAGATGGCAGTTTCAGAGAGAAACCTGGCCTAGGCGTCACAAGACTTGGGGTCACTAACTCAAAACGTGACCTTACCTCTTCCCCTCTCCAAATCACACAGTTAGGAGAACCTTAGGATATACAGTCCAACTCTAAATGGCATAGGATTCCCCTGAAAGATATCCCTGAGCAGTGGGCACTTCTATATTTATTGCATAGAGTTTGGGTTGTATTTTTTCCTTAAGTGGGAGAGGGAGGCTTTGCCTCCCCCACCACACACACACGCACACACACACACACACACACACACACACACACACACACACACACACACACAAAAGAGGGTGATTGAAGCATTTTTAAATGCCCAGAAGAGAACAAAAAAGGAAGATCAGAAGGATGCAGACAAACTGAACAGCTCTGAAAGTTACAGGTTGAATTTATTAAATACTTAAATAGAAAAGCTCTATGTAATAGATTCATAGCTTTGTGTGCAATCCTCTCTTTCTGTTCTACTTCCGATGTGATGCCAAGCCCTATCATTTCTACCTTTGTCATCTCTCTAGAATACACCCCCTTCTCTCCTCTGACACTGTGACCACCCTCCTGTGGGCCCTCATTACCATATGCCTGGACTATTGCTATTATATATCAATAGCCTGCTGGTTGGTTTTTCTGCCTCAAGTCTCTCCCCATTCCAGGCCATCCTCCACTCTGCTGTCAAAGTGATCCTCCAGGTCTAACCATGAAATCCAGGTCTAACCATGTCACTCCCTTCCCTACCCCACCACATTCAATAAACTCCAATGGCTCCCTATTGCCTCCAGGGTCAAATATAAAATCTTCTGTTTGGGTTTGAAAGCCCTTCATAACCTGGCCCCTTCCTACCCTTATGACCTTCTTAGACTTTACTCCTCACTGGCCAAGGCTCTTACACTACAGGGTATCCCTAAAGTCTGGACACACAGGCAAAAATGCATATTTTGAAATATTTGGAATATTAACAGAACTTAGCCCCCTCAACTTCTTTTTTCTGGGGTATGCCAAAGGAGAAGATGTACTCAATAAAAATCATAGATGCAACACACTTGACTGAACACACAAAGAGCAAATGTGCTAAAATTGACAGCAATGTGGAATTATCGCATCGAGTTCACATGATTCTTGCAAAGTGCATCAACCTTTGCATCATGAATTATGGAAATCATATTGAAGATGTTATCTGTTAATATTCCAATTAAATAAAATGTTGAAAATTTCATTCATTTCATTTCTTGAAAATATGCATTTTTGCCTATGTGTCCAGACTTTAGGAACACCCTGTACAATCCAATGATTTTGGCCAATCCAATGGCCTTTTTACTGTTCCTCCCGCACTCAACACTCCATCTCCTGACTGAGCATTTTCCACAGCTGCCCCCAAGCCTGGAACATCCTCCCTCCTCATCTCCATCTCTTAGCTTTCTTGGCTTCCTTTCAGAAGAAAATTATGTTTTATCTCTTCTTCAACGCCTCGGATGATGGGGAGCTCATTACTTCTCAGACCTTGTTTTCTTCTTGCCTCCCAAGGAGCGGTGTGAGGGCACAGTTGAAATATTGACACCAAGCATCAAATAACTTTGCGCAACTATAAAAGCCAGCATCAGCATCCCACACTTTAGAGCTTATGAAGCACTTTCCTATCCATCGCCTCCAGGAATACGAATAATAGCAAACATTTATATTGTGTTTCCTGGCCTCCAAAGTGCTTTACATGAATTATCTCATTCGAAGCTAACCCCTCTTTGGAGCTTCTCTGCTCACTCAGCTACCCCCACTCTCAACTCACACCCTTAGACTCAAGTCAGTTCCTCTTCTAAGTCTCATCTTCGGAATTACAGGAGTGGAAGAGTGACCTAGTAAATAGAGGACGCCCTCGAACTCAGGAGGATCTGGGTTAGAGACCTGCCTCTGACACGTACTGGCTGAGTGACAGTGGATAAGTCAGTTTCGAGAGTCTAAGTGGCAGAGAAGACGCCAACCTGAATTGATAGAAAGAGTTCCCCACAGCAATAAATCATAGGCCCAATGTCTATCCCAAATATATTTGCTCTGTCATCCCCTGGAGCAGGGGATGGATTATAGATCTTTAATGAGAATAGACCCCTCCTTCTAATTGGGTTTGGGTTTGTTTTTTTTTTAATTTTACAGATGAGGAAACTTGAATCCCAGAGGTTACGCGAGTCACCCAAGTTCCCCCATGTGGTAAGTGGCAGAAGCAATTTTTGAATCCAGATCATCCGACTCCAAATGCAGGGTTCTTTCCACTATACCAATGATTCTCCAAGTGAGACCCTGGGGATCTCAGAGACCACAACTATTTTCATAATAATACTCAAAAACTTATTAGCTGTGCAACCTTGGGCAAGTTGCTTAATCTCTGTCTGCCTTCATTTACTCATCTATAAAATAGGAACAATGATAGCACCTAACTCCCAGGATCATTTGGAGAATAAAATGAGCTAAAATTTGTGAAGCATTATATAAATGCTAACTATTGTTATCAGCTGTGGCTCAGTGATTTTCAGTCGTGTCCAACTCCTCATGACCCCATTGGTGGTTTTCTTGGCAACGACACTGGACTGGCTTGCCATTTTTTTCTCCAGCTCATTTTACAGATGAGGAAACTGAGGTAAACAAGGTAAAGAGACTTGTCCAGGGTCACACAGCTAGGAAGTGTCTGAGGCCGGATTTGAATTCCGGAAGAGGAGCCTTCCTGACTCCAGCCTTGGCCCTCTACTAAAATACTCCACCCTTCTCCACCTACATATCTGCGTTCAGTCAGATTTTATTCATCTACAACAAAAACTACATACCACAATAATGAATGTAGAAGTAGATATGAGAATCCGATTGCCTTCTCTTAAATAAAGTGTTAGAGAGATTTGCTATGTTCTGTAAAATACCACCACTCTTCTCACTACATATTTTTTGTTCTGGAAAATATAGTTAATTTTCATAAATATGTTATTTATGTTAACATGTAATAGGTTCATTATTGTTATTTTAAATGCATTAATAAATACATATTTAAATTTTATCAGTTTTAATTTCTAATGTGATAAATATCAGTAGATATAGGTCCTAAATCATTTTCAAGGTGTCCTCTCCAACCCAGTCCAGCAGAGCACAACATCCTATTCTGAGCAAGTATGTAGGAAAGAAACAAGTACCCAAGAAAGAGACTGACTTAACCGGAATTGAAGTGTCCCAGCAGGGACTAGAACTGAGGTGTCTAGACTCAGTCCAAGTCCAAGGCTCTTTCCAAATAAACTCCTTGAAGGCAGGAAATGTGTGCTTTATCTTCATATTCCTGACTCCCAGCTCACAGCCTCGCCCATAAGAGATACCAAATAAACCTTGGCTCAATTGAAGCAAGGGGCAGCTATCGCAAAGTAGACAGGGTGCTGGGCCTGAAGTCGGGAAGACTCATCTTCCTGAGTTCAAATCTGGCCTCAGACATTTCCTAGTTATATGACCCTGAGTAAGTCACTGCCTCAGTTTCCTCATCTGTAAAATGAAGCTGGAGAAGGAAATGGCAAACCACTCCAGTATCTTTGACAAGAAAATTCTTGGGATCTTTGGGGTCACAAAGTTGAAAACAACTCAACAACCACCAAAAATTGAACTGAACTGAATCCCCTGCTCCTAACCCCATTCTATACCTGTTGACATACTTCCCTTTGTTAGGGACATAATTTTTATATGGCACCTTTCTCAACAATCTTCCCTGGAACACCTTCCCCATCCCTCCAGTCAACAACAGGTGAGCCTTCTCTCCTCAAATGTCCCATCCTGGCTATCCTGAGTCCTCACGCAAGAACCATTCAGCAAATATTTTTCAAACACCTACTATGTGTAAGATACTTAGCATGCTCAGACATGTCATAGTTAAACACCCACGATCTTACTCCCACATTAGAGTATGAGCTCCTTGAGGGCAGAGATTAAATTGTTTTCATCTTTTTACCACCCGGCACAAAACCTTGCATTTTTAATTTAATTTAATAAATAAAGTTTAATAAAGGTTTGCTCAAACACATCCTTCATGTCTTCTTGCCCTCAAAGACAATGACTAAATCATCTGCACACTCCATTCCACTCCTCTGCTTCTCCCCCTCTCCAGCTTTCTCTTCCCACAAACTAGCCCTACGTGTATGGAAAGCCAGACCTTGCCAACCCCATTATTAGTTCTTAGGGAGGAGAATGGTTCAGATCTCTAATCGATTTTGCTGATGGTGGTAGAGCTTCCACACATTTCTCTTTCCTCCCTCCAGATCCTCCCAGGTCCAGCCAGCCAAGGATCCAGGGAGATCCAGTCCTGGCTCTTCTCAAATAGCTTTAAACAAACATACTTAAAATCAGAGACCTGCGAATCATAGCCCCAGGGAAACTCTGAACTCTCAATTTTAGAATCACTGCAATCCTAAACCCAGAGCATCTTAGTATCACAGGCCTTAGGTTCCTAGAACTATGGAATTTTAGAGTGGAAGAAAAATCCAGTTTAAAACACAGCACCAGAGAATCCTGAAATCAAGTAGTAACCTAATTTAGACTCCTATAAACAGGGCATCACAGAATCAGAATCCCTGAATCAAGAGTTTAGAATGACAGAACCGTAGTCTTAGCATAACTCGGTTTAGATATGGAAGCAGAGGACCTTCGGCTGCTGGCTGCTCCTTTCCTCAGACTGTGTCTTTTGTCTGATTTTTGTTCAAGGAGTAGGCTGGCCCTCCTGAAGTCCCTA
The DNA here is from genome assembly GCA_028646595.1 of Phalanger gymnotis. Classification (NCBI taxonomy): domain Eukaryota; kingdom Metazoa; phylum Chordata; class Mammalia; order Diprotodontia; family Phalangeridae; genus Phalanger; species Phalanger gymnotis. The sequence goes on from CM053622.1 coordinate 713,546,672, forward strand.
GAAGCCTGAGGGTGAGACAATCCAGTGGAACCCAGAGATGTCTATATTTGGGCACCTACACCCTCACCCGCCATCATCATCCCCATTCACAGGACCCAAGGACATAGAAAATCCTGTTGGCAGAGAATCTGGGGAAAATAGCATAGCCAAGATTGGAATATAATGCCAGCTTCTAGCCTTGCTGCTCCTCCCATCCCCACCTTCAAGACTCCCATCCCCCAAGACCTTCATCTTCCAATCTCTTCTTCTCACCACCCTCTCATACTCCAAAACTCTCACTCTCCAAGGGCTCCCATCCTCCTTCCTAGTTCTTCTCTCTCTTTCTTTCTCAAAGCACCTGCTAGTTGTGGGGGGAGGGGGAAGAGAAGGGAAGAGATCAGGAAATCAGCCCAGGACAGATCTTGTTCTCACTTCTCCTTTTTTAACCAAAAATTCAACATAAGCAAAAATATAGTCCAAGGAACAAGGCAGCCTCGAGCTAACTGGAGCAATTCTACCCCCTTCCCCTGTCCTCTCCCCATTCTCTGCCTTGTTCCAAATCCATGGACCCCGACCCTGTCTAAAGAGAGAAACATGGAAATGCCCTCAGGCTCAAAGTCGAGAAAGAGATAGGGGAGATGGCATTGCCCTTGTCCTTGAGAAAATCCCGGTCTGAGGGGGAAGTCACAGTCCCCCAAACCTAGAGAGGCAGTGATCTGAGGGGAGACACTGCCCTGCCCTCAAGGAGCCCCCACTCTGAGGGAGAGACATAGCCCTCAGGAAACCTCTGCCCTGAGGAGGCCTGGCCTTCAGGAATCTCCACTCCCAGTCTTATGTTTTGCTTAGGGATTTAAAAAGAAGCCCCATATACCAACAGGACTGGAGATCAGAAAAGGAAACCAAGAAAGGCCCAGCCCCATGTCAGGAAGGCAGCTGGGGCAGAAACCCAGCCAAGTTCCAGCTTCCTCCCAGGAAGCCAGTTCATCTGCTCAGGACAAACGGGAAGTGATGAATGATTTTCATTAGTAGCCAGAGCTGCAGGGGCTGGAATGGCTGCCTGAAGTAGTCAATAAAGGACTGAACCTTTGCCCCAGATCTCCTTGGTCCTCCATAGGCCTCTTCAAGACCCCCCACCACCACCCCTAGCCCTTCTGAGTGAAGCTGGCTAGCCCAGCCCACAGGGATCTCTGTCTCCTCCTGAGTTCCAACCATCCTTATCGTCTGTGCTTCTCATTGTGGCATTTCATCACCGGTGCCTATAAGAAGGCCTCTTCCAGCCTGGGAGAGTCAATGTCCCAAGGTCCCCCTGTAAGTGTGACACGCTGTGTTCTAATGTTCCCTGTAACTCTCGCACTCTATGTTCTCTGACACCCTATCACCTCCGGTATCAAACATAAAATCCTCTGGTGTTCAAAGCCCTTCATAACTTGGGCTCCCCAATCCATATGTTGTGTGCCTTAAGCTCTGTCCTCTGCCCCAAACACATGCTCTTTGATACAGTGACGGTGGCCTCCTTGCTGTCCCACAAACAAGGCACTGACCTTTCCCTGGCTGCCCCCCATGCCTAGAATGCTCTCTTGCCTCATCTCTGCCTCCCAGCTTCCCCGGCTTCCTTTAAGCCCCACCCAAAAATCTCACCTTCTACAGGAAGCCCTTCCTGATCCCTCTTAATTCTGGTGCCTCTGCTGATCATTTCCAATGTAGCCTGTATATAGCTTGTTTGTACATAATTGTTTGCATGTTGTCTGCTACATTAGACTGAGCTCTTCAAGCACAGAGACTGTCTTTTGCCTTTCTTTGTATCCCTAGCACTTAGCACAGTGCCTGGCACATAGTAGGCACTTAATAAATGACTACTGACTGACTGTCCTTTCTATCTCTGACAATCTACATTCTATGTTCTCAGAGTCATTTCGACTCTGACTTTCTATGTTCTAAGGCAGTGGCGTCAAATTCAAATAGTGAGACTCATAAAACCACAAATTAACATTATCTACATTGCATTTTATTTTTCTTTGTTTCGCTATACATTTCCAAATTACATTGTAATGTAGTTCAGGCTGCACTCAGAAGCTCTGCAGTGAGTTGGGCACCTCTGTTCTGAAGTAACCTCTAGCATTAACATTACATGGTTTAAGGTCCCTTCTAGTTCTGATACTCTACAATCTATGTTTTAGGGTTCTTTTTAGTTATAATTTTCTATAAGTCTATGAGAGAACTGAAGCCTAAGTACTGTTAGCAGAATTCATGAAGCTGCTGCCTGGGCTCTGAAGGAGGGGGATCTTCAGAAAAGTTTACCACGGGCCTGGGCCCAACTCAAATCAATTCAAATTCAACAAATATTTACCATCATGCCTGGTGAGTACACAGTATGTAAAGTTTATATAACAACGTCCACACCATGAGGGGTTTATAGTCTAATAATACATGTTGTCGTCCAGTAACTTTTCAATTGTGTCCAACTCTCTGTGACCCCTTTTGGGATTTTCTTGGCAAAGATACTGGAGTGGTTTGCCATTTCCTTTTCCAGCTCATTTTACAGATGAGGAAACTGAGGCCAACGGGATTAAGTAATTTGCCCAAGGGTTAAGTGTCTGAAGGCAGAACTCTGGTCCTCTGACTCCAAGGCCAGCACTCCACCCACTGTGCCACCTAGCTGCCCAATAAGATTTACACAAATTTGAATATATACTAACAGAATAATCTATTTCTTCACACGGCCTCTAATCCTAGGGATGGACTGCCCCTGATGTGGGCAGAATGAGGGAGCTAAGGGTTTCCTCTTTGGCAATGAATGCAACTGGAAGAAGTCCAAGTACCCATTAACCTTACAAAGGTCTGTCCAATCCAGCTCTAGGGCGGAGGCCAGGGAAGGACGACATTCCAGACTTCCTGCCAAAGTCTAACCTCCAATAACACCACATCCCTCCCTACAAGGAGGTAGAGCCATTAGCTGTGTAGCCATGGCAAGGAACAAGGTAACCTGGGGTAGAGGATACTCCACCTGCCCCCTGTCCCACTGAACTGTGCTTTTGAAGGGTTACTTGCCATGAATCTTCACCTCGCTTCTGACTTCTGAGATCATCAAAAGGGAATTCTTCAAAGACAGCTACACTACTCTGTCCCCACAGGCATTGCCATCAACTACAAGGGAAAGAAAAAACCCTACTCTCTACCTTGGAAAATTATTCCCCATATCCTCATATCTATAAAATAAGGGGGAAAAAGTGGGCCAAGACGGCTTCTTAAGTTCTTCCCAACTGTAACACTGTGCTCTGTGCTCTAAGGTCACTTCCACCCTTGGCATATTATATTCTGTCTTCTATATTTTGTGTTCCCTTTCAGCTCTAGATCCTATCATCACCCCATGACCTCAGGAAGAGGTGGCTTCTATGTATGACGGAAATTTTAGGCACAGGCCAGACCGAAATCAAGGATGGAGCCATGCTGGTTAGCAGCAGAGTCTGTGATTCGGGGGCCTTTTCTCAACTGTCAAATGAATAGATCTCCAGCCATTCTGATGCACTAACTGCTTGGGTGACTTGGCTACTAGATTACCAGAAGCCTAGACACGCCATAAGTTTTTCTTACTGTGTTGTTTGTTACTGTTGTTATTTGGAGGGAGCTGGAGTTAAGTGACTTACCTTGGGTCACACAGCTGGTGTCTGAGGCCACATTTGAACTCAGGTCCTCCTGACTCCAGGGCTGGTGCTCTATCCACTGCACCATCTAGCTGTCCCCCGGCTTGGAGTCTCTGATGCTATGATCTGTGCTCGGTGCCTCAACATTTTTTCCAGCCTCTCTAGACTAGCAAGGCTCCAACCTCCCTTTCTGTCTTATCTTCATTGCCTGTCGCTCTCTTACCCCTCTTCTCCACTCCATCTGAAGTGGCCATTCCTACTTTACATACCTACTTTGGCTCCCTTGGGAAAAGGTCTTCGAGTCAGAGACCTGAGTTCAAGTCCCGAGTGGCGGCTAACTAGCGGGACGAGTCAGGGTGAATCAACTTAATTTGCTTCGATGACTAAAATGTGCAAGGCTCTGCAACGAATATTAGAAATACAAAGCCAAAAATAAAAAGCTGTCTCTGCCCTCAAGGAACTTCCATTCTATTGGAAGGATACAACAAGGCCATAAACTGAATGCTTTGGAGAGTACAGGATATCCCATCGGCCCCCTGTTCCACTGAACTTTCGAGAAGCTGCTTCCCGGGAATCTCCACCTAGATTCTGACTTTTGACATAATCAAGAGAGCACATGAAACTCTAAATGGAAAGGTGTCCCACAGGGGAGGAGTAGGAGTCCCTGAAGATTGGAATGATCTCCTCCATCACTATGTGCCCCTTCCCAGAATCTTCTATTTACTAAACAGAAAAGTAAATACAAGATCTTCTGAGCAGGAAAAGCGCTAATCACCAGGGTGATCTGGGAAGGCTTCCTGGAGGAGGTGAACCTTAAAGGAAGCTAAGGAATCTAAGTGGCAAAGTAATAAGGGAGGGCGTTCCAGCTATTTCCTCTCTCTGAGCCTCAGTTTCCTCACCGGTAAAATGTGAATGATCATATTTGTACTCAGCCACAATGGGTTACATATATAAAGGACTTTGCAAGCTTTAAGGTACCATTGAAATAGGAGGTATACTGGTACTCTCTGCCCCTCCCCTACCCCCACTTGCCTCATCCCTACCTCTTCTAGTCTGATACATCAGGCTGCTCCCTCCACCTAAGTGACCTTCCTCTCCTTCCCAGAGCCTGTCCTGCCCACCCTAGCCCACAACAGATGGAGCTCTCCCTCCTCGGAGCTCCTGAAGCCGCACAGTTTAGCCAATAATTGGTCTGTAATTGCTTCCTGTGGGTGAGTCTGATCTCCCGGACCACACGGTGAGTTCCCCTGGGGATGGAGGGCAGGCAGGGCTGTTTCTGCTGCTTCCTTCACTGCCTGGCAAAGGGAAACAAATCAGAGACTCATCTAGCCCTCCCCAACCCTGAGCAAAGATCCAACAGACGACAAACAGCTCCAACAAGTGGTCCTTCGGCCCTCCTTTGAAGACCTCCAGGGATGAAAAAGACACCGGTCCCCAGAGGCAGCCTGTCTCACGGCAGACAGGCCAGTACTCAGGGAATGGATGCTTAGAGAAGACCAAGGACAATTTGATTCTGAGCGCAGGAATCAACCATGGGAATGTGGGCCCCCAGAAAGCAGCCAGTGGGGGACAAGAGAGGCAGCTGGAAGGGAAGGGGCAGCCATTGTCCCAGATGCACTAGACAGTCCATAAAATCCTGCCTCCCCTCCGCCCCTGCAAAGCACAGCCCCTCCCCCTCCTCCTCATGATGTCCCCACAGTCAGCATAACTGGAATTCAAGGCAAGGACCACCTCCCCTTCTGAGAAGGGGAAGAAGGGATGATGGAAATAATCAGAGCTCACCTTTATACAGTCCTTTAAGCTTAGCCAAGTGTCGGATACCTATTAGCTCACTGGATCTTCTCAATGACCAGGACTGATGGGTACTAGGCCCATACACCTACTAAGTGTGTGAGTGGGTATTCAAACCCAAGCCTTCTCAACCAAATAAAGTATATTATTCTATCCAAATCCTAAGGTACCCCAGCTCCTCCCATCCCCATTAGGAAATACTCCGATTCCCCATATATCCTGCACCCTTCATATTCCCTCGAACTATCCTGGTCCTTTCACACCCTCTGGAGATGCTGGGAGCCCTCCTGGAATCCCTAAAGCAACCTTCTTTCCTCCCTTTTTTGACCCTAGAGACAGCCTTGGCCCCATCTCCCTCCAAATCAGACTACCAGCACTAAGGGGGTTAATCCCTCATTCCCAAGGTCCCCAGCTTCGAGTGAGACATCTTCCACCCCTCCCCTGCCCCCCCTTGGAGATAAATGTTTATAGGGAGTTGAGCCTCCCGGGGAGAAGTTATTTGCTTTGGTTGTAATTAATTGCAAGAGCAGCAGGCAGGCCATAAACTGAGTGCTATGGAAAGTATAAACAGTACATTGGCCTCCAAATGGGCAGGCGTCCCGTGGGGGAGTAGCAGGGGTCCCTGAAGAATGGAATGTTCTCCCCCATCGTTATCTTCCCCTTCCTAGAGCCCTGCTTCCATCTGGCGTGTCCTGGACGTTTTGGAGGGAGGATGTAGAATCGGGAAAGAAGACCAGGGTTCAAGGGCAGGCTTGGCCACCTACTAGCTACATGACCCTGAGCAAAATCTTTCCCCTCCCTGGGTCTCAATTCCCTCCTCTGTTAAATGGAATGATGAGCTTAGATGATCTGTAAGCTCTGAAGTTCCGCAGCTGTGATTCAGGAAGGGGGTTGTAACCAGGCCCAGAGGAGTCACCCACCAAAGAGGAAGCAAGATCTGATCTAAACACAACCCTACTCCCAGAAATCCTACAAATCCCAGGCTGAAAGGCATCTTAGAGAATATAGATGATAATCTCTTACCCAAGATAAGAAATCTCCAATAAAAGAGAACTCAGTAGCCACCAAGAAAAACTCATGGCAGTGCAGAATCTCCCTGATCATTACTATTGATACCATTGCTACTCACTTTATAGTTTATCTTTTTTTTCACACTCCAATGAGGTAGTAAGTATGAGGATTATGCCCATTTTACAGAGAAGGAAACTGAGGCCCAGAGAGGTTAAGGGACTTACCCAAAGTAACACATCCAGTCACTGGTGCTACTGAGATTCAGGCACTCACACCCAAGTCACCGACTCCAAGTCGAGGACTACTTCCACCATAAAGCAGAGTGAAGCCTCTCACTTTGGATCTAAATCCCACAATCCAAGCATTCTTTTTATGGAACTATCCCACATTTCTCCCCACCCTGATCTTAATGGATCCCTACTTCCTCTGAGTTCCCACGGTCCTGTGTCCACCTTTCCTTTCTGACCCTTAGCACACCCTGCCTTGTGGTACAATTATTGGTCTCCAGGGCTTAGCTCCCCTGTGTGTCTCCTTCCTGTGGACATGGTGAGTTTTTATCCATCTGTCTCCCCGTCAGTACAGACCATAGCGATCTAAACCCAGCAGATGGTAGCTGTTGTTTGTTGAATGAATACACAAAATAAACATGTTTGATGCTCCAGTCAGTACAACATGGGGCTCTGAATGATTTCTCCAGGAATAGAGATGGGCTGTTCCAAGATACCCACACTCTTTACCAAGTCATCTGGCACACACCCCTGCCTTAGTCCTTTCGTCCTGGACTAAACCACCTATTATTCAGGCACCTGTTTCAGAGCCCTTCTGGAAGCCCTGTGCTCTCCAATGGCTAGGTGGCTGAAGTCTCTGGACGAGTCACTCACACTACCTAACCCTGAGGTCCTTATCCACAAAATAGGGACAATACCTCATAAGGTTGTTAGGATCAAATGGCAAAACATATGTAATGTGCTTTGCAAACCTTAAAGTGCCATCAGGCACTGTGAACAATGGTATTATTACATAAAACAGTTCCCCCAGGAAAGCCTAACTCCATGGTAAAAAGGAAAGTTTTTCAACGCCATTACAACCGGCACACAGAATCATAGAATCACAGTCCTAGTCAAATTGAAATTCCCAAAATACAAGCCAACATGTCCCACACACCCCCCACCTCCCACTCTAAAAAATCTTCAATGGTTCTCTATTGCCTCTAGGACACAATAGGAAAAGCTCAACTTGGCACTTAAAGCCCCCCACAATCTGCCTCATGTTACTCCCTTTTAGACACCATTCCAGACACACTGGTTTGCTACTAATTATCTTTCCTTGTACATGACACCCCAAAAACACCTTTGTGTTTGCACAAGTGGTCCCTCATTCCCAGAATGCACTGTCTCCTAGAATCCCTGGCTTTCTTCAAAGCCCTGCCTAGCCCACTTCTTACCAATTACTGTTCCAAACAGTTTTTCACATTCTCTCTTGGGAAATTACTTTGTATCAAGACTTTATATTCCCTTACTTGGATATGTTTTGTGCCCCTTTCCTCCTGCCTTATGCCACCTTCACCAGCAGAATTAAGTTCCTTATGGATCTGTCTTGGGTCCTCTTTTCTTTTCTCTCTATAATCTCTCACTTGATGACTTCATCAGCTCCCATGGATTCCATTATCAGCTATATATCCAGACCCTGTCTCTCTCCTGAGCTCCAAAATCCAGATCACCCACTGCCAATGGACATTTCAAAATGAATGTCCCACAGGCATCTTAAACTCAACATGTCCAAAAGCAGAACTCATCCTCTAACCCTCTCCTCTTATCCCCCAAACCAACCCTCATCTGAACTTCTCTACTGACACCTGGGGCACCACAATCCTTCCAATCACCAGGCTTTTGCAACCTCTGTGGCATCCTCAGCTACTCCCCATCACTCTCCTACATATGCAATGCATTGTCATATCTTGTCGCTTTTAAATCTCTGTTATATGTCCCCTTCTCTAGTTGCCAGCACACCCTGGCTCAGGCCTTCATCTCCTCTTGGCTAGATAATCTCCTAACAAGTCTCTTTTCCTTCCAATCTGCCTCAAGCAACTGCCAAAGTAAGTTTCTTCAAGTGCAGGCCTAACCATGGCACCCCTCTATTCAGAAAACTCTAGTGACTCCCTATTACATCCAGAATCATCTTCTCTTTTTTTTGGAGGCAAACAGGGTTTAGTGACTTGCTCAGGGTCACACAGCTAGTAAGTGCCTAAGGCCAGATCTGCACTCAGGTCCTCCTGACTCCAGGGCTCGTGCTCTATCCACTGCTCTACCTAGCTGTCCCTACATCCAGAGTCAGATATTGATTCCTCTGTTCACAACCTGACTACTTCCTACCTTTGCAGAACAGTAATAATAGAATATAGCAATTTAAGGTTTGCAAAGCATTTTACGAATATAATCTCATTTCATCCTTACCACAATCCTGGGAGGTAAATGCTGCTATAATCCCCATTTTACAATAAGGTAACTGAGGCAAGCAGAGGTTTAGTGACTTGCCCAGGGTCACACAGTTAGTCTTCCTGACTCCAGGCCTAGCGCTCTGTGCACTATGGTGCCACCTAGTTTCTTCCGTTTAATAAATGCCTGTTGATTGATGTTCCCCCAAATCTCCTTCTGCAAATTGTCTGATTGCTTCTAATTCTCCCCCTCTGGGGCTGGCATATGTAAATTTTGGAGTCAGAGGTCATGGGTTTGATATTAGGTCTGAGTCTGCTACCTGAGTGACCTTAGCTAGGTCATTTAACCTCTCTAAGACTCAGTTTCCCCATAAGTAAAATAAAAGCATTCAGATTACTATGCCCAAGGCTTCTCTGTAATAGGCACAGGGCACTCAGAGGCACTGAGGCACAGGTGGACAAGTGAAAAGGGGAAATGGCCTCAGAGTACAAAATAAATACCAACTGGAGGGGTTAGGGAGAGTGACAGAGAAGCAGAATAGGGCTCCCTAAGTGTCATATGTCAGAGTAAGCTGTACCTCTTACTACCTGTGTGACCTTGGGCAAGTCACTTAACATCTCTGGGCCTCTGTTTCCCCATACAGAAAATGAGAGAGTTGGTCTATATGAACTCTAAGGCCCCTTCCAGTTCTAAATCCACAATCCTATGAAAGATTTCCTAAAGAGGTAAGGAGCTTTCCATCATTAAAGTTGCCTCAGCAGATGCTGGATGACCTCCTCATGGAGAGGCTATTGGGGTAAGCTAGGTGGCACAGCAGAGAGAATGCTGGCATTGGAATCAGGAAGACCCAAGTTCAAATCTTGCCTCAGACACTCAGTAGCTGCATGACCCTTGGCCAAATCTCTCAGGCTTGGTTTCCCAATCTGTGCAAAATAAGGGGGAATAATAACATATGTAAAGTGCTTTTGTAAACTTCAAAGCACTGGATAAATACTGGTTATTAAAAGAAATTGCTGCCCTGGGAGCTCTGACATCTGCAGGCCCTTCCTACTCTAAGCTACCACAAATTGGTACTCCTAAAAGCAGGCTCCCACCTTTAAGAGGAGGAAGGGGGGAAATGTCTAACTACCAGCTAATGAGTGACTAAAATGAAAGTAAGGGATGGCCTGCTTTCCCAGATCCCTGCAGGAGGAGAGGAGAAGGAGGGGCCTTTGAAGCCTGAAACCCAAGCTCAAAGCTGTGGCCTCATTATGATGGACTCCCTGGGGGGACCCAGCTGGCATCCCAAAGAACGGCTCTAAGATCCTCAGAGCCCTTCCAGCAGGGCTCCCTCAAGCCCGAGCTGAGACTCAGAGGGCTCACCTGGGGAGATCCAGAGGGAGTTGAGGCCACCACCCCTAATAATTATCATTAATAATCATAATAACGCTAGGGATGCAGGACGAAATCCGGGCACTATAAAAACAAAGCTTAGTCAATAAGCATTGATTAAGGACCTACTATGGGCCGGGCAAAGAAAGGCAAAAGACCCTCCCTGCCCTCAAGGAGATCACAGTCTAACAGGGAAACAACTACGAACAAACAAGATACACACAAGATAAATTGGAGAGCAAACACACTAGCATTAAGAGGAGTCAAAAAAGGTTTCTTTTAGAATGTGGGATTTTAGTTAGGACTTGAAGGAAGCCCGGGGACAGAGATAAGGAAGGAGAGCATTTCAGACATGGGAGACAGCCAGTGAAAATGCTCAGAGTCAGGAGATTTGCCTTTTTCAAGCAACAGCAAGAAAGCTATTGAGGGTTGTAAGGTGTAAGATGACTAGAAAGGTAGGAAAGGGTCAGATCAAATAATAACCCCAACTCACATTGCTACAGGGCTTAATTTAAGGCTCACAAAGAGAACCACTTTGCAAGGTTACAGGCTTGGTTGTACAAGTTATTACTGAGAATAAGAATTATCATTCCCATTTTACTGGAAGAAAACTGAGTTTCAGAGAGGTAAAATGTACAGGTCACTCAAGGTCACTTGACTAATAAGCAGCAGAACTAGAATTCAGATCTAGGCCATCTTCTCAAGCTTGAATTCTTTGCTACACTGGCCCAAACCCACCCAGCACTGCCAGGGACCCAAGGGTGGAAGTGTTAACTGTCTCATTCAGAGCCTATTTCTATATCTAGCCTAGCTCCTGGTGGTGATGGCTGAGGCAGAGAATGGATTTGCATTTATTCTCAAAACTCTTCTTTTCCTAGGTCGAGGATCCTTCCTCCTCAAGGACTAACAGACCCTCTCCTACCTTTCACCTTTTCGGGTCTCATTTTTTTTTTTTGGCCTCACACTTGATTTCAAAGTCTTTCCCAGGTGGCCCACAGTGACCTCACTGCATTAATTTCTCCTCTTCTCCCATCTGTGCCCTCAGATCCTGACAAATTTTATCTGGTATTTCAGAGACACATCCATAACCACAGTCTGAAAGGAACAAAGCTGAGAGAGACTGTAGCTACAACTTGGGACAGAGAATGTCAGAGCCCGAAGGTACCTTAGAACACAGAATACAGAATGGTGAAACTAGAAAGGACCTTGGAGATTACCTAGGCAAACATTTTCATTTTTTATAAACTGTTCACCAATAATAATCATATATTGTCATCACAACCCACATCGCTACAGTGCTTAATTTGAAGTTCACATAGTAGGTCTCAGTAAATGTTCATAGATTAATATTTTGATTTCCAGCAAGGAAAATCCACTGCCTCCTTCCTTCCAAGCAATATTTGGAATCTCCTCTTTCCCTCCACATGTACCCCTATAATCCTTCCCATCTTCCAAGGAGAAAACAAGCCCAGTGGATTCTAACCTCCATGATATCCACTCAGTCCTTCCCTGGCCACATCTGAGTTCATGCTCTTACTGCTCCTTAGCTGGGCTACTGTAATGAGCTCCCAACAGGCCATTCTGCATTTGGGCCTTCCCCTCTGCAATCTGTCCAACAACAAGCTACAGTCATGAATCGATCAACAAGTCTTTACTGAGGACCTAGACACAGCGCTAGGCAGCAGGTTGCCAAGACAAAAAGGGGAACAGGATCTGCCCTTGAGGAGAGCTTTATAATCTAGCGGGGGGGTGGTGGGGGGAGGTAGGGATATGTACATCTAAAGTCACAGAAAATAAATAGGGGAGAGGGAGGAGAATCAGGAAAGGCTCTCACTAGAAACTGATGAGTGAGCTGAGTTTTTAGGGAAACAAGGGATTGCGGGGAAGGAGAACACGAGGGACAGCTGGTGCAAAGATGCTCAGTCTGCCAGCCAGTCAATAAAGATTTGTTTAAAGCACCTACTATGTGCCAGGCACTGTGCTAAGTGCTGGGGGATACAAAGAGAGGTCAAAGTCAGTCCCTGCCCTCTAGGAGTTCATAGTCTAACAGGGGTGACCACCTGCAATGTACAAACAAGATATAAACTGGAAATATAGGCCGTCTGGTGTTATAAAGTGAGAAGGCCGGCTGGGTGACTCAAGCTCGTCACCATTACCATGATGATAAAATTTAATGGCACTTGAAGGTTTGCACTGTCTTTATGTACATTATCTCATTTGATCCTCACTATCGAATCAGTGAAGTGGATCCTATTTATATGCCCATTTTACAGATGGGGCAGTAGCTGAAGCTTTGTGACAAGCCCAGGGGGCCATGCAGCTAGTAAGTGCCCAAGACAGGATTTGAACTCCGGTCTTCCTGACTCTAAGTTGAGCTGCCATCTTCCTCATGCACCATTATGACATCACTCCTCTACTCAAAATGGCCAGACTCCTGATCCTGGCCTTCAAGACCTTCCACAATCTGGACTCCATCTATCTTTCCAGCCTTATTTCTCACTGCTCCATGTTCCAGATAAACAGATCATTCCCAGAATGCATCCCCTCATTCTTCTACCTTTCTTAAGACCCTTCTCAAATCTGGCTTTCTATTATATAGTTCATAGAACATTCAAGCTGGAAGGAACCTTAATGATCATCTAGGCCACCTCCCTCTTTTTTTTTTTCTTTTTAACAGATAAGAGACATTAAGTGAATCACTGAAGGACACACAGCTAACAGCAGAACTCCTAAATCCTAACCCAGCACGGGCTTCTGAGCTCCCCTGAGAACGCAGCCCTGAGCACACTGCTCTCTGTTCACAGTACTGAACAAAGGCAGAATGAATTAAATTAGAGGGTCATTGTGCCCATCTCACTGCTTCTGGCCGGGACTATCAGAGTGCATCCCAATTTGGGGTCTAATCAGACCAGAAGGGCCTGCCAGCCAGGCCAAAGTTAAACCACTAATTACTTTCCTTTCCAAGGACCATTTCAACAGTTTCCTGTCATCCCCAGGGTCAGGAAGGAAGTCAAACAGTGCGTGTGACTCCAGCCTGGCTCTTTTGGGGTGCGCTGCTCTGTTCTCACTTCCTCCGGGAAGCCTTCCTGGTCTGACCACACCCAGTGCTTATCATGTTATTTACTCTGAGACTCAGCCTCAGCCAGCAAAGGTCCCAGTAAAGCTGGATGTGTTTGTACTCAAAACTTGTTTCTCATGGCTGTGTCTGTCTATTATGTTCCTTGATGCTGACCAGTAAGCATGGGGCTTGCCAGGGGTAAAGGCTGCATCTGCTCAGATCAGGGGCAGCATGCTATGGTGGGCATGCTGCACTAGACTCAGAATCAGATAGGCCTGGGTTCAAATCCTTCCTAGCTGTGGCAAGTCATTTGAACATCTTTATGCCTCAGTTTCCTAAACTGTAAAATGAGAGGTGCTGGGCGGGCTCAATCATGGGTTCTGAAGTCCCTTCTGACTCTAAATTTATGATTCTGAGGATTTCCCGGAAGCCAGGGCTGTGTCTCCCCAACTCATCCTGAAACAAGGCCTGGATCCCATCCTGCCTCCTAACCCCCTCCAAGGCCCACCCCGGCTCAGTTTAGAGTATGCTTGCCTCTCCCCTTCACTGTCTGACTGAGCCAGGATTAGCTGAGGTGGGTGGATCAACTCAGGCGGGATCCCCAAGGGGAAGCCCTGAGCTAAAACCGGCAAATCCACTTTAGAACAGGGTGGATGCAGAGACAAATTGTCGCTGTTTAGCCCAGCGACTGAGCTTCTCCACCTCCCTCCCCACTGGGCAAAGTGGAACCAAATCAGAGAAACGCCCTCGACTCTGGGAGATGGGGAGGCTGAATCACACCCAGGGAGCCCAGAGCTCCTGGCCCTGGTGCCAGGTAACCTGATAATGTGTCCTTTTAGCAGACACAAAAACTCAGACCCAGAGAATGACAGAGTTGGGAGGGGTCCTAAAACGCTGAGTGTTCTCAGAACAGAGAGTCTCAAAATACAAAATGACAGAGCTGGAGGAAATCTTAGAACATAGAACACAGAATGCCAGAACTGGAAGGGCTCTTAGGACATAAATTATTGGAACATGAAGAACAGAATATTAGGGCCAGAAGGGACCTGAAAAGAAGAAGAAAAAGGATAGCTAACATATCTATGGTTCTTTAAGGTTTGCAAGAAGTTTTACATGTGTCCTTTGATACAATAACTCTGTGTAAAACAAGTACTGTTATGATTCCCTTTTTACAACTGAGACAACTGAGGCTACCAAGTTAAGTGACTTGCCCAAGGTCACACAACTACTAAGTTTCTGGGATAAAATTTGAACTTGGGTCTTCTGGGGCAGCTAGGTGACACAGTGAATAGAGTACCCAACCTGGAGTCAGAAGACTCATCTTCCTGAAATCAAATCTGGCCTTATACACTAGCTATGTGACCCTGGGCAAGTCACTTAGCCTCAGTTTCCTCATCTGTCAAACAAGCTGAAAAAGGAAATGGTAAGCCATCCCCAAAATTTCTGAATTTCAAGTCCAGCATTCTATCTGATATACCACCCAACTGCTTCTAACATAGAATGTTAGAGCTCCAAGGAGTGTTAAAACAGATTTAGAACCGAGAACACAGACTGGCAGAACTTGGAAGGGTCATAGAACACAGAATGTCAGATCTGGAAGAGACTTTAGAACAGAGAATGTTAGAGCAGAAAGGGACCTTACAACAGACTGTTAGGGCTAGAATGGAGCTTAGAATATAGAATGTTAAGGCCGAGAAGGCCTTAACATAGACTGCTAACCCTAGAAGGACCTTTTTGTTGTTTTTTAGTCAATTCGTTGTGTCTAACTCTCCGTGACCCCCATTTGGGGTTTTCTTGGCAAAGATACTGGAATGGTTTGCCTTTTCCTTCTCTAGCTCATTTTACAGATGAGCAAACTGAGGCAAAAAGGGCTAAGTGACTTGCCCAGGGTCACACAATTAGTAAGGGTCTGAGGCTGCATTTAAATTCAGGTCCTCCTGACTCTAGGGCCGGCACTCTATCCACTGTGCCACCCAGCTGTCCTAGAAGAGCCTTTAGCACACAGAATACTAAAGCTGGACTGGTCTTTAGAGACCACGGAGCGTACATCTTCTTTATTTTACAGATGATGGAACAGGCGTAGTGTATGTGATTACACATGGTGTTAGCACTCAGGTACTGGGCCTTTCAATGGCGATGTCATTATATTTGTCTGTTGTGGCTAGAATGGTCAGGAAAGGCTTCACGATGGGGGTGGCACCCTCTTTTATGCTCTGCTCGATGCTTGTGTCTGGATGGGTCTGCACACCTATGGCGGTGGGTACCCAAGGCCGGCCCCTAGTGAATGTCTCTGAAACGGAGAATCCCCAAAGAAGGGATAGTTCAGTCACTGAATATTCCTTGAAGAGAAAAAGTAGGGAAAGGAACAAGCATTTATGAAGCACTTCCTATGTGCGAGGCATTGTGCTAAATGCTTTATAGATTTTTTTCTCATTGGATCCTCGGTTGTGCTCTTACTACCTCTATTTTACAGTTAAGGAAACAGAGGCAGATAAGTGACTCGCCTAGGGGTCACCCTGTTAACAAAGCTGGATTTGAAGTCAGGTCTTCCTTACTCCTGGCCTCAGATGCTGCTATTCAACCCTTAGGCAGGAGTCATTGTCAATGGTTCTACCTAGCCAACTGAAACCTTGGCCAGAGACGTGACTAGGAACTTTTTAACCCAACACAAAATAGTTCATCTTTGCAGGGGCACTTCAGAGGATGGTCTGACTACAAGTACAGTCAGGCCAGAGAAAGGACTGGGCTGGCTTTAGAGAAAGGCATGGGAGCTGAGGAAGGTCATGAGGCAAGGTGCAGGGGGAAAGCATGGCCCACTAGGTATGGGCACCCAGGAGGAAAAGCCCATTCACCTCATCCTAGTTATGGCTCTCCAACCATGACATAGCCCAGAGACAGTTAAGTTTAGGGGGGCATTTGGTACAGATCCGTTCACCTAAACTACCCCAGACTTATTAGAAGATAGGAGAAAGGGAGGTAAAGACAATGACTCTTTGGAGGCAGCACGGCACAGGGGAAAAATGAAATCTGGGAACCTGGGTTCTGATCCTGGCTCTGCCATCAAGCACTGTGTGACCTTGGGCAAGTGATTTCCCTCTCTGGGCCTCTGTCTCCCCCTCTGTAAAATGAGGGAGTTGGAAAAGATGGTCTCTAAGGTCCCTCCTAACTTGAATACTCTAAGGTCCCTTCTGACTCAAACATCCTCTGCTGTCAGATTTCCTTCCACCTCTGACAGTCTTTAATTTTATGGTTCCTTGCAAGAGGTTCTGGTAACTAAGAAAAGTGCTGGGAGCCTGCAGACAATTTAATGCAGGCTATGGTCTATTTCCTCTAATGAGAATTCTCAGTTTTACAGCCACACAAAGACCTGTTCTTGGGGGCCCAGCAAAACGCAGATGCTGCTGAATAGGAAAGAACATTCTCTCCCCCTCAGCCCTGCAGGGGGTGGGGGAACTGAGAAAATAAGAGTAGACAATGCTGTCTGCCTGGAACATTTTCAGGATGAGAGGGGGAAGGGAGAAACACCCCCCATCCCCACTTGAGGGCCCCTGAGGTCCATGCATTCTAACATGAACCTATCCAACAGATTAGAGGGAAAGAGAGAAGACAAGATTATCCCAGACTGAGAATCTTTGGGGGAATGAGGGGGGCGGGAGTGGGAGGAGGGATTCCCCTGACTATGGGGCTGCCATCTCCCTGGGCAGCTCTCAGCCTGGGCTTGGGAACGGGGAACTGGCTGTTGTTTTCCAACTGTGTGAACCAGCAGCCGGTCAGCTTCCCTGGCAGGGCCCCAAGGTTCTAAGATCCACACCCTGAGGGCCAGAGCTGAACCTTGGGGATGGGGAGGGGGGAGAGTTTGATCCATGTCCCCAATTCCCCTTCAAGAAACAGCTCAACCCCCAAGCTAACACATGAATCACCATTTCCACCTCCATTCTCCACTCCCCATGCTTCCATTTCCTCCCTGGCAGCTGCTTTTCCGGCTTCTTTCTCAACCAATAATAACTCAATATCCAATTTAGAGATGATCTGGTCCAATCCCTTAATTTACAGATGAAGAGGCTAAGACCCAAGGGAAGTGTCCAAGGTGGGAAGAAGCGATGCTGAAATGTGAACTCAAGTTCCAATTAGAAATCCAATGCTCTTTGGCTATTCCACAGGGGGAATGAGTTATTTCTAACAAGTAAGTTACGCCTAGTGAGAGCTGTTTCCTTATCTCTCTGTCTCCCCATTCCAACCCATGTTCGACAAATTGCAGAATAATCTTCGTAATACATTGATCTGTCAGGAACTTCTCAGTTCAAGTACTATAGATGGCCCTCCATGCTTGCAGGAGTCTTCAGACAGGCATTCAATGCCCTCCCTCCACAACATAGCTCCAATCTAGAGGCTGCCCCAATCCAGAGACTGCTTAGGGGGCACAGTGGATGCCTAGAGCTAGGAAGGCTGTTCAGTCATGTCTGACTCTTTGAAACCCCATTTGGGGTTTCCTTGGAGTGGTTTGCCATTTCCTTCTCCAGCTCATTTTACAGATGAGGAAATCAAGGCAAACAGGGTTAAGTGACTTGCCCAGGGTCACACAGCTAGTAAGTGTCTGAGCCCCGACTTGAACTCAGGAAGATGGCCAGGCACTCTATCCACTGCACCATCCAGCTAGTCGGGAATATCCAAGTTCAAATCCAACCTCAGACATTTACCACTTAACCTCTGTCTGCTTCAGTTTCTCCATTTGTAAATTGAGGATAATACTAGCACCTCCCTCCCAGAGTTAATATTTGTACAGATAATATTTGTACAGTGTCTTACAAACCTTAAACATGCTAGCTATACTATTATTAATCACACAATCTTCATTCCAACCAAACTGGGCTCCTTGCTGTTCCACAATCTCAGTCTGTCACTTCCCACTTCTGTACACTAGCACAGGTACTCTGCCATGCCTGGAACACGGTGTGCTTGACTCCACCTCTTTCTCTACCTGTTGAAATCCACTCCTTCCCTCCAGGTGCCACCCCCTCCAGGAAACCTTTCACGTTCACTCTATCTAGAAGCTATACCTCCCTCCCCAAGTCTCTCCTCCCTCTCTAACACTTCTCACATTCTGCCTTATACCACTGTGCTTTGTAAACTGTGTCTCTCCTTTAGACTATAAACTCCTCAAGGACTTAGTTCCCCCTCTTTCTCTAATCTCCAGTGCCAACTGTTTGTTTAATTGAATAAACTCTATGATCTGGCCCTAGTTCTGCTAACTCGATGTGTGAGAGGGGGAAAACAGGCAACAGAGCATATAGAAAACCAGAGGCAGGGGAAGACCTGGGGCAGACAAATCAGTGAGTGCACTGTGGAAAGAAGACTGGACTGGGTGTGCTAATCTCAACCCTTCCAGTCCCCCTGTTGTGTGAACATGGCATAGTTGCTTCACCTCTCTGGGGACCTGAGCAATTTTCTGTTCTGTAAAATCAGGTATTTGGGGAGAACAGGCACTAGGAGCTGGGGTGAAAGGGTGATGAAGAGAAAATCAAGAGAGGTCTAATATACTGGGTGGAATTTTAGCTGTGCTTTGAAGGAAATTGTTGCTGTTCAGTCATTTCAGCCATGTCCGATTCTCCATGACCCCATTTTGCAGTTTTCTTGGCAAAAATACTGGAGTAGTTTGCCATTTCCTTCTCCAGCTCATTTTACAGATGAGGAAACTGAGGCAAACAGGGTTAAGTGACTTACCAAGGGTCACACAGCTAGTAAATGTCTAACACCGGATTATCCACTGCACCACCTAGCTGCCAGTTTGAAGGAAATTAGGGATTCTAAGAATCTTCTTTGCCTTTCCAGTTCTAATGTTCCATGTTCTAAAGTCCTCTCTAGCTTTGGCATTCTCTGTTCTAAGTTCTAAAGCTCTCCCTTCTAAGGGCCCTTCCAGTGCTGCCATTCTATGACATTCACATAAACAGAAGGGGGTGAAAGACATAGCATAGTTCCCTTTCCAGTTCAAGGAGCCCTCAGTCTAAAGTCTTGGGCATTTGGGAAATCCACTGGGACATTCATGCCTATTATCTTCACCTCAGATTAACCTTTGGATTTAGGAATGCAAGACTCCAGCCAGATTAGCTTTAACTGAAACCCAGCCCTCCCACACCTTCCTCAATGCCAGGAATGTTGGGAGCCTGGCTAGCCCTGCCCAGTCCTCCTCCAGCCTCTCTTCTTCCTCACCACCTCTCCACCCCCACCCCAGCCTCTCCCTCACTTTCTCATTCTTTCAGCCACAAAATGTCAGCTCTAGAAAAGACCTTAGCATTTATCTAACTCAACTCCTTTGAATTAGAGAAAAAGAAACTGGAATTCAGAGAAGGTAAAGTACTTTCCCAAGGTCAGAGAGCAAGTAATAGCAATGCTGGGACTCAAACCCAGCTCTTCTGACTTCCACCCCACTGGTTTTCCTTCTACCACCTTTCTTTGTTTGGCCCATGCTGTTGCTGCTCCTCCACTCTCTCTGCCCCTTGTCTTCTCTCCTTAGTCCCTTCCTAATCAGAATTTCTGGCCCTGCCTCCATCTGTCTCTAATTCCCATTCCTTGTCCCCTCTTATATGCCCCTTCATCTCCATTTCACCCTTCTCATGCCCACTGGGTGGCCTAATTAGCTGATTATACCCGGGGTCTGCTGGTTCTTGCTTTTAGGAGCCTTTCATTTGAGGCCCCAGAGTTACAGACACTTAGAGTTGGGAGGGAAATTAGAAAGCATCGACCCCAACCCCTTGGTTTTACAGAGGAAGAAACTGAAGCCCACAGAGGGGAAGTGATTTGCCAACGTCCCTCAGTCAGCAAGTGGAAGATCTGGGATTCAAACAAAGGCAAGGTTCCAGAATTCTTGCAGCTCTTGGTTTTGTATTGGCTTGCTGGTAAGAATTTCAGCATTCCGGGTAAGAAAGGCAGAAACCTTAGCCTGCATGAAGAGATGAGATAGGGAGGAAAACCAAAGAAATGATCATAGAATCAGAAAATGAATGATACCATCATGGAGGCCACCTAGTCCAACCACTGCACAAAGCCTGTTCTCCTCCACAATATTCCCAACAAGTCACAGAGAAGGATATTCATCTCTAAGTTGAACCACTGCACAAATGGCCCTCCACTGGCCATGATGCAATCTCTCCTCTGCTTCGTGATGCCCTAGCTCCCTTCAAAGCACAGCCCAGGTGCTATCTCCTATACCAGGCCTTTCCTAATCTCTCCCAGTAATTAATTAATTCCTTCCTCCCTCCCCCCCCCTCTCCCGCCCTCCCTCTCTCTCCCTCTCCCTCCCTTTCCTTCTCTCTCTGTATTTAATCACTTATGTAACTTTCTTGAAGGCAGGGACCATTTTTTGTCACTGAACACTCAGCACCTAACCCAGTGCCTTGTGTATAGTAATTGATAAATAAATGGTTGGTAAATGAATGAACTCATTATTCCTATCCCCCCCATTTCTACTGTAGGCAGCTCTAATTATTACAAGTTTTGCTATATATGGAATTCCAATCTCTTTCCCTGGAACTTCTACCCACAGCTCCTACTTTTGCCCTCTAGGCTCACAAAGCACAAATCTAACAATGTCTCTTCCACAAAACAGCCCATCACATACTTGAGAACAGAAATCATGTCCCCCTAAATCTCCAGATTAAATATTCCCAGGTCCTTCAACTGAGCTCCAGTTCCCTCATCACCTTCATCATCCTCCTTGGAATATACTAGTTTGCTGATGTCCTTGTTAAAATAAGGTACCCAGAACTGAACAAAATAGCCCAAAAGTGGTCTGCTGGGAGCAGAGGACAACCAGACAATAACACCTCATGGATCAGTTTGGCAGCCACGTAGCACTGTTGGGTTGTATTGACCTTCTGGTGCACTAAAACCCCTGGTCTTTTCCACAGACTATTCTCCAAAGCCATGCCTCATTGATATTTTTATACCAAAATGCTGGACTTCGTGTTTATCTGTATTAAATGTCATAAAGATATTGCCCATCATTTTAGACTATTTGTACCTTGACCCTCATTTATCATATTAATTATCCCCCCCAGCTTTGGTCATTATTCCATTTATGCTTTCATCCAAGTCACTGATAAAAATGGAAGAATATAAGGCCAAAGATAAAGCCTTATGGATGCCACCTTCCTCCTCCAGGTTGACATGGCCCTATAAACACTGTTCTTTGGGTCTAGTCATTCCTCTGCATCCTGAACCCTCTTGACTATATTATCATGTAGCCTACATCTGATCCTCAGGAATGACAAGAGAGCTGAAATGCAGAAATTCTATGGTCATAGCATTCTCCCTCTCTAGCAGTCTGGTAAACACCGTGGAAAAAAATAAAAAACCTGGAAATTAAGTGAGCCTTCTAATATGTCTCCTTCTTCTTCTTGATGAACCCATGATGGCTCCTAATGATCACCATTTCCTCATAGGAAGGAAGGAAACAAACAATTATTATGTGCCAGGCACTGTGTTAAGCTCTTTACAAATATTATCTCATTTGAGACTCACAACAATCCTGGGAGGTAAGTGCTATTACTTTACAGTCGAGCTAACCTGAGGCAGGCAGATGGAGTGTCTTGCCCAGGGTCATACAGCTGGTAAATATCTGAGACTAGATTTGACCTCAGCTCATCCAGACTCCAGGCCCAGCACTCTAGGGTTCTTAACCTGGAGTCTATGGAGAGATTTCAGAGGGCCCAGGAACTGGAATGGGAAAAAAAAATTATATCATTATTTTCACTAAACTCTAAATGAAATCAAGCATTTCTTTCAATGATGAATTAAAAAAAACCACACTATTTTGAGGAGAGGTCCATAGGCTTCACTAGACCACCACAAAGAATATTAAGAATTTGCGGGACAGAACAAAGCTGAAGTGTTTTATGAACCACCCAAAAAGAAAGACAAGAAACTAAGGAAGCAGCTTAGTGACTGCTAAATAGGACACAAGAAGTTTAGGGTATAGGGTGTGTGTGTGTGTATGTGTGTGTGTGTGTGGGTACAACACACACACACACACACCACACACACACAACACATTTCATCTTTCATTTGGCCCCAGGGTTCTGAATATTCTCTGTGGCAATCTAGCAAAGTCTATGAACCTGTCTTCAAAATAATGGGTTTTTTTTTAAATTCATCATTGAAAGAAATGCTCTCTCTCCCTTATTTTCTCTTGCTCTCTCTATATATATACGTGTACACATGTGTATACCTGTGTGTATATACACACATGTATATATATAGTATACCTATACATCTATATGTGTATATACATATATGTATACATATATGTATGTGTGTATACATATATGTACATATGCCTTTGTGTGCATACATACAATGTCCAATAATCTGTCACTAGAAACTAGGGCTCTTGCTCTTTCTCTTCACAGATCACACCCTTTTCTCCAAACAAGACCAAACACTAATCTCTCTCCCCTTCTTCCCCTTAAGCAAAACCATTTCGTTTAATTACATAACCTTGAGAATGAAGTCCAAGATGCAATCTTTGTGTAAATGAGTCTCCGGGGCCATGGCAAGCTTATTGGAGAGGAAGAAGAAGCATTACATAACATTAAGAGAGAACACTGAACTTAGATTCAGGCTTCTGCCCTAGGTTCAGGTCACTTCCAAAGGGCAAGCCGTATGGTATGTTAGAAAGGGAGCTGAATTTGGAGGCAGACCATCTGGTATCAAATCTCCATCCTTCTACTACTTGGGTGGCCTTAAACAAGTCACTCCATTTCTCCCTAGGCTTCAGTTTCTTCTACTGAATGATGGAGAGATAGACTAGATAGATAATCTCTAAGGCCATTCCCATAAGATATTCTGTGTTCTTGACACCTAGATGCCCTGATGATGGGCTTCTGGCTAACCCAGTGTCACGACCCTGGCCCAATGGGAACTCAAGGATTCCTCTGATCTGGTCCCCCTCCTCAACCCTAGTTGCACAAGGCCATCTGTCTGGCACCCAGTGTTCTCTGGAAAAGAACAAAAAGTTTCTCTGGAGTAGGACAGAGGGCAAGGAAAACCCAGGAGGAGAGGAGGCAGCTATTCCCTGGGAGATGACCCCAAGGCAGAGCTTTCTGGGGAGAAGGGAACTGGAATAACAGAGTCCAACTGTTCTCATCTTGAAAGTGTTTAAGTCCAGTAACCCCTAACCAGAGCAACATGGGCAGAGATCTGTCCTGAGTAAAGGAGGAGAAAGAAAGACTGGAGGCACGGCCCCTGTCCTCAGGGAGCCCCTGGCTGAGGCGGGGAAGGGGACACAGGCCCTGCCTTCAGGAAGTCTTTGATTGGGGAGATGTGGTTCTGGTCTTCAGGGAGATCCTGGTCTGAGGAAGAGTTAGGACCCTGCCCTCCCTTCCCCAAAGAAGAGGTCGAAGACAGAGAAAGAGTTACAAATTAATAATGAGCAAACTGAGTTCGTGAGAGCCTGGCAGCCAGCCAGCCCAGAAGCCCTACAGCAATCCGATTAATTGGAAAGGGCCTCAAACACACAGATATGCCAAATTGAGAAAAGAAATCAAGGGTTCCCACATGGCCTTCCTCTCAGAAAAAAAAAAAAGCTGGGATATAAGGCACAAGAAATGAAAAGACCCCTTGATCCTAAGGCCCAGAGGCATCCTGAAAGGTCACTTCAATCCCTCCCCGCCTTTCTCTAAGTCACATAACCTTCAAGCTGTTATCAGATAGCTCCTTTTTCATACAGGTCTCCAGGGAAAGAGATTCATTGGTTCCCCTTCCAGCTAACTTACATCAAGGGAGACAATGCATCAGATTGGAGACAGCCTTGGACTGAAAGTGAGGAGATCTGGATTTGAGTCTTAGGCCCTGGCACTTGCAAACTGTGTAACTTTGAGCAAATTGCCATCTCTCTCCAGGCTTTGGGTTCCTTATGTCGATGATCGACAGCATCCCTTCTGGCTCAAATATTCAGAGATGCTGTCTCGGCCCTCACTTCTCACTCCCTCCTCCGAGCGCAGCGGAAAGAGCCTTGCCCTGTGAGTCAAAAGACCAGGGTTCAAAGCCTGGCTCTGACCCTGACCCACTGAGTGACTTCCTCACTCTAGGCCTTACCTCCTACAGCTATAAAATTAAGGCTTTGAGCTAGATGACCATTACGAAGGTGCTTTTTAACCTCTAAAGCCTATGATCTCATAAATCCTATCTCTTCTACAAAGCCTTCCCTGAGTAACAGCAACACTACAATTCTGTACAACTTCCCTAGTCTCTGAGGCCCTATCTGGCTCTAAGGTTCTTGAAAACCTCTGAGTCACTTTCTATTAGATGTTATGACTCCCCTCATGGGGCCAGTCCAAGACTGGAGCCCTGAGTGGCCCTCAAGATAGGACTTGGGATGTCCTAGCTCCGACTCAAACCTGAGATAGCTTCAACATTTAGCTCTTTCCTCCTTCGCCCAAGAAGTGACAACTGAGAGCAAAAAAAAGCCCAGGGCCACTAACTAAGACCTAAGGAAGAGCTCGTAAGTTTTGAAGATGAGATCAGGTATTCATGAAGGAAGATCGCCTATACACTGACCCTAACCCAGATGAGGGAGAGAGAGAGAAGGAGAGGGAGAGACAATGACAGAATGACAGAGAAGAGAGGAGAGGAGAGAAAAGGGAGAAGAGAAAGGGAAAAAGAAAGGGGGGAGAAGAGAAAGAAGGGAAAAATCAGGGAGAGAAGGGAAAGGAGGGACAGTGAAAGAAAGCAGAAAGAAACAGAGGTAGAAAGACAGGCAGAAGAATATTTAGAGTCAGAGAAATGAAGAAGTGGAGATGAAGATAGAAATGTAGAGAAAGAAATAAACAGTGACCAAGATCCAACACCATGACACAGCAGCCAATATGATCTTGGGCCCAAATTCCAGGAATAACAAAGTCCAAGTCCTGCTATCTTCTGCCCTGGTCAGACTACATCTGGAGTACTGGGTTCAGTGCTAGGGGCCGCTTTTTAGGAGGGATACTGATAAGCGGGATAGCATCCAAAGGAGGGTGACCCAGATGATCATGGGATCATAAGATTATACCATGAGGGTCATCAGTTGAGAGAACTGGACATTAAGCTTAGAGAAAAAAAAAGACTTACAAGGAAGCCGGAGAGCTGTTTTCAAGAACTTGAAAAGCTGCCATGGAGGATTAGATTTGTTCTGCTTGGACCCAGAGGACAGAACAAGCAGCAATGGGCAAGAGTTAGGAAGAAACGGATTGGAGCTGCTAGGAGAAAGAGGAGCTTCCTAACAATGAGAGCCTCTCAGAGCGGAACGGGCTTCCCTCAGAGGTGGGGGCTCCTCCCTCATTAGAGGTCTTCGAGCAAAGCCTGGGTGACTTGTCGGGGACATCGTGGAGGATTCTTGGTCAAGTACGGCTTGGACGGGATGGTCACCGAGGTCCCTTCCAACTCTGAGATTCTGTGAGAGAAAGGAGGCAGGGAGATGGAGACTGAAACAAGGGTACAGCTAGAGAGACTAAAAGATGGAAATATGTGGAGGGAAAAATGAAGAGGTAGAAACAAGGGGAAATAGCATAGCACCTTCACCATGCCCTGGAGGAGTGAGATAAGCCATGCTGCCCTTTCCTGTCTCCTAAATATGGCATAAACCACCCCCAGAAGGTCAATTTTTCGACAAGTCTGAGCACTGGTTGCTTAGTTGGACTGACCTGTTGTGGTGCCCTGGCATTGATAAACTGATGATGAAGCCTGGGGAGGCAGCTGTGATGGGGGGCAGGGCGTGAAATCAGAGAGCCTGAGTTGGTATTCCCTCTCTGCCACCTAATACCTATGTGACCTTGGATCAGTCCCTCTGCCTCTCTCTGCAACATCTGTAAAATTTCCTCCACATCTTTTGTAAACACCCTCTTCTCTCTACCCATCTGGGCCACTAGCCTAGTGGAACTAGTACCTGAGATATTAAAATCACTTCCTAATTGGTCTCCCTGTCTCATCTTAACCCTCTCCAACCCAGTCAGTCAACAGGCATTTATGAAGCGCCTCCTATATATCAGACAGGGAAGCAAACCCTGGGAATACAAAAAAGGAAGAGAGAAATTCCCAAACTTAAGGAACTTACATGTGTAAGTGGGGGAGATGACGTGTAAATATCCAGGTATGTGCAAGATATATAGAGAGTATATGAAGGTAATCTCAGTGTAGAAAGGATTGTTATTGTTTGTCCTTCGTTCTCAAAGAGGACCAGGACATCAGGAAGGTAATGCCATTACTTGCAAGTGAATTGGATTTAAGTGAGGAAGGGCTGTGCAAAGTCACCAGCCTCACTTTCTCCTCCAGAGCCATCAAGATCCAGTGGCCAGATACAGACCAGGATGAAATAGATATATAGACATGGACATGGACATGGATGTAGACGGATTCATAGACATAGACCAGGAGAAAAGATTAGCAGCTGAGAGGAAGAGGAAGCACCTAGAGCAGGAGGTGGGATAGGAACTAGTTCTTGAAGGAATCCAGAGGAAGATAAGAAGGTGAGGAGAGAAATCCAGTCATGGGGGCTAACCAGTGCTAAGGCACAGAGCCAGAAGGTGGAGCAAACAGCAAAGAAGCCAGTGTGGGCTTATCCTCCACACTGTGGCCAAAGGGATTTTCCAAAAGCACAAGTCCGACCCTGTCACTCCCCTACTCAATAAACTCCCGTGGCTCCCTATTTCCTCTAAGGTTAAATGCAAACTCCTCTCTTTGGCATTTATAACCCTTTGCAATCTGGCTGCAACATACCTTTCCAAGGCTGATCACGCATCACTCCCCCCACCCCAAACATTCACAATCCAGTCAAAGGCCTTTTTTGCTTTTCTTCCTCTGGTCTCCACATGTTTGCAGACTGTCCTTTGTGCCTGAAATGCACTACCTCCTCACCCGGCTTCCTTCAAAGCTCAGCAAAAGACCTTTCCTGTTTCCCCCAACTCCTGGTGTTTTCCCCTCAAAATCACCTTCTATCTACTTGGTCTGTGTACCTGTTTTCTCTCCTAACAGAATATAAGCTCAAGAGAAGAGATGCTCTGGTTGGTTTGCTTGTTTTTTTTTTCTTTCTATCCTCAATGCTGAGCAGTATCTGGCACATAGTAGGCACTTAATAAAGACCAATTGATAAATGGATTGATTAATTTCAGGGCCCTGTGCTGTGTAATTTGGAAAATGAAAATGGATACGGTACAGCCTCTGCTCTTAGGAATGCCTGGTCTAATGAGAGGAGGAGTCAGGCACAGGCCCATACACCTGAAAACAAAGCACCCAGCACTCAGAGCCCTAAGGGGTCAGACAAGGGGCTATGGCAACTCAGAGGGGAGAAAGCAAGATCCATCCCGGAAGGCTTCCTAGAGGAGGTGGCATTGTTGTTATTGAACCTTAAAAGACTTTAATAGAAAGAGAAAGGGCATCTGAGGCAGGAAGAAAGTTCAGAGGGCAGGTGCTGTTTCAGAGACAATCAGCCATCCAGTTTGCTTAGACTGAAGGTATATGAGTAGGAACAGTGAAAACTAAGTCCAGGATGGGGCCAAAGTAATGGCAGGCTGAAGAACTAGCCAATGGGGGTTAGAGGGATGTGACTAGGGTGGGTTCCTGAGAGAAGGAAACATGGTATAGAGGACAGACCATTAAAGCTGTAGTGAGGAGCACTTGGGTCCAAGCCTCTATCTGGGACTTATCAGTCTGACCTGGAACAAAGCACTTGGGCCTCAGTTTCTTCATCTAAAAAGTGGGTATTAAAATCCTTATAGGTATTCCCTATCTCACAGTGCTTTTCTGAGGAAAGTGCTTTGAAAACAATATAAAACTGAGAAGTTACTATGATCATTGTCTTTATCATTAGACTTTCAGAAGATGCCTTTGTATGTACAGTATGAGTTGTAGGAGGAGTGTGAGAGAGCTAGACAGAGAGAGACAGAAACAGAGACAGACACAGAGAGAGAAAGACAGAGACAGAGGGATAGGGAGGGAGGGAGACAGGGAGAGGGGAAGAGAGGAGGAAGAAAGAGAGAAAGAGAGAAAGAGAGAAAGAGAGAAAGAGAGAGAGAGAGAGAGAGAGAGAGAGAGAGAGAGAGAGAGAGAGAATGAGAATCTTTTACCCCTACTCTAAGCTCCCCAGGGCAGGGATCATGCATCACTCCTCCCCCTTTTGTCTCTCCACTCACTGACAGAGTGATCTTAGAAACGTATATTAGCAGCAAGTTAGGATAGCGGAAAGAAGACTGAGTTTAAAGAAAGAGGATTCTACTCTAGCCTCTATGGCTTACTACCCTTCAATAATCTTCAGTGACTCCCTATTACCTCCAGGACCGAATACAAAATTCTGTTTGTTTTTTAAAATCGTTCATAACCTAGCCCAGCCACCCTGTCACCTTTCCAATTTTCTTAAAATTGACTCCCCTCTACATACACTGTGACCCAGAGACACTGGTCTCCTCGATGTTCCTTGAACCTCACATCACATCTCCTAACTCTGGGTGTCTTCACAGAGAGCTGTCCCTCTCTCCCTCCTCATCTCTGACTCCTGGCTTCCTTAAATCTCAAGTAAAGTCTTCTGTTCTACAAAAAGCCTTTCCTAATGCTCCTTAATCTTTATGCCTTCCTTCCCTCAGAGGTTCCCTCCAATTATCCTGTCCATGGCTGGTTTGCACATAGTTGTTTTCATGTTCTTGCCCACTAGGCTGTGAGCTCCTTGAGAGTGAGAATCTTTTTTTTTTTTTTGCCTTTCCTCAGCACTTAGCACAGTGCTTATCACATAGTAGGTACTTAATAAAAAGCCTGTTGGTTTGGCTTGACCTTTGTGACCTTGGAAAGTCATTAAACCTTCATGTATGATGTGAGGGCTGGACTTATTAACCTCTAAGGCCTTTTCCAACTCTAAATCAAAGGATCAAAGCTTTCAGGCTGAAAGGGGCCTTAAAGGCTATCTTGTCCAAACCTCTAATTTTACAGATAAAGAACCAAGGCCCAAAGACGTTACTTGACTTGTCCAAGTTGTCCAAGGTTGGGCAAATAAGTGGTGGGACTAGAACTGGAACCCACATTCTGTGATTCCAAATCCAGGGCGATTTCCGTCTACCAAGGCTAGTCTCAAATGTTAGGGCGCTACCACCATCCAGGACAAGAGGAAGGAATAGCTCCCTGACCCACTACAGATTCAGCCATCGAGTCTTAAGTACCTACTGCCTGCCTAATGTGTGACCCTAAGGAGGTAGAAGAAACAGTGCCATCCTCAAGGGTATAAAATCCAGGTCACTGCCAAACCATTCTTCTACTTTCAAACGTGTAGAATTTGGAAGTTCTTATGCCTAATCTTCTTTGATCTTTTTTAATAGTAGTTTATGTTTTCTAATTACGTGTAAAGATAACTTTAACATTCATTTTTTAAAAGTTTGAGTTCCAAATTTTCTGTCTCACCACCCCCTCCCGAAGATGGTATCTTGCTTTGCTCTTGAATGAAGACTCTGCCTAGTTAAAGGGCGTGGTTCCCTGGGACTGGCCAACTCTCCTTCATCTGGCCATCACAGACCTCTTCAACATGTATTTGCCCACACTCTGCCCCAAACTCACACTCAGATCCTTCTCATTCTACCATTCACTTACTGACACATACCACATTAGCCATGGTGTAGAAAATCGGCTTTCCTACTGGCTAGTCCAATGGAAAACTCTTAATCAATCTGACTCTCAGTTTCCTCATCTGTAAAATGAGAGCTTTGAACTAAATGATAAGTAAGGTCCCTTCCGACACCCAAACTAAATGAGGCTATGGTTCTTCCTCATCCCGCTCCCCATTAAGTCTCCATCCCAACCTCAGGCACTCAATTCATGTTGTTGTCCTTCCCGATGCAAATCCTAGCCATCCTTCAAGTTCCAGCCAAGCTGAGCCTCCTCCAGGAGTTTTTCAATCTCAACTCCTTCGGACTCCCAAGAATTTGGACAATTAGCCCCTCGTTAACAAGCTGATATTTGGAGAGGCTTTCACAGCTTGCAAGGGGATTTCTATATATATTTCTATATGTATTTCTATATATTAGTTCCTTTGGGCCTCACAACCTCACAACCCTCAGAAGTAGATATTGCAGGCAATATTATCCCTAAATAAACAAACTCAGGTTCAGGAGGTTGAAATGACTTGACCTGGCTAAGTAGTATCACTCTATTTACTATCCCCTGCTTCCTCTCCTATTATACGTTATCTTATTTAGTACTTAGCATAGTAGCTGGCACATAGTAGGCATTTAATAAGTGTTTATTGATTGACAGCTGTTTATTATTTATTCTTCAGTTGCCTGCACTCATCAATTTAACACTTCATCTTATTGACGTCTAAAGTTGTTTATATACATACACCTGTCTCTCATTTTTAATCATTTCAGGTGTTTGTGTGTGTCTTATATACCTAACTAGATTAATGTTGCAGTTCAGTCATTTTCAGTCTTATCTGACTCTTCATGACCCCATTTAGGGTTTTCTTGGCAAAGATTTGCCATTTTCTTCTCCAGCTCATTTTACAGATGAGGAAACTGAGGCAAACAGGGCTAAGTGATTTGCCCAGGGTCACAGAGCTTTTAAGTGTCTGGGGCCAGATTTGAACTCAAGAAGATAGTCTTCCTGACTCTTTGCTTGAATCTCTCTGGTGACAGGAAACGCACTCTCACTAGGCAGACCAGTGCAATTGTCAGAAAGTTGTTCCTTATATTGACCTCAGATCTGCTTCCCTACAAATCCCCTAACTTGCCATAGTCCTTCTTTCTGGAGTCACCCTGAACTAATTCTACTCTTTTTTTTTTCCCTAAGACAGGCTTTCAGAGACAAGACATCTAGACGATGTCTCATCCCCAGTTCTTCTCTTCTCCAAGCACTACATCCCCAGTTCCACCAACTGGAGGCAACATGCCAGGGCAGCCTGGCATAGTGGTAAGAGCCAAAAGACCTAATTTCTAATCCTGACTCCACCTCTTACCTTCTACGTGACCTTGGGTGAGTCACAAGGCCTCTGGCCTCAAGTTCCCTCTCTGTATAATGGAGATAATAGCACTTAAATACCTACGCCACAGGATTGTAAAGAATTCATTTTATAAAGCTTAAAGGCTTAAAGAAATCTGACCTAATATTGTGTATTTCAGATAGATCGAACTGAGCACGCTCCAACCTGTCAAGGTCCGTCCTACAAGGTGACCCATTAAGGCACCATACCTTAGATTTCTCTCCTGTCTTCCAAGAGTGCTGAGCATATGGCTAGACACCCAGAAGAACCCAGAATACCAGAACTGAATGTAGGCGGCCACTCAAGACACTTCCTAAGTGATTGACTTGGGTTTTCTCCCCAAAATTTCTCTAGTCAGTCACTCTTAGGAGGCTTATATAAACCCTGCTTGATAGACATGACTCCTGAAGCAGTATCATGTGCTTGGGATCTTGGGGGCCTCATCTCTGAGGCTTGCAACCCAGAGAGGCAAAGGCCAAGAGAGAAAGAGGGTGATGGAGAAGCTGGATAAAGGAGAGAAAATATGGTGCAGTGGAGTGCTGCCTAGGAGTCTGCCATTGTCATACTCTGTGACCTTGAGATAGTCACATTTCTTCTATGGACATTCTAGGTTCCAATGAGTTGAACAATCTAGATTCCAAGGTTCTGTCCAGCTCTGACATCCTATGTTCTAATGTCTCTTTCAGTTCTGATGTTCTAGGTTCTAAGGCCCCTCCCAGTTTTGATATTCTGTGTACTAAGTTCCCTCCTAGCTCTAACATTCCCTGGTCTAAGTTTCCTTCCACCTCCAACATTCTGTGTTCTAAGTCCCTTCCAGCTCTGACATTCTATGTTCTAAGGTTCCTCCTACCTCTGACATTCTATTTTCTAAGGTCCTTCCTAGCTCTGAAATTCCCTGGTCTAAGTTCCCTTCCAACTCCAACATTCTGTGTCCTAAGTCTCTTCCAGTTCTAACATTCTGTATTCTAAGGTTCCTCCTAGTTCTGCCATTCTATGTTCTAAGTTCCCTCCCACCTCTGACATTCTGTGTTCTAAGGTTCCTCCTAGCTCTGACATTCTCTGGTCTAAGTTCCCTTCCAACTCCAACATTCTGTGTTCCAAGTCCCTTCCAGCTCTGACACTCTAAAGAGAATTCAGCACAGAGGAGGTGGGGAGCCATGCACCAAAGTTGGTTGGCTCAAGGTGGGGGCAGACAAAATTAGTTCTGCCTCTGAGCTCCAGCACTGTACATCCCTGGAATATGCTCCAGCCAAAACCACAGGACTTCCCCACGATCCTGGCCAAGCCAGGTCACACAGGACTCTAGCGCCAAGAGAGAGAGCAGCAGCCAAAATTCCTGGAGCATTGCATCCTGGGCTAGTAACTTTAGCAATGGAAGTCCCCCAGAAGACATGAGTGGAATCAGAGGCAGAAGAGACACCCCCACACCCTGGAAGCCCCCTCCCCACTGACGCATCCTCCAGGCAGGTCTGCAGACATACAGGTGCCTTTCCTATTCTATAAGAAATTCTCCAACATCTACTTCACCCCACAAGCCTCAGAAGTTCCTCCTACAACCTAAATCTAATTCAATGAGCCACAGAGCAAGTTAATTTTTCCTTCCCAAGATTGGGGAAACCATGGGCCCAGAGGCAACACATACTGTGGGCAGTCCCACAATGCAAATTTTGAGAAACACACGAGCAGTCCTGAGAACTTAGAGCATAGGGGAAAGAGTTGTTGGCACTGGGAGTCAAGAGATCTAGGCCCTAGCATTGAATCTGCCACTAACAGACTGTGTGACTTGGGGCAAGTCATTTCTCCTACCTGGAATCTCTCTGTTTCCTCTTCTGTAAAACGGGGAGATTAATCATTGCCCTGTCTTTCTCCCTGAGCTGAATTGAGGTTCCACTGAGAGAATGAATATGAAAACGCTCCATAAAATGGCCCTGTCCAATAAAAGTAGCTTCCATTTCTGCAGCACTCTGAGGTTTGTAAAGAACTCACAACAGCTAGGCAAGGCAGGGGATCCAAGCATCATCATCCATTTTTATAGAGAAAGAAATTGAGTCTCAAGGTCACAAAGCCCTGCTCTTCTGATTCTAAGGCCAGGGCTCTTTCTACCATGCCATGATGTGACATGATGGAACATAGTTATCATCTCTATCCCATCCCTCTGGCATCCAACACAAGGTCAGGCAAAAAGCGGTTGGAAAATACCAAATCTGAACCCCCTGCCAGCAATATGCACCCTTTATAGGCCTCAGTTTTCCCCCTCTGTAAAATGAAGAAGTGGGGCTAGATTATCTCCAAGCTCCCCTCTGGCTCAAGAGCCTATGATCCAATCAATATGAAGGAAGGAAGGAAGGAAGGAAGGAAGGAAGGAAGGAAGGAAGGAAGGAAGGAAGGAAGGGAGGAAGGGAGGAAGGAAGGGAGAAAGGGAGGGAGGGAGGGAGGGAGGGAGGAAGGAAGGAAGGAAGGAAGGAAGGAAGGGAGGAAGACAATGGCAGGGAAGAGAAGAGAAGGCAAGGGAAGGGAGGGGAAAGGAAGAGGAGGGGGGAGGGGAAGGGAAAAGAAGAGGAACAGAGAATTCCAATAAAATGTAAGCTCCTTGGGGTCAGGGACCATTTCATTTTTTGTCTTTGTCTCTATAGCATCTAGAATAGTACCTTGCATACAGTAAGCACTTAATACATGTTAGTTGAATTGAATAATCTAAAGATGATTCCAACACAAGGCAGTAGAGTGTTTTTAGTTGCTGGAATTTTACAAACCTGACCCAGATATATGTACTAAGTTCTCCTTGGTCAACAGGGCTCAGCTCACCCTATCTTTCTCTAGTAACTCTGAGCTCCTCACTCCTCTCAATAGTTAAGGACCCAACTAGGTGCCCTGGGTTGGAAAGCACCTCCTTCCTACATGAGCTATCTCTGTGTCTGCATCTCCCTTCTTAGACTTAGCCAGAATGGTAACAATCCCCTCCAAGGAACGTGACTTTTCTGTCCTGAACCCTCTTTTCTCTCTACATCCTCTTTCTTAGTGACCTCAAGGGTCTCCAGGGATTCAATGGTCATCTCAATGCAGCTGACTTGTCCAGAACTGTATTTCCAGTGCTCATCTGCCTCCTGAGCTCCAATCCCACATCACCAACTGCCTTCTGTGTATCTTCCACCTGGCTATCTCATAGCTGTGTCCAAAGTCCACATGTCCAAGACAGATGCCCTCATTTTTCTCCCAAAACTCTCTTCTCTCCCTAACTTCCCCACTTCTGCCTAGGATACCATGAACTTTCCTATTATCACAAACTCAGTCAACTTTTACTCTCTATCTACACTACACCCTATATCCAACCAGTTACCAAGTCATGTCCATTCTACCTCCCTAATATCTCTCACATGTGTCCCGTTCTCTGGACTCACACAGCTGCTGGTCTAGCTCAGACCCTCACCACCTCTCCTATGGACTACAGGAAGAGATTCCCAACAGGTGTCCCCACCTACAGTCTCTCCCCTCCTTAATATACCCTCTAGACAACTGCCAAATGAGCACTCCAAAAGCAAAAGCTACGACAGTACTGCCTCCAGGATGAAATACAACCGCCACTGCCTGACATTTCAAATCCTTCACCATCTGACTCCAACATACCTTCCTAGACTGAGTTCTTATCATCTCCAATTGATTCTGTCTGTATCTTGTTTGTATGTTGTCTTCCCCCTTGAACTCTTGGAGAGCAGAGATTGTTTTATGCCTTTCTTGAATCCCCGGTGCCTAGGACAGTGCCTGGCACAAAGAAGGTACTTAATAAATGCCTGTTGACTTTAATTGTTGTCGATATCACAGTCTACATTTCAGCTGAAATGGATGACTTGCTTCCCATACATGGCACTCTCTCACCTCTGGGCAGCACATGCTATTATTCCCCATGCCTAGAAGGCTCTCACTCCTCACTTCTGCCTCTTGCAATCCCCATTGTTGCTGCTGCTGTTCAGTTGTTTCAGTCCTGTCTGACTCTTCAAGAACTTGGGGTTCTTTTTTTTGGGGGGGGGAGGCAATCAGGGTTAAGTGATTTGCCCAAGGTCACACAGCTAATAAGTGTCTGAGGACAAATTTGAACTCAGGCAAGACTGGTGCTCTATCTGGTGCACCACCCAGCTGCCCCCATTTAGGGTTTTCTTGGCAAAGATACTGGAGTAGTTTGCCATTTCCTTCTCCAGTTCATTTTTACAGATGAGGAAACTGAGGCAAACAGGGTTAAGTGACTTGCCCAGGGTCACATGGCTTCTAAGTGTCTAAGGCCAAATTTGAACTCAGTAAGATGCATCTTCCTGACTCCACAGCTAAGATCCCTAACTCCTTTCAAGGCACAATCCACATGCCCTTTCCCACATAAGGCCTTGCCATATTCCCCCACTTCTTAG
The DNA here is from genome assembly GCA_028646595.1 of Phalanger gymnotis. Taxonomy (NCBI): domain Eukaryota; kingdom Metazoa; phylum Chordata; class Mammalia; order Diprotodontia; family Phalangeridae; genus Phalanger; species Phalanger gymnotis. The sequence continues at coordinate 713,582,338 of CM053622.1, forward strand.
AACTAGGCCTCCTCACCTCCAAAATTACGGTGCACATATTTTGTATTTCTCTGTGTACATATTGTCTTCTCTCAGCAATCCGTAAGATCCTTGAGGGCAGGGATTGTTTCACTTTTGTCCTTTTTTATCACTAGCACACTGCCTGGTACAAGGTTAGTGAATTCAATAAAACTGAATTGAACTGAGTTGAATATCAGCAAACTCCAAGGACTCTGGCCTTTTCCTTTGCAGAAAGAGCATCAGGCTTATAACAGACCTTGTATCTGTCTAGGAATCTTTAACTAACATATCCTTTCATCTGAGTAGGGAAACTGAGGCTGAGAGGCTGGGCCTGGCACTCTCCCCCTGCTATCTCCAACTCCTGGCTCCCTTCAGGTCTCAACTAAAATCTCCTAGTCTGCAAGAAACCTTTCCCAGGCCTTCCACGGTCCCTTCCCCTGGATGACTATTTCCAATTTGTTCTGTGTATATCTTGCTTGTACATAGTCATTTGCATGTTGTTTCCATTATTAAGCTATGAGTTCCTTAAGAGCAACAATTGGGTTGAGGTTTTCCCCCTCCTTTTTTTTTTTTTACATCCCTAAGAATCCAGCATGGTGCTAGGCACATAGTAGGCCCTTAATAAATGCTAGCTGACTGCCTGAGGAGCGGAAGTAACTTGTCCAAACTCATCCAGCCAAACACACTAAAACCTAGGGATCTTTACTCCTAAAAACAGGTGCTTTCCACTGGACTACGTTTTTAAAAATCCAGTTCCTCAATTCCAAAGGCCATTCCTCCAGAAACAGCGAGAGTGACAAGGACAGGGTTTGCTACAGCACAACACGGTAGGAGGAGTCTGGGCTAGGGTGTCAGGAGATCTCAATTCTAGTCTCTGCCTAGCTGAAAAACACTGGCCTAGCCATTTTTCTTCCCTGGGCCTCAGTCTCCTCATCTCTAAAATGGAAGGGTAGGACAGTGGTTAAGAGTGGAAAATTTTGGCTGTAGAGTCACAGGACCCGAGTTCAAATCCTAGTCTTGCTGTGAGGGTGTGTGAACAAGGCCAAGTGACTCAATCTCTCTAGACCTCAGTTTACCCATCTGTAAAGAAAGAAGTTGGAAAGGATCACTTCTGGTTCTAAATCTATGACCCTACCACCCTATGGCCAGCTAAACACAAACGGATAGGACTTCTCAGAACTCTTACAGGCTTCCACCCTCTGAGACAACGACACACCAACTTGCCTGCTGCCAAGGAAAGCTGGGAAGATGTGAACGTTAATAGATGAAGGGGTGCTTGTCAACTGCAAAGCCCTCTGGGTTACAGTTCAACAGTGGTAAAAGAGCTCAGGATCTGAAATCAGAAGACACAGATCCTCCTGCTCTCTTATCTGTTACCTGAGCAAATTATTTTAGCTCTCTGCTCTGAGCTTTATTTTCCCCATCTGTAAAATGGGAAAAGTGGTTGTAAGGGAATCCTTCAATAAGAGTTAAAGTGCTTGAAAAAAATGCCAGCTCTGACCACTACAGCTCACCTTTCTATAGACACTATCTCCATTTTACACATGAAGATTCAGAAACTTCAGAGAAGGGAAGAAACTTGCCAATGGTCAAACAGCTAATAAGTGTAGGAGATGGAATTTGAACCCATGTCCTCCGGCCACCAAAACCAGCACTCTTTCCCCTTTGCCAGAAGAAGCCAAGCTAATTAATTATTAATACTCGACAAATATTAATAACAAAAATACCAAATACTCACAAAGGAGCTTTAGATCTTCAGTTCTCAAATTTTTTGGTCTTAGGACCCCTTTAGATTCATAAAGATCGTTGAAGACCCTCCCTCAAAGAGCTTTCATTTATGAGGGTCATATTTATCAATATTTATGGTATTCTAAATGAAAACATTTTATTGTGATAATGCAAATCGTTTTGACCTCAAGGAGCCCCTGAAAGGGTTTCAGGGATCCTGGAGCACACTTTGAAGTCTGCTGCTGCTGCTGCTGTAAATCGTTGTTTAGATATCCAGCCCCCCAGCACTGTCACTGTGACTTCAGTGAAGAGCAGGGACCTGATCTCATCAGGATTTGGCCCCTAGATTACCCATTATCTACACCTGACCAATTCCCATTACAAGGCCCTGAACTGTCTAAGAATTCAGGGAATGTTTTGTTGAAGGAAGTGAAGAGAAGAGAAAGGGGGAATGAGAAGAGAAAGACCAAAGAGACCTTACCAAGAAAAAGGGGTTTAAGAGGTTGGGGCCGAGGGAGGGGCCTTTGAAGGACCATGGAATAGGATGACGGAGAGCAGTGGGTGTCAGATGTATAAAGAACAACAGGGGAATTCAAGGTACTGGAAAAGTCCCTCTGCTTGGAGACAAGGAGACCTGGGTGCAAATCCTGACTCTAACAGTAACTCTACAGCTCAGACCTCAGACAAAGTCATTTTTCCTCTTTAGGCCTCAGGTCCTTCATCTTAAAATGTGAATAGTAATAGATGTAGCGGACCGTGGTTTGAATTTTGACACTTACTTGCCACTAGTGAGAGGGAAGATAACTCACTTGACCCCCATCCCGATCTGTAAAATGAGAGGGTTGAGCTAGATAATTTCCAAGGTCCTCTTCCAGGTCTAAATCCTATAATACTACTGCTACCTCAAAGGTCTGTTGTAGAGAAAGTACTTCAGAAATATTAAAGCACTATAAAAACGTGACTGTTATTCCTATTAAAAAGGGGAGAGGGAAGTGAAGAATAAGAGAAACTCAGAGCCCAGCCTAGTTCCAGCCAGGGTACTCTCCTTTCTACCCCCATCCCCATCAACAAACCATCCCCCAGGGGCTAGTGATTCTGTGGAGGAGAAAGAGGGTGGGCAACAGAACCATAACATTTTGAGCTGGAAGAGACCTTGGAGATCACCTGGAGTGAAACCTCTCGGTTCAGGTATGAAGCCACTGAGGACCAGATGTTAGGTGACTTGCCCAAGGTCAAATAGGTAGTAAGTGACCAGGATTCTAGGCCAATTGGAATTCTTCTAACAGCAAGCCCGATCACGAAAGCCTGACCCGCCCCCACCCCCAAAGAGTTACCCCATTTGGTCCCCAGCCCTGCCCTGTTCTGGGCCTCCAGAACGGGAAAGGGCATTCCCGGCGACATCGAGGAAGAAGGGGGACTGGAAGGATGCCGTGGAAGCTGCCAGCCCCGCACACACTGGCATTCTTGGCTGGGGGAGGGGGTGGGACGGGGACTGTCACTCTGCGACACCCCCTTGCCTGGGGCTTCCCTCCTAGGGAGTGGAAGGAGAAGATGAAATTGAGTCAGAACAGGACCTTTCCACCCAATTAATTAAACAAGCCACAGATGCGGGAGGGCGGTCTGGGGCGGGGGGGGGGGGGGGGGGGGGGAACCCGGGCGGAATCTGAGCCAGGAGAGCAGAAATGTGGGAGAAGTCGGGGACCCGGAGTGGGGGAGGCACAGGGTGTGATGTTCGTGAATGCGGTGTGCACGTCAATGTGTAATGAGTGCGGGAGCGTTAATCTATGCACGGTTCGGAAGGTGTAAGTAGGAATGTGCCCCCCTCCCCCCGATTCCATGCCACCAGCAGCGGAGCCGATCAGCCGGCCCAGAGCCCTAGCCGGAGCCCGGGATGAGCGCTAGGCTCAGCGTTGGCAGCATCCTGAAATCCCCAGGAAGGGCTGGGCGCCTCCTCCCAGTCCGCTGCCCAGCTTCCCCCGCCCGGCCCCGATACCCCCGCACCCCGGGCAGTGCCACCCAGGGCTCGCGCAGGCCCCCTCGTCCGCCGGAGCACACTCACCGCGTCCCTCGGTCGCCCATGGTCCCGGTGGCGGCGGCGTCAGAGCCACGGCTGGAAAATCCCCGCGCGGGCGCCGGGAGGAGCCACCCGCCGTTCTCGCTCTCCTCCTCCTCCTGCTGCTCCTTCTTCTCCTCCTCCTCCTCCTCCTCCTCCGCTTCCTTCTCCGCCCCCGCCCCCGTCCCCGCCCCGCCCCCGCCTGCTCCCCTCCCTCGCCCAGCACCCGGGGCCCTGCCCCACCACAGACCCAGATCGGGCTCGGGCTCTGAGCCGCCGGGGGCCGGCAGGCAGGGAGCGTGCATGCGTGGGTGCGTGGGTGTGCGTGTGTCTGGGTCTGGGTGTGTGTCTGTGCGCGCGCGCGCCGTGTCCGCGTGTCTGTGTGTCTGTCTGCGTGAGTCTGTGCGTATGTGCACGGAGGCGGTGTGCACCTTGGGGTGCAGCTCCTGTGTACACAGGTGTACATGAGTGTGCACAAGGGTGTTCGTACGCGGGGATGTGTGTGCGCGGGCTGCGGTACACGGGAGGGCATTCGCCTGGGTGGACGCCTCACCCGCGGGGAGGTATGTAGCGTGTACACCTGGTGTTGCGGGAAAAGAGTGTGATTAAACTCCTCAATCACTCGTTGGACTGCCGGGACGCCGGGAGAGTCGGGGGTCCGACCGCGAGCTGGAGAATGTGGGGTCGAACTGTGGCTGGCCAGTGCCCAGTCCAGCCCCCCTGCCCTGCCCTCCCCTCCGCCAATTGCAGGCCTGGAGGGCGGAGGCGGGGGCCGGGGGCGGGCACAAGGCTCCGAGTTTCTTCCCGCCCTGGCCACCTCCCTCCCCGCCCTCATTTGGCCCAGCTGACTAGGGAGGGCCCTAGATAACCCCCTCGTTCTGAGCGCACCTTCTGGTCTTCTCTTCCGAAGATCAGCAACGTTCCAGGGTGGGTTTGTGTATGTAGATGTAGTTCGGGAGAGAACCTGGGAGGGGGAAGAGGGAAAAAGGGGTGGGTGGAGAAGTGGGGTTAAGGTTAACCTCTCTTCCTGGGGTGAGACTAGGGAGGGATTGTGCAAAAGAAAAGTCACGTGATATGATGGTGAGCGAAGCATTGAAGTGGGGGTCCAAGGACTTGAGTTCTAATCCAACCTTTGCCAGATTTGCTGTTTGACCTTAGGGAACTGACTTCACTTTTTTAGGCCTCACATGTGTTCCTGAGAAATCATAGACACTTGTTGGGATGAGACCCATATGCCATAAGAAAACTATACTTCATTCAAAAGACCTCTTGCTTAAAAGGATTTAAGTGTGTGCAGAAGGGGATGCAGTAGTAACAATCTATACACATTGAGAAGATATGTTTAGAGAAATCCAAAAAGCTAAAGGCAAGGCCATAACAAATTTGGGGTCATTTCGTTGGTGGGGGAGGTTGAGGTAGCTGGCTTTCTCCTTCCCTGGGGGCCCCTTGATATTTCTTCATGGTACTTCATAGGTCTGGTTCAGCTATGGCAGTTGGGGGTGTCCTAAAACTAAATATATGCCTTTGGTTCCCAGCTGGAATCAGACTTGTTTGGGGAACACACTACCCCATTTCCCAAGACAAGAGTAGGACTGCATCCAAGACAAGGCTGACTGTCCCCTGAGCTCCTCCCCCCAAGACTATACACAAACATTGAATTTGCCATGGAGGGGCTAATTACAGGACGGACCAGAAGGGATATGACAGAGCTGATTACAAGGATCTACCAGGTAGGAATCATTTGGGTAACTATCAGAGAGCTAAATAGAAGTAATTTTGTTTAGGCCTGTGGTAAAAACCACCTGGACAGAAGGAGGAGATAGATGTGCCCTGAGAAACATTGAGTGAACATTCCAAATCCGGTATTGTATATCCTATCCTCAATCCAGGGTATTCGGGGATGGGGAGAGGGAGAAAGGGGAGAGGGGTAGAACCTTGGGGGAATACATAGTATAAATAAGGAATGAGATCTTCCCTTGAGGAACTTCTAATACCGTAGTGGGATAAGACGCCAAGACAAGGATAATACACATCTCTTGAAAAGTGTATCAGAGACGTGCAAGGAGCTGGCCAAGGTCCAAGGAGGGAGGGTGTCGCCACCTGGAATAATTGGAGAATGTTTCACGAAAGAAAAGTTGAACGTGGAAGGATAGGCAAGAATTCAATGGATAAAGTTAGAAATCAGAGGATGGAAGAAGGAGGAATGGGAGCAGTCATTTAGTCAGCAAATATTTATTAAGCATTGACTATGTGCTAAGCACTTAGGATACAAAAAAAAAAGGCCAAAACCTGGTCCCTTCCCTCAAAAGCTCCCAGTCTAATGGGCCAGACAACAAGCAAACAACTATGTGCCTACAAGATCTCTCTATTTGGTGTTGGGGGCATCAGAAAATAAGTTGTCCTGTGTGGCTAGAGCAGTTTGTAGAAAAGTCCTATAAAGTGAAACTGGAAAGGGCTTTGAATGCCCAGAAGAATTTGAACTTCGGGTGGTACGGTGGACAGAGTATCAGGCCTGGAGTCAGGAAGACTCATCTTCCTGAGGTTCAAATCTGGCCTCAGATACTTCCTAGCTGTGTGACCCTGGGTAAGTCACTTAACCCTGTTTGCCTCATTTTCCTCATCTGTAAAAATGAGCTGGAGAAAGAAATAGCAAACTGCTTCAGTATCTTTGCCAAGAAAACCCCAAATGGGGTCACGAAGAGTCGGTCGTGACGGAACAATAGCAAGCCACAGAGCCCCAAATGCATTTGAAACTGATGCGTGAAAGGTATGCGTGAGGGAGGTGGCTGTGGGTCCGAATGAATGGGGAAAGCAAGGATAGGACGAGTCTCTCACTCTCTTTTTGGTTCCTGTAGATGCTCAGGATGTCTGTGTAATAGTCAAAAGTGACTGACCAGGAATCATGATAACCAGGGTCCTAGTCCTTAATCTGCCCTTTCTCCACTATAAAGCAAGTATATGATACATTTTTAAAAAAATAAATTGAGATCAATGGCTTGAGGAAGATCTAAGATCAAATCCTACTTTAATCACTAGCTGTGTGACTCTACGTGTCACTTAACAGTTCTCTGCCTCAGTTTCCTCATCTGTGAAATGGGGATAATAATGGTGCCGCTGCGTGCGCTCCCCCCACCCCCGCCCCGGGGCTGTTGTGAAGTTAAAATCAGACAATATCTGTAAGGCGCTTTGGAAACCTTAAACTGTGCTGCATAAATGCCAGCAATTACCTAGCACCTACCTCACAGGGTTGGTGTAGGGATGAAATGAGTAGACCTAATATGTAAATCATTTTGAAAACCTGAAAGGGCTATAGAGATGCTGAGTATTATTATATCTCTATGGGGCTCTTTCAGCTCTGACATTCTATGAATTCCTCAGCTTAGAGTAAGAGAAATAAGTGGGAGGAGAGAGTGGGAGAGAAAGAAGAAAGGGGAAGAGAAAGAGAAATGAGGAAGGGAAGAGTGGGAGAAGAGTAAGAGCAGGAGGTGAGGAGGATGGGGGAACGATGGGGGGAAGGGAAGAAGGAAGGAAAAGGAAGGAGGGAGAAAGGAAAGGAGGAGACAGCCCTAGAGAGGATAGAACCCTGGACTTGGAGTCTGGAAGTCCTGAATTCAAACCCAACCAAACATACATACTGAGCAAGTCACTTCACCTGTCTGCCTCAGTTTCCTCATCTGTGAATAATACTAGCACCTACTTCCCAGAGTTATAGTGAAGATCAAATGAAGTCATATTTGTAAAGCCCTTAGCACAGTGCTAGGCACATAGTAAGCATTTAATAAATGCTTGTTTTTAAAAAGAGAAGAGGAAGGGAAAAATGGATGGAAGAGAGGAATAGAGACAAAGAAAAGATTGAGAAGGGAGGGGGAGAAACAAAATGATAAAGAAACAGAAAAACAAAAGGGGAAGAAAGAGGAGAAGAGAAGAAAGGAAGGGAAGAGCAGAAGGAGAGGAAGAGGAGACAGAGGCAGGGGAGGGAAGGGAAAGAAAAGAAGGAAGGGAAGTGAGGAGGGGAAGAAATTGTTTCCTGGAAGCACTAGGCTCTTAATGGGAAAGCACTCCCTGAATGAGGAGAAAGCCCAGGGCCCAGCTCCAACCTTGGCCCTGGGCAGATCTCCCACCAGGCCTTCCCACCAAAGGCATTTGGCTAATTGGCCCTGATTAGTGCCTAATATCTGATTATTAGCTGGAGGAAGAGAAGCCATCATTTAGACTGATGCGATTAGGGCTTGTAATAAACATCATTTGTAATTACATTCACATACAGTTACTTCTGCTCCTTGTCTATAGAGCCAGCTAATTCAATCAGGGATGTGATCACTGTAAGACAGGGGGAGGAACAGGAGAGCAGTAGGGAACATGACCTATGTCCCAGTGATCAGATTGAAGGGCTAAGCTTTGAGCATGTGAACTTCAATCCTAGTGACCTTTCTCTGGCTGTAGTTGTCCTCCAATGGTGCCTGTCCTTTTATACTAGTGAGGCCACCAAGTAAAATAGGGAAGACTTTGTATTAAGAATAAGGAGATGGGGACTTAGGGCTCTACACTGACTTGTGTAGTAAGCAAGTTCCTTCCCTCTTCTTGGCCTCAACTGCCCCATTTATAAAATGAAGCATTTGGACTAGATGGTCTGTAAGGTCTCTGCTGTCTATAAGGTCAGCTAGGTGGTGCAATAGATACGGTGCCAGGTCTGGAGTCAGGAAGGCTCCTCTTGGTGAGTTCAAATGTAGCCTCAGACACTTACTAGCTATGTGACTCTGGGCAAGTCACTTACCCCTGTTTGCCTCAGTTTCCTCATCTGTAAAATGAGCTGGAGAAGGAAATGGCAAACCACTCTAGTATTGCTGCCAAGACAACTCCAAATGGGGTCACAGAGAGTCAGACACAACTCAAAAACAACTTAACATCAAAAGGTTCTGCCAACTCCATTTGAGGTCATCAGATTCAACCTCTTCATTTTACAGATGAGGAAACTGAGGCCCAGAGAGGGCCAAAATAGGTGGCTAGTGGCAATTCAGGGCTTATGCCTAGGTCTTCAAATTAAGGGATTTTCTTTCCACCCAACCCTGTCAGGCTATGGCCTAATGCCCACTCTGACCTATGTTCTGTGTTCCAAGAGTCTTTTCAGGAATAACATTCCATGTCCTAGGGTCATTCCAACTCTGTCATTCTTTGTTCCAGCTGCCAGATTCCAGTGTCATTATTTGGAATGAGTTATGATGGAAACAAGGATGAGAAGTACAGAGGAGAAAAATTGCCTCATGGTCATGGCAACAGTGGGATAGAGGAGAAGAGCATGGGAGCATACTTAGCCAGAGATCTTGGCCAGGGAACCAGGACATTTGGGAGAAGTCCTCCTGGCCCCTTCCTGTTGTGCTAGACAAGGGTTTCTGTAACTAGGTGACGGGCTGCCTTCTGTCCCCAGAGCCCAACTAGACCCGGGACTGATGAAAGGTAAGCCTTGGGCACAACATGGGCAGGTGGACAGACCTTTAAGCTCTTCAAGACAAGGCAGGGACTGTGTCCTAGCTAAACAACATAAAGCAGAAAGGGGATTTCAAGGCTGAGCTCAGCAGCTGCTTCCTCTGAATAACCCTCCCTGATGTCCACAGCCATTAATGTGTTCTGGGTCTCCTCAATTATTCATAGGATCATAGACTGAGCTGGAAGGACCTCAGAAACCACCTACTCCAACACCCTTATTTTATAGATGAGGAAAATGAAGCCCAGGAAGGTTAGTGGACTTCTTGTTGCTTCATCGTTTCAGTCGTGTCTGACTCTTCATGAACCCTTTTGGGGTTTTCTTGGCAGGGATACTGGAGTGGTTTGCCATTTCCTTCTCCAGCTCATTTTACAGATGAGGAAACTAAGGCAAGCAGGGTTGAGTGACTTGCCCAGAGTCACACAGCTAGTAAGCGTCTGAGGCCAAATTTGAATTTAGGTCATCCTAACTCCAGATTGCACTACCTAGCTGCCCCTAATGGACTTACCCAAGGTCATATAGGTGGCATTAAGCAGCAAAACAGGGGTTCAAAATATGATTCTCTGAATCTTTGCATTACATTATGCTGCCTCTCTAAGGTTTTCTCTGATCTTTTCCTCCTTCCCATCCTATCCTCTATCATACTTGTTGTATCTCCCTAGTAGAGTAGAATTTCTTTTGGAGGAATAACTCTGGTGAACTGAATTGCATCGAATGGGCTAGAAAGCCCAAGACAAACACTGAAGGAAAGGGGTAAAGACAGAGGTCTGCTGAGGGAACAGAGTAGGAAATTAAGGGACCCTAGAGAACACTAGGCAAGAGGCAATTGGGATGGGGCAAAGGAAGGAGGCTTTATAAAATGCCCAGGGATGGACCAGGGACCAAGGCCCTGCTCTGACTTAACAGGGACAGGACTGCAATGATATCAACATCTCTTGGCTTGGCATTCCCCAAGGCTAGGAAAGGCTCTCTCCTTGGGCTAAGTTAAGCTCCCAGCTGCAACCACTTTTATTGGATAGATTCTATTGCCTTAGGCAGGTGTCCCAAGAGAGATTAAGATGGGCCGCAGTAGGGGGAGCTTCCTGGGCTTCCCGGCTGTTGAGTTCAGATTGCCTTCCTCCCTGGAAATATGGGAGCCTTTGAATTCTGTTGAATCTACAAGACTCTAGGGTCTCCTGGGGCCATCTACTCTATACTCAGGCCCCAACTGACTTTCCTTTCACTCTAACTCCAAATCGATCGGAGCTTAGTGGTGTGGTAGAAAGAGCCCTGGCATAGGAAGCAGAAAAATGGAATTTTGCTCCCTATTCTGCCTTGCGGGACCTTGAGCAAGTCATTCCCCCTGCCTGTGCCTCAGTTCTCTCATTAGTAAAATGAAAAGACTAGACTGGATAGCCTCTGACTTTGTATGTTCTATTTTCTAAGGTTCCTCCCAACTTTGATAGTCTATTTTCTAAGGTTCTTTCTAGCTCTCATATCCCATGAGAACAGAGTGGTCAACTCAGTCAAGAAGATTTAAATTCAGATTTAAATCCTGCCTCTGATACCAATTATGCGACTTTGGGGAAATCACTTAACCTTTCGATTTCTTTGTCTATAATCTGAGGATAATCATAGTGCCCACACCCACAAGCCTGTTATAAGGACTGACTGAATGAATGAAAATTTATTAAATTTATTTTAATTTATTAATTATTTAAAATAATTATTAAAATTTATTAAATACTTACTATGTGCCAGTTGGTATGTTATATGCTGGAGCTACAAATACATACAAGCAGGACAGTGCCTGCCTTCAAGGGCCTTTTATTCTAGTAGGGGAGAACAACACATATTAGGGGGTGGGAGAGCCCTAGAACTGGACAGATATGAGAAGGGTTCTTACAGGTGAGATGCCTGAAAGGCATGTTAAGTACAGATAAGGTGAAAGCTCAAATAACAAAATGTATAATAAGGCTTTTGCAAAACTTAAAATGCTGTATAAATGTGAGCTGTCATTTTGTTCCAAGAATCCTTCTAGCTCTGAATTTATGGTCTGTGTTCTAAGATAGCCACACAATCCAACCTTCATGGTCCATCAGCTAATCAACAAGCATTTTTAAATCAATTATTATGTACCAAGCACTGTGCTAATTCTTGGGGATACAAAGAAAGACAAAAACAGTCGCTGTCCTCAAGGAGCTTACAGTCTAGTGAGGAGAGGGGTGAAGAGAAACATGAAAATGACTTAGGTATGCACAAGATGCATACAGAGTAAATGGAAGGTGATCTCAGAAGGAATGACTCTAGGGCCTGGCTAGGACACAAGGTGGGAGGGAACCAGGAAAGCTCTCCTCCTCCCTGCCCACACAAGGTAGGATTTGAGCTGAGTCTGCAAAGAAGTTAGGAAGCATGAGTAAGGACTGGAAACGAAGTAGGTGCCCATGCACTGGGAAATGACTAAACAAATTGTAGTACATAGATGTAATGAAATATTACCTATTGTATAAGAAATGGTAAATATGGGGCGGCCAGGTGTCGCAGTGAGTAGAGCAGCAGCCCTCTAGTCAGGAGGACCTGAGTTCAAATGCAGCCTCAGACACTTGACACACTTACTAGCTGTATGACCTTGGGCAAGTCACTTAACCCCAATTTCCCTGCCTTCCCCCTCCAAAAAAATGGTAAATGTGATCGATATGGAGAAATATGAAAATACTTTTGCAAGTATACTGATGCAAAATGAAGTAAGCAGAACCAGGAAAGCAATATACACAATGACTATAACAAAGGAAATAGAAAGAAGAAGAAGAAGAAGAAGATGATGATGATGATGATGATGATAGAAACAATGCCACAAAATTATAATGATGAAACTTGGCCCCAAAGACAAAATACAAGATGACACTTCCCCCACTGCTCTTTATGGGGAGAGGGGAGGAGGAGTGCCATCTCCCACTGCATATAAATTTTCAATGTGTTAGTTGATTTTGATTTTTTTTCTTCTCCTGCTGCATATAAATTTTCAATATCTTAGTTGGTTTTGACTTTTTTTCCTTTCTCTTTTTTATTCTTTATTTTAAGGGATGGCTCTCCAGGAAAGAGGAGAAAGAAGAATTAGTGGGAAATCTAGGTCGTATATATACACACACACATACACACATATGTGTATGTTTATATGTATATATGTGTGTGTATTTATACACACACATATAGATATAAAGCAGTTAAAATTTATTTTTAAAAATTTTAAAATTTAAATTAAAATTTTTTTTAATTTGAAAAAGAAGCCCTTAGGCCTCAGTTTTTTTTTTAACTGTAGAATGAGGAAATTGAACTAGATGGCCTCTGAGATCCCTTCCAGCTCTGAATATATGATCCCATAAGTCAGTGTTGTCAGATAAGCAGTGTGAACCCAAATAGAGGCAACAGCATGACGTGGTGAATCAATAGCTGGGCCTGGAACCCGGAAGACCTGGGACCAAGACCTGCCTCTGACACAAATGGTATGCCATTGGCAAATTAATGCCAGCACTTTGCACAGTGCCTGCAACACAGAACCTGCTTAATGAGTGTTTATTGAATTGAATTGAACTTAGCCTCTCCACGTCCCATGGAATAACCTAAGCCTGTAAATGATAGATGATTGCCCATCTGCATCAAGCACGGAGAGTATTTCACTTAACGTAGGGAGAAAATGTGTCTCTGTGTTTGCCACTTTTGGGAAAAAAATCAGACAGTGCTCCTGCTTATGATTTGGACTTCAATTGACCTTGATTTTAGCGTGAGGCAAAAATCACTTGTGTCATGGAAGAGCTCCTGGGTAACCTCTTTGTAGACATTTCAGTCTCTAATGGTGTTTGCCGCTGCAATAGGAGGAAAGGAAGGAGATGAGGATTTATTAAATGCCTCCTATGTGCCATGAGCTTTACAAATATTATCTCACTTGATCCTCATAACAACCCCGGGAGGTAGGTGCTATTATTATCCCCATTTTACAGCTGAAGAAACCAAGGCAAAGATTGTGACTGGCCTAGGATCACACACCTAGTAGGTATTTGAGACAAAATTTGAACTCAGTTCTACTGACTGCTTCTGCAGTTCAAATGGAAGAATTCTCTATAGATCAGCAAGCACTTATTAAGTACTTATATGCCAGGCACTAGGCTAAGCATTGGAATAAAAAGAAAGGCTAACAACAGTCCCTGCTCTTGAAGAGTTCACAACCTAATGGAGGAGACAGTAGAGTAACAAGTGAAATACAGGGTAAATAGGAAATAATCAACCGAGGGAAGGGCTGAGAATTTAGCCAGATTAGAAAAGGCTTCCTGGAGAAGGTGGGGTTTTCGCTGGGACTTGAAAGAAGCCAGGAAGCCGAAATGAGGAGAGAGAACATTCCAGGCATGGAGAACAGCTAATGGAAGTGCCCCAAGTCCGGAGATGGAGTGAGTGCCTTGTGTGAGGAAGAGCAAGGAGGCTCAAGTCACTGGACTGAAGAGTATCTGAGGAGAGCTGGGGACCGTAAAAGGTGGAGGAAGACTGGAAAGGCGGGAGGGGCCAGGTAAGAAGGGCTGTGAATAAGGAATGGAGGATTTTGTGTTTGATCCTAGAGGTGATGGGGATCCACTTGAGTAGGTGGTGACACAGTCAGACCTGCATTTTAGGAAAATCACTTTGGTGACTGAATGGAGAATGGGCTGGAGCGGGTAGGGAGACTTGAGGCAGGCAGAACACTGTACTTTTCAATAGTCCAGGCATGAGGTTACAAGGGTGTGCACCAGAGTGGTGGCAGTGTCAGAGGAAAGAAGAGGGCAGCTTCGAGAGATGTTGAAAAGGTGAAATCGGCAGGCTTTAGTGATAGATTGGATGGGGGTGGTGGTGAGAGAGAGTAAGAAGTGTGTGTGTGTGTATACACAATTATGTGTATGTATATATATATGCATATATATATACATATGTGTGTATGTGTATATATATATATATGTACATATATGGTATATCACAGAATGTCAAAGTTGAAATGGACCATGGACCCCAGAGACCAATCATTCCAATACATTTTTCTCTTCCCCAGACTAAGTGTCACTAGCTCCTTCCAACAGTCTTCATAAGACATTCTGTCAAGGCCCTTCACCATTTTGTTTTTCCTTCTTGGGATGCTCTCCATCTCATCAATCTTTTTCATAAAATGTGACATCCATAATAGAACATAATCTTCCAGGTGTGATCTGACCAGATCAGAATCTAGGCAATTATGGGAATTCCCCACTCAAGGTAGTTCAGGATCAAATTAGTTTTTGTGGTTGCCATTACACACTATGGACCTTTAATGAACTTGCTCCCTAGAGGGGTGTCATCCTCTAGGTCCTCAAGTGCATCCCTTTGACTGAATCCAAGCTTCACAGAACAAAATGGCCACACTTGAGGACCTAGAAGGCCGTATGTGGCCTCAAGACCTCAGATTCCCCACCCCTGCTCAAGACTAAAACTTGACTTTTCATCCCACTAAATTTCATCTTAAGTGACTTAGTCCAACATTCTTGACCGATGAGATATTTTTGGATCTTGACTCTATCTTCCAGTGTGTTAGTTGTAACTAGTTTTATGTCATTCAAAAATCCAATAAGCACGCCATTTATTCAAGTCATTGACAAAATTGTTAAATAGCATGGGGGAAAGGACAGCTCCCTGGAGCACTGCACTAAAAAACCTCCCTCCATATTGACATTGAACCATTACTCTTTGGACCTGGCCATTCAACCAATTTCAAACCAACGGTACTATTGTCTAATCTACATCTCCCTATCTCCCCGTCTTTTCTACAAAATTAGGTCAAGACATTGTTAATGCTTTTCTAAAATCTAGGCAAGCAATATCAACAGCTATCCGTTGATCTACTCAGCAAGCAGTCCTATCAAAAGAGGAAATGAGCTTTGGTCTAGTGTGAACTGCTCTTGCTGAAGTCATACTGGCTTGTTGTGTTTACCACTTCCTTTTCTAGATCCTCACTAACCACCCATTTAGTAACATATTCTATAGTTTGGGTTTTTTTACGGGAAAGAGTCAAGTATGTATACTATACTTTTCAGATTCTATTCCCTTCCTGCCTTGGAAGATTGAGACATCTGACCTCCAATTTTCAGAAACTCAGTTCAATAACTCAATATGCACCTATTAAATATATACTATGTACCGAGCACTGTACTAGGCACTGGGGATATAGAGGACTTCCCCGCCCCACCCTGAAAAAACCCATTTCTCACCCCTAAGGGATTTTTCTTATGGTTAGCTGCCCTCTTAGCAAAATCATTTAGGGGTCTGCTTTCTAGGTCGGGGAGTGGAGAAGAGCACAGGATGTGAAAGAAAATGTCTCAAGATTTGTCAAACTCATTATCATTTCTAATGTTTTATGGGAGAGTGAATGATATTGCCCAAAAGGGTCTAGAAAACATTGCTATGAAGTTGGGGGTGTGGGGGTGTAGAGAAGCACAAGATACACAGATAAATGCCTATGAAATATATAAAGTCATTTCCAATAGGAAAAGCATTAACAAATAACTGGGGTACTCAAGAAGGGCTCTGTATAGGAAATGGGCCTTGAGCTGAATTTTGAACAAACTGAGAAATTCCAAGAGGGCAGGAGGTAAGAAAAGAAAGCATTATATAAAGGCAGAGAAGCTGTGGGGCCTAGACCAACATATTCTTTTTTTTCCAGTGTTTTTTTTTAATTTAATATATTTAGTCTTCAGCATTGATTTTCACAAGAGTTTGAATTACAAATTTTCTCCCCATTTCTACCCTCCCCCCCCACTCCAAGATGGCATATATTCTGGTTGCCCTGTTCCCCAGTCAGCCCTTCCTTCTCTCACCCCACTCCCCTCCCATCCCTTTTACCTTCCTTTCTTGTAGGGCAAGATAAATTTCTACGCCCCATTGCCTGTGTATCTTATTTTCTAGTTGCATGCAAAAACTTTTTTTGTTTTTTTTTGAACATCTGTTTTTAAAACTTTGAGTTCCAAATTCTCTCCCCTCTTCCCTTCCCACCCACCCTCCCTAAGAAGTCAAGCAATTCAACATAGGCCACGTGCGTATCATTATGTATAACCCTTCCACAATACTCATGTTGTGAAAGACTAACTATATTTTGCTCCTTCCTAACCT